>JAFEMH010000796.1:0-617808 GCA_022495995.1 Adenophora triphylla var. japonica
TTAAAATGGTTAAACTCAATTAGGCTAACTCAAAACAAGCTTTTTGGGCCTAAGGCATAAGATGAGATTGAAACATGCTTGTGACACATAATGATGTCTATAATCCTCATAAAGCGATCTAAGAGTCATATGTTGATATGATTGATAAAAGTTATCTACCTTTTTAGTTTTAATTTTGAGCAGTTCGTGCCATAGCCAGAACTTGAAATTAAATTAAAGTTAAAGGTCTTAGCCTATTAAATTATATTATGCATATTTGGGTATACATAAGAAGGTTATATAATTTAGTGGGAGTATTTAATGAAATACGTTATTTAATCTCTTAAATGAAATCGGTACTTATATGTGTTCATTATGTGTTGCATATTTTTGTTGTAGAAATAGCATTAAACTATAATTAATCCTTATTATTGTAATTCGTCCTTATGAAGGATTACAAGTTCGAAAAGAACTAAGTACAAGTTATTCTGATTTGATCAGATGCTTCGCAAGAAGTGTTCTTAAGCAAAATTGTACGTTCTGACGAATCTATTCCTGCTGAACCCACTTTGCAAACGTAAAGGCAAAGGGCAGATAAGGAGAAAAACACTAAGAAACATAGAGAGAGATGATTCCTATGATGTTGTTTGCTCCTATACTTGCCACTCATGTTTAAAGAGCTCTTAAGAAGAACCTTGAACACGTGGAAATTGCTTTTGTTCTAGCACAAACGCACAAAAGGAAATGTTCCAAGTGCAAGCTAGACAAAAGATATATGTTGTGGTGAAGGCTTTTAATGCATGAGATGCAAAAGGAGCAATCCACAAGTGTGTTAATGGTTAACACAAGAAAGGGGTTCAAAAGGGAAGGAAAAGAAGGTAAAGCAAAGGTTGCTAAACCTGGGGCAAAAGTTGCAAAAGACTAAGAGGCTAAATCCAAAGTGTCTCAAAAGGATGCATTTTGCTATCATTGCAATGAGATTGTCATTGGAAGCAAAGTTGCAAGGCTAATAAGGAAGGCCTAAAAGGTGAAGAAGGGCAATTTGATTGCTACTACTTCAAATATCTATATGATAGATATTTTCCTTTCGACTTCTTGTTCTTGGGTATATGATACCGGATATAGATCCCACATTTGTTTAAATGTGCAAGAAATAAAGAATAGAAAGCTACTAAAAGAATGTGAATTAAACCTATGCGTGGTAATGAAGCAAGAGTTGCTGCGTTAGCCATAGGGACTTATGAAGTCACTTTACCTTGTGGACTAGTACTTGCTTTGAACAAGTGTGACTACGTTCCGGATTTGAGTAGGAGTATTATTTTGTTTCTTATGAGGATGATGAAGGATATAATTCTCTTATTTGAAAATAAGAAGCCTTATATTTATTTAATGATATGCATTATTGTAATGCATATGTCATTGAATGGTCTTCATATCCTTGATGTTAAGATACAAAATAACATTGAAGATATCTATAATATAAGTGTGAAATCTAAACCGAATGATATGAACAACACGTTCATATGGCATTGCCGGCTTGGTCATATAAATGAGAAACGTATAATCTAAATTCCATTAACATGGACATTTAGACTCATATGATTGTGAATCGTTTGAGGTATGTGAATCTCGTTTATTTGGTAAAATGACCAAACCACCCTACACTAAGATTAGTGGGAGGGCTAGTGACTTATTGGCCCTTGTACATGAGATGTATATGGACTATTAAGCAGTATTGCTAGGGGAAGATTTCGGTATTTCATTTATATTCACTGATGACTTATCTAGATATGACTATGTCTATCCGATGAAGTCCAAAAGTGAATTGATTGAGATATTTGGAATATTTCAAAATGAAGTACAAAACAATCTTGGCAAAACTATTAAGTACTTCGATTAGATCGAAGTGGTTAATATTTGAGCCAAGAGTTTGACAATCATCTTAAAACTGTGAAATTGTTTCAGAGTTGACTCCATGCGGAACACCATTTTGAATGGTGTGTCTGAAAGGAGGAATTGAACCTTGTTAGACATGGTTCGTTCGATGATGAGTCAAAGTTGACCTTCCTATTACCTTTTGAGGATATGCATTAGAAATTGATGCGTTTAAACTGAATTGTGTCCAAACTAAATCAGTTCCTAAGTCCTCACATGAGATGTGGCATGGAAGAATGTCTTTCATGAAGATTTGGGGTTGCGAATCTTATATAAAGAGACTTGTCTCTTATAAGTTAGCACCAAATCTGACAAGGTTAATTTCGGATATTAATTTTACAACCGCAAAGAGAACAAAATGTTTGTTGCTCTATATGATTCGTTTCTTGAGAAATAGTTTCTCAATAAAGTAACTAGTGGGAGTAAGATTGATCTTGAAGGAGTTCAAGAACCTGAAAATGACATGGAACCAAGAGTAGAGACGGAACCAAGTTCACAAGGAGTTGTGGAAGCGGTTCAAAATACACAAGTTCTTCGCAAATCTGATAGGATACGATCCAAAACTGAGAGATATGGATTTCTCATATCGGAAAGTAATCAAGTGGGAGTTATTGAGAATGACAGACCTACTTCCTATCTAGAGACGATGTCCACTCCTAATTCGGATAAATGGTTATGAACCATGGAATTCGAATTGTAATCCATGTTTGATGATCAAGTTTTGAACTTGATTGGTCCACCTGAAGGTGTAAAAACCATAGGGTGCAAATGGGTTTTCAATAAGAAAACCGACATGGATGGAAGGTGTATACTTTCATGACTAAGGATTGTAGCAAAGGGATTTAGAAAAATTCATAGTATTGACTATGTTGAAACCTTTTTGCCCGTTACAATACCGAAGTCTATTAGAGTTTCAATTGCCATTATCTCTTATTGTGAATATGAGATATGGCAAATGGATGTCAAAACAGCGTTTCTTAACGGAAACCTACTTAAGGATGTATACATGATACAGCCTGAAGGGTTTGTCGATCCAAGAAATTCTAATAAAGTATGCATGTTGCAAAGATCCATAAGATGGGTTGAAGCAAGCTTCGAGGGGTTGGAATCTTCATTTTGATGAATCGGTCAAAGAGTTTGACTTCATCAAGTACAAAGATGAACTTTGTGTATACATGAAATTCAGTGGGAGCATAGTATTATTTCTATTGTTATATGAAAATGATATCTTACTCATTGAAAACAAAGTTCCGACACTTAAGACTGTCAAGTCTTGGTCAAGGAAAGGTTTCTCAATGAATGATATGGGTGAAGCTGCTTACATCCTTGGTATCAAGATCTATAGAGATAGATCTAAAAGGATAAGTTGGTTTGAGTCAAAAATACTCATATTGATAAGGTTATTAGATTATTCTAAGAAAGGTAACTTGTCAATGGGTCATGGTATTACTCTTAGCGAGACTCAGTGTCCCATGACAACTGATGAGCAAAAGAGAATGGATGAAGTTCCATATGCTCCGACATTTGGATCTGTCATGTATGCCATGATTTGTACTAGACCCGACGTCTCGTATGCTTTAAGCATGACGAGTCGATACCAATCTGATCCTGGTGAGAACCATTGGATGGCAGTCAAGACGATCCTTAAAGTACTTAAGAAGAACTAAGGATACGTTCTTGGTATTTGAAAGGTTGGAAGTTAATCTTGTTGTAAAGGTTACACGGATGCTAACTTCCAAACTGACAAAGTTAATTAAAATCGCAATTAGGATTTGTGTTTATGCTTATTGGAGGTGCGATTTTATTGGAAGAGTTCCAAGCAGAAAATTGTAGCCGATTCTACTTCTAAGGCTTAATTTTAGCAACATATGATGTAGCTAAAAAAGGTAGTTTGGATCAAAAGTTCATTAGTGTTTTGGAATTGTTCCAAGTTTCACTAATCCGGTGGAACTTTGTTGTGACAATTGTGGTGTCATTTGTGCAAGCAAAAGAACCAAGGTCACATCAACGATCCAAACACATTCTAAGACGTTTCCACCTCATTTGAGAAATCTGTGAAAGGGAAGACGTTAAGATATGCAAGGTACTAACGAATGACAACATTTCGGACTCTCTCACCAAGCCTTTGCCACAAGCTAAACATGATGGTCATGTTAGGTCCATGGGTATAAGATACATGAATGATTGGGCCTAGTGCAAGTGGGAGACTGTAGGTGTTAGTGCCCTAGGCCTATAGAGATAGACTTATTTGTAATGTCATTTTCATTTATATATGAGATTATTACTTTGATTATTATATGTGTTTGCATGTTTACTTTAATAATCGTGTCCCTAGTACTTATGAAGCACTAGTATGAAGTCTAATGGATAATCATATGATGATTATATGCATGGAGATGCACATTAGATTCATGGGTACTTGTTAGAGAACAAGGTACTGGACTTGACTCATTATGAGATTTATGTCATGGTCAAATGTCATAAATAAATCTCATATAGTTATATCATTGATATCCTTTGACCTGAGATTATCAGCGTCTTCCACTCGATGAATATTATGTTTGATATAGTTTAACGTTGTCTTTAACCGGATAACAATAAGGGCTATTATTGGCATGATATGATTCTTGTTGGGAAGAATGATAAGTCAAGATGGAAATTTGTCCCTCGTAAAGAGAGATGTTTGCTATGCCACTTGTAAGTAAGATTGATGCAGTGCATGGCCATGCCCGAATGAATTAATGTGATTAATATCATTCGATTAATCAATTTACTTGGTAACGAGAAAGCATTGAACAATATGAGTTGACTTGGACCATGACTCATGTTCAATATAACATCGTGTGACAAAGGGATTGTGATATGTTCTATGTAGGAAAAACGAACTTGATATTATATTATTTGGGTAGGCATGATGGCTTGCTAGAGTCCGCTCATGTCTTATGAGGATCGATGTGATCGAACTCATTGCCAACATAATATAGTCCTATGGGGTCACACGCATCGAACGAATTGTCAAAAATGGAATTATGGATTATGGTGTGATGGGCAACCGCCCAAGTGTACCATGGGCGACCGCCCATAAGTCAATGGTTGGCTTGGGCGACCACTCAAATGGTATGGGCAACCGCTCACATGTTATTCGAAAATTGCACATTGGAGACTGTGCTCATGGGCGACCGCCCATGCCCATATGGGTGAAATTACCCGGGATTTCGCGCGAGCGCGAAACGCGGTTGTCTTTCGCGGAGGGTTGGTGTCTGAGACCTCGCTTCATGGAAAGGAAAAAATGAGGAGTCGCCACGCGGTTTTAGTATTTTGAGCCCAAACGTTGAGAAATGGCTTTTGAAAATGGTGTCGTTTTTATTGGTAGCAAAAACTTAGGAAAAGGCTTTGAAAACAGGGGATCATTTTTATTGGTAGCAAAAATGAGTAAAAAGCTTTTTTAGTACCAGAGATTGTTAGGTTCGGAGGTCACGTTACGTTTCGGGAAGAGTATTACGAGATCACCCGAAACGCCTCGTATGACGAGTCTTTCTACCTTTCTCAAAAACGTGTGTGTGTGTGTGTGTTTTTTTTGAAATGGGGGCTTGAATGACAAGCTTAATCTTGGTTTGAATGTCAAACGTTGATTAGGTGACTTTGAAAAGGCGAGCGTTTGAATGACAAACATCGGTTTTGAGACGGAAATGAGCGTTTGCGTGGCAAACGTCGATTTGAGCTTGAAATGAGCGTTTGCGTGGCAAACGTCGATTTTGAGTTTGAAAAGGAGTTCGAAGGTCGAACTCCGGTTTTTTGAACCGGGCGTGTCATTGTTAACGATTTTTACGGGAAAAATGCATATTAAATGATTTTAAGTGTCAAATGGCGGCTTTTAGTTTGAAGATGAGCGTTTGGAGGCCAAACGTCATTTCGCGCGTTTTGAAAGAGAGTTCGAAGGACGAACTCCGGTTTTGAACCGGGCATTACATTGTTAACGATTTTTATGGGAAAAAGCGTATTAAATGATATGCGATCAACGAATCGGGTTGCGACTCGGACTTTGAAAAGTAAATACTATCACGATCCAAACGGGTCGGACTTTGTAAATGACAGTATTTAAAGCAGTATCAACGGAATCAAACGATCCGGAATTGTAAATGACGATCAACGAGGCCAATCGGCTTAGAATTGTAAATGACGATCAACGAGGCCAATCGGCTCGGAATTGTAAATGACAGAAAGTAAATGACGATCAACGGATCGATCGATCCGAAATTGGTAAATGACGTAAAAGTAAACGGAACGGGGTCGGAACGCCGTTTTAACCCGTGATTACTTCTCTTATGGAAAGAGAAGAGGATCGAGGGGCTAAAACATATCGGACCCCGTTAGACGGAGGCGTCTACATTTCAAAAACGTTGTTCGAAATGGTTATAGCGACTGGCGCGTAAACCGAGACGAAATGAGAGATTTAGAGAGAGGGAGTTATACCTATGGCTAGGGTTGACTCCTTTGGCTCGGAAAGTGTGTACGGGACACGAAAATTAGTTCGAAAGGGTGTTTCGAAGTGATGAGGGGCGTATTTGATCGAAATACGGAAGTTTCACGCGAATCGAGGCAAACGGGAGCTCGGGAAGGGGTGAAATCGTTTGGGCCGAAGGAGAGTAAATTTTGGGTGTTAAAATGTTCCTCCTTTCGCTTTGATGTACCACTTCTATTTATAGGTGAAAATTGCGTGAGGAGTCCCACGGACTTGACCGTTTTTCGTGGTTTTAAGGTATTTTGGAATTCTCGAGGGGCTTCACGGGCAATTTCGTGAAATTTGCACAGGAGTCCGACCGGACTTTGATCGAAATCCAGTGGGTATTTTGGTCTTTTCAACTTGATTTGTGATTGAAAGGTGACGAGAGGGCCGCGGCATGGCCGCCACGTGTCCCATGACTCACCCTTTACATGGGAGTTCGTTCCTGGTCCCGCTTTGTCCGTTTTTTAAAATAACAAACCGAAAATGTCCGAAATGCCCCCGTAAAGTGCCGAAAAGTGCGTTTTTCAGGGAAAGCCATACTTTTACGTGAGATGACACGTGTCAAGTACGCTTCGACGTCGGGATGCACGGGCGCCCCGGACGTCTCGTTGGCATGGCAACGGGAGTTTAACGAGTTCCGTTAACTCGGAGCGGGCGCTAACGGATTTCGGTTAACTTTCCGACGGATTTTGACGATCCGGATTTGGGTACTTACAGCTAGCCCTCGCCGACGTCTCCTCCGAAGGAGGTGGGGTCGTTGAAAAAGATAAGGATCCAAATCGGATGCCTTACTTTGAAAGACCCGGGCGGTCACCGGCTGGACCCTTAGCGATAGGATTCCTACGTATCCCGAGTGGGAATCAAGCCGATCGTAGTTCGAAGGTGCAAGGGCCGCGCGTGGGGACCTTGACCTGAGCGAGACTGTTCGGAGGCGTCTGAACCTGAATGGAGACTATCAGAGGCATCCGAACCTGGGACTTCTGTAACCTTCGAGGGCTTGTGGCGCCTCAAACCGGAGTTGTTGGAGCTTACGAGGGCATGTGGCGCCTCAAACCGGAGTTGCTGAATATACGAGGGCGTGTGGCGCCTCAAACCGGAGTTGATGATGCTGACGAGGGCGTGTGGCGCCTCAAACCGGAGTTACTGAGGATACTCTCATCCTGATATGAAGGCGTCCGTGCCTTGGGTACTGGGCTTATTTCGGCCGCTGTGTTTATCCCGCTAGGATAGAGCGGTAATGACGAGAACGGTTGTGTTAAACCGGCGTTATTAACAACTCGAAAGGATCGACGTTTCTTCTTTAGAATCCCGCTGACGAGCATTCAGGCTTACCTTGATGGCCGAAGAGGGATTGTTGTGCGGGCTTATTGCAGCTGCCGCTGCAGTGGGACGATCGGGCTTACGACTGGCGGCCGGGGAGATGAATGTTCACTTGCTGAAGCGAAAAAGATATTCGGGCTTACGAGGATGGCCGAAGAGGGATTGTTGCAAGGCGTTCGTGCCTTGGGGTTCGGGCTTATCGCCGGGGAATATATGATGGTGAAAACCATTAGAAAATTTAACGTCTGAGACGGAATCATAACCGGAATGTCCGGAGACATGATTGAGCGTTTGAATGTCAAACGCCAACCGGGATTGAATTTAACGTCTGGAGACGGAATTGTAACTGGAATGTCCGGGGACATGATTGAGCGTTTGAATATCAAACGTCAACTGAGATTGAATTTAACGTCTGGAGATGGACGTTAGTGAAAACTAACCGGGAACTTTAACGTCTGGAGACGGGCGTTAGTCAAAACTAACTGGGAATTTAATTTTACACTTTTGGGGGCCAAAAGGAGTAAAATTGGAACTGCCAAAAAATGAGGGACTAAAATGAAAGGAATCTTTTAAATTGCAAGCAGAGTCCCCGGACTTGGACTAAATTTGTCCAGATTCAAATCAGCTCCAAGTCCGACGCAAACCATCCCCCTTCCCCCATTATTTCCGACGAGAGAGAGAGAGAGGAGAGAAAAATTTCCACCCCAAATTGCAAGGTTTGCTCGAATTTGTGAAGGAAAATCGCTATGGAAGGTGAATGGGAACCAATGGCTCGTCATGGAAGGACCGATGACGAAAGAACGCGGTTGGTTCGGACCATTCGAACCATTGTTCATCCATTGAATCCGGCGGAGTTTTACCCGGCTAGGGATAAACACAACTCCAAAGGAGGGATTGAGAGACAAGTAAGCTTCCTTCAAATTCCATTAATTTTAAGAATGTGCATTCTTTAAATGTTAGAAATTTGTTTAGGAATTTACTTAGGGATTTTGGTGCTTGAATTGGGGCTTTTGACTTTGCTATGAACCTTTGTCGAAATTGACTAGGATGTAGTTCAATTGACACTATGGGTAGATGACATAAAAATTTTGGTTGCAAAATTCCATGTCTAGATGCATTTTCCAAAATTAAAGTAGCTTTAATTCGGGACGGAGTAAATTTTCGAAATGTTCGAAAGAATTTGAAAGTTCCGATTTCTAGACGGAGTTTTCGAAATGCTTTGAAAGTTCCGGATTCGACGGAGTTTTCGAAATGCTTTGAAAGTTCCGGATTCGACGGAGTTTTTGAAGGGTTTTGAAAGTTCCGGATTCGACGGAGTTTTTGAAATGTTTTGAAAGTTCCGGTTTCGACGGAGTTTTCGAAATGTTTTGAAAGTTCCGGTTTCGACGGAGTTTTCGAAAGATTTTGAAAGTTCCAATTTCGAAAGAGTTTTCGAAATGATGGAAATACATGTAGGAAATGAATGAGAACCGTATCTGCATTGCATTCTTTTGACATGCGTTCGTGCATTTGTTGATGTTGCTTCGTCTTGTTTGCCTCGCAGGGACAGGGACGGTTGATACCCACAAACCGTAAGAGTCGGGGTGCCTTGAGGCAGCCGAGAGCATTGTGGGAGATCATCCCTGACGTGGCTCGAGAGGGAGAGAGGAGTCCGCGGCACCGGTGCTCAACTCGGGTCGGGCCGGGTTTATCCGCGGTGGCCGCGATAGCCGATACGCCGAGGGCCAGTCCATGTATGTAGCTCGAGCGAGTATTGGTGGGATACGACCCACACTTTCCATTTCGTATGGGGGAGGCGACGTTGACTCCCACGGATTTTGCCGCTATCACCGGGTTGCCGACTTATGGCAACACGCCGGTGCGGGTTGACGGTTATACCCCTGAGCAGCTTGTCTGGCTGCTGGGTTTTGATATTACCGATGCCAGTGGGCTTAGGCATTCGGCATGTGCCGATGGAGAGGCATCCGGGAGGCGGGTGTCGCCGATTATTTGGATGGATCATTGAGGATGACCGCGGAGCGCCCGGCTCGAGGGTTCCTTTGGTTCGCGTTGTCGCCGACTTTGTTCCCGACTTCGACACATCCCGTCACTTCCCTCTCGCTCTCGGCCGCCGACAGCATCCGGATGCCGTGAGGGGGTTCGCGTGGGGGAGGCCGGACTCGGCCGAGCTCTACCATTCCCCGGGACAGTTCTCGCGGGGAGAGGAGCACTCCTTTAGCCGCTTCACGCCCGTCTTGGATGTAAGTTTACGTCTTTTCTCTTCCTTGCCTCTTTCATGTACTCGTATGTATCCGCTTTGAGCCGACATAACTTTCCATTTGCTTGACAGTGTCCGGTGCTATGAGGTGTCTCACCCGCAGATTGGGACATCAAGGAGGCGTATCGACTCCCTCGTTCCCCGCCATGCCGGCTCGCGTAAGAAAGCGAAGAGGGCGGTCTCGTCGAGAGTTGGCACTCGAGTGTCATACGAGGAGGTGTCTCTGCACCGAACCGGGAGTTCTCCGAGAGGATCCGCCGACTGTGGAGTCGGTTCCACTATGGCGTGGTTCAGGTCGCTAGCGAGGTGACGCGGCGAGGAGGCTCCCGGTGGGACTTCATTGCGACGCTATGTATCCGGGAGCGGTGACCCGTCGCATGGCCCTGGTCCATTCCGTTGGTGCCGGTGGATCCTCCTACGCACATGCAAAGATCCTCTCGTCGATGCCGATGGATGAGTTGGAGAGGTATAGACAGGCGTGTTCTATACCGAGTACATCATAGCGGGGGCCGCCATGATACTTTCGAGGATGAGGCCGAGGAGCCCACAGTGCAAAGACAGGAGGGCGAGGTCCCGTGACGTCCCCGAGATCTCCCGATCCCACGCGCTAGGTTGGCGTACGAGGGGCCGGGATGGTTCGCGCAGCGACTTGTGATCCCGCTCCCGATGAGCCGAGACCACGATACAGTGGCCGACCCCAATGCTTCTGAGCACCTTTTTTGGTTTTCTCGCATTTGATAGTAGCATTCTCGCAAATGTTGCATCCGTACTTTCGCTTGTCTTTTGACGACTTTCCCGGTTCGCAGTGTCCGGCCGTACGTACAACGACGCTATGAGGCCGGGTGGATCGGGTGGGCCGCCACGCTAGGAGGCTCGTGGAGTTCATGCGGTGCGCCTCCCTGAGGAGCGTGGATGTCCGTGAGCGGGGCCGTCTAGGCCGAGAGGTTCGCCCGCTCCCACACTCGGTGGGGAGGACTTTGCACAGGATTCGGCGCTCGCGGTGGAACGGCCGGATTTGGAGCTCCTTCTTCGCGCACTCTGGCGCGAGAGGAGAGTCCTCGAGTTCGCATACTCCGAGGAGGCCTTTCGCGTATTCCCGCTTGGAGGAATTTGGCGAGTTCCCGTTTGCGACGGATCCCAAGATGGCTGAGCAAGATGTCGAGTGCTCTGGATGACGAGCAGACTCTGAGTAGTCCTCTTTTTTTCTTACCGCTTTGTTTAGACAAAATGCATGTATTGTCGTGAACAATTTGATTTGAACCGTATTCGAAAAGGCGCCCGTGGGCGGAACTCCGTACTCTCGCACATTTATTCTCGTGATCACCTTCGTTATTTTCGCAAATAAGGAAGTAGGTTAATCAAAAATAAATAAAATGAGAAATGCATTAAAAATTGAACGTCAAAAATTAAGCCTATATGCACCGATTATTAATTATTTGCACCGTTGCACGAGCCCGGGCGAAGGGATATTGATATTGATTGAATGAAACCAGGGGCAAGACGCAGTTTCATAAGGATGAACAGGAGTTGTTTGGAAATGTTTCCAATTTAGGGGCAAATTTAGCCGCAGAGTTGACCAAGTCAATCGCAGAGGGAGTCCCACGACTAGGAGTGAATTTCCGCATTCTTTAAATTGCGCTTTCACTTTGCAATTGGTTAAGAATCGCGCATTGTTTTTGATCATTCCGCCGAATTCTCTCAAACTTCCAAGGTTTCCTTCATTTTTTATGGCTCCCTTTCCCAAGTTACCGTCTCTGATGCAAGAGCGATATTTGGACAACTTTCGCCGTGGGTACGGAACCACACGAGGCGTAACAAAGGGTTTTTCGAAGGTCGTTACGGGATTAAATCTGTTTGGGCTTTGAAGGAGCTCATGCCGATTGGGATCTTTGAGAGCCGCGTCTCGCTTCGGGACGTACGGAGGAATGTGTATAGCTTTTCGTACAACGAAGTCACTCCTACGTTTGAAGATTTCCGGCCATTCTCGGGAGGACCCGAGACTAACATGCCTAGTTCTTCCGTATGTCCGGTGGCATGGCCACCGTTGAGAAGCTAGTGTCTTTGTTTGGTATCTCTACTGAGAAGCATACTGATGCCGATACAGATACCGATTATGTTGACATTTCGAGACCGCCCGAAAGATTTGCCGAGCCGAGGGGAGCGTCTTTCGTGGGACGCATTTGCTCGTGCGCGATTGCTACTCGTTCACATTCACGTCTCGGTGTGTGCCATCACAGTGTACCGGACCCGGTGAGGCGCGCCGGAGCTGGGAGACATCGTGCCGCCGGTCTTGGGCGAGACGTTCCCGGGCATAGGCCGGATGGCGACCGGTAGCCGATACATGTGGGGAGGGAGTCCCGCTATGCTTACCATGTGGTTGAGGGAGAGACCGCAGATGATGCCCGAGGTGCCAATGTCTTGTGACGCTTGGTCCTTCTCTCGACGTCCTTCCGGTGATAGGGGCGATCGTGCCGAGCCGGAGCTCGGATGGCCGCACTCCGCACGCATCACTTGCGATGGTGGGTTCCCCACCGGAAGTTACAGACTTGTCGGACCACCTCAGAGGGTCCGTTGGCTGTCGAGTGCCGGGCCGTCTCGCACGTCTTTCTACATTCCATCGTTGGTTCTCGCGACAAGCACGGCCTGAGCAGCAGTGCCACCGACCGATTTGAGTTACGCCGCTACCTTTGAGGTGGGATCTTGCGGATGGAAGATCCTTCGACGCTATTGCCGTCACACACGGTGGTGGCAATACACGTCCTTTCCCGCTGTGGTTCTCTTTCACCGGAGAGAGGGCACCGTTCGTCGACGCAAGATCCGAACCGGTACGAAGAGTGTATGGGGAGACACGTATGTCTATCTTGTGGAGACGGAGTGAGCCGTGCGCCGATCACCCTGACACTCGACCTTGAGGAGGGCCGAAGCAAGTGGCTAACCCCTGAATCGTATCGCGATGCCATGGTTGATTATGAGACAAATGCCGATCGGGAGGCCAATCAAAGCACCGTTATGATGGCTCGAAGCGAGGCGGCTCGAGACAGAGCTAGAGAAAGGGTCAGCGTTGACACCACAAAGCTTGACGGAGGCGTCGGGAAGAGTCCCCGAGCCAGTAGAAGGCCTACCGGAATATTTCCCGTGAAGGTGAAGAACACTCACGGGGAAAAGGGAAGGGGAAGAAGGATGAAGGACCAAGTACGGAAACTAGGTTGACCTTGCCGTCCGTAGTATCCACCCATTGTCATTGCGTACACATTAATTGATTAATGTTTTATTATAGTTTTGCTAACGTGTAGCGAGTCAAGAGTTGACCGTGCTTGAACTCATCAAAGAATGTTTTAACCGTTATGAATTTGTAGGTTAAATGAAAAGAGTTTTTCGAAACACAAGCAATTGATGCTTATTGCATTTTTTTTTTTTTGAGACCGAACCAATGATGGCCGCCACGTTCCCCTTTACAATTGGACTAAGGGGCTCAGGTCACCGTAGTTCGACACTTTTAGGTGAATTTGAGAAAAACAAAGACAAAAGAAGTGCGACTCGTTTTTTACCTCGGATCATTAGCGGGAATGTATCCAAATGGGTATTACTCTTTTAGCACTTTAATTTTACCGAGGGGTGGTGTATGGGGAAGGAGAGTTGACTCGTGCTCTTCCTCAAACGAAGCATTCATGGAGCTTGCTTCCGTTCACGGGGTTAACGAAAGGGTTTCCGTCCAAGTCTCGCTAGCTTCATGGCTCCTCCGGAGAAGATTCTTTGTACTCACGAACGGTCCTATCCGTGCAGGCTCCCACTTTCCGAGGGGATTGGTCCGCGTAGGAGGCTTTTCCTTTAGCACCAAGTCGCCTTCCCCGATGTCTCGGATCTTGACTTTCTTGTCGAATGCTCGTGCCATTCTCGCTCCGGGTAGGCTCGAGTATGTGCTCCATGGCTTTCAATCACGCCGTCGAGTAGAGCAAGTTCGTCGTGACGGCTCAGAGCCATTCGACTTCATTGATCCCGTTTTCCAAGAGGACTCGAGGGATGGAATTTCCAATTCCACGGGCAACATCGCTTCCATTCCGTAGGTAAGCGCGAACGGAGTCTCCCCGTGGCGGTTCTCGACCGATGTTCGGTATCCCTGCAGGGCTAAATGTAGCTTTTCGCGCCAGTCCCGACCTCCGGTTGTCATCTTTCCGATTATCATGGCAAGAGTCTTGTTGGCCGCCTCTACCGCACCATTGGTTTGTGGTCTCGTAAGGAGAAGATTTGTGACGTGTGACTCGAATTCGGCCGCAGTTGGTCACAATCTCCTTCGAAGTGGGTCCCATTGTCGGATATGATCTCGTTGGGCACTCCGTATCGGCACATGATGTTCTCTCGGATGAACTCGGCCACCTTCTTAGAATTCAGTACCTTGTACGATCTGGCTTCTACCCATTTTGTGAAGTAGTCGACTGCGACTAAGATGAACTCGTGACCATTGCTCCCTGGTGGAGTGATCTTACCGATGACGTCGATTCCCCATGTGGCGAAAGGCCATGGCGTAGTCATGCAATATAGTTCATGTGGAGGAATGTGATTGAGGTTGGAGAACCGTTGACATTTGTCGCAGCTTCGGATGAACTGGATGCAGTCTGTTTCCATCGATATCCAAGAGTATCCCATACGAAGGATGATCTCGTGTCAATGCTCATGCGTTCATGTGCGGACCGCAGTTCCGTTGTGAACTTCGTTCATTAGCTCGCCGGGCTTTTTCTTTGTTTACACACCGAAGGAGTGGCCCTCGTGGCGCTTCTTGTACAACATACCCCCTTAATGACGAAATGGGATGCCAGGCGTTTTAATGCCATCATGTTTTTGGCTTTGATCCCTTCTTTGTATTTTCCATCTTCTTTTGTGAAGGAAGCTTCTTTGCTTTGGAGGTACTGGTAAATCTAATTGTACCAGGGTTCATCGATCGTTTCTTTTTCTTTTTCGATCTCACTGCATTAGGCGGGTGTTTCCCGTCCGCCTATTCCGAGGGGTTTTACCGCTTTCCCATCGGGAATTTCGACAAGAGAGGCGAGGGTTGCTGTGGCGTCTCGCGAAGCGGCTTTCTGTCTCTTGGCAAATAATGAAAAGAGATGTCCTTGAACCGAGCAATGAGCTCCTCCATGTACGCGTGGTACTTCGGAGGCCGAATCTACCGTCTTCCATTTGTTGGACACTTGATTGATGATCAATGCCGATTCTCCATATACATCCAGCTTCCGAGATGTTGCGCCGAGGGCGGCTTCCAAACTCCGCCGCACGTGCCGTATTCTCGCCGCATTGTTGGTTGCTTCGAAATTCGCCTTGATAGCATGGGAGTATGCTCGTCCCTGGGATCGACAAGGAGCATTCCAATACCATTCCCCTTCTTGTTGGCTGCCCCATCGAAGAAGAGTTGCCGCGGTTTGCGCCGCCGAGTGAAAAGATTCCGTCGTCCGGAAATTACGGATCGTGACCCTTAGGTTCACCGCCGGGAAGTCGGCCACCGATCTCGCCATGAATCTACCCTTTGTTGATTTTCTTCGACCATGTACTTGATGTCGAACTCAAACAGAAGAATGACCACTGCTAGCCGCATCGACAGTGGACGGCTTGTCAAAGAGATATCTGAACGGGGTCCACTTTGGAGACCAGATCACCGAATGCGACCGCATGTAGTGTTTCAGCTTTCCCGACTACCCATACCAAGGCGGTACAAGTTTTCTCTCGATCGAGTAGCCGAGTTCACTTCCTTGAAGCTTCCGCTACGAAGTAGATTGCATGCTAAACATTGGAATCTTTATGTTCTTGTGCCAGCATTGCTCCGATTGACGTGTCTGTTACTGTCAGATACATGAGTAGTGGCTTGTCTTCATGTGGCGGGCACAGAATTGGGGGATTCACCAAGTAGGTCTTGATCTTCTCAAAAGCTGTTTGGCACTCGGAGTCCCATTTGATGTCGGTATTCTTTTTCATTAGTTTGAACATGGGCTCGCAGAGAGATGTCAACTGGTTGATGAAGCGACATATGTACTGAAGTCTTCCCATAAAGCTCTTCACTTCTGTCAGGGTTTGAGGTGGCTTCATGTCGATGATAGCCTTGATTTTCTTGGGATCGGCTTCGATACCTCTTTCTGTAACCATGTACCCCAATACCTTGCCACGCTTGACGCCGAAGGTGCACTTCGCGGGGTTTAGTCTCATGGAGTGCTTTCTGAGTCTGTTGAAGAACTTTCTCAGATCTGTCATGTGCTACATGTCTGATCCTCTGGAGTGGATGATCATGTCGTCAACATATACTTCAATTTCTTTGTGAATCATGTCATGGAAGAGGGCTGTTGCAGCCCGCCGGTAAGTAGCCCCTGCTCTTTCGTGACCGAACGGCATGACCGTGTAACAAGATGTCCCCCACTGAGTGGGTGAAGGCGCCTTGGCTTGATCCTCCTCGACATTTTGATCTGTTCAGATCCAAATAACCCGTCCACGAAGGACTTTACTCGAAATTTGCCGTGGTGTCGACTAGCATGTCGATGTTAGGCAGTGGGAAGTCATCTTTAGGGTCGGCCTTGTTGAGATCCCAATCCACACAAAGATCTCGACCTTTCCGTTGGCCTTAGTGACCGTCACGATGTTGGAGAGCCAAGCTCGGGTACTCAATCACTCGATGAAACCAACTCGGAGCATTTTCTCAATCTCTTCTTTTACTTGCAAGGACCTTTCGGCTTGATCTTGCGCAGCCTTCTATTTGACAGTGCTTAGATTCGGGATCCAGGGAATTCCGTGCTCCACGATTGAGGGATCGAGTCCTCGCATGTCCTGGTATGACCAGCGAATACGTCAACATACTCCCGAGGAGGCTTATCAGTGGCTTCTTTTTCTCGCATCGGCGAAGAAACCGCCCACTTGTGTCTCTTTAGGCTCTTGCACCGAATTCTAGGTTCACTTTGGTCATAACCTCTTCTGCAGCTTGGGCCCGGTTGTCCTCTTGGTCAACTACACGCTCGAGAACTTCCTTAATGTATTGTTCGTTTAATGTGTCTCGTTTCTTTATCAATTGAGTTATTAACGTCTTTTAAGTTGTTTGTTAACTTATCGATTGTTAAAGTGGCAATGAGAGGATACTCCGAAAGGTCGACTTTTCATTGAACAAGAACGAAAATACATGATTGGCTAAATTATCATAGTCCTCCTGGCGTAAGGCCATTGGATGACTCGAAGGACCGGACTCGACAAGGACTCGACTCGAGGGTTTGAGACCGGGTTTAGGGAGATGTGGGTGCGGGCCCGCCTTATCTTCCAACCCCGCCCGGCTTGCCCTCGTCCGGTGAAAGTTACCCAATTCTTCAAAGTTGTCATTGCTGGATGATTGATGAGGGTTCGGGGATCGAGAGACTTGGCTTCTGCTGTCCCAATCATGGCGATCATGCCGTTGCTGAGCTCAGTCAATCGGGTTTGGCACCTCCATGACTTCTTCAAAAAGACTCTGTAGAGCTGGTCCACTGAGAGCGTCTTCTATGAATTCTGGTTCCTTCTGCTTTGGAGTTACTGTCTCGAATGTGGCCTTGGTGGCTGATCCGAACAATCTGTTTCCCATGGAGAGTACCCTGAGTTGCTCCTCCAAGTCCGGGATTCCCTTGAATGTGTACTCGTGCTGGACTGTGGTGACAGTTGGTCCATGTAGAGCTGTGATTGTGAATGTGTGCCCAAATTTTGTGGATTCACGCGAGTTTGAAGACATTCGAGTTATTTGAAAAAACGGAGTCGCCACGCCATTTTGATTACCTCAAAACTTTGAAAAAAAGGTTTTTACTTGGGTTCGGAGGTTAAGTTACCCCTTGGGAAGAACGTTTGGCGTTCACCCAAAGTGCCTTGCTGAGCAAGTCTCCCAAGATTTCAAGAATCGTGCTTGCTTGCGTGCTTTCTTGTGTGCATGTGTTTGAGAAAAAGGGGGGAATGTCCCAAGTTGTCTTCCGGACGTACAAACCATTTGTTGGTTGTCGCTCGGGATTCCTTGGAATTTTATGTATTTGGGATTATGATCCCGTCCTCATCTTATGACTTGTGATCATCGCATTTTAACCTCGGGACCCTCGGGACTTGCGTGATCGAGAGAATGACTCTCTTTTGGTCAAAGATGAGGTTCTTTAGAAAAGGAGGGTCCTTAGCCCATCAATCCTACGCTTTAAGACGGTCGAGCTCGTATAGATGCTTCATACTCTTTCTTAAGCAATAATCGGAGATATAGGGTTCAAGGTGTCCCTTTCTAAAGAGATATGGAACCTTTAATGGAAGGAACGATGTAAAGATAGGATCTTTTACACCGGTCCATTCCTAGGTTGTTAATGGGGGAATGGGGGAAATGTATGTAAAAATGAATCTTTAATGAAAAGATGACATTTTTGGGTTGCAAATGATGCACTTAGTTTAAAGAAATAATCTTTATTGCAAATGATGCATAAAGATTTGATTTTTATGCAAATGATGCATCTTTGTTGAAGAAATTGGCATTCATTATGCAAATGATGCATAAAGATTGCATTTTGAAAAGCATATGATGCTAGTTTATGGTAAAGACATGGTCTTTAAAGCAAATGATGCTTGAACAAGGGATTTTGGATGCAAATGATGCATTTTGATTGAAAAAGATTTGATTTTTATATGCAAAGGATGCATGAAGATGACATTTTTATTTGAAAACGGGGGTTTTAGGTGCAAAGGATGCACCTTTATGGGAAAAGACTACATTTTTATGACAAATGATGTCTAATGCATGCCAAAGGGGAAGGGGGAATATAAAGATAGGATCTTTAATCTACCAAGTCCCAAGCAATATAAAGATAATGCAATGAGAAAATTATAAAGCAATTAGGATGCAAAGGTAGGGCGTGCGAGGTTACCAATGGCTTCCTTCTTCTTCGGTCGGAGCTAGGAGGAGAGGTTGATCTTGGATCTTCAAGGAGGAGGGAGGGAGCTTCTTGGCCTTCTTCTTCACCTTCTTGAGCTTCCAGCAGTATTCTTCACGTATTTGGAGTGTTTGTGGGTGACTTGCTATGGATTGTGTGTGTTGAAATGGGTAGAGGAGGGCTCTATTTATAGGCGATGCCCGGATAAGGCTAATGAAGCCGTGCGGCTAGGGACTGAAGCTAATGCAGCCGTGCGGCATTATCCATTGTGACTCAAAGATTTCTAGAACCATGCAAGGTGGCAAATTCTAGAACCCTCTTCCTAATTAAGAAAACGTGTTTCTTAATTAGGAAGGCTCCTTCACCCTTAATTTTAATTTGGGACTGTTCCAACATTTCCGGAACACTAGAGGGTCCGGGAATTACCGGGAAACTTACCGAAATTGCCGGAAATTTAACCTAAGGCATGAGCCAATTTGGGTACTTATGAGGATTACACTTGTAAGGCGAGCGGGTTGTCGATAGAAAAGGATCCGATCTCGCGAATGCCGAGACGGATGACCGGGTGACGGTCGAGTGGCCGAACTCTACGGAAGGCTACCTACGTATCCCGGAGGAATCAAGCCAGCCGTAGTTCGAAATTAGGATCCACCTTGGGAAGGAAGAAGAGAAGATCGAAATGTCTTCCACCTTGGAATAACGGAAATAGAAAGAGAGAGCGAAATGACCTTGTAGGAGGTCAAGAGAGATCGAAATGTGATTCTTCCACCTTGGAATGGAGATCGCTAGAGAGAGCGAAATGTCATTCTTCCACCTTGGAATGAGGAGATCGCGAGAGAGATCGAAATGTTATCACCGAGGAATAACGGAGATCGAAAGAGAGAGAGCGAAATGTCATTCTTCCACCTTGGAATGACGGAGATCGCGAGAGAGATCGAAATGTTATTCTTCCACCTTGGAATAACGGAGATCGAAAGAGAGAGCGAAATGTCATTCTTCCACCTTGGAATGACGGAGATCAAGCGAGAGATCGAAATGTTATTCCTTCCAACTTGGAATAACGGAGATCGAAAGAGAGAGCGAAATGTCATTCTTCCACCTTGGAATGACGGAGATCGCGAGAGAGATCGAAATGTTATTCTTCCACCTTGGAATAACGGAGATCGAAGGAGAGAGAGCGAAATGTCATTCTTCCACCTTGGAATGACGGAGATCGCGAGAGAGATCAAAATGTTATTCTTCCACCTTGGAATAACGGAGATCGAAAGAGAGAGAGCAAAATGTCATTCTTCCACCTTGGAATGACGGAGATCGCGAGAGAGATCGAAATGTTATTCTTCCACCTTGGAATAACGGAGATCGAAGGAGAAAGAGCGAAATGTCATTCTTCCACCTTGGAATGACGGAGATCGCGAGAGAGATCGAAATGTCATTCTTCCACCTTGGAATGACGGAGATCGAAAGAGAGAGCGAAATGTCATTCTTCCACCTTGGAATGACGGAGATCGCGAGAGAGATCGAAATGTCATTCTTCCACCTTGGAATGACGGAGATCGAAAGAGAGAGCGAAATGTCATTCTTCCACCTTGGAATGACGGAGATCGCGAGAGAGATCGAAATGTTATTCTTCCACCTTGGAATAACGGAGATCGAAGGAGAGAGAGCGAAATGTCATTCTTCCACCTTGGAATGACGGAGATCGCGAGAGAGATCGAAATGTTATTCTTCCACCTTGGAATAACGGAGATCGAAGGAGAGAGAGCGAAATGTCATTCTTCCACCTTGGAATGACGGAGATCGCGAGAGAGATCGAAATGTCATTCTTCCACCTTGGAATGACGGAGATCGAAAGAGAGAGCGAAATGTCATTCTTCCACCTTGGAATGACGGAGATCGCGAGAGAGATCGAAATGTCATTCTTCCACCTTGGAATGACGGAGATCGAAAGAGAGAGCGAAATGTCATTCTTCCACCTTGGAATGACGGAGATCGCGAGAGAGAGCGAAATGTCATTCTTCCACCTTGGAATGACGGAGATCGAAAGAGAGAGCGAAATGTCATTCTTCCACCTTGGAATGACGGAGATCGAAAGAGAGATCGAAATGTTATTCTTCCACCTTGGAATAACGGAGATCGAAGGAGAGAGAGAAATGTCATTCTTCCACCTTGGAATGACGGAGATCGCGAGAGAGATCGAAATGTTATTCTTCCACCTTGGAATAACGGAGATCGAAAGAGAGAGCGAAATGTCATTCTTCCACCTTGGAATGACGGAGATCGCGAGAGAGAATGCATTTTGTAAAGAAGTAAGAAGGACTCAATGATTTTTGTAAAGAAAGTGGGATGTACCCGATAATTTTGTAAAAGAAGTGAATTAAAAATGCCAAAGGCAAATAAAATGATCCACAGGGGATAAATTTGTAAAATAAGCCTCGGGGGCACTGGAGGGAAAAATTTGATTGATATGATTGGAAATGCCAGGCATAAAGGGTAAAACAAGGCCTCACGGGGACAAAATTGTAAAATTGAGCCTCAGGCAAAATTGCAAAGAGATGCTGGTCCCTTACTATAAGGATGGAAACGGGGTGACCTAGGAGGTTAAACGGCCGATCCTATTAGGAATGTGCCAAATAAAAGGGGGTGACCAATGTGGTCAGATAGTTGGACTTTTATGAAAAGCTTACGCACCATTGAGGAATGGGGAAAGAAAAAAGGTGACCAATGTGGTCGGATGGCTGGACCTTTTATGAAAGGCTACCTACGTATCCCGGAGGAATCAAGCCTTGGTCGTAGTTCAAGCTTCATCTAGACAGTTTAGGAACGATGTCTAGGATCCTTGAGGTTTTGACAATTAATGGAGGTTGTCACCGAGGAAGCTAAAGCTTACGTCACTATCGAGTAGATAGAGGTAGCTATAGCCGGACAAACTTGAGCATACTTCTCAACTGGTGATAGAGGTAGCTAGACTTGGATTTTTTTTTTTTTTTTGACAATTAGGAAACCGTCGCCCGGTGTTATCTCGTTATAACGGAAGTAATCTGAGGCGCTTTTAGGAGAAAATGTTATCATTAGCAATTGGCACGTTACTTGAGCCTAGGGGTGATTTTTTCTTGGAAACATGGTAGGACTGGTCCTGATGTACATATGGAATTGTGTTTGGGAATCGTTTAAGACGGGTTTCAAACAGTGGGGTTGTATTCCTGGGCGCGGACCGAACCGTTGTTGTTGCCGAGATGTTGTCAACGTGGACCGGATTTCCTCTTGGGCCGAGACTGGGTTTAAACCTCGAGTCTCGATGAATGTTCCTTTCTCACATTCGGCATTTGAAGCCGATGCCGATGTGCTTTTACAACCAAAGCGTATGTTGAAGTGACCAAACCTCTCTTCTAGGGATGGATGCAACTTATCGAAGCCCCGGTCTAAGGAAATACTCTCTCGCAAAAGCCCTATATCTTATTGAAGTAAGGAAAGATCCTTTCACCGGCAAAGCCCCTGTTGGATGAACCGAGTAGGCAAAGTTTTAGGTTACGGACAAGTGACTTGATGAAGCCCCAATCTCGATGACCTAGCAAAATCCCAATATGATTGGTACCGCGAAAGTGATCCCGAGGTTGATCTCCGACCAAAATCGAATCTATCTAGGGACCTAGTGAAGAACCCGATGCGAACCCCAAACATGGCTAAAGAAGCCCCAGCTTAAAGGAATGGCTTGGCAAAGCCCCACTCGAGAGTTTCGAGGCACCTCTAATGCGAATTGTAGCGTAAGAGGGAGAACCTATCCTTTTTTCTCTTTTTTTTTTCTTTTATTTTCTTTAATCAATCAGTAACCTTAAGAAGATGTGGACGAAGAGAAGAAATTTAGGAAGATATATACATGCAGGGGCATATTTTTCGAATGGTGGGAATAGATCCCAATTTTGTGTTATTTTGACGGCCTTATTCGATGTAGGCACAAAACTCGCTTTGTGTTTGACTCTTTGAGAGAGTATAAGCGTAGAAAGGTTGGTAAAAGTGTATGGAAGCCCCCGCCGACGTAAAATCGCTTGTTTAGCACTATTTTTCCTAAGATGTAGAAAGAGAAGACTTGTCAAGACATCTGAAAACTTGTTTTATTTACGATGATCACAAGATTGCTTAAAACCCTTTATTAATGTTCGGGTTATTCAACCACTAATCTCGATATGAAAAAACATTCTTATTAGTCATGAGGAGAAAGTCAACCAATGCCGCGGATCAAGGTTGGCTGGTGTGAAAGAAAGGTTTGTGTATAGGGAGGTCATTGATGAGACCGGGTTTTCTCGGGATCTCGACCGTGTCTATGGGAGAGGTCATTTGATGAGACCGAATTCTCTGGGATTTGAATATGCTTATGAGGGAGGTCATTGATGAGACCGGATTTTCTGAAACTTGGATATTCTTATGAGGGAGGTCATTGATGAGACCGGATTTTCTGAAACTTGGATATGCTTATGACCGGACCATTGCTGGTTGCCTACGTTCCCCTCATTGTGAGGAGCTCAGGTCGCCGTAGTTCGGCCTTGGCCGGACTGTGTTTGGGACATGGTATTTGTGGTTCCTTTAGTGAAAAGGCTAGGATGAGCTGATGATGAGGCGTGGGCCTCGAGATGATTCCTTGACCAAGTAATTCTTGGACGGCTGCTTCTGATCGCTTCTTCTTTCATTGGGGGAGAAAGGATTTGCACGTGCCTAAATGCTTCTGTCTTTGCTTCGACTGTCCCATTGTTATTGACAACTTTCATTTTCTGAGCTTTGGTCTCGCCTGTTTGTCAAGCTTTTGATTGGTGACGCTGGGTCCTTGGCCTCATTTTCTTTTATGTGCAACCCTGTTTTTTGCCTAGACTGCCCTTTTTTGGGATTTTCAAATTTAACCGGGCACTAAGATTTTTTTCTTTTTCTTCTTTTTTTTTTATGTGCAACCCTGTTTTTTGTCTAGACTGCCCTTTTTGGGATTTTCAGCCTAGCTGGGTATTACTCTTTTTTTGCACTACATTCATTTTTTTTTCTCTTTTTTTTTTTTATTTTCTGAAGCACCTGAGGACCAAGGCGAGCCCTTACTTGAACATTCTTGATACCCTTGAGGTCTAAGCCAAGCTCCTAGGTTGTTGCCGACACGGGGTCAATCTTTTGAAGCTGAGTGGCCTTTTGCTGTCCCTTGATGATGCCGCCGTCGTTGACTTGGTCAAGGTGATGGGGAGGACATGGTTTGGGAAAGTGTATGGCTTTGATGAAGGCCTTTTGTGGGGTGAGGAAAGTGTATGGCTTGATGGCATTAGTTGACTTTCTCACACCGATTAATCAGAATGTTAATTATTTCAAGAGATTATTTGTTGAAAGCAATGCAAGTGATCATATAAAATAAAACCATTTCATTAAATGTAATGTAGGTGTGCAAATAATGTCTTAAGTCTAGCAAGAAAAGAAGAAGACTCTTTTATAGAAAATTGAAGATTAAATACAATGTCCGTGGAGGACTTGATTGAAAGGAAAAAATACTAGGACCTACGAAAGTTGACTGAGAGACTATTTTCTTTTTCTTTTTTTTTTATACTTAAGGATAGGTAGACCCTAGTCTAGCTACTCTTCGCGGGTTGGACTGCCAGGTAACTTGAGCTTTCCTTCGTAGATCGCCCACCGAATTTCCTTCTTCGTATCCACACACTTGTCTCTGTCGCATGACCATAATGCTTGTGGTACTCACTGTAACTTGGTCCCGTCAACTCTACTTGGATTTCTTGGCTTATAATTCTCGAGAGGTGTGAGAAGGCTTCGTTTCACCAAATCATCGAAAACTTTGCTCATAGGCATCCCAAAATCATCAGCCGACAAGTTTCGACCTTGCTCTTCTTGAACCGACCTCTTACCGTAACTTTCGTTTTTGGCCCATGGAGGTTCTCAAACTTCCCATCTTCTATCAACTTCTCGGATCTCATACTTCAAAGAGGTGCAATTGTCGTTGTTGTGCCCATGGTATTGATGGAAAAGACAATACTTGGACTCATCCAACCGAACACCGGGGTTCCCGGGCTTCCAATTTTCCAAAGGCTTTATGAGTTTTTCTTTCATTAGCTCTTCCGTAATCTTGCTTAAAGGCATCTCTCGCATCGTCAAAGTGAAAGGAGCGAGGTTTTCGGGAGACCTTGTTGTTCTCAAAACTCGGATTCCCATCGTCCAATTGGTTCCACTCGTTGGATTTGGTCAAGGAAGCTACGACATTCTTTCCTTTGTGAGGGACTGTGCCGAGCCGCACGGTTGCCGCTTGGTACCGCGGCATTGGGTTATGCTCGTGGAGTCATTTCCTTGCTCGGTCCGACATCTTGGGTCAAGGGAGTATTGATACTCATCATGAGGTCAAGCTTCTCTTGCACCTCGTTTCACTTGTTCCATCAATATTACCACATGGGGGTCAACGGGGACTCTCGCAATGTGACTTGTATCACAGAGGGAGCCATAGTAGCAACCGGTGAAACCGACTGGCCGAATTCATTAAGTCCCAGTAGGTGATAGCCGAAAACTTGAATCATCCGAATTTTCTTTCGGGCAACTCATGATTGCATTCAAAGTGGGTATAGAGGTCTCGTAACGTAGCCACATGGCTCAAACCGATTATGTGAAGCCGGAGCATAAACCGGCAAGTACCGCCGAAACCGAGGGATAGGTGGGGTGAAGCCCAATCTGCTTCCGAGGAACCGAGGGCGATGGGGCCCCGATGAGCCGGGATGTTGGAAAGGACCGAGGAGAAGTGGTCCTTGGCAAGGGATCATATGTTGATGGAGGAAGGTATTGGTTATAGGCCGAGGAGCCGAGATGGCTACTTCGGAGTCTCATCTTCTACCATAACCGTGGAACCGTTGGACTCGACCACTATCTCGAACCCCATGACGACGGAGCGCATCGATAAGCATGGCTTGCTGTTCCTTATGAACCTTATGGGCACTTTCCAAGGCCAGACTAACTCTTCCTTCCTAACCATCTCGACTTCCCGCACCCTCACCGTTTTCTCGTCAAATCCGCCATTCCGACCGAGCCGATGAACCTGCTCCGAACCTAAGGTTTTCTCAAAACCGCCGACCTGCGTAATTCTTGTCCACCTCCTTCTTGCCGCGGGAAAGGGATAGGCAGTGGTTTAGACTCCTGGATAGATAAGGTTTAGACTCGAAGGTAAATGTTTAGGCAAGGCTCAAGTAACATGCACTTATCGCTTTTACTTTTGCTAGAAACACATTTTTTCCTAATCCTAATTGATCGGAAAAGATGAGACCTTGAAAGGTCAAGATTGAAATTTGGAGATCGAACCGAGGAGGTCTCGATTAAGGATTTGACCATGAAAGGTCGAGATGGGAAATCGAAAATCGGACCGAGGAGGTCTCAACTAGGGAATATGACCATGAAAGGCCGGAATAGAAAATCGGAAATCGGACCGAGGAGGTCTCGATTAGGGTTTGACCATGAAAGGTCGGAATAGAAAATCGTAAATCGGACCGAGGAGATCTCGATTAGGGATTTGACCATGAAAGGTCGGAATAGAAAATCGGAGATCGGACCGAGGAGGTCTCGACAGGAGATTTGACCGTGAAAGGTCGAGATAGAAAATCGGAAATCGGACCGAGGAGGTCTCGATTAGGATTTGACCATGAAAGGTCTAGATAGGAAAATCGGAAATCGGACCGAGGAGGTCTCGATTAGGATTTGACCATGAAAGGTCTAGATAGGAAAATCGGAAATCGGACCGAGGAGGTCTCGATTAGGATTTGACCATGAAAGGTCTAGATAGGAAAATCGGAAATCGGACCGAGGAGGTCTCGATTAGGATTTGACCATGAAAGGTCGAGATAGGAAAATCGAAAATCGGACCGAGGAGGTCTCGATTAGGGGTTTGACCATGAAAGGCCGGAATAGAAAATCGGAAATCGGACCGAGGAGGTCTCGATTAGGGTTTGACCATGAAAGGTCGAGAGAGAGAAATCAGAAATCGGACCGAGGAGGTCTCGATTAGGGTTTGACCATGAAAGGTCGGGATAGAAAATCGGAAACCGGACCGAGGAGGTCTCGATTAGGGATATCAGAGATAAGAAAATGCAATTATGATTACATTAATTGTTCAAGTTTATTTAAAATCATGTCTTTTATTTATTCCTATTTGGTTGGAAAAGGGGGGTTTGCCCTTCTTTTTCGCAACTACTCTAGATCCTGGATCAGTGGGTTCCGTCACTACGTCTATAAGCCCCTCGTATTCCACCTGTATTTCGACCTCCCAGGGTGGACAGCCCCGAGCGAGGGTCCTATAGGGCACGCGGATCCCACCGACCGAGAGTAAAGAACGCTCCTATCGGGTCTAGCTTATCTTCCAATTCTGCCTGGCTTGCCCTTGGTCCGGTGAAAGTTACCCAATTCTTCAGTGTCATTGCTGGATGATTGATGAGGGTTCGGGGATCGAGAGACTTGGCTTCTGCTGTCCCAATCATGGCGATCATGCTGTTTTCGGAGCTCAGGTCAATCAGGTTTGGCACCTCCATGACTTCTTCAAAAAGACTCTGTAGAGCTGGTCCACTGAGAGCGTCTTCTATGAATTCTGGTTCCTTCTGCTTTGGAGTTACTGTCTCGAATGTGGCCTTGGTGGCTGATCCGAACAATCTGTTTCCCATGGAGAGTACCCTGAGTTGCTCCTCCAAGTCCGGGATTCCCTTGAATGTGTACTCGTGCTGGACTGTGGTGACAGTTGGTCCATGTAGAGCTGTGATTGTGAATGTGTGCCCAAATTTTGTGGATTCACGCGAGTTTGAAGACATCCGAGTTATTTGAAAAAACGGAGTCGCCACGCCATTTTGATTACCTCAAAACTTTGAAAAAAAGGTTTTTACTTGGGTTCGGAGGTTAAGTTACCCCTTGGGAAGAACGTTTGGCGTTCACCCAAAGTGCCTTGCCGGAGCAAGTCTCCCAAGATTTCAGTAATCGTGCTTGCTTGCGTGCTTTCTTGTGTGCATGTGTTTGAGAAAAAGTGGGGAATGTCCCAAGTTGTCTTCCGGACGTACAAACCATTTGTTGATTGTCAGCCGGATTCCTTGGAATTTTATGTATTTGTGATTATGATCCCGTCCTCATCTTATGACTTGTGATCATCGCATTTTAACCTCGGGACCCTCGGGACTTGCGTGATCGAGAGAATGACTCTCTTTTGGTCAAAGATGAGGTTCTTTAGAAAAGGAGGGTCCTTAGCCCATCAATCCTACGCTTTAAGACGGTCGAGCTCGTATAGATGCTTCATACTCTTTCTTAAGCGATAATCGGAGATATAGGGTTCAAGGTGTCCCTTTCTAAAGAGATATGGAACCTTTAATGGAAGGAACGATGTAAAGATAGGATCTTTTACACCGGTCCATTCCTAGGTTGTTAATGGGGAATGGGGGAAATGTATGTAAAAATGAATCTTTAATGAAAAGATGACATTTTTGGGTTGCAAATGATGCACTTAGTTTAAAGAAATAATCTTTATTGCAAATGATGCATAAAGATTTGATTTTTATGCAAATGATGCATCTTTGTTGAAGAAATTGGCATTCATTATGCAAATGATGCATAAAGATTGCATTTTGAAAAGCATATGATGCTAGTTTATGGTAAAGACATGGTCTTTAAAGCAAATGATGCTTGAACAAGGGATTTTGGATGCAAATGATGCATTTTGATTGAAAAAGATTTGATTTTTATATGCAAAGGATGCATGAAGATGACATTTTTATTTGAAAACGGGGGTTTTAGGTGCAAAGGATGCACCTTTATGGGAAAAGACTACATTTTTATGACAAATGATGTCTAATGCATGCCAAAGGGGAAGGGGGAATATAAAAATAGGATCTTTAATCTACCAAGTCCCAAGCAATATAAAGATAATGCAATGAGAAAATTATAAAGCAATTAGGATGCAAAGGTAGGGCGTGCGAGGTTACCAATGGCTTCCTTCTTCTTCGATCGGAGCTAGGAGGAGAGGTTGGTCTTGGATCTTCAAGGAGGAGGGAGGGAGCTTCTTGGCCTTCTTCTTCACCTTCTTTGAGCTTCCAAAGCAGATTCTTCACGTATTTGGTGTGGTTGTGGGTGACTTGCTATGGATTGTGTGTGTTGAAATGGGTAGAGGAGGGCTCTATTTATAGGCAAGTCCTGGATAAGGCTAATGAAGCCATGCGGCTAGGGGGACAAATGAAGCACGCACTCGTGCGGCATTATCCATCAGGACTCAAAGATTTCTAGAACCATGCAAGGTGGCAAATTCTAGAACCCTCTTCCTAATTAAGAAAAACGTGTTTCTTAATTAGGAAGGCTCCCTTCAAATTTCCCTTAATTTAATTTGGGACTGTTCCAGAACATTTTCCGGAACACTAGGGAGGTCCGGGAATTACCGGAAACTTACCGAAATTGCCCGGAAATTTGCTTAGGAAGGCATGAGCCGATTTGGGTACTTACAAAGGATGTCGAGGAACGCTCCCCTTATCGATTAGCTTTGAGTCCTACTTCGAAACGCTTCCGATCCCGGGGTAGATGTTCCATTCTTTACGTAGTCTCTTGCCGACTATCCTCGCTTTCTCATCTTCATCGCTTCCACAAGCGTCGTCCGGGTCCCCGCCGATTGGGGTGTCGCCATTTACTGCCGGTCCCCTCGGGCTACATTGCTGCTACCTCAGCGTCGGTCCCCTCGCTCAAGCCGGTCGTTTCCCTCCTCGTCGGTCCCCTCCTGGCCCAATGGGGTTCCCTCGGGTGAAGTAAACGAGCGAGGTCGAAAGCCGCTAGGCCAGAGGTGGGCGTGCCGTCGGAGGTTCCCGCTTTTGGGCCGCCGCCTTGATGCGGGCGAGCTTGGTCTTTGCTTGATGTGATGTCACCGGCCGGTTGGCACGAGCTGCCCTGAGCTGCTTCCCCGGACCGTGGGTGTGGTCCTCGACTTCAATAAGTCCTTGACTTCAATGTCAGGGGCCTTGCAGCCTTTCGCCGCCCTGTGAGCACGGGCCCCATGAAGTTCCCGGGATGATTTAAGTTCATGAAGTTCATCATCCTCGGCATGGGCCGGAGGAATTGTCGTGAGATAGTGGAGGTCCACGTTGCATATTTGGATTTTGGAGGTCTCCTGCAGTGAATCCGGTTAATGGCATGTCATCATTATGCTTGATTTCTAACACCGTGAATGTCGTTGGTGCTGTCCGGTCCAGGCGACAAGACGTGACATTGTAGACTATGGAAATACATCATTTGCCTTCAGCCTAACTCGCGAGGCAATCGGTGAAGGGGCGGATGCCACACCATTGATTCGAGTGTCTTTGATGGACGGACGCCCCCAGGGATGGCTGTGAAAGTGATTGGAATGTCCCCAATACTTGGAATTCGGTGGGGATCATCCGCTTGCTTAGAACCAAATATTAAGAGTAGCAACCCGAGAATTTGCCTGAAACTGAGTCATGAGTCACAGCCTTGTAAAGGTGGGATCGAAGGATTCAAACTACGTGGAGGCTTGATGTCAAGTGTGTGCTCATCGGGTCCGTAAATGCTTTAAGCGCAAGCAGACATTCATTCCGAAAACTCTGACGGCTCGTCTACCAACACGCGGGAAGGCGACGCTCGTCCCGGGCGGAGCGGTGACTCGTGAAGCGGCTAGCGTGATACTTGTGATCAGCCCCAAATTTTGGAAGGTCCAAATCATGGCCAGAAGGTGATAATGTTGCTGCCATAGTGGATGTTGCCAATCATCTTTCGAGTAAATCGAATGACTTCATCCGGGGGTTGCGTCCAGCGAGGGGACCATTGTGCCGGAGGTCAGGCTGTGTCCTCTCAGCTTGAGCTTGCGAGGATATGAAGAGGTGGAGCGACCAAACCAAATGGAAATGTTCCGCCCGAGTACGCCCGCTGGAGAGTGAGCGAGGATCGGGTCCTCTAAAGTTTCGGGGAACTTGCGTCTTCGGGCCGACTCCTTGGGTTGCGCTTTGGCTCTCCTTGATTTTTGGTGGCCTTAGGTGGTAGTGCTTGGGTGGCTTGACCCATCGGGTTAGAAGAACGGACAACTCGGCGTTTGGTCCCTTTCGAGCAGGAGCCGCTACGAGCCGCCCAGCTGAGCCATAGTTGGGGAGGAGGATTCCTCGAGCATGGGAGTGTGGGCCATATGTCTTCCCTCAACTCATTGACTCGTGGATGTATTCCCACGAAGCTTCTGGGCAGCCTTGACGGATTCTGTCTCGTGCGCTTAGGTACCTCGCTTAGGTACGGAAAGGGAGGTAGCCTACGCTTGACGCAGCAGCCGGCATTCGAATGTCACGCACAACAACAGCCGAGTGGTTGTCGGAGCCGAATCGTGCATTGGCCGACCCTCCGAGGAGGTTTGGAGAGTTCTCGGCTCAGCGCGACGCGAACGGTCTCACTTGATCTCTCGAGCCGGTATATCGCGCGTTCATTTCCTTCTTGCTTGCCGAGCATACTCAGGCATTCGGGTTTGTCCGGCGATACCTGGGCGGTTACTCATGGTTTGCTAATTTTCCCTCCACTCTTGAGCCGAGATCAACTTTTTCTTGCCGCGGAGCTCGCGCGAGAGTTAGCGCTGCGTTTCTTCCCCTATTTGAGAATAGCCGGTGCTTCTTACTTTTGAATCAATTGCGTGGCGGTGTGCCTAGAGTAAACACTCCATCGGGAGAGTTTTCTCCCTTTTGTTTTATCCGAGCGGCGGGTATGTCGGAGGTGAGTACACGGCTTCCCGAAGATGTGCCCCGAACATGTGGCCCAGCGCGATCGGTTGTCAGCCCGGGGCCTGATCGGTCTCTATAAACGAATGCCTCGGGCCTCAGGAATTTCCCTGAGTAGTTGCTTCGAGGACGAATTTCCATCCTCCTCTTGTTTTTAAATAGACCTTCCCCTCCCTGAGTTGGCTTCCTTTCAATTTGAGTGCGGAAATGATCCGTTCCCATCCTCCCGAAGTCTTACTTGCAAGGAGTCCGGTTTTTGTTGACTTCATGCTTTCGACTTGGAAGAGAATGGTTTCATCGCTCGTCGTCGCTTTCGATTGTAAAACTTTGCTTTCACCCGAGGGAGGTAAGCGCCGGGATTCGTTTATGTCAGTGGCGTTTCCATCTCCTAGGTTATCTGGGACCGTTGACCACCACCCTGTGGCGCGAGGGGTTGGATGAGAGGAATGCCGACGGTAGAACGGGGAAGTTCTTAGAACCAGAAGAGCCGTGAGCAAAACCCTCTCGAGGTCGAAGAGCGAATTACAGAGTGGTCTCACAGCTAGCTTGTCCTGCCGCACTTTTGTGACACTTTAAGGGAGCTTGGTCCTCGTAGGTCTTTCGAGCTTGGTCTTCGTCCCACCCAAGAACGACTTTCTTGAGCGGCTAGTTCCATTATGAGGGCCTTCCCCAGAGGAGCCTAAGCAGTTCTCAGGTAGATGCGCATCATCTGATCTGTTCAGTGTCCAGAACCGTGATTACATTCAAATCGCCGAATGGCGGAGAACACTTGGATTACGTTGACGCGAAGGAAGTCGGACTGGGATATTCCATGCCGGCCTTCCTTAATCTCGTTTACCAAGAAATTTGCCCATATACGCTTGATTGATTGACTTAATGGGGTGTTTGAATTACGCAATGTTGACGGTCTACCGTGATCTTACAGTTCCCGTGATCTCTGCTCAGTTGCTTGATCGCCTTGTGAGATGTGCTAGGAGGCTCAGCAGTCGACTGGCAGGATGTCTGAATCCGGGGCCGTGACGGCTGGGAGCAGAATCGAACTCTGGAACATGTTGATCTTTGAGGTGGTCATTTCCTATCGCGTCGGAAAGCCGCGACGCTACTTGCCTTTGCGGGGGAAGAGACTTTCATAGATGTTTTAGGGATGTTTTTGAGGTGGCACCGGAAGCGTTGCCCCGAGGAACTGATCTCGACTCGTAACGCAGTGGTGAGGAGCTTGGTCTCCGCTTGGCGTTGCTCTCCTGGCCTCGCGGCGCCTTGAGGGTATAAGCCTTGGACTCGACGTCACGAGCCGGTTGCCAGGACCGGTGCAGTACTCGAAGGAAGTAGTGATGAGCTCACAGAGCTCGCTTGGCGGGGCCTCATTTACCGTGAGCAAGCCGGTCGTCGAGGGTAAACTTGGCGTCAAGTGCGAGAATCCACGATAAGTGACCGGATTGCTCGCATGGTATCATCGGGATATCTCGAATGAGATGATGTTGGCCGACGGCTCATGCGTCACCACTTGGTCGCAGGGGATTCTTTGTCGTGTGAAACCGGGGATTAGCTTCCAATTGTCGGATAGCCGCACTTTATGCGGACGTTGAGCTTGACAATGTTTCCGTGGTATTAGACACTTGGTCGTAGCTAACGACTCGATCTTTAACGTGAACGCAGAGTGTCCGCCCGCTGCCCGCCGCGAATCTCGTCCGTCGAGCTTCCGGGTCCGATTCGTCGTCATCGCACGGTTCAACCTGTGTCCCAAATGTAGGGGCAGTTGCGTCCGGGTGCGTTGCTGATGCTTTTGGAAGCTGTTAGAGAACGTCAACCCTTCATTGGAGTAAGAGGGGTGCTAGCTGGGTAGTTCCGCGTAGTGGACATCCCATACGACTTCCGACGCATTCATCACGAGAATGACGATGCTTGTTGACCTTTATCACGCAAAAATCTCTTCACTGGCGAGGGCCGCAGAGCTGGTTTGAAGAATGCTTCGGACGTTATCTCCGATTGAGACCCAGGGGGTTTATGTGCCCGCATGTCGTAGCGATATTGATGCTCAGCTGCTTTCTTCTAATGCGCTCTAAATGTTGAAGAAACGAGCAGTTGAACTTGATGATTGAGCCCGGTGCCCGAGTGCCTTTGCTCGAGAGTACGTTTATTACATTAGCATCTCCGACTACGAGGGGATTCTGATGAGATTTGCCTCGGTGAGTCCCTTGGTTGACTGAAGGAGGCAACCCCGCGAACCCGGTGCAAAGTACACCTGACACGCTGCTATTGTCTCGGCTTCGTCCCTATGAGGAAACCATCCCCTCCATGATTTCGACCGAGATCTCCCGTCGGTTAATGAACTTAACACACCGATGGATGGAGAGTGGAGGCTATGGCTTTCATGTGATGTGTAGCCAAGGGCGCCCCAACATGTCTGCGAAGTCCGTGAATTGAACAATGTCCATTACGTGAATTTTCGGTGCTGGCAAGGCACCATTTTGGGTTTCGAACTGCAGGATTCCAAAGTTACCGTCCCCAGGATGGATGGGACGAGACGAGCTGTCATAGGCCTTGATAGTCCGAGTAGACGCGGATCATACGGCTTTCGTTGATACGGAGGGCTCGCATCAGCGCCGAGAGGGAGAACATAGTCTAACGGCTGACCCGTTGTCTGACTACATTTCTACCCTTCAGGGGAGTGTTATGGTTGAAGTAAATTCTGACGCTCTTGATCCGAACGAGCTTCGTTGTGCCTCGTCACCATTCCCCGAGTAAGTCTTCGTCGGAGCTTTGATCATTGGGCGCCCAAGCTTTCGTCGTAATCACCGCTTTCTATCAAGGCTCAAGCCTGTTCATTTCTGTCTTCCTCTTGCAGTAAATGCTCATTCATGTCGAGGAGTTTTGAGCTTTTGACGGTAGTCTCTATGGCCCTTGAGGCTAGCTTTACTACAAGATTAAGCCACGGCGACTTTGATCATCAAAATGTTCTCGGTCCGAGGCTCGGAAGGACCACTATTTATTGGGCTCTGGGGGTTACACAATGCCAGCGATAAGATTACCAGATCTTAGGTATGTCATGTCCCGGAAGGACTTAAGGTCTAGGAAGGCGGACATTTTCGGCTTGTTTCCACGAACCCTTTTTGTAATCATGGCAATGGAGGAAGAGAGGGGCCTTTATGTACGTATGCGCGAGAGGTGAGACGGCTCTCGAACGATTTACACTCTCACGGCCGTATCTTTCTCTCGGTATTTTCTTGAGAGGACTTCTCTACCAATATTCCTTCGAACGAGGTGCTCAGGAGCATTAGGACTCATTACTCCCGCCACAAGATTGGCATCGTACAATGTGGACATTAGATGAGGAAGTACTGGTGGAAGAGATGAAAGCACCTGAGCATTCAAAGCGTGACCGTGACCGTGGAATCCTTCCTTTATTAAGTCAAACTTGAAGCATAGAATATGGGCCCGCGGGAGGCTGAGACTTGCCTTCTTCTATCAAGTTCGGTTTCGTATCGACACTGCAAAACTGGGATATATGGCTCGTAATGATGGATACCGTGAACTCTTGTCCGCATTGGCTAAGGGATTTTTGGGTTCGAGGCACCATAAAAGTAGGAGACCTTTCTTGATTAACCCTTCCGAGCATCTTGGATCGAAGAGCAATGTCAGCTTGTGAAGTATGGGAGCGCAGTAGAATTGTGCAAAATTGGATGGCGAGGTTTTAGCTTGCCCGACTTCTAACCGGATGGAGAGGACGTAGCTTGGAGCCCGAGGGGCGAACTTGTGCATATGCATATTTTAACCCTCCTATTTTGTATTAGATTTGATTGATACCATGACCTCCTATTTATTTTAAGGACTGTGAGGACGTGTAATGAAGCTTAGACTTAAATTTTTTAGCTAAGTCCATTTTATGAATAGGTTAAACGGTCTTAGGGGACTTGAAGATCCACATCTGTTCATCCTTGGAGAGTGCAGCTTGATCTCGGAGAGTTTCAACCGCCTTGTAGAATTCTCCGACGCTTAACCTGCCTTCGGTGGTGATTCCTCATCCGAAACCGCCCGAATCAAGTGCAAACCGCATTGGGAAGTTGTTCTAAGGAACCCATGTGGCAAACCGCCATTATCCAAACCGCTCGAAACCGTCCAATGATTGGCTACTTGAAGTGAACCTCTTTTATCCGTTGGAATCCACGTCGCAATATCAAAAGTCAACTACCATATCTTGTCATCTTCCGAACAAGGTGTCGACGTGCAAGATCTTGAAAAGGTGACAGATGTCCTAACCATCTCGGCATTGAACTTGGCATGAGAGGTCCGATCGACTCGCATTCGGATCCAAAGGACAAAAAGTAGTTTCTGGACCAATGGGATTGCATCAAGTAGCTTTCGCCCTTTCAATACTGTCGTCCAACGGCTATATTCCCGATGCTTGGTATAAATACCCCGGATCTTCACCATTCAAGTGATTGGGGTGGAAGGCTTGATATATGTGGGTTCATGAGAAGTCAAGCTCCGTAAATTTAGTCGGGGTTTGAATCTTCATCTTCATACTTCAAGAAATATTCCGAACTCGGGAATCAAGCCTTAACATATTGGCAAGAATCATTGGGTGGTATTGAGTACATCTCAGTAGACATTTAAAGAGCCTTGGGTATCTTGTTCTCACACACACTCCCTAAACACATTTTGTATTCAGATTTGAGATACCATAACCTCCGGTTATAGTTTAGGATTTGTTCTTCATGTAATGAAAAGATTTTATCAGACTTTGTAATCTCTCAATACTCAATATAAAATCTCTCTTAGAAATCCAAGACTAACCATCTTGGTAGTGGACGTAGATCGATTATCGATTGAACCACTCCAAATATGTGTTCTTACTTCTCGCATTTTATATTTCTTGTGCTTATCGACATTATTCCTTTTCTCTGCTGATTCACCTATAGTTATCCTTTATTGTGAAATTGTGTTTGAGTTAACATTGTCAAACTACATTTCGTTTTACAACCGCCGTAAAACCGCACCAAAAACCGCCTTGCAAAAACCGCCTCCTCAAAACCGCATTTTTACTAAGTATTATTCCGCCGTGCATTTTACAACTCACTGCAGCTTTATACACCGCAAGAGGTTGATGTCGAAAAGATAGAGGTTTAGTCTTAAATTGAGGGCGAAAAATTTTAAATGCCTATTCACCCTCTAGCTGTATTTTCACCCTTGTTGCCACCTTTGAAAGGACCAACAAGTGGTATCTTGTGGACCAAGCGAACACATTTTAAAACCACTGTTTTCAAGCTTCAAGCTGCCTTGTGTGCCGATTCTTGATATGGCAACCTCAAAGACAATGACTACCGTTAACTATTCACACATTCCAAGTTGACTTGAAGACCACTTTGACATCCGGAAGTGCCGAATGCTTATTCATTTCGGGAAACCATAGATGAAATGCCGCGTTTGATCAATGGCCCTAATTCTTCAATGAAGGCTAACACCGATGCAACCACCAATGCCTTAAACTCCAGAGGTCAAAATCAGCCAAAAGATGAGTCGGATGAAGAGAAGAGAATAGTTACCCTTGACAAAGAAGGCGAGGTTCATCATTTCGAACCTTAATTGAATCTGGTAAAGTTTTGGACGTACCTCAAAACCGCAGCGTATGTGGATGCCATGTAGAGCTACCTCGAAGGTGATAAAGAGTCTCTACAAGGAAAACAAATTATACATCTTGAAAGATCCTACAACAACTTCACCGTAAAACCCAACGAAACCTTGCGTCAAACCTACGATCGCTATGCTTGAGGTAGTTATTTATGCTTGTAGATCTCTTTGGTAAACTTGATTTAGTTATCCCGATAAGGAAATCAATATGACTTTCATCTCATCGCTTTAGGTTCTACGTGTTTGTAAAACTACCTTCTAGAAGACTCCAAACCGCATTTTATCGGGTACTTGGTCATTAAGTAACTTGTATGCCAATCTTTGTGCATTTTATGAACTTAAATTAAATCATATGTAAGAGATAAGAAGGAAAACCAAATCGCTTCGATGTCTTCGTAAAAACATGAAGAGAAACCATCCACATCCAATCAAACCACCGATCCTTCCATATCAACCTCATGTTGCACTCATCGAGATGGATGATGATGATTTTGCCATGTTTGTGAAAAAGATTTCAAAAATTTAGAAAATTTCAAAACTTTCACAAAATCATTTTCAAAAGTAAGGCAGGAACCTCCTGAACATTTTCTGTGGCCGCAGATACAAAGAAGAAGAGTGACTCGGTATGCTACAACCGTAGGAAACCTGCCACACCTCGCTCATCCGAGTGTCCACACCTAAATATGAATATATGAAAAGAAAACTTTTCCTTCGAAATTTTCTCATCGTAAGGGAATGGTTGCTGAGGAGGAAGAGAATTCCAAGGAATTAGCAACTTGGATTGAAAGCAGTTCTCGAGGATGGAAGTGACGGTGAAACCGAAGAGGTTAACCTCTCAGCTTAGTTGCGTACTCTTCGATAACTCGATTACGAATCATTTGAGTTGCATGATATGGAGGAAAAGGAGGTTTTTGCAAAACTTCCAAATTATAAATTGGATGATGATATTAAACTTACTCCTAACGTTAAGATAGGAAATTGTTCGTATTCACGTCCCATTTTCTCATCTAAAACTGCTCCATCTTCAAAAGCTATTCCAAAGAAAATTTTGAAAAAGGTGGTGGAAGAGGTTTCTCCCATGGAACATGAAAAGATATTCAAGGAAGTCGAAATGGTGATCCATCAATTCTCAAATCTTAAGAAAGCCTTAAGCTTAGCTCATGATGAACTTAATCTGCATACAAGACGGAGAAAACTGTGATGAGGTCGGAAATTTCTAATCTTAAGGACCAAATCAACCAGATGACTCCTCTTGCCGATCAAAACCGCATCCTTGAAACTAAGGTTGCCGCACTTCCAACTCGGGAATGATGACTTGGTAACCCCAAATCGACGATCGCCAAAATATTATTGATTCGTGGCTCAAGTCTCAATCCACCAAGGATAAAATCTTGGACTTCCAAGTTCCTCCTGGAACTAAGGATGGTCTAGGGTTTGGATCTGAGGAAGAGGAGAAGTGTGCATCCTCAAGTGAAAAGGATGAGGAATTTCCAAAACTGACTAAAGAAATTCCCAAGGAGAAGCATGCTAAGGGTAAGGGTAAAGCAAGACAAGTAAATTATGTCTACCCTAAAGGAAAGCAATATGGGAAGAATTACGTATTTAAAACCTAAGAATTCTGTGGAAGCACACTGAAGAGGAGATGGCTTATGGAATTGGTAGAATCCCCGCTCCAACCGCTTACGGTAGAAAAGGCGGTTCGGCTAACTCCCGTGTCCGACCGCTTCTTCTTCGACCGCTCCTCCTGCCTTCAAAAGCAGGAATAGCGTTCCCAGGAAATACATGGTCAAACCAAAGCCTGTTCCCTTTGTATCAGCTGTAATGTTAGCTGGAACCGCACATCCCAAACCGCTTCCTTGTCCCAAACCGCATGCAACTCCTAAGAAGAGTAAAGAGTTAGTAAAACCTCATGTTGCTTGTAGCTTTTATAAATGTTCTGTGTGTGATGGTTTAGGTCACAAGGCTGCACGAATGCCTTTGCGGTTCACACCCAATGCCGGGAAGAGCAAGCCTCCTTCTGTCAAACGAGTGTGGGTTGTAAGGGTTGCTAACTTCGGGGACCCAAGAAATAAAGGGGGACCTCGTTCTTAATGTTTACATTTCAGGTCCTCTGCTTCATGGTGGTCACTCCAAGGATAATGAATGGTATCTTGACGGTGGCTGCCAAGACATATATTTGGAGATAGATCATTACTTGAAGATGTCGTTGAAGCAAGTGGTCCGTCTGTAACCTTTGGTGACAACAACAAAGGCAAGACCATTGGATATGGTGTGATAAGGAGAGGAAACCTAACTATTGAGAAGGTTTCTCTTGTCGATGGACTCAAGCACAACCTCCTTTCAATTTCTCAATTTTGCGACAAAGGAATGCTTTGCAACTTCACGTCATCAAATTGCTTTATCAAAGATAGCATTTCCGGCGTCATCCTACTCACAGGATTCGTAAGAGTAATATTTACATTATTGATCTAAATTACGCATGTAGTATTACTAATCTCTTGTTTTGTAGCTAAGAATGTGAGCGAAAATAGTTGGCTATGGCACAAGAGGTTGAGCCACTTGAACTTCAAGTATCTTGCAAAGATTGGTAGGGAAAACCTCGTTCGTGGTTTACCCAAAGTGGTGACCACCATCCGGAAATGCAGGTGCATGCCGGCAGTAAGCGGTCCGCTGCCTTTCACCAAAGAAGACCGCTCCATCAACTTCAAGATGCTTATAACCGCTTCACATTTGTTTGGACCCGTGACCACCGCCAAAGATTGGAGGAAATAGATATACCTTGTAGTGGTGGTGGATGATTATTCAAGATATACGTGGGTTGAGATGATGATCTCCAAAGATGATTGCTTTATGAGATTCTCACCGCACTTTTAGACGGCTCCAAACTCAAAAGAAGATGACATCGTTAGTGTTCGATCGGATAATGGAACGTAATTTAAGAACAACGGTGTTGCTCCGGTATTGTGATGACCATGGGATTGATCACAATTTTTCAACCGGGTGTTCCACAACAAAATGGGGTTGTGGAAAGGAAGAATAGGACGTTGATTGAGGCGGAAAGACAATGATATCTCCTGGCGAAGCTACCTCGCATTTTTGGGCCGAAGCAATCAATACCGCATGCTTCACTCGTAACCGCTCCCTCATCAACAAAACCTATAACAAGACTCCCTATGAGCTTTGGCGAGGAAGAACCCCCAACATTGCATTCTTCAAGATCTTTGGCTGCAAATGTTTTGTCCTCTACAACGAAGAGAAAATAGAGGTAAATTCGGAGCCAAGGCCGATGAAGGTATTTTTGTTGGGTATGCTAAACATTCTAAAGCTTTTCGTATTTTCAATAAAACTAGTTTAAAAATAGTAGAGTCTGGTCCATGTTACTTTTGATGAGCATTCTCTCCTTGAGCCACATTTGGCTCCAAATGTTGCCGATGATTTTGTTGAGCATAATGAAACAGGTGAACCTCAAACCGCACCTCGAACCTCAACCGCAAAATCCAAAGACCCTCAACTCGAAATCCCCCAAAACCGCAATTTTGAAACCGCACCGAAGAACCCTCTCCGTCATGCAACCGCAAGGGAAGATGAAGTTGAGAATTCCCTATCCAGCCTTATAGAACCTCTTCGTCAACTTACCTTCCATGACTTATTCGCCAAGGATCTAACGATGTTCCAATTGAAGATCTTCAAAGAAACCTCGATCCAACCGACTTACCCCCGAGGTTCGTGAAGTCGCAGCCACCCTCACAAATGTGATTGGTGATCTCGTTTTCCGATGTTCAAACAAGGAGATCAAACTATGACGAGCATACTTCTCTTTTATCTCAAGTTGAACCCAAGAAGATTGATGAAGCACTCCAAGATTCCAATGGGTCATTGCTATGCAAGAAGAACTCAACCAGCTTGAAAGATGCAAGGTCTGGACTTTGGTGCCTAGACCTCGTGGATCAAGGAGTAATAGGAACTAAGTGGGTATTTAGGAATAAGATGGACAGAATGGAAGCATCACTAGGAATAAAAGCAAGGTTGGTTGCACAAGGATATAGGCAAGAAGAAGGAATTGATTATGATGAAACCTTTGCTCCAGCTTGCAAGATTGGAAGCTATCAAATCTTCTTAGCCTACGCCTCTTTTAAGCGTTTTCAAGTTATATCAAATGGACGTAAAGAGTGCATTCCTCAACGGCGAACTGCAAGAGACCGTGTATGTTGCCCAACCACCTGGATTTGAAGACTCCAAATTTCCCAATCATGTCTACAAACTCCAAAAAGCTTTGTATGGACTTAAGCAAGCTCCAAGAGGCATGGTATGAGACTCTTTCTAAATTTTTACTAGAAAAAGGATTTAAACGTGGTAAAATTGATACAACTCTTTTTATTGACAAATATAATGAGCATACTTTACTTGTTCAAATATATGTCGATGATATTATTTTTGGTTCTACTAATGAGTTGCTTTGTAAGCGTTTCGAGAAGCTAATGAAAAGCAAGTTTGAGATGAGCATGATGGGAGAATTAACTTTCTTTCCTTGGGCTTCAAATCAAGCAATGCGAAGAAGGTATCTTCATCACCAAGCCAAGTACACCAAGGAGCTAATAAAGAAGTTTGGATTAGAAAATGCTAAAGCATATGATACTCCTATGGCCAACGGCAATAAAGCTAGATAAGGATCTCAAAGGTAAGAAGGTTGATCAAACTTTATATCGAGGTATGATCGGCTCATTGCTTTACTTAACCGCTAGTAGGCCAGATATCATGTTTGAGTGTCCGCTGTATGTGCTCGCTATCAAGCTGCATCCTAGAGAAGCACATCTTATTGCAAGTCAAGCGTATAATCCGCTATTTATCTCGGGAACCACTAACCTTGGACTTTGGTATTCCAAAGATTCGAACTTCGATCTTGTAGGTTATTGAGATGCGAGATTATGCTTGCACTATTGACAGGAAAAGCACTAGTGGTACTTGTCATTTCCTCGGGAATAGACTAATTTGCTTGGGCTGACAAGAAGCAAGCTTCTTGATTTCGGTGTCAACCATGAGTGAGTATATTGTCACTTTGGTAGTTGTTGTCAAATCCTTTGGATGAAGCGTGACGGTTGGTAGACTATGGAATCCATGAAGGGAATTGCCCCATCATGTGTGACAACACTTCAACAATTTCAGTCTTCAACAACCCTGTCATGCATTCCAAGACCAAGCATATTGATATCAAGTATCATTTCCTCAAAGACCATGTGGAGAAGAGGAATATCCATTTAGAGTACGTGGGGACAGGACAACCGATTGCCGACATCCTCACAAAGGCTCTTGACTCCAAGAGGTTTTCATTCCTTAGAGGAGAAATGGGTATGCTTTGAACTTAAATAAATTCCATTCTTTTTAAACTAACTTGGTTGTTGAGTATAGTTTCAATTCTCTTGTTGAAACCGCGTGTCCCAAACCGCAAGGATGCCCAACCGCACCGCACCCAACCGCTTCACTCAAACCGCATGCGGCGCCTCAACCGCTTGGACCTCAACCGCGTTTCAACTTGGAGTAATTTCTAACTTTTGCTTATAAAAAAAAAAAAAAAAAAAAAAAACTGCATTCAAATTCTTTTATTTATTTTTCAGTCCTTATTTTTCTTTAAGGGTTTATTTGCAAATGTTTTCCCACAAAAATTTGAATTTTGAGAGCATTTAATGCAAGGGAACATTAGCATTAATTAGGCTTCATGTCAGCCGTCATTGGTTGATGGGTTGAAGCTGAAAGGGTGCAACCAAAGCAGCAGTCTTTTCAATCGCCAAACTCCTAAACCCTTTCCTTTAAATAGAAATCTATTCTCTTTTTACCAACCTTTTTACAAGCTATCGTCTCGCATCGTACCTCACCGTCAGTCTTTCTACCAAACTCGTTTTCTCTCTCTAACCTTCAAAAGCTTCATAAATTTCTAAGTATTTTCTTCATCAATGGCACCCAAACCCATTGAAGACATGGTATGATTTCTTAAACTTAATCTTCTTAAATCTTCTGCAAATCATTACATGTTCATGTTCATAATCTGCCATTGTTGAAAAGCTTCAAGCTTCGAACAACTTAACCTAATTTCTGTTCATATATGCTTCATTTCTTGATCATTTTGCATGATATTTGTTAGGTTTTGTTCGGAATCATGCATAGATTAAGTTTTACGTACTTTGTTTTATGATCAACCCAACATCTTAAACACGATTTTGAGTTTTAAATTTTCTAAGGTTCGAAACCCACTTTTGATTTTTCCATTTTCTCGGGTGATTTTAAACGAGTAGATGTTTTTATTGTTATATTGTTAATCTACTGCTCAATGTGATCATTTTGACATATTATTTGTTCATTTTGGTTAACATTGTTCAAATCTTTGTTCTTGGTGTTCTTCGTGTTCTTCATGCACTCATGTGACTGTTCATTTTCATTTTCAGAAAAGTTCTTATGTTTTGGTTTGACCTAATTTTCAAACTTGTTTTTCCTTACTTAGAAAAATTTCTGAAAATTTTATCTATGTGTTGCATGTTTGAACCGCATCCTTAGAAACCGCATAATATATGCTTTGAAACCGCACTTATTGTTGCTGATTACATGTTTCAAAACCGCATATTAATTTGTCTCTAAACCGCATGCTGAAAACCGCATATACATTTTCAAAACCGCATGCTAGAAATTTACTTAAGTTTTACTAAGTATATAGGCTGGACACCATAAAATTCCTCTCTAAGCACCGCTTGCAGTGTGGGATAATTTTGGATTACAATGCCACGTACTAAGTATATACTTTTGTATTTTTCTTATTTATTTCCTACCTGTGTTCTCAGTTTCTTGTGGTTGGAAATTTTCATTTCCAAAACCGCACTATTGCCAACCGCATATGTGCACCAACCGCATGGGAATTGTGATTTTTCTTAAAAACTCTAACTTGTATGTTTTCTTTGTAGAATATCAAGTATTTCCTACCAGGTTGGGAAATAAATGAACCTGAGATGCGGTCTCGATGCTCGGGAAGGGAGATGATGAGAAAGATGCAAGTTTCTCGGAATCCTTCCCCTATTCAACAAGAAGCGTAAATATACCATTCCCGTCTTCATTGACCAGCTTCTATGAAACCGCCGAGAAGGGAGAGACCGAAGCTTGCGATGGATCCACGATTCCAAGTTTGGTGGGAATTGTTGAAGGACTCGTAGTCTCCATAGACTATTTGGACATCGAAACACCTTCGGTTTTCATGTATCTGGTGCCCTGTTGAAGTTTCTCAAGAGGTTCAAGATGCTACCTGCTCAACTCTAACAGAAGGCCGCCTCTCTCTCTCTAGACTTTACAAAACTATGCCAAGGAAAGATTTTGGGTGAAATCATGAGCCATCTGTGCTATCTCGTAGGGAAGTCTCGTGTGTGGCAAAACAGAAACCACAACAACTTCACCTCTTCTCAATGGGCAATGCTGCAGCCTGTCTGCCTACAACGAGATGAAGCTCCATTGGCCCAAAATTCGATGAGAGAACTAGCCAGCGGCATTGATTCGTATCAACAAAAGGTCAAGAATGAGAAGATCAGATGGAGACCTTTTGGAAGAATGCTAACACTTAATATTTGCAAACTTTCGGCATTTAGAGGAGCTTAGGATTGCCAACCCCGAATCTTGTGTTGATTGGGGTGTTGAAGAATCCTTTGGCCTAAAAGCTATGCACTCCTTCGTAAGATCCTTTGGCAATATTGATTATAAAGCCATTTATGATGCCGATACTTCTCAAAATAAGGAGATGTTTGTAGATATGAATCCAGCCCATTGCTTCAACCGCGCTTGGGAAGGCTATGAAGAAAGCCTCAAGGAAAGAAAAGTCCTTCCAAAGCCGCTCCTAAATCGGCCTCAACCGCGCCCACTAAACCGCATGGATCAACCGATGCGAGCCCAAGCCGAGAAAAAAAGCAAAGGAAAGAGAAAAACAAAGAAAAGATGACCCTCATTGATGAGGATGAAGAAGAGGAAGAAGATATCTCTATTCCTCCACCGTGGCCGGGGCTAAGAAGGCGAAGCGTTTCAGTTGATTGATCGACACAAATGACCGATGAGGAGCCGACAATCTTTTACAAAGGCGAGTTTGAGAGATTGGAAAGAGAAAGGGTGAGAGGGAAGCTAACAAAGGAAAGTCCAAGGATCCAATTCCCCAACCGCCTCCTTGAAAACCGCCCCCAAACCCAAACACTTATTCCAACACCACCTCACTCTCCAAACCGCTCCCATCATTCCTCACCGGCCAAAACCCTTTCACCTAAACCGCTCTCTTCTCCTCAACCGCAAGAAGGCGCAACCGCTCGGGGAGAAAGCGAAACGGGTTAAGCGGTGCTCGAGAAAAAGACCCCAACCAATGGCCCCAAGCAGTTTCTTCCAACGAGTTCGCAATCGGCCTTCACCTTCTCCATCTTCTTCTAAATCTTCTTCCCATTCCACTTCCCATACACCATCCAAATCCCCTTCTAAATCTCATTCTTCCTCCTATCAATCCGAATCACCAACCTCCTCACCTCAAAATTCCAACCGCTCTCCTTCTAAACAAAATTCAAACCGCGCCCAATCACCACCTTACTCACATCACACCCCAGCCATCTCAATCTCTAACCTTAACCGCGACAGAACTCCTTCCCCAAACCACGTCAATACCCCTCCTCCTGAAAATTCTCCTCCTCATAAATCACCTACTCCTGACCGCCTTCCTACTCCGCCTCATCAAACCTCACCCATTCCTGAAACCGCACCCACTCAACCGCAAAGAACCCCTCTGTTTACGTCCATACCTCTCATACCAGTTCTTCATCAAATTCCAACCCTATAACTTCTGCTATTCCAAATGTTATCATTCCACCTCCTCCAACAGCACCTATCTCAACCGCACCAATCCCCTCATTACCTATCCCAACCGCTTCTATCCCTTTACCCCAAACACAACCAATTCCTCCCTCAACCATTTCACCTTATACAGTCCCTGCCAGCCGCCTTTTCCAAACCCTCCTTCAACCCATTTCCCAAACCGCACCTCCAACCCAATCTCAACCGCCTCCCTCAATTACCCAAATTCCTTCAACTCCAACCGCACCCTCAGACTACCTTCAAATTCTTTCAACCCTTCAACCGATTCAATCACAGGTTGATTGTAAACCAAGGCCACATGCTAAAACTGACTGAATCCAACATGGCCTTAACCGCATCCAATGCCAACCTGGAAGCCTCCAACCGCTCTCTACATGCCAAGGTTGATGCTCAAACCGCTGAAATGGCCATCATGAAATCCCAATTGATTGATGCCATTAAGGGGGAGAGAGTGTCCACAGAAGCTGTCAAAACCGCAGCTACTGAATGCTTCCAAGCCTTTAAAGAAGATCTAGCCACTGGAGTGCTCAAAGCCATGGGTGATGCTGTTTCGAAATCTCAACTTCATGAAATGCTCACCAATCTTTCCAGTGAGTTTGTCACCTCCACCAACTCTGCACTGATTGCATTCATGAAGACCCTCCAAGAAACCCAGCCATGACGAAGCCTCAACCTCAGCCGCTCCTTCCCAAACCGCTCTGGATGACTTGCAGCTGAAAATCTTTTCTGAACTGGACTCCCTCAAAGAAAGAATCAATGTTGACCTCAACATAGTGGGAGACAGTATCAAAGAGCAAGTAAAGAATTTTGATGATGATATCTCCTTTAGATTTGAGAACCTCAAAGCAGGCTTCAACCTCAAGTTAGACAACTCCATCAAGGAATTGAAGTCCAACCTGAATGTGACTGTTGATCTGGAACCGCTTAGAGATGCTCTCTCTACTCAAACAGTAGCCATTCAGGATGAGATCTTCACATTCTACAATTCTTTGAAGGCCTGCATTGAAGGATTCACTACTCAGATCAAGGAAAGTGTTGATGGAAACACTAGATCTGTTGATGCTGTTGGAACCGCTGCTGCTGATTCTGTAACCGCACTACGAACAGTTGAGACTACCCTTGCTAGACAGGCTGAAGACCTCAGAGCCCTCAGAAGAAATATCAGAGGTGAAAGCTCAGCCTTCAGACCTTCAGAACCGCAGCTGCCCCAGCAAGAAGTCAATCAACCTAGAGAGCAAGCACGCCATCAACATCAACCGCGCCATCATCAACCGCGTCAGCATTAGGATTTCTCTTTTGTAATTCCTTTATCCTTTTTGCTGAACTCCTTTTTTTTGTTTTGTTGGACCACACTCCATGTATTTTTGTCCAACTTTCTTTTTTGAAACCTTTGTATTTTGCTTCTCTACCATTGTAAGTGTAACCGCATTGGTAGTAATGAAAAATGCATCATTGGTTCCAAAACCTTGTTCATATCAAACTACTTGTTTGTAGAACAATGAAACCTCTTATGGTTTATAAACTCATTCAAATATTTTCTAACTTAAAATCACTATTTTGAATTGATGTTTAAACATTCAGCTTAAACCGCACTTTGAACTTAAACTCACAATTTTTTAAGTGCACTGAATGCTTTTCTATACTTGTCATATTGTAAAATTTCATCTTTTAGAAAGTATAGAAATCTATAGCTTAAGCTAAGTGTGTGCATTGACTTGGGACATGAATTACCATGTTAATTCTTATGGACATGTTTTTACCAAGTACAATGTTTGCTTTAGTTATAGTAGGTAATGGCATCAATCAAATAGGGGGAGATTGTTGGGTATGCATGTTTTAACCCTCCTATTTTGTATTAGATTTGATTGATACCATAACCTCCTGTCTATTTTAAGGACTTTAGGACCCTATGTAATGAAGCTTAGACTTCAATTTTTTAGCTAAGTCCATTTTATAGAATAGGTTAATCTTAGGCTTGAAGTATGGCACAAGACTCATTGGATGTAAGGTTGCAGTTCCAGCAGTATTCAAAACCGCCCCTTTGAACCGCACATGCAACCGCATGTATGATTCCTTGAATCTGCTCAATGAACCACCTAAGTGCAAACCGGGCGTGTCATTGTTAACGATTTTTACGGGAAAACGTATTAAATGATTTTATGTGTCAAATGGCGGCTTTTTGTTTGAAGATGAGCGTTTGGAGGCTAAACGTCATTTCGCGCATTTTGAAAGAGAGTTCGAAGAATGAACTCCGGTTTTGAACCGGGCATTACATTATTAACGATTTTTACGGGAAAATGCGTATTAAATGACATGCAATCAACGAATCGGGTTGCGACTCGGACTTTGAAAAGTAAATACTATCACGATCCAAACGGGTCGGACTTTGTAAATGACAGTATTTAAAGCAGTATCAACGGAATCAAACGATCCGGAATTGTAAATGACGATCAACGAGGCCAATCGGCTCGGAATTGTAAATGACGATCAACGAGGCCAATCGGCTCGGAATTGTAAATGATGTAAAGTAAATGATTTATCAACGGATCGATCGATCCGGAATTGGTAAATGACGTAAAAGTAAACGGAACGGGGTCGGAACGCCGTTTTAACCCGTGATTACTTCTCTTACGGAAAGAGAAGAGGATCGAGGGGCTAAAACGTATCAGACCCCATTAGACGGAGGCGTCTACATTTCAATAACGTTGTTCGAAACGGTTATAGCGACTGGCGCATAAACCGAGATGAAACGAGAGATTTAGAGAGAGGGAGTTATACCTATGGCTAGGGTCGACTCCTTTGGCTCGGAAAGTGTGTACGGGACACGAAAATTAGTTCGAAAGGGTGTTTCGAAGTGATGAGGGGCGTATTTGATCGAAATACGGAAGTTTCACGCGAATCGAGGTAAACGGGAGCTCGGGAAGGGGTGAAATCAGTTTGGGCCGAAGGTAGAGTGAATTTTGGGGTTAAAATGTTCCTCCTCTTGGCTTTGACAGCCACTTCTATTTATAGGTGAAAATTGCAGTAGGAGTCCGGACGGACTTGGACTGTTTTTCAGGGTTTTGGGGTATTTTGGAATTCTGAGGGGTTTGCTGGCAATTTCATGAAATTTGCACAGGGAGTCCGGCAGGACTTTGACTGAAATCCAGGGGTATTTTGGTCTTTTCAGCTTGATTTGTGATTGAAAGGTGACGAGAGGGCTGTGGCATGGCTGCCACGTGTCCCATGACTCACCCTTTACATGGGAGTTCGTTCCCCGGTCCCGGTTTTGTCCCTTTTTTAAAATAACAGTCCGGAAAATGTTCGAAATGCCCCCGGAAAGTGCCGAAAAGTGTGTTTTTCAGGGAAAGCCATACTTTTACGTGAGATGACACGTGTCAAGTACGCTTCGACGTCGGGATGCACGGGGCAGTCCCGGGACGTCTCGTTGGCATGGCAACGGGGAGTTTAACGAGTTCCGGTTAACCTGGAGCGGGCCAGTTAACAGATTTCTATTAACTTTCTGACGGATTTTGACGATCCGGATTTGGGTACTTACAGTGGGCGACCGCCCATATGGGATTTCGAATAAGGGGTAGAAGCGCTGGACATGTGGGCGACCGCCCATGCCTTGGTGGGCGACCGCCCATGTGCTGAACTGTGCTGAAACCGATTTTGCTTAGGGATTTTAATAGGGTATAATATTTATAATGTATAAATACTATCCCTCTTCAACCCTAGCAGCCAAGTGACGATTTTGGTTTAGGAGAAACACAAAATATTGATTTCTCAATTGAGAATTGAGAATCAAATCACATCAATTCCATAATACTTCATAGATTGAAAAGGAGTTTCAATCGAGGGATCTAGCAATCCTCCTAGAACTGTTCTAGGGTTCGTTCATCGCGTGGATACACATAGAGGATCTTCGCTCTTCAAGATCTTCCGTTCGTGATTCAACAATCGTTCATCAAGGATTCACAAGATCGTCAATCTGGAGTTGGGTCACGTTTATCAACGACAAAAGCACACAAAGGTTGGTATTTCTAAATCATTCTTCTTAATTAATCATCTAGAACGGATCCTAGGGCTCCGGGTTTTTCGAGTTAATTTGCATTATTCCGCTGCGCATGGACCCTCGAAACCCAACAATTTGAGCCAATGCCTTTTTCATCATCTCACGGTGCTTGTGAGATGCTCCTATGAGATCCCAAACTGAGATGTTTGCTTGTGTCTTCTTTAACTAAGTTAAGAGAGGGTCCTCCGGTTCGCTTGGCGATGAGGCTTTGGCTTGTTTAGGAGTATTTTCATCCCTTGGATCTTTGTTGATGATCACACGACCGGATCGTGTGAGTAGATTGACTATTTTAGACCCTTTTCCCTTTTGTTCTAAGATTTCCTCCCAAGACATCATATAACAGAAAGAAGATTTATTAAATTCAAGAGGGCTCTCGTCCACAATTGTGGCTAGACGAGTAGGGTCCTCGAAGCTACTTTCTATCTCTATCAGATTGACCTCATTGTTTGGCAAAGGATTAGTAACAACATTAGGTAGCCCTATTTCTTTATCATCAAACAAATCTTGGATGACGTCTTTCAAGTGGAAGCAGGAGTTGGTGTCGTGGCCGGTGAAGTTGTGGTACTTGCAGAAGAGATGATTAGCATGGTTGGCAGGAAGATCTTTCTTTTGAGGTCCACCTTCTCTTGGTTTGATTTTCCCGTTCCTGACAAGCACCTCGAAGAGTTCTTCTTGAGTCATTCCTTCAAGCTTGTCATAATGTCTATCCATCTTCTTCTTTTGTGGTGGAGGTACTGCAGAGTACTTACCATTTCCGGGATGATTGAAGACAATAGCATTGACAGAGGTGTCCTTGGGGTTGGAAGAGGAAGAGGAGCTCTTGTTGTAACGGAATCCACTTTCTTTTTTGGCTTCCCTTTTCTGTTTGATGAGGTCATCTAACCGTATGCCCGACTTGTGAAGTTCGGCGAAGCTAGGAAAATAGTTGCCGGCTAGCTTGTCTTGATACTCCTCCCTAAGGCATTGTATGAGGATGTGGATTTGTTCGTCTAGGCTGGGCCTATCAACGATTTCAGTTAGTTTGGTTCTCCACCTTTTGACAAAATCTGTGAAGGATTCGTTCGGAAGTTGCTTGGTTTGCTCAAGATCCCTTCTAGTGGTGCGGTAAGTGGAGTTGTCCTCATATTGCTTTTGGAAAGTACAACTAGCGAGTGGCCAGTCAAGTCTTGTAGAGAGTGGAAGATTCATGTACCAATCCCTAGCGGCACCATCAAGAGTTTGTGGAAAGCATTGGGCTAACAGGTTGGCATCAACACCCATAGGTAGCATGGCCCTAGAGTAAGTCTCCAAATGTGATTTGGGGCAGGTGGTACCATTGAATTTCGCAATGTTGGGTGTTTTGTACTTTCTAGGAAGCTTGGACATGGATTGACGAAGGGTGTCATAATCAATAGAGAGCGAGGCTCCCTTACTCACATCGAGGGATGCAAGTTTCTTTTCTAACATGGCCATGGTAAGGGGTTCGTTCTTGCTCTCCCCTTTGCTTTCCTTCTTGGATGTGTAGCTTTCGTTGTCACATGAGGAAGATGACGAGCTAGACTCATACTTCTTTTTCTTGTTTTTGCTTTGGCGACGACCCTTGGCTCTTTTGGTGTATGACTCTTCTTCTCCGGAGGAAGAATCATTCTTCTTCTTCTTTTCTTTGTTGGCTAGTGCTGCCCTAAGCTCTTGAATTTCTTCCACGAGAGTGTGGATTTGGGAAGCTTGTACTTCTAGGCGATCATTGACTTCTTCCAGAAGTTTGTGGTTGTTTTCGGACAAAGTTTCATTTCCCGGTATGTTGTCGATGTCGGAAATTGTGTTGGGAGTCTTGAAGTTAAGTAGCTTCGGAAAACTGACAGAAGAGATGCAGAGACGATATCAGGATCAAATCTAGCCCCAACGAGTCGGAAGCAGACTTAAATGGTTCAGGCTCAGTTTCAGCAAACAGATACATTATCCCGCGCGAGATATGTAGTCCCACGCGAGATAATCACACGGAAAGTCGATTTTTATTAGACCTAAATTTTGGTCGGAACGGAAAATCCGTTTTGAGGGGTTTCTAAGGCCTTTATCAGAACCTAACGACTGAGCAATCAAACCGATTTGTGTAAAACAAAGTCGATTAAGATCCTTTTTTGAAGGAGTATATGTATATATTATTTTTCAAAGGGACATCCGAAAGGGTCATTCCGAAGGGACTTTTTCCGAAGGGACTTTTCCGAGTCCTTCTTTATTGTCAATTTTACATGACTTTGTTTTGATCAAAAACAAGAAAAGATCACCGAGTCAAAACCGACCGGTCACAGAGTGATTCTAAAAAGACAATCTACATGAGAATGTGGCGATGCAGGGCTGGAAGGCTAGGCTCCCCGCGATATGACAATCTAGGTGGATTGAATACGCGGAGTGGGATGATCCAACTTCGGAGAGACCGGCGATTAGGTGGTTACCGTCATCCGTCCTTAGTGTGGGTCCCGGGTTTATAGAGGGTATGCAGTGCAATGACAGATATATCATGAGTGCACGTGTGTGATAGTCAATCTAGGTGATAGATAAAAATAGAGATTTTTTTTTTGAAAATCAAAAGGAAAACAGATAGTGGTCGCACCAAGTGGTTGCCTGCGTTTCTCCCAAATTAGGGAGACTCAGGCCGTCGTAGTTCCACATAAAGAGAGAGAAAGAGAGATAAATAATTTAATTTACAACTCCCGAATCCCCAATGGACCGGGCTTTAATTAAATAAAACCCAATCACACGCAGTTTATAAATAATAATCAATTATTTGAATGAAATAAAAATTCGAGTTCTACATCTTAAGGGAGGCCTTAAGATGCGGGAACTCTGCAGATAATGAATTATGGGATCCCCCTTGCGTGTTCGGCTCTCGTCTTGGACTATGAGATGAACAGGAGAAACCAGAAATCAACCAGACTGCCGAGGCCATATCTCGCGCGAGATAGGATATCTCGTGCGAGATATGCCTCATCTGGGAACAGAAAAAACTAATTTTTTTGAAAACCTCTCTTTTAATTTTGACGCAAGTTTAAGCCTCTAAATTTTAAATCCCCAGCGGAGTCGCCACTGTGAGCGTCGTGATTGATTTTTTGAGTCGCCGCCTATATTATTGTTTGGAAAACATAGAAAAACCATTTTTTGAAAGAGATTGGGTTCGGGGCTTAGGTTATGGAATGGGTAGGTCAAGGAGCATCCATTCCACCCAATCCAGAGATCGGTCTTGCTAAAGAAAAGAGAGGCTTTCGAAAAGAAGAAAATTTCAAATATAACAAATAAATATCCATTTAACGGGGTTAAACGGAATGTAGGATCGATTGCTTCGAGACAGTCCCCATGATTTGGAGAGGCTCTAGGCCGATCCTAGATTCAATAGATTTATACCACTCTAATAATCAATTAGGAAGGGATTTAGGGGGTTACCTTGCGTGAGGTGATTTGGGCAGAGTTTCGACTCAAGTTTAGAATCGAATCTTGATACGGACAGAGCTTCGCCTCAGTCCTTGACTTGGATCTTGATGTTTGTTTATCAACAAGGTTGACAAATAAACTTTGAGGTGATTTTTAAGGTGATTTTGTAGGAATCTTTCAGGAAAAGAAACCAACAAAATATGTGTGTGTTGTGAAAATTCGTGGTCCATTGAACCTTGGAAGTCACCAAGTATTTATAGGGGTTGGAGAAGTGTTGAAGATGAGATCAAACACTTTAAGAAGCTTCCAGACTCCAAACTCTATTGGTTGGCCGGATGGATGAAGTTTTATCCTGAAAAGAGGTTGAAATCGACGAGGAAACTGTCATCTGCATGCTGCAGAGGGACAATATCTCGCGCGAGACATGCCATTCCGCGGCGAGATATTGTTCCTGTGGACAATTCTGTCCTTCCCTCCCTGTCTCGTATGCAGTTTAGTCCAAACTAACGGTGGTTAGTCAAAACTTAACGAGACATGACGAAATGGTGGATTTCTACTTCTTGACTCAAAGCGAGACTTAGAGTGGTATAAACTTGATCCGATGTGTTCAGAATGGGGTGTCTACAACTGCACGGCCGTGCAAGTTATAACGCACGGCCGTGCAAACACTGTTCACATATTTTCAAGAAAATTTCAATTTGGTTCGGTTGTGCACTAATGAACTGATGCAACTCTAATTCATTTCTTGAGTATTGTGTAAAATTATAATTTTTTTTTGTTTTACTCAAAAGGCTTTCAATTCTTAATGTAAGATTATCCCATTTTGAACATAGCCACCATCATTGGATGCGTTGTGAGTTTGTTCAAATGCATAGCCACGCATTTAAAAAATGTGTTGTGAGTATGCGGATCTACTTGCTTTGGTTGAATATTGATTCACCATTAAGTTAAGAATTGATAGTAAAAATCTGGAAAATTTGACGTTCAGGGTCTGCTCGACCGAGCACATTCCTTGACTCGGCCGAGCACGCCATTTGTATCAGCACAACGTTTGAAATTTTTTGGAAAAGGCGCCATCCAACTGAAATTACCCGGATCCGGCTCGCACGCGGAGCCCCGGCCATCTCGCATTTGTGCGTCGCGTTCGGGAAGTCGCCCGGATCCGATAGGCAGCGCGTTCGCGCCCCGGCATCTGACTTATTCCGTTTTTTTTTTGCGTGTTGGAGGTGTCTCGCCGTGTTTTCGCTTTGTAGAGTCGCCACACCGTTTTTATTAAGCCCAAAACATTGAAAAAGGGCATCAGTTTAAAAATAAACTGTTTTTGTGTGATGAGATTTTTGAGTTCGGAGGTCAGATGACTCCTCGGGAAGATAATATTAGAATCTTAGATCTCACCCGAGTCGCCTCATAAAAATGAGTCTTTCGGTACCCCTTATATTCTTTAACTGTTGTGTGTGTGTATATGCTTTTAAAAATGCATGATGTATCAGATGTCTACATTGTACACTGCTTTATTGGAATGTATTGAAATAGTGTAGGAAGGAAGCCTTACCAATGTTGGTTCGTGTCTGTCTTCCGCAGGGGAATAGTGTTTGAGGATGGAATAGTGTTCCGGTACGGACCGGGATTGCTTTGGGATGAGCCGGTTGTCTACGGACAGAGTTTCGGCGTGCGTTGGGATCGCAGGGATCACTCGGGCAAAGGTTCGGCGTGCGTTGAGATTACAGGGATTACTCGGGCAGAGGTTCGGCTTGCATTGAGATGGCAGGGATTACTCGGGCAGAGGTTCGGCGTGGGCCGGAATCGCCGATTTGACTCGGAAAGAGCTGGAATGCCTCGGGAAAGACCAGGAAAGGCCTCGAAGTACCACGAGGGGCCTCAGAGTACCTCGAGAGTTCCTCGGGGCAGCGCGGGAGCGTTGCGGGAGCGCTCAGAGAGGCTTCGGAGCACCACAAGGGAGCTCGGAAGGCCTCGGAATGATCCGAAAGGGGCCGGGAGTGCCTCGAGAGGACTTAGAGGGGTGCCAGAAGGCTGGGGGGAGAGGAGAGAAGAGGGAGATGTGTGAAATGAGGGAGGGGTATCCCTCTATTTATAGTACTCAGAAATGTGCAAGAATGTCCGTACGGACATTCTAGGTAATCTAAGATTTTGGTTTTCCTCGATTTGAGGGAATAAGTTGGACTTTAAGAGGATTCTGAAATGATGGTGTCTGGTAACAAGAAGGTCCGTACGGACCAACCTTGCATGCATAAAGGTCCGTACGGACCTCCCATGTATTTCAGTAATGATGCTTCCCGGGATTTGAGGGAATAAGTTGGACTTTAAGGGGATTCAGTAATCATTGAAGCAAAGAGGTCCGTACGGACCACATGTGCTTTTCCAATTTCTGAAAAATTCCTAAAAGGTCCTTTTGTCCCTTTTTGTCCCAGAAAGGTCCCTCCCTTGGTTTGGCTGGGGGTTTTGAGGGTTTTTGAGTGTCACGTGTCTTCGAGACTGCGTTTGTGAGTCTGCAGTGTTTTCCGTATGCTCGGAAGAGGGTGATCCATATTGGGGTACTTACAGAAGCCCCTCGACGATGTCACTTACGGAGGAAGTGGGGTCGTCGATAAGATAAGGGTCCTGATCTGGATCGCGTGCTTGGAGAGGAAGTGACTGTGTAGGTCGGTGTGTGAGGACATGGCGGTGTCCTGTTGTGTGACCGTTTAGGTCAGTTGGCTAAACCCTGAGATAGGATTCCTACGTATCCCAAGCGGGAATCAAGCCTGGTCGTAGTTCAGAGGTCGTGAAATTGTGAGTGTACGCAGGCGTGAGGGTGCCCTGAAGTGTCGTGTGACCGCCGAGGTCGACTGTGAGGACGTGGCGGCGTCCTGGGTGACCGTATAGGTCGGTGGTAAGGATGTGGAGGCATCCTGGGTGACCGTATAGGTCAATGGTAAGGACGTGGAGGCGTTCTGGGTGATCGTATAGGTCGGTGGTAAGGACGTGGAGGCGTCCTGGGTGACCGTATAGGTCGATGGTAAGGACGTGGAGGCGTCCTGGGTGACCGTATAGGTCGGTGGTAAGGACATGGAGGTGAATGAACGGCCTCCGAAAAAAAAAAGTTTTGTTTATCTTTTGGATTTTGAAAATTTTAGGAATCGCCACGCCGTTTTTAAAGGAAAACATTGAGAAACTTATTTTTAAAGAGATTTTGAGTTCGGGGGTCTGGTTAGGTGTTTGGGAAGAACTTGAGAGTTCACCCAACACGCCTCTTTCGAGACTTTCAATCAAACATTGGACAGTTATAATCATTCAAAGTGTGTGTGCAATATGTGTCAACAAGCAAGGCATGAAAATTTGGAATTTCATTGATGGTATAGGGACTGGGTATAACTTGTGAGCCATGATAGGGGGCACACCCTTTAAATATGATGACTTTCTTTACAAGACAAGGGCTGGAGACAGTCTGCTCAGGAAGCTTGGGTGTCGTCCGACACAGGTCTTCCTCAGAGAGGGATGTCGGACGACAGGAAGCCTCCTGGTCAGATTGCCTCTTACAACAATAATCAGTTGCTCTGGAACTGGGACAAGATTATTTCAAATAAGGAAAAACACTATTTAGGGTCTAAGTTCAGTTTGGGGTTGATTGGAGTGAGCAAAGTCAAGATTGACTTTTAATGATACGGATGTCATATGACATAGGACATCCGTGAATGTCTATGTCATATGGCAAACCGCCTCCATCAATTTATTGCACCCAAATGGAACTTAGGCTCCCAAAGTAGTGGTATATGAGCCAAAACTACTTGAACAAGCTTTGGGTTACAAAAGGGGGATCAAGTCTTATAGATCTGAAGTCCATGAAAGCAGCATAGCCTTCTGGGAATCCTATGTCGTATGACACAGGACCTCTTGAGAGTCCTATGTCGTCCGACACAGGGAGCCTGTTTCAGTGCCCTTCAGTCAGACTGATCCTACCTTGTTCCCAAAGCAAGCTAAGCTATATTTATTGACTGAAAGCAGTAAAATAGTAATATTACGTGAGTATTATGGGAGGATCACATGGCTTTAATGGCCAAATGTGATGAATCACATATCTATGGCCATTTTCATGTAGCCATCACCTCCTAACTCAATGAAAACCAACCAAGATTCAAGCTTTAATGGTGTTAAAGCCACCAAATGTCCAGATCTGAGGTGAGGAGAGGTGAATATAGAAGATTCACCTCTCCACCACCTTTATCATGCAAAATCCCAAATATTTCACATAATATCAAAGCAAGTAAGCATGCAAGATGAGATAGATGTATGCAAGAGTTGATCAGAGAAAGAAAGAGGGTTTAGGGGCTACCTATTGTAGTCCACAAGGTAAAGACACCAATAGTATGGTGTTTACCCCTTCAACACACCAACAAGGAAGGTTTTCTTTGGATCTTGGCTTGGGTATGTGTATGTATGAGGAGGGAGGTGAGTATGTGTATGAGAGAGAGAGGATGAGACTCTATTTTGACAGAGTTTCCCCTCTTACTAAGATCTCCCAAAAAAGTCCCCCTAAAATTATCAGCCATGCCTTGTATTTATAGGCAGGCTGATGGAACGTCCTTTATCGTCCGACAGAGGGAGTTACACCGCCATAGTGTCGTCCTGTGTCGGACGACAGCGTACAGCTTTGTGGCACAGTTGGGCCGAATGGATGGCAGGCCCAATGGGTTGAGTGGATAATTGGATAATTGGACTCAAATTGCATTTTAGCAAATAGATGAGCCCAAAAATCAAGGAAAGTGGACCCAAAACATGAGTTCGGGTCGGGGTACTCACAGAGCCTCTCGGCGATGTCACTTCCACGGGAAGTGGGGTCGTCGACATAATGAGAATCCCGAGCCGGACACAAATGGCGGGGAAAGAGATGACCAAGATGGTCGAGTGGCTGGACCTTTTGTGGAAAGGATTCCTACGTATCCCGTGGGGGAATCAAGTCAAATCGTAGTTCAGAAAAGATGGACGTTTGCGTCCCGGGGAAATTGACCATGAGGGTCATGCGGCTGGACTTTTTACGAAAAGGATTCATACGTATCCCGTGGGGGAATCAAGCCGAGTCGTAGTTCGTCAAAGATGTGGCGCTAATGAGAGGCCACGGGCTTCGTGCCCAAAAGTGACTGTTTCAAGGGGAGTCATCCCGGAGGTTGACTGTTCCAAGGGGAGTCACCCCGCGATTTTGACTTTTTCTTTGGGAGTCACCCGCGATTTTGACTTTTTCTTTGGGAGTCACCCGCGATTTGACTGTTTCGATGGGGAGTCACCCCGCGGACTTGACTTTTTCTTTGGGAGTCACTCGCGAATTTGACTTTTTCTTTGGGAGTCACCCGCGATTTTGACTTTTTCTTTGGGAGTCACCCGCGGACTTGACTGTTTCGATGGGGAGTCACCCCAGGAAATTTGACTTTTTCTTTGGGAGTCACCCGCGAATTTGACTTTTTCTTTGGGAGTCACCCGCGAATTTGACTTTTTCTTTGGGAGTCACCCGCGGATTTGACTGTTTCGATGGGGAGTCACCCCGGGAATTTGAATTTTTCTTTGGGAGTCACCCGCGAATTTGACTTTTTCTTTGGGAGTCACCCACGAATTTGAATTTTTCTTTGGGAGTCACCCGCGGATTTGACTGTTTCGATGGGAGTCACCCCGCGGACTTGACTGTTTCGATGGGGAGTCACCCCGGGAATTTGACTTTTTCTTTGGGAGTCACCCGCAAATTTGACTTTTTCTTTGGGAGTCACCCGCGAACTTGACTGTTTCGATGGGGAGTCACCCCGGGAATTTGACTTTTTCTTTGGGAGTCACCCGCGAATTTGACTTTTTCTTTGGGAGTCGCCAGCGGATTTGACTGTTTCGATGGGGAGTCACCCCGGGAATTTGACTTTTTATTTGGGAGTCACCCGCGAATTTGACTTTTTCTTTGGGAGTCACCCGCAGATTTGACTGTTTCGATGGGGAGTCACACCGGATTTTCTGTGTGGGAAATTTGTACGGTCTTCCGGACCGGGTAGTTTATAGCCATTCCGGGCTAAGGATCTTGGTAATGATCTTTGGAAAGACTGAGAGAGGTGGGCATTTAGACCTGAATGAAGTGGTGAATTTTGATGATAGGCAGTCAAGAGGGATTGACAAAATTGACCAGGGGCAAAAGAGGAAAATCACCCCTTCTGGATTGTGGATGTCGTCCGACATGGCATGCTGTTTTAATTAAAACAGTTAGGTCGTAAGACAGAACCCAAAATTGTATCATCCGCCGAGTTGAGAGAGAGAAGGAGAGAAAAAATTTGAAAGTTTCTCCCCCCAATTTTGATTTCAATAAAGAATTGACAATGCCTCCGCGAGCGGAATCGAGAAGGAACGTGCAACGATCGTTGTCCGAGAGGAGGAAGCTCGTTTATCGAAATAAACGGAAGAAATTTCCGAAGGGGAATGGGCTCTATCCAAGCCTTGATTTACATACTTCCACCATGGAACGGATGGGGGTAAGTATTCTAAATCATCAACCCTTCCCTTTTCTTTTTCGAAATTGGATTTCTAGGGCTCGAGATAGAATTTGGGGGAAATCGCACCCAAAGAGGAATTGCATGCTATGGAATGAGATGCATTGTCTTGAAAAGATTTTTTCCTTTTCCTTTTTTTTATTTGTTCTTTTGAAAGAATTATGTGATTGTTTGAAAATGCACACAAGAATGCACACATTGTTATGAGTATGTTCTGATACCTGTGCTGTGCTTACCTGCAGGCTTTGCGGACCAAGGGGTCCCCTGAGGCGATTGCCACGATTTGGGGCCTTCTTCCCGGTTCCTCTGATTTGCCGGACAGTCCCAAGGGCTTGATATTTGCAGCTGGCCTTGGCCCATTCTTTACTGTCGTCGGAGATTTTGGGGACACGCCTAGGAGCGTGGAGCTGGTGCGGGCTTTCAGGCAGTATTGGTGGGACTCTACCCACACTTTTCACTTGTCTTGGGGTGAGTCCACCATCACTCCTTATGATTTCACCGCCATTACTGGTCTGCGGTTCACGGGCAGGCCTATCTTTTCTGAGGATCCTGGTGTCCTGAGCCCGGACGCCATTAGAGCATTGACTGGCATGACCCTTCGCCCGAAGGGTAATGGGGTTCCATTGGCGGACCTGCATTCAGCTCTGACGCAGCAGTGCCATCTCTTCTCTGAGGGTGCCGCTACAGTCATGGCTGAGCAGTTGGCGAGGGCATTTGCTTGGGCTGGTTTCTCCGACACCCTGTTCTGTAATGCCTCTACGACGGCATTGACTCTTCTGCTAGAGCCTCTTAGGGACTGGGGCCAGGTTTCCACCTTTTCGTGGGGCGAGGCTGGCTTGGCTCAGGTGTATAGAGGCCTGGATGAGGTGAGCAGGGGCAGTGTGACCTCTTTGGATTTCTATCAGACTGTTCTGGAGGTAAGCTCTTTTATTTTTTCGCACATTGACTGCTGCATTGACTTTTCTGTCATCATTGTATCACTGTTGCTGCACACTGAAATCTTTTTGTCTTTTGATTTCAGGTGTGGGCCTATGAGGTGTTTGGATGTTACGCCTGGACCGTGGCTGAGAGGATTGCTATAGATTTGTTCCTTGCTATCCGCCGGTGGACTTTTGGGGCGAGGGAGAGCCGGAGAGTGGACAAGGTGAAGCCCCGGAAGACGGCCTGTTATCATGACACGATGATTGCTCTGAGGGGCACCCCTGTTGTGTTGAGGTTGTTTCCCTGGCATGGCAGGTACGGTGAGGACATTGTTGGTGATGCTGCCTTGATGACTCGGACGAGGAGGCTTCTGATTGGCCTGGAGGGAGATGCCCTGTATTTGGGAGAGAGAGTCTGTAGGCAGCATGGTTATGATGCTGCCGCTCGCGTCCCTCACGATCCTCCTGTGGGGATTTGGCATATCCGGACCTTGCCTGACTTGGAGCGGTTGTGGACCGGTATCGACGCCGCAGAGTTGTGTGATGATGGGGATTATGGCCAGTTCGTCTTTACTCGGCTAGTGACCCCTCAGGTTACGGCCGCCAGGAGGCCAGCGGGGATGCAGGTACCGATGCCTCCCCGATTCTTTGAGTATGAGGTCGGGGGTGCCATCCGCCGTTCCTTATTTGACATGTCTGAGACTCATCCCCATTTACGGCTTCCTCGCGGGACTACCTCTGTGAGCATTCTTTTCTTTTCTACTTTGTTCAAGCCTTTTACTGCTTTACTGTCTGTATTGATCGCATCTGACTGCCTCTTTTGTGTTCATTCAACAGGTTCCAGCCAAGACGTTCACGGTGGTGGCCAAGGCGTTCACCGGGGCCGTGAAGATGTTGCACCAATTTCAGAAGAGCGTGGAGCATTGGAAGGGGAGATGCAGCTCCCAGCCTGGTGACGTCGTGCCTCCGAAGAAGAGGCCTAGGCCGACCTTGGCTCCCTTTGGTTCACAGGCAGGCGGGTCGAGTCAGCAGCCCCAGCCTGATGATGATGATGATGGCGAGGACGATCCTTATCAGCCCCCTTCTCCACAGTGCTCGAGTGGCATGGATATTATGGCGAGCCCCGGCCTTGGGCCCAGTATGAGGATGATAGCTCTGATGGCGAGATTCACGAGGCGCGGGAGGGTGGCGGCGCCGGCCAGGAGCAGAGCGGCTCGAAGGAGGAGGTAGGCAGCGGCCAGGATGACAGCGACTCCGAGGAGGATGAGGAGGATGATTCTGAGTCGGAGTGATCGTGGCAGTCTCCTTTTGTCATGCTTTGGACTCTTTGGGGAGAGAGAGGAGATAAAGATAATGCATGCACTATTTTTTGCTTTTTGGGTTGTAAAACAAGTATTTTATTGCATTTTGTATTTTGATGACTGAAATATTTGCTTATTTGTATATTTGTTAGCTCATATGCACAAGTCCGTCCCAAGAATGGCACAAAATGGTGGTTTTTGATGTGATTGGGTGTTTTTGTGATTTTTCACGTATTGGGTGGCGTTTATGCATCTGTGGGTGTGTTGGATATGCCGGATCCTCTCCCATGGGCTTGATGAATGAAAGGGAGTGTGTATGCATGTTTTTCTGGTGTTTTGGACAGGTTTGGGTAGGCCTTTGAGCAAGCATTGGGCTGCTAGGGGGTTGCTGCAGTTGCAGCTGTTGCTGGTGCTGATGGGACTTCCCATGTCGTCCGACACAGGACTTCATGGGACCTCCCTGTCGTCCGACATGGAGAGTCTGGGAGACAGGTTTCTTGATCAGCAAGCCCCAGCATTCTATAAAAGGCAGACTCGTAAAAAGCACATTCCAGCAGTCACAGCAGACTTCAAACTGGTCTTCCACCCCAAAATCGACTCCAAGATTCGACCTTTGACCCGAAATGGAGCATTACAACGACAGATCCAAGATCAAAGAACGTCAATTTCACTCCGATCTCATCCATTTAACCCGCCACCATCATAGCACCAATAGGAGGGTTATCGATTTACGGTATGGATTGAGATGCATCTGGGCACTGAAGGAATGGGCGGTAGATTGGAATCTTCTCCGGGCCGCGTCCAGATACTGGGATTGCGAGAGGCATGTCTTTACCCTCTCGTATAATGACCTCACGCCCACTATCGAAGAGTTTCGGGCACTGACTAGGGAGCTGAGCTCGTAGATGCCGTTTTCCCACGAGATTCACGACCCTCGACCGAACAGCTTGGCCGATTTCTTGGGATTTCACACAGAGCGTGTATCCGATCTCGATTCTTGACCTGTCCTTTATTGACCTGGCCCAGATAGCCCGATTGGCTGTATCATGTCCGGAGCTTTTTGATCTATCCACGGCCATGGACATTTTCATGCTGATTATGATCTCCCTATACTGCTTTTGTGAGTATGACGGGGTGTGCTCCGGTTTACTGCTAGGAGTTGTTAGACAGATGCGGGGTTCTCGTGGTACCGCATTGACTGAGATCCGGCCCGGGCAGGGAGAGAGAGAGACATAGTTCCTATTTTGCTGGCAGAGACTTATCATGGGATGGACCGACTGGCTGGAGGGTCATTGCACATGGGACGCGGCAGCCCCAGTCTCTTATCATTATGGCTCTTTGAGCGGTTGAGACTTATCTCCCCATTACCCGCAGGGCAGACTGCAGCACCCTGGGTTACACAGCAGAGGCGAGTGGCTCCGGAGACTTCGCAGGAGAGCTGGCAGAGGCGATTGGCCAGGTATACCACCACGAACATTCGATTGGGTTCCCGGATGGAGGCTTGAGACCATGAGTGGCAGGCAGGATGACTCTGCTGTCGTGAGGCTGCCGGGGTTGCACTTTTCATCATTTAGCATCCCCTTACTTGTTCTGAGGCAGTATGGGTACCCACAGCAGGCTATTGGTGGTTTCAGAGAGCAGATGGCCCGGGATGCCGTTCCTCTTGACATGACTGACGTCTGGACTCTCAGATTCTTTGCCAGGGCCTTTTCAGGAGTAGCTTTTCCCGCTCACACACTGATACGGAAGACCCGGGGGATCACATATCTATCCACCTTGTATCTCATTTGGTATGGGGAGCAGATGGGACCAGTCCAACACTCCATTGAGGCATATTGCCAAGGGATCCGAGGAGGAGACCCAACTAGCCGGGATCTACGTGATGCTGAGGCGCTGACTGACCCAGACAACGTGACCGACGATCCGGCAGCAGATTTTGAGAGACTCGTAGAGAGGAGGGCCAAGATGAGAGATGACCCTGAAGTTATGGCCCGGAGGACAGCTTTGAGGGAGGAGAGGGCTGCCCAGGCGGCACTGAGAGCTGCCGGATTGGTTGACTCACCGACTCATATTATTCCTGAGCCGGGACGACGCGAGACAGAACTGTTTGAGATGGCTAAGCCAAAGACCTCCCGGGGACCGAGGAAGAGGAAGAAGAAGAATGCTAGTTCGGGAGTGGGAACGAGCGACTAGGATTAGGCGACCGGTCATTGTATCCCTTATTGCCGACATAGACAGTTTAGACGTACTTTTAAAAGACATTATTTTTGCTAATGTTAATGAGTCGAGAGTAGACCGTGCTTGAACTCATCAATGAATGTATTAATGTGATGAAAGTTGAAATTACTTCAGAACTTAATCAAGACACATTTTGGCAATCACGAATACAACTGTTGACAGGATTTGGTGATTTTTATGATTTTTAGACCGAACCGCGAACGGCTGCCTACGTTCCCCTTTTACAGAATGGACTAAGGGGCTCAGGTCTCCGTAGTTCGACCCAATTAACTTTGTGTTTAAGAAAGGGATAGATAGAAGGGGGACAAGTGGTGCAACCCTGTTTTTTACCTAGACCGCCCGTTTTTAGGGTTTTCAGCCTAGTTGGGTATATTCTTTAGCACCGAGCGCGCCCTTTGTTTTGCACGGACTGCCTTTTGAGAGGTTTTCAGTCTCGTCTGGGTACATTATTTTCGCGCTTTTGTTTTTCTTTTCTTTTTTTTCTTCTTTTTTTTTTATAGAGGGGACGACTCGATTTAAACGTAATAGCGGCACAGTTTGTCGCCGTTCACCGGGTGCATAAAGGGGTTATCATCCAAATCTGTCAACTTCATTGCCCCACCAGAGAAAATCTCCTTCACCAAATATGGGCCCACCCAGACTGGCGCCCACTTGCCCAAAGGACTGAATTGATTTGGCGTCTTCTCTTTTAGGACCAAGTCACCCACCTTAATGTCGCGGGGATGTACCTTCTTGTCAAAGTCCCTAGCCATGCTCTTCTGATAAGCCCGGATGTGCTCCATCGCTTTGAGCCTTCGCTCATCCAGAAGAGCTAACTCGTCATGTCGGCTCTGAAGCCAGTCTATCTCGTTGACTTCATTTTCAAGCAGAACCCGAAGGGAGGGTACCTCTAACTCGATGGGCAAAACGGCATCCATCCCATATGTCAAAGCGAACGGGGTTTCACCGGTGGCTGTTCTCACTGAAGTACGATAGCCCCATAATGCCAAGTGAAGCTTCTCAGGCCAATCCCGGCTCCTCTCGGCCATCTTCCGGATGATTCTTTCCAGGTTCTTGTTCGCGGCCTCGACAGCACCATTGGTTTGAGGGCGATAAGGGGAGGACTTATGTCGCTTGATCCTGAATTCTGCGAGCAGTTCGTCGGTGTGTCCCTCGAAATGTGACCCGTTGTCGGAAATAATCTCATTTGGAACTCCATACTGGCACTTGATGTTTTCTTTTACAAAACGGGCTACCTTTTTGGAGTTTAGGACCTTGTAGGATGCCGCTTCAACCCACTTGGTGAAGTAATCCACAGCGACTAACACGAATTCGTGCCCGTTACTGCCGGCAGGAGTTATCTTTCCAATAACGTCGATCCCCCAAGTTGCGAATGGCCAAGGAGTGCTCATACAGTAGAGATCATGGGGAGGCATATGGTTGAGATTGGAGAACCGCTGACACTTATCGCAGGTTCGCACAAATTGAATACAGTCAGTCTCCATGGAGATCCAATAATAACCCATCCTGAGTATGCTGAACATCAAAGCTCGGGCGTTCATATGTGGTCCACATGCGCCACCATGGACTTCTTCCATGACCTTTCTGGCCTTAGACTTGCTGATGCAGAGTAGAAGTGGCCCTCGGTGCCTTTTCTTCCATAAGTCATCTCCCAGAATAACGTACTGTGCAGACAACCTTTTCAACGCTTGTAAACTTTTGGCGCGGAGACCTTCTTTCGGCTTACCATCCTCTTCTGTCGGGAACGAGGCTTCGCCATGCTTAAGGTACTGAAAGATCTGGCTATACCACAAGTCATCGACCTTTTCTAGTTCAATCTGACAACAGTAGGCAGGGTTTTCACGCCTCCCGACTCTGAATGGCTTTACTGACTTTCCCTCTGGAATCTCTACCAAAGAGGCTAAAGTGGCCAGGGCGTCCGCGAACCTGTTCTTGTCCCGGGGTAGGTAGTGGAACGTGACCTCCTTGAATTGGTTGATCAGGTCCTCCATGTAAGCATAGTACATCTGCAGGTACTGGTCCACAGTTCTCCACTTATTGGACACCTGATTGATGATTAGCTGAGAGTCTCCGTACACCTCCAATTTTTCGACATTTCGCTCTAAAGCTGCCTCGAGGCCAGCTATACAAGCTTCGTATTCTGTGGCGTTGTTAGTAGCCAGGAAATTCAACTTGATAGTGATGGGGGTGTGCACATCCTTCGGATCAACCAACACCATGCCGATACCATTGCCCCTCTTGTTGGCGGCACCATCAAAGAACAACTGCCAACGGTCTGTTCCTTCTATCATGAAAATTCCATCGTCTGGAAATTGGGGTTCGAATTCGGGCGCTTCTGAGCTCGGAAAATCTGCCAAATGATCTGACAGAGCTTGGCCTTTGATTGCCTTGCGGGTCACGAACTTGATATCAAATTCGGCTAGAAAGAAAGACCATTTCGCAAGTCTTGATGACAGAAAAGACTTACCAAATAGGCATTTGATGGGATCCATCTTTGACACCAGGTGTACTGTATGCGCCAAAAGGTAGTGTCTCAATTTGCTGACCACCCATACCAAAGCTGCGCAGGTTTTTTCTAAAGCTGAATAGTTCAACTCGCTGCCCTGAAGTTTCCGGCTGACGAAGTAGATGGCATTTTCCACTTTTGAATCTGGCTTTTCTTGCGCAAGCATGGCTCCGACAGCCGTATCTGTAACCGTCAAATATAGCAACAAGGGCTTGTCCTTATGCGGAGGACACAGGATTGGGGGATGGACCAAGTAGGCCTTGATTGTCTCGAAGGCGGTTTGACACTGTTCGTTCCATTCGACCCCCTGATTCTTCCTGAGCAGCTTAAAGATCGGCTCACAAATAGAGGTTAGCTGGTGAATGAATCGGCTGATATATTGGAGACGGCCCATGAAAGCCTTCACTTCTGTGACTGTCGTCGGTGGCTTCATCTCCATGATGGCTTTAATCTTTTTCGGATCGGCTTCAATTCCCCGTTCCGTGACCATATATCCCAGAACTTTTCCTCGGACTACGCCAAAAGTGCATTTTGCTGGGTTCAGTCTCATGACATGCTCCCGCAGCCGGTTGAAGAATTTCCTCAAGTCGACCAAGTGTTGGCCATCTGATCCCTTGGAATGGATAATCATATCATCAACATAGACCTCGATCTCCTTGTGGATCATGTCATGAAAGAGCGCAGTGACTGCCCGTTGATAAGTGGCGCCGGCATTCTTCAGACCAAAGGGCATAACCGTATAACAAAAGGTTCCCCAAGGGCTGGTGAAGGCAGTTTTTTCCTGATCTTCTTCGGCGACTTTAATCTGATTGTAACCCGCAAAGCCATCCACGAATGATTTGACTTCGTAACTGGCAGTAGTATCCACCAACAGATCGATATTGGGCAAGGGAAAGTCATCCTTCGGGCTAGCCTTGTTTAGGTCCCTGAAGTCCACACAAACCCTGACTTTGCCATTCGACTTGGTTACCGTCACTATGTTGGCCAACCACTTCGGGTATTCGACCACTCTGATGAAACCCACTCTGAGCAGCTTCTCTATCTCTTCTTTGACCTGGAGAGACCATTCTGGCTTGATCCGACGGAGCTTCTGCTTGACAGGCCTGGCTTCTGGATCCAGGGGTATTCGGTGCTCAACAGTTGAAGTGTCCAACCCGGGCATGTCTTTGTAGGACCAGGCAAATACGTCCACATATTCCTTGAGCAAATCAATGAGGGCTTCCCGCTCTTCCCCGGTGAAGAAACTGCCAATCTGTGTCTCTTTGGGCTCTTCAGTAGTTCCCAAATTCACTGTAGTTAATACCTCATCGGCAGCTTGGGCCCGATTGTCGTCTCGCTCAAAAACCTGCTTTATATTATCATTTAAAAAGTTTTCGTCTAAAAAGTCTGTGTCCTCTTCAAATGAATCATTATTAACCACTTTTAAGTCGTTAAGATTTGTTTTAGTTAACTTATCATTTGTTAAGGTGGCAATTAAGGGATACGCAGAAAGGTCAACCATTTCATTCAACGCAAAAGGGAAGACAGAGTTAAAGACACGGCGATGATCATCAGCCGTGAGAGTATCAGACCTATCTAGAGACTCGAACTCGATAACAAGAGACTCTGAGGACTGACTCAGGATTACAGGGACAGACTTAGACTCAGACACACCAGGACGAGGGGTCAGCCCGAGCTTTTCCATCATAACTTCCCGGCTGGCGATCGGTCCCTTGAAGGCAGTCCAATTCCGGAGCGGCATCTCTGAAGTGCTGACGAAGGTGCGCAGATCAATCCCTTTGTCATCATCAAACTCGATCACTGATACGTAATCTTTCCCAGTCAGAAGATCAATCACAGGTATATAAGCATCCCTGGTCAGAATGTCAACCATACCGAAAGGATCCTTAGCAACAGCCCCGGCTACCAGCAGTGCCTCTTCACATAAATCAATCAACGGTGCATCCATCAGCGGATCAGCCCCGGCAACTTCTGATAAATCTGCCTCCTCGAACAAAGCTGCGACATCTTTACCCATATCGAGCTCGATGGTTACACTGTCCCCACGGATGATGATTAACTCGTCGTCTTGAACAAACTTGACACACTGGTGCAGAGTTGAGGCGATCCCATTGATTTGATGCAGCCACGGCCTTCCTAACAGAACGTTAAAGGTTGCTGGGATATCAAGGACTCGGAATTCCACGGGCATCATCTTCTTACTAAACCACAGATCTAAAGTAGCAACCCCAAGTATTGGACGAGACATTGAGTCGTATGCTTTAACCATGAGGGAGGAAGGTTTCAGATCTATAGACTTGGTGCCGAGTAGGCCCATTATCTTTGCCGGGAGAATGTTCATTCCAGACCCGTTGTCAATTAAAACCCGGGGAAGACGCCGTTCACCCAACTGGACCGTGATGAAGAGGGGCTTGTTATGATCAGCTCCGAATTGGGTAAGGTCAAGTTCCATGAAGGTTATCATGCAGCAGGAGCTACTACTTCCAGGGCTCAGCGGTTTTTCCTTTTCATTCCCGGTATCATGCAGTAATCCCGGATTCTTCTTGTAACGCTCAGCGCTTGAGATGATTGTAGCATTCTGTGTAGGAGGTGTATCAGACATCGTGCCAGTATACAAGACCTTCCTCAGAGCCGAGATGCACTCGGTAAAAGTGACCTCCCCTTTGGTAATTTTGACAAGGATTGTTGCTTTGCCATCAGGTGGGCTTGACCTGACAATGGTTACCCTCTCATCGGAGAGAATAGGAGTTAGTCTTCCTTTTTCTAACAGATCTTCAACCATTTGCTTGGATCGGACATTCGAAAATCCCTTCCCCAAAGCACGGTAAGCGGTATTGAATTCCATGACGTCCACATACTCAGCCCCAGCAAAATCCATGGCTTTCATGTCTTCGGTCACATAGTCGTCCTATGAAACTTCTTCAATTTTCTGACTGTCGATTTCCATCTCATCATACACCATTTTCCTCTCATTTTTGCAGGCTGAGGAACCACAAGTGAAAGATTGACAATGTCCGTTCTCTTGGCCTAACGTCGGAGCTCAGGATACCTGAGTCCAAATGAGGAGTACTCGGGGTCCATTTCCGGGTATTAGGGAAATTAAGAAGGCGTCGTGTGGGTCCATAGGTATGAATGCAACGGGAGTGGCTTCCAAGTCCATAACCCTTTTGAGTGATTCCAGGCACTCAATGTGCTTGAGAGGTTCGGCAGTGACTCTCACAGCCGTGATGCCGTCCATTGTAGGGGAAGAAGAAAGGGATCCAATGACGTTCACAAATTCGTTGTCTGCTGGAGGCTGGAAACCTGCCTTTTCAACTAGTGCTTCAATGAACTGCTTCCATTCACCAATTAGCTTTCCGTAGGGGACGTTGTGTTCCAATATCTCGGACTCATATTCATCTTCAGATGGGTCGGGTTGCTCCTCGTCCTCTGAGGTGTTCGGGCATTGGCCACAGTTGCATCTTGAGAAAAACTCCTCATAGGGGTCGATTTCCATTGGCATCTGATCCACGTTTACCGATGACCCTTCGTCATCGCTGGCTGACAACCACCCATTATGCCTTGCACCCATGAGGTCGCTCCTGGAATTATCATTCTGAACTGATTCTGGGCTTAAGGCTTCAATTGATTCTTCTCTCTCGTCATCATCATCGTCATCGCTATCATTGGAACTGTCATCCCATACTTCTTGAACTTCAGCCAAAAGAGAACGCCGATCATATCTGGTAGGGGAGGATGGGCACGTGCAGCCACAGAAATTGTCATAGGCCCCCAGGGCTGGGAGCGGTAATTGCGACTCAACTTCCCCTCCCAGGAACTGCGGGGGAAGAGTGAGAGGGGGCGGTATGTACTTGACTCCGGGTAGGATATAGAAGCAATCTTCCTCCTCCGATTCTTCGCCCTCACTGTCCTCAGGGCTGTACTCGGCCTCTCCCAAAACCAGTTTGCAGAAATGTATTAACTCAAGGTGGGCTTCAGCTTCCTTACTAATAAGTCCCAGCACATGTACCCGTCTGAAGCTTTCTTGCTCGATCCTTTTTGATTGCTCTAGCCATCTTATGTAAATGACTTTCTCGTGATTTGATCTAAACAGCCCTAGTTCCCCAGTATCGGCTTTCCCTTCCTCTGAGAAGTAGCGATCTTCATATTCTTGCAGGAAACTGCTAAAGTGGGACCAGGGAGGATTAGTTTGTTCATTGCTCTCAAAGCCGAGAGGGAATCTAAATTCAGGATCTTCGACGTCCTGCCCCACATTCTGACCTTGATCCGGCCTTACGCCTTGACTGGCATTCTGACTCTGAGCTGGATCAACACCCACATTCGGACCCAAACCCACTGAAACTTGTGAATCTGCCATCTCTGAGACTGCTGGAAACGAATCTCTGACCGGAGAGAAACTGATTAATCGACCACCCGGAACTCTGACCCAACACTTGCTCGCTGAAAGGGGGAGAGAACGGTTTTAGGTAGGGGAGAGGATAGGCTTAGGACGGACTCATGCATATGCTATTTTTGTGTGTTTTTTTTTATATATTTTTATATATATTTTTTTATATAAATGATTTTTATTAATCCTAGGAATGGTTGGAAAAAGGGGACACCTTCTTTTTCCCATTCTACACTATTCCTGGATCAGTGGGTTCCATCACTACGTCTATAGACCCCCTGTATTCCACCTGTATTGCACCTCCGGGACGGACAATCCCGGCAGAGGTCCTATAGGGCACGTGGAACCCACCAATCGAAAGGGAGAATGAACCTATGGGCATACAAGCCAAAACAAGTCAAACTCGAGATTTTCAAAACCATGTCCAAGTCAACGTCTAGACTCGGGAGGAGAGAGGGTCGAAAGTACGTTTGAATGTACGAGACCACAATTTGCAGGAAAAATCCTGGAAAAGATTGGGCATGACCTCTCCTCTTTTCGAGTTGAAAATCTGGCATGGCCTCTCGTCGCTTCATGGCGAAATTTTGGCATAACCTCCCGTTAGTATATATCAAGAATTCGACATGATCTCGATTAGTACATGTCGAAAACGCGTCATGACCTCTCTGTAGACACCCCATTCTGAACCAATAATTCATGATTACACTACTCTTCGTCTCTCTTTTATGTTTTGATGAAAGCATATCAGTTTCGTCATGTTTCGTTAAGATTCTAACTAACCTCGTTAGTTTTGGACCTAACTGACTAACGGAATAAACTGAAGAGGACAAAATAGTCATCAGACTAGATATCTCGCACGAGATATCATATCTCGCGCGAGATATCCCCTCGACAGGATGTGCAGAAATCACTCTCCTTCTCCGTTTCAACCTCCTTTCTTGATAAACCTCATCTAATCCGGTTCTCCAATCAGAATTGAGTTTTGGAAGCTTCCTAGGAGTGTTTTACCTCTCCACCTCTACCTCTTAAACCCCTATAAATACTTGGTGACTTCCACTGTTTCAAAGGTCCAGAATTTCACACAACACACACAATTTGTTGGTTTCTCTCCACGAAAGATTCCTTCAAATCACTCACAAAATCTCCCTAAAATCACCTAAAGTTTGTTTATCAACCTTGTTGATCAACAAACATCCAAACCCGAATCAAGGATTGAGGCGAAGCTCTGTCCGCATCAAGACTTGACTCTCATATTGAGTCGAAACTCTGCCCAAATCACTTCTCGATCGAGAAAACATCTTAGAACCACGTTCTAAATCAAATCCTCCCTAAACTAGGTAAACTCCTATACTTTTACTCTTTTCTTCTTAATCTCTCTCTATTGGCTTTTAGAGTGGTGTAATCCCATCAAAAGGATTAGCCTAGAGTCCCTTCAATCGATGAAGGCGATCTCAAAGCGTACAATCCGACATTCCTAATCAAGAAATTGATTAGGGTTTTCTTGTTCTTTATTTAATTAGTAATTAAAAAGATTGATAATACTCAATTGGCAAGACCGATCTCCGGAATGGGTGGAATGGATGCTCCTCGACCTACCCATTCGATAACTTAACCCCCGAACCCTCAAATCTCTTTTCAAAATGGTTTTCCTATGTTTCCAAATAAATAAATGATAAGTGGCGACTCTGTTATTCGAAAAATTCACGCATCGCTACAGTTTGGCGACTCCGCTGGGGACAATTAATTAAGAGGGTTAGACTTGCGTTACAATTGATTATTATCAATCTTTTTATTTTCTGTAAAAATTTGATTTTTCTGAATTTTTTGAAATTTTTCGACACTGTTTTCAAAAAAAATATGTCTGAATACTTATTCAGCGCGAGATATACTAATCTCGCGCGAGATTAGTATACGGCTCAAAACAAAAATTGTTCAACCTTCCTGGCTTGGCGGCGGCATTAAAAAAAGGGATTAGATCAGGTCAATAGGTCAAAGTACTTTCTTTGCACAATTTGACCAACCATAAAAAAAAAAAAAAAAAGTTTCTAAAACAAAAGTCAGCCGCCAAACATGGAATCCTGATTGTGATTGTTGACTTTTCTTTTTTGAAAAGATGACCTCACATTTAAAAAAAAAAATATAAAAAAAAATCAAAAACAGTTTCCGAAAATTTTCAAAAATAAATTCCAGAAATTTCAAAATAAATTAGTATTATTATTTTGCTTGTGCTAACTTTGCAGGGTAGAATAATTTTAATTACTCGAACTATATACCTGCGTGTGATTGATTATTTAATTTAAAGTCCGGTCCATGGAGGATTCGGGAGTTGTAATTTAAATTAATTTATCTCTCGCTCTTTATCTCTTTAAGTGGAACTACGACGGCCTGAGTCTTCCTAATTTGGGAGAAACGTAGGCAACCACTTGGTGCGGCCATTATCTGTTTTCTTTTGTTTTCAAAAAAAAACTTTCTATTTTACTCTATCACCTAGATTGACTCTCACACACGCGCACTCATATATAACTGTCATTGCACTACATACCCTCTATAAACCCGGAACCCACACTAAGGACGGATGACGGTAACCACCTAGTCGCCGGTCTCTCCGAAGTTGGATCATCCCACTCTGCGTATTCAATCCACCTAGATTGTCATATCGCGGGGAGCCTAGCCTTCCAAATTTCGCATCGCCACTTATTATGTAGATTGACTTTTTAAGACACTCCTTGACCGGTCGGTTTGATCTTGGAGTCCTTATAATCCCTTGTCAAGATCGTTTTGTGCAATAATCCATGGAAAAGAAATCAATAAATTGTCGCTTCGGAATTGTCCCTTCGGAAACGTCCCTACGGTTGTCCCTTCGGATTTGCCCCTAAAAAGAGAAAATTTTCTCATCAAAATTATTGCACAAAACTTGATGTTACTTTGGATTACTCTGACCCCTAGGTCCCTAGGTTTGGTTCTTGAACTTTAGAAACCCCCAAAACGGATTTTCCGTCCGACCAAAATTAGGATTAAAATCAGAAAATTGTGACTTTCCGTGGCGAAGTCTCGCGCGAGACTACTTGTCTCGTACGAGATAAGTGTTCGGTCTTTTTGTGTTTTGGCCAAAACCTTCAAACCTTCAAAGCCTTCATTCACCCTATTCAGCCGACTTGTTGGGACTCGATCATGGTTTAACCCGGTTGCTACACGGCTAGGTTCTTCGCCAAAGCTCGACACGATGTCTGCTTCTCCTTCTACCACCGAGGCCGATTTCAATGATGCTAAGGTCCAACTCATCGAAGCCATGACTAGGTTGGATGAACAAAGTAAGCAAATTGATGAGCAAAACGCCCAAATGGCCGCCCTCATGAAAGAACTCAACGATTTGAAAGTCAAGAAAGGAAGAAAGCAAAAGCAGAAAGTGGAATCCTCCTCCGATGAAGAGGAATCCTACACCAAAGTGAATAAGAAAATCAAGAAGTCAAGCAAGAAAAAGGAAGAATCCAATTCATCCTCTTCCTCATCATCCTCCGATGACGAAGGACATACCTCCAAGGGCACTAAAACCAAGAAAGAAGGCAGTGGTGAAACTACTAAACTTGGTGACCATGTTACTAAGAACTACCTCGAGAAGAAGCTTGCGACTCTTGACACTTCCAAGGGGTCATTCGTTCCATTTGATCCCGATGCTCTTCACCAATCCATCGCCAAGTTTCCTCGCAAGTACAAGACACCCGACATTGCCAAGTTCAACGGTACTACTTGTCCTCGAGCTCATGTTGAGACCTATACTTGGGCCATGCTTCCAATGGGCGTTGACAACACAATCTTGGCCCAATGCTTTCCTCAAACTTTAGAAGGTGCTGCAAGGGATTGGTACATGTCTCTTCCTACGACTACAAGGCTCGATTGGTCGTCCGCATGTTTGGTCTTCCAAAGGCAGTTTGAAGACAACTCCACTTACCGCCCTACTAGGAGGGATCTTGAACAAACCAAACAACATGCCAATGAGTCCTTTGCTGAATTTGCTAGAAGATGGAGACTCAAACTTACTGAAATTGTCGAAAGGCCTACTCTCAAAGAGCAAATCCACATCTTCCTTCAATGCCTTCGTGATGAATTTCAAGAGAAGCTCGCCGGTAACTACTTTCCTAGTTTCAATGAACTCCTCGAGTCCGGAATTAGGGTTGACGACTTCCTAAAAAGCAAAAAGAAGGAAAGTACTTTCCGCTACAACAAGCCCACCACAAGTAAGGATGCTTCAGTCAACGCTATTGCACTCAGCCGCCCCAACACCGGAAAGTATTCTGCTGTACCTCCTCCCGAAAAGAAAAAGAGGCACTACGACAAAATTGAAGGAATCACTCAAGAAGAACTCTTCGATGTGCTTGTCCAGAATGAAAAAATCAAACCAAGGGAAGGTGGTCCTCCGAAGGATATGGGTCCGAATCATGCTCATCACTTATTCTGCAAGTACGACAACTTCACCGGCCATGACACCAACTCCTGCCACCACTTGAAGGACATCATACAAGACCTCTTTGATAATGGAGATCTAGAACGTCCCAACGTCATCACCAATCCTCTCCCTCGCAATCCATGAAGAAGATGAAGCTCCAAGAAGAAATCTACACTTACCACTTTGGGGCTACCACTATCCTCTCCCTTTCTCCTTTGATAGAAGTAGATTAGGTTTTAAATTTCCAAGTATGAACTCGAAGAGTCGTTCTGTCTTTCTAGTACTCCTCACCTCCTCTAGTTTGTGTCTTCTAAACTATCGAGTCTGTTCTTAAATTTCTCAATTAATTAAAGTCATTTCCTTTCTGAACACTTTCCCTAAGGTTGTTCTACCTCATGAATATCATTCAACTCATGCAAAATAATGGACCTTCCATTCCCTAAATCATCGAAAAAAAAATAGAGACTTCTAAACGAATTTAAGAAGATAGTTATCCTTAGGAAGCTTAAGGGCTAAACGTTACCCCTACTGAAAGTTAAAGATCAACAAGCGAAGAAAGCCAAAGGTGCTGCTGTCAACATTCATCCCAAGAAAAGTGGGGCTACTCAACTCAAGGCTTTGAGAGTACAAAAAAAATAAAAAAAATAAAAATAAAAATCGCTAGGACGAAACTCCTCAATTCGTCCTAGGCAAAAATAGAGCATCGAAAAAAAAAAAAAAAAAAAAAAAAAAAAACATTCTCAAGCCTTCATCGCCCCACAACAAGGATGGAATGTCAACAAAGGCAAGAAGGACTCTCCCACAAAGAAGAGGAGTGAAGTGATACCAACAAAAGAAAAGAGGATTCCTCAAAATCCTCCTACATCAAGTGAAGAAGACTTTCAGTATCAAGGAAAATGTTTACCCTTAAGTCATACTAATGATTGGCTTTCTTCTCAATCTTATTTAGAAATTTCTAGATGATGCATGGTCCATAAAAAGTAGAACAACTTTTCTAGATCTTTGAGCTATATAGCGTTCTTTGTTGAGTCTAGGGGCTTCCTGTTAGCCACTTTCATACACACTCTTGAAATCCAAGCATCAAAACTGGGGCTTCCTATCCTTTCCTCCCCCAGTCAACCTCTATTTCAACTCTTCAAAACAATCAAATCTACATTAGGGGCTTTCCTCTTTGCTTCTCACTCTCATCATTAGAGAATACACTTCTCCAAAAAGTCAATGCTTGGATCACCTTCCAAAAATAGAGTCCGTCTCTCCTAAACTAACTTGAGATCTCATTTCTCTCCTCAATAAGATTTTCTCTCTCTGAGTTCTCTTCGAGTTACATACTATCAAAGAAAAATGAAAAAAAAAAAGACGCAAAAGAGATGCCCGCTAGATTGAAAACCCGAAAGGGCGGTCTAGGCAAAAACCAGGGTGCGCACAAGAAAAAAAAATCAAAGGACAAAGGGAGAGTATTCTTCAGCCTTCTTCATCGGACATCATTCGATCTTCTTCAAATTAAACCAACAAGGAGAGTCTTCTTCGATCACCTTCAAATCAAGAGAGCAGACTCACAAGCCTGTTCACAAAGTCATCTACCACTTGCAAGCAACCTGGGGCTTGAGACACCAAAAGGCCTTGGACATAGAGCCATTACGACAGTCGACAGATGTGTAGTCGTTTGCCTCCTAGAGACACGACTCAAGGAGAAGTAAGAATGAAGATTCTCAACAGACCTAGATGGGTTCACACAAGGATACTCATCGAACGAAATTCTACAACAATACAACCTCGCTGACTAGCAACAAATTCTGCATAAACCTGATTTGGTCCCAACTTGTCAAACACAAGTTCACTCATACAGTTCACCCATCTCAAATACAGATCCATACATAAATATCCCTACATTTCTATATACCATATACTCATACATAAACTCACCACCAAAATGTCCGACTGGCCATTTACACGAACAGACGTGAGCACCACCACGTAAGTCCAGTCAAACAACTAAAATCTGAAAAAAAAAATCTACTTGGAATCTTTATGTGCTGACAGGTACAGAAAGGTAAGAATCATTCGGGTCTATCCGAGATCCATCGTGCATATATCCTTGCATTACAGGGGCCGACAGAACCTTGATCTCAACCAACAACTTCAAGTCCGTGACCTCGGAAACAATATCAAAGTCTGTGACGGCAGCAACTTCAAGACCGTGACCTCGGCGACACCAGCAAAGTCTGCGATGGCAGCAACCTCAAGTCCGTGACCTCGGCGACATCAACAAAGTCTGCGATGGCAGCAACCTCAAGTCCGTGACCTCGGCAACAACTTCAAAGTCTGTGATGGCAGCAAACTTCAAGTCCGTGACCTCGGCAACAACTTCAAAGTCTGTGATGGCAGCAAACTTCAAGTCCGTGACCTCGGCAACAACTTCAAAGTCTGTGATGGCAGCAAACTTCAAGTCCGTGACCTCGGCAACAACTTCAAAGTCTGTGATGGCAGCAAACTTCAAAGTCCGTGACCTCGGCAACGACAACAAAGTCCGTGACCTCGGCAACGACAACAAAGTCCGTGACCTCGGCAACAACAAGCTACGTCAGTAACCTCGGGCGGCGCGCTTCAACAACTTCATCAACAAACAGGTATCTTCAGAATTGGGTCAAGTCCTTGATTCCTCAGTATGATTTTACCTTTTCAAAAAAAATCCCTCTTCGATTTTCAAAAATGCTTTTCAAAATGCCTAAAATAGCCTTTTTAGTGTTTTGGAGTCGAACTACGTTTGGTCTGATTCTCTCTTAGATACGTAGGCAGCCGTGCGGCACGACCATCCCAATGTTCAGAATGATGTCTTTTCTATCGACGACACTTCTTCTTTCATAAGACCTGTCGCCGAGGGGCTCTGTAGATACCCCATTCTGAACCAATAATTCATGATTACACTACTCTTCGTCTCTCTTTTATGTTTTGATGAAAGCATATCAGTTTCGTCATGTTTCGTTAAGTTTCTAACTAACCTCGTTAGTTTTGGACCTAACTGACTAACGGAATAAACTGAAGAGGACAAAATAGTCATCAGACTAGATATCTCGCACGAGATATCATATCTCGCGCGAGATATCCCCTCGACAGGATGTGCAGAAATCACTCTCCTTCTCCATTTCAACCTCCTTTCTTGATAAACCTCATCTAATCCGGTTCTCCAATCAGAATTGAGTTCTGGAAGCTTCCTAGGAGTGTTTTACCTCTCCACCTCTACCTCTTAAACCCCTATAAATACTTGGTGACTTCCACTGTTTCAAAGGTCCAGAATTTCACACAACACACACAATTTGTTGGTTTCTCTCCACGAAAGATTCCTTCAAATCACTCACAAAACCTCCCTAAAATCACCTAAAGTTTGTTTATCAACCTTGTTGATCAACAAACATCCAAACCCGAATCAAGGATTGAGGCGAAGCTCTGTCCGCATCAAGACTTGACTCTCATATTGAGTCGAAACTCTGCCCAAATCACTTCTCGATCGAGAAAACATCTTAGAACCACGTTCTAAATCAAATCCTCCCTAAACTAGGTAAACTCCTATACTTTTACTCTTTTCTTCTTAATCTCTCTCTATTGGCTTTTAGAGTGGTGTAATCCCATCAAAAGGATTGGCCTAGAGTCCCTTCAATCGATGAAGGCGATCTCAAAGCGTACAATTCGACATTCCTAATCAAGAAATTAATTAGGGTTTTCTTGTTCTTTATTTAATTAGTAATTAAAAAGATTGATAATACTCAATTGGCAAGACCGATCTCCGAATTGGGTGGAATGGATGCTCCTCGACCTACCCATTCGATAACTTAACCCCCGAACCCTCAAATCTCTTTTCAAAATGGTTTTCCTATGTTTCCAAATAAATAAATGATAAGTGGCGACTCTGTTATTCGAAAAATTCACGCATCGCTACAGAAGCCAAATCGAGAAATCGACACGTACCTACGTAGAGATATGTCAAGATCTTAACGTGTACTTACGTTGAATTATATCGTAATTACGACATGAAGGGGGAAAGTATGCCAAGATTTTGGAGATGAAGTATGACTCGGACTTTGTGAGAAAATTTTGAAAACCGAGTTTGAAAAGTGTTTTGAAAAGTATTTAGGCTAAAAACCAACCGGTCACGGTATAAAGTGTGTCACGGACAAGTGTTAGCTGACTCCATAGGCTAGGAGGACTTTAGGCGCTCAAGCGTAAGCGAAACACGTCACTGTCCGCGATGCCGTCTGTACACTCCCGGGTTCTAACTCTATGTGCGGGTAGCGTGCGAGTAGTGTGAAGGCATTTTCTAGGAAAATATATATATATATATATATATATATATATATATATATATATATATATATATATATATATATATATATATATTTATGCAATATGCAAAAAAAGGAAAAACAAGAGAATGAGTCCAAAGCACGACAAAAGGGGACTACCCCAAATGTCAAGATTACCAGCAGCTGTATTCCAGAATCATCCTGCCCTGTTCTGATAGCAAAAGGGAAGCCCTATCTCCCAAAAATGCCACATACCAAAGCATATAGAGCATATAGGCACAGAATCATGGCAAGGCACACAAGAGCACATAAAATGACACAATTCACACACAAGGAGAATGAAGAATTGTCCAAGTTGATTTAAATAAAGTTAGACCCTCTTAAGAAAAACTTTGTCCTTTTTCAAAAAAGGAGAAGAATGATACTGGTACGTGGGATTGTTAGACCACAATTTATCCCAAGCCCCGGGTTAAGGAGCGATACAGGAAGGTTAATGGTTTTCACCTATATACCAAGTATCGTCTTCAAAAAATTTCAAAAACAAAAGTTTTTCAATGTCGTCCCCAGCAGAGTCGCCACTGAATGAACGGCCTCCGGAAAAAAAGGTTTTGTTTATCTTTTAGATTTTGAAAATTTTGGGAGTCGCCACGCCGTTTTTAAAGGAAAACATTGAGAAACCTATTTTTAAAGAGATTTTGAGTTCGGGGGTCTGGTTACGTGTTTGGGAAGAACTTGAGAGTTCACCCAACACGCCTCTTTCGAGACTTTCAATCAAACATTGGACAGTTATAATCATTCAAAGTGTGTGTGCAATATGTGTCAACAAGCAAGGCATGCAAATTTGGAATTTCATTGATGGTATAGGGACTGGGTACAACTTGTGAGCCATGAAAGGAGGCCACACCCTTTACATATGATGACTTTCATTACAAGACAAGGGCTGGAGATAGTCTGCTCAGGAAGCTTGGGTATCGTCCGACACAGGTCTTCCTCAGAGAGGGATGTCGGACGACAGGAAGCCTCCTGGTCAGATTGCCTCTTACAACAGCAATGCTACTCTGGAATCTGGGACTAGATTATTTCAAATAAGGAAAAACACTATTTAGGGTCTAAGTTCAGTTTGGGGTTGATTGGAGTGAGCAAAGTCAAGATTGACTTTTAATGATACGGATGTCATATGATATAGGACATCCGTGAATGTCTATGTCATATGGCAAACTGCCTCCATCAATTTATTGCACCCAAATGGAACTTAGGCTCCCAAAGTAGTGGTATATGAGCCAAAACTACTTGAACAAGCTTTGGGCTACAAAAGGGGGATCAAGTCTGATAGATCTAAAGTTCATGAAAGCTGCATAGCCTTCTGGGAATCCTATGTTGTATGACACAGGACCTCTTGAGAGTCCTATGTCGTCCGACACAGGGAGCCTGTTTCAGTGCCCTTCAGTCAGACTGATCCTACCTTGTTCCCAAAGCAAGCTAAGCTATATTTATTGTCTGAAAGCAGTAAAATAGCAATATTACGTGAGTATTATGGGAGGATCACATGGCTTTAATGGCCAAAATGTGATGAATCACATATCTATGGCCATTTTCATGTAGCCATCACCTCCTAACTCAATGAAAACCAACCAAGATTCAAGCTTTAATGGTGTTAAAGCCACCAAATGTCCAGATCTGAGGTGAGGAGAGGTAAATATAGAAGATTTACCTCTCCACCACATTTATCATGCAAAATCCCAAATATTTCACATAATATCAAAGCAAGTAAGCATGCAAGATGAGATAGATGTATGCAAGAGTTGATCAGAGAAAGAAAGAGGGTTTAGGGGCTACCTATTGTAGTCCACAAGGTAAAGACACCAATAGTATGGTGTTTACCCCTTCAACACACCAACAAGGAAGGTTTTCTTTGGATCTTGGCTTGGGTATGTGTATGTATGAGGAGGGAGGTGAGTATGTGTATGAGAGAGAGAGAGGATGAGACTCTATTTTGACAGAGTTTCCCCTCTTACTAAGATCTCCCAAAAAAAGTCCCCCTAAAATGATCAGCCATGCCTTGTATTTATAGGCAGGCTGATGGAACGTCCTTTATCGTCCGACAGAGGGAGTTAAACCGCCCTAGTGTCGTCCTGTATCGGACGACAGCGTACAGCTTTATGGCACAGTTGGGCCGAATGGATTGCAGGCCCAATGGGTTGAGTGGATAATTGGATAATTGGACTCAAATTGCATTTTAGCAAATAGATGAGCCCAAAAATCAAGGAAAGTGGACCCAAAACATGAGTTCGGGTCGGGGTACTCACAGGAGGCGTCATGGGTGACCGTATAGGTCGGTGGTAAGGACGTGGAGGCGTCTTAGGTGACCGTATAGGTCGATGGTAAGGACGTGGAGGCATTCTGGGTGACCGTATAGGTCGGTGGTTAGGACGTGGAGGCGTCCTGGGTGACCATATACGTCGATGGTAAGGACGTGGAGGCGTCCTGGGTGACCGTATAGGTCGATGGTAAGGACGTAGAGGTGTCCTGGGTGACCGTATAGGTCGGTGGTAAGGACGTGGAGGCGTCTTGGGTGACCGTATAGGTCGATGGTAAGGACGTGGAGGCATCCTGGGTGACCGTATAGGTCGATGGTAAGGACATGGAGGCATCCTGCATCCTGGGTGACCGTATAGGTCGATGGTAAGGACGTGGAGGCATCCTGGATGTGCAATCTTACTAGAAGATGGGTAATCTTACGAGAAGATCGGTTTGTGGTGTAGGAGGACGTGTTCCGTCCTAAGATGATGCGAGGGCATGGTGGTGCCCTAAGGATGTGGTGACCGCCAAGGTCGATTGCGAGGACATGATGGTGTCCTGAGATGGAAATTTTACGATTTTACAAATCGGGTGGTTTAAAGCCTTCCGGGCTGTAGGTATGTCATATATGAGGGCTTGACTCGTCTTCTGACTGTGGTTTGCGGGGTCGTGGCTGCCTTGAGCTTTGATTGTGAGAGGCATGAATGTCTCGCGTTTTATCCGCTGGGGGAAAGGTTGGACTTACGATGACTACCGGTGTTCATTTGTTGGGGATATTGTGGCCTTGTAGGGGCTTTTTCCGCTGAGAAGGTGACTTCGGGCTTACTTTGATGGCCGGTGGTTGATTCACCGTTTGGCATTTTGGAGGCATTTTGTGCCTTGAGATTTGTGCTTGGAGGTGCTAGCTCCTTCTCGCGCTTGTTTCATCGTTTAGCGGGCGAGGTCCGGGCTTACGATGATGATCGGTGGTTGTGTTGCCGTTTAGTGGGCGAAAATCTGGGCTTACGATGACGGTCGGTGGTTGCGTTGCCATTTAGTGGGCGAAATCCGGGCTTATGATGACGGCTGATGGTTGCGTTGCCGTTTAGTGGGCGAAATTCGGGCTTACGATGACTGCCGGTGGTTGCGTTGCCATTTAGTGGGCGAAATTCGGGCTTACGACGACGGCCGGTGGTTGCGTTGCCGTTTAGTGGGCGAAATCCGGGCTTACGATGACGGCCGGTGATTGCGTTGCCGTTTAGTGGGCGAAATCCAGGCTTACGATGACGGCCGGTGTTGGTTTTGTTGGGTTGAGGACCAAACTGCATTGAATCTGCTGAAATAGGCCTTTGGACAGCCAGGGGCAAAGATTATAAGGGCAAAGAAGTAATTTGGCCACGGGTTGCAAGAAGGTCCGTACGGATCTTCTCCCTCTGCAAAGAGGTCCATACGGACCAATGCTGATTTTTATAGTTCCCAGGTTTTGACCAGCTTCAGACCCGAGGCTTTTCCTATTTCTTCTTCTTCCAGTTCGCGAAAACCAGAGAGAGAGAGGGAGAAAACTCCATTGTTGTCCCAAAATTCTTAGAAACTCTTCCACACTTAGCTTTAATTGCTTGTAATGGTGGAAGGATCAATGAGAGGACGTCGTCAACGGAGCCAAGAGATGATCGAGCAAAGGGCGGAGTTTCAAAGGAATTGCACTTCCTTCATGCCTTCTTCGAAGAACCCGAATGTGTTGTATCCGAATCCGAAGGTGCATAATCGGCGAGTTAGGAACGCCGGGGAGGTAAGAAATCAATTTCATCTCGATTCCTTGCTTGAATTTTTTGAATGCTAGAACTAGGTTTTAGTTTTTCGCATACTTGGAGCTTTTGTTATTTGCCATGCTTTTTGTGAAATTCGTGATGAATTGTTGAAATTGAGCATGTAAAAATTGTGGGTATGCGATTTTTGTGCAAAAATGTGTAGATTAGCTCTTATTTGTAAAAATAAAGTGCCTCTCTTTGAAATGCATGCTTTGGTGTTTTGTACCTTATGCTATTTCTATATGTACATTGTGAGAAAATTGACATGTAGGGACAAATTTTTGTGAAAAATGTGACATGTGCCGTGTTTTGTGACGGGTTTTGTCTGAAAGTATGTGCCGTGTAGGGACGGACTTTTCTTTTGAAAAATGTGTTATGCAGTGTGTGCCGTGTTTTTGGTGACGGACTTTGTGGGGAGTTTATGTGCAATATGTGCCGTGTTTTGTGACGGGTCTTTTGAAAATGTGTCATGTAGGGCTTAATCCCTCTGTTGAGAAAATTTGTACAGTGTGTGTCGTGTTTTGTGACGGACTGCATGGGGAAAATTATGTGCAATGCATGCCGTGTTTTGTGACGGGTTACATGTGAAAAGTATGTGTAATGTGTGCCATGTTCTGTGACGGTCTTTTTTTTTTATGCTTTGGTATTAAGTATTGTGACTGACGTACCTTTGCTGTGCTTACCTGCAGGATGAGGGGCTTTTATCTGGGAAAGCCAAAAAGATGAAGTCTCGGGGATCGCTCGAGGCAGTAGTGGAGTTGTGGCAGCAGTTGCCAGACATCTCTATGGGGGGGCAGGCCGAGCCCTAAGAGGTTGGTGTATGCTTCCGGCTTGGGCGTGTTCGTGGAGAACTTGGCCGGGATTTTTGATACGAGGAAGAACAAGAGCATCTTCCTGGGTTTGTCTGAGTATTAGTGGGATACCACCCACACCTTCCATTTGAGCTGGGGCGAGGTGACGGTGACTCCCACCGATTTTGCTGCTATCACCGGGCTTTCCTTCAAAGGAGGGCCAGTGCGGTGGAGGGACAGGATATTCGAGGAGGTGCTGGCTGAGCTGTTGGGCTTTGCGCCTCTTCCTCGCAGGGGCCTGGGCATGCTGTACAGCGATGTGGAGATGTGGATTTCGGCCAGCATTGGGGCCTATTGCCGTGGTACCGGCCTGGTGATGGCGGATCAGCTGGCACGCTCCTTCCTGTGGTTTGCCCTTTCCGAGACTCTGTTATCGAATCACGCGACTGCGGCTCCTTTTGCTCTGCTGGAGAGCCTGATTGATTTGGAGAGGGTTTGTGATATAGCTTGGGGCGAGGCGGGCCTGGCCGAGCTTTATTTCTCTTTGGACCGGTTTAGCCGAGGCGTGGCCAGTTCCCTGGGCTGCTTTGATTTTGCTTTGGAGGTATGAGTTTATTGCTATTTTTGATTTAGCAATTTGTCATTTCTCCGTTTTCCTTTGCACTAAGCCTTTTCTGCTTTTGTCACAGGTGTGGTTCTATGAGATCTTCCGGTGCTTCCCGTGGGATCGAGAGGCTGAGGCCATAGCGGCCTATCCTGCTATGTTGGGCTGGGCCCGTCCGGCGAGGAGGAGGAAGACCAGTAGGGGGAAGCTCACCATTACCTACGGGGAGGTGCAGGAGCATCTGGGGAGAGATAGCCCGACAGAGTTTGCTCTGTACCCCTGGGCTCGGTATGAGGCTGACGAGTTTGAGGGTGCTCCCGTGGTGACGGTGCAGAGGAAGATGCTGCGGGGCCTGACCTGCAATGTTATGTACTTGGGAGAGAGGGTCTTCTGGCAGCATGGCCCGGGTATGCTCCCCCTGGCTCCGAGGGACCCGCCTTTTGGGAAGATGGATTCCCGGGATATGGATGTGCTGGAGTTTGAGAGGTATCTGGGCAGCGTGAGTGCCGATGAGTTTGTTTTGTTTGGAGAGAGTGTGGGACCTTCGTTAGAAGGAAGTTGAGGACGCCACAGGTGTTGGCGAGGGAGAGGGAGGATGGCCCACCAAGTCCCCCAGAGGTTCCGGTGCCTGGGCCGGATTTTACATATATACAGGGCGACTCGTCGAGGCGTAGGGTGTCGGTACCCATGCCTGAGCTGGCTCCTGCTGCTTATCGGGTTGACCCGGATGCGCTGGTGAGTGTGCTTACTCTTTTCCATTTTGGCATCTTTTCTGTATTTTTCTCTTTTGTTGAGTATGACTGTATTTCTTTTGCTGAGCGTTTCTTTGGCTGCTTGCTTGTGCAGGTCCCGGGGAGAGCCTTCGACACGCTGACCCGCCGTTATGTGGCGATGAGGTCCTTTGCGAAGAAGTTGGCGGGGAAGCTGTCTTGCCGGTCTTCGCGGCGTGTGCCGGCGTACGAGTCGATGCCTTCGAGGCATTCTGTGGATGTTCCTCCGCCGAGGGTAGAGCCAGAGCCGCAGCAGGAGGGACCCTCTCGGGGACGGCATAGCATAGATGCCGGGACGTCTTCGGGAGTCCAGAGACCGCCGATCTTTCACCAGTTCTGGCCTTCGCAGGAGGCGCCGGGAGAGAGTTCGTCAGAGCCTGCCTTCTTCGATTCTTTTGCCGGATTTGACCCTTCCGAGTATCTTGAGTACCTACCCCAGGAGGGGGTTCAGTATTCTGACAATGAGGATGTGGCTGGCGAGTTTGCCGGGGTGCCCGACTTCTCGCTTGAGGATGTTGGTGATGATGATGATGCTGAAGAGTCGGATTAGGGCTCATTTGCTTTCCCTCTTTCCATATCTTCTTTTTTTTGTTTAGCAACAGACATTATATGTACCTGTAATAAAACATTCGCATTTGCATCGCAAAGTATTTTATTCTAAGATGTAATGTCGTCTTTTGTGATTCCCGGGAGTTGTCTTAGGAATTGTTGCTATTTTATTATTTGTGCATGCCACATGAGCTGGGAGTGCGTCTGTGGGTAAAGTATGCTTGCCGGAAATGGCTTTGGCCAGAGTTTGGGCAGTTTGGAGCAAGGTCCTGCTGGGAACAGTGGTTGTTGGCCTGTTTGCTGGGAAAGTGGGGTCATGATGCAACAAGGTCCGTACGAACCAACTTGGGGTGCAAAGAGGTCCGTACGGATCACCTTTGCTTTTGGTTCCTGAGTGTGAAGCTTGCCATATTAACATTTTTGCGCTGCCAGAGCGGTTCATGATTGATGATGAGAGTGATGTCTCGTGGGATGCGTTTGCCTTGTGCGTGATAGCGACGCTTTTCATGGTCAGCTCCCTTGGGGTTTGCGATGGCGCTTTGCTAGATGTGGTTGGGCACTGCAGAGCTGGAGAGGATATTGTCCCGTTGGTGCTGGGGAGACTCTTCATGGTATTGACCGTTTGGCGACTGGGGATCGGTTCATGAGAGGGGGAAGCCCTGCTTTGCTCACCTTGTGGCTGCGAGAGAGACTTCAGTCCATGCTCGAGGCTCCGACGTCGTTTAGCCCGTGGTCATTTGCTCGGCGACCTCTTGTGTTGGATATGGATCAGTCTGCTTGGGAGAGATGGTTGGCACGGCTTGGTATGCATCAGATCCTTTGGTGGGTTCCGCACTAGGGGATTGAGACTAGGAGGGCCTTTCAGGAAGGGTCCTATGTTGTCAGAGTTCCAGGTTTGTCTTGGTCCTCCTTCTATATTCCATCGCTTGTTTCCCGGCAGTTTGGGATGAAGAGGAGCCTTTATTGGGCTGGGATGACCTTGCTACTGCGGAGGTAGCTCCTCTTTGTATGGCAGCTCCAGGTGCTCTTTTGTATTTTCTGAGGGTATGGAAGTATTCCGCTTTCCCTCCTGTGGTGCTCCTTAGACGTCGGGAGAGTTTTGTATTGACAACCCAGTACCTGGCCTGGTATGAGCAGCGTGTTGGGCAATCCCAAGTGGCTTTGGGGAGCAGGAGTGGAGCGATTTTGGGGCCCGATTGCCGTAGTAGCTATTGCCTTAGGAGTGCCGAAGCCTGGTCTGACCCTCAGGATGTCACGGGAGACACTTTGTTTGACTATAAGACTAGAGTTGACCGACTGACGGGGAGAGGTCCCCTTTTGCATACTCGCAGGGAGGAGATCCGAGTCGAAGCACGGGCGAATGAAGCCCTGAGAGCTGCTCGATTGTTTGACTCTATGGGGAGGACCCCTAATCTCGGACTGAGAGACGCAAAGCTGGCTCGCGTGGAGCGAAAGAAGACTCGCCGGGGACGAGGGAAGAAAGGGAAGAATGGCGAGGGGACAAGCGCAGATGGCGCGGAATGACCTCCTAGGTATCCATTCATTGCATTGCAAACACATTATGTGTTAAATGTATTAAGCTGTCTTTTAGCATGTTGTGAAATTGAGAGTAGACCGTGCTTGAACTCATCAAGAAATGTTGTAATCGTTAGTGATTTGTGATTTACTTTTAAATCTTTGTCGAGACGCAAGATTTCTTGTTTGCTTTTGTTTCTTTTGTGAACCTTAACGGCGTCCATCTTTGGACTTTTCTGTTGCATTTGCGGACTGAGACAGCCTGGGCCTTGACGGCAATCCCCTTTGCTTGGGCTTTGTGTTTGGCTGAGAGGTTGGATGATCCCCTGACAAGTCATTTTGACGGTCTTTTCCGTAGCTTCCTTGCCTCTTGTTGGCGTCGGGCTCTTGACCTCTTTTTTTGTAGCTTCTACTTGAGATTCTTTTTTTTTTTTTTGTGAGAGCCCTTGCTCGAGCTCTTTTTTTTTTTTTGAAGCGCGTGAGGGCGAAGACAAGCCCCTGGCTTGGAAGTAGACATGGGTCAGTCGTTTGACGCTGAGTGACCTTTGGATGTCCTTTGATGTTGTCGCCGTTGTTTGACTTGGTCAAAGTGATAGTGGGGGCATGCTCCTGGAAAGTGTGTAGTTTGATGGAGGTCTTGATTGACATTCAAACTTTTGACTTTTTTGTGTGTTTTTAGACCGGACCAATTAAGGTTGCCTACGTTCCCCTGGACTAGAGGGCTCAGGTTTGCGTAGTTCGACACTACATGGAGTGCCAAGAGATGCACAGTTGTTCTTCTTTAGGCGAAGTATCTGCGAAGTTTGCTTCCGTTGACTGGATTCATGAAGGGATTGCCATCTAGGTCTGTCAGCTTCATGGCACCTCCGGAGAAGATCTTTTGAACCACAAAGGGGCCGATCCATGTTGGTTCCCATTTTCCCAGTGGGTTGGTTCGAGTGGGAGGCTTTTCTTTGAGTACCAAGTCGCCTTCCCTGATGTCTCGGGACTTGACTCTCTTGTCGAAAGCTCTGCCCATCCTGCTTTGGTAGGCTCGGACGTGTTCCATGGCCTTTAGTCATCGCTCGTCTAGCAGAGCCAATTCGTCGTGTCGGCTTTGGAGCCATTCGACTTCGTTGATTTCATTTTCCAGCAGCACTCGGAGTGAGGGAATTTCCAATTCAATGGGAAGGACTGCTTCCATCCCGTATGTCAGGGCGAATGGGGTTTCTCCCGTGGCTGTTCTGACTGATGTTCGATAGCCCCAAAGTGCAAGGTGCATCTTCTCGGGCCAATCTCATCCTCGGGTGGTCATTTTTCGGATGATCCGTTCGAGAGTCTTGTTTGCTGCTTCTACGGCGCCATTCGTTTGTGTTCGGTAGGGAGAAGACTTGTGGCGTGTGATCTTGAATTTGGCCAGCAGTCTGTCGCATTCCCCTTCGAAATGTGAGCCATTGTCTGATATGACCTCGTTCGGGATGCCGCATCGGCGGATGATGTTTTCCTCGAGGAAATGCGCGACTTTCTTGGAGGTGAGCACCTTGTAGGACTTGGCTTCGACCCATTTGGTGAAGTAGTTGATGGCTACTAAGATGAACTCGTGACCGTTGCTGCCTGGCGGAGCAATTTTCCCAATGACGTCAATTCCCCATGTGGCGAAGGGCCAGGGTGTAGTCATGCAGTAGAGATCGTGAGGAGGTAGATGATTGAGGTTGGAGAACCGTTGACACTTGTCGCAGCTTCGGACAAAGTGGATGCAGTCTGCCTCCATGGAGATCCAGTAGTAGCCCATTGTGGACTTCGTTCATGTGGGGACCGCAAGCCCCATTGTGGACTTCGTTCATGAACTCGCTTGCTTCTTCCTGGCTGATGCAGCGTAGGAGTGGTCCTTGGTAGCGTTTCTTGTACAACATGTCCCCAAGGATGACAAAGTGAGAGGCGAGGCATTTTAAGGCCATGATGCTCTTGGCTTAGACCCCTTCCCTGTGTTGGCCTTCTTCGTTCATGAAGGAGGTTTCCCCGTTCTTGAGGTATTGGAGGATCTGGTTGTACCATGGCTCATTGATGGGCTTGGGCTCTGGTTCGATCTCGCAACAGTAGGAAGGAATTTCCTTTCGTCCGACTTTGAAGGGCTTTATTGCTTTTCCCTCGAGGATTTCCACGAGTGAAGCCAAGGTGGCTAAGGCATCTGTAAACCAATTTCAGTCTCTCGGCAAGTAGTGGAAGGTGACCTCTTCGAATTGTGTGATGAGGTCTTCCATGCAGGCGTGGTATTTTTGCAAGCCTGGGTCTATGGTTTTCCACTTGTTGGAAACTTGGTTGATGATCAGGGCTGAGTCCCCATAGACCTCGAGTTTCTGGACGTTCCTTTCGAGTGCGGCCTGTAGTCCGGCGGTGCAGGCTTCGTATTCGGCGGCATTGTTGGTTACCTCTAAATTGAGCTTTATGGCGATTGGGGTGTGCTCGTCCTTGGGATCGACCAAGAGCATACCGAGGTCGTTTCCTTTTTTGTTGGCCGCTCCATCGAAGAACAGTTGCCATCGATTTTTGCCTTCGAGTGCAAAGATTCCTTCGTCTGGAAATTGTGGTTCGGGGCCTCGAGCCTCGTCGGTTGGGAAGTCAGCCAGTTGTTCGGCCATTGCCCGTCCCTTGATTGACTTTTGGTTCACGTACTTGATGTCAAATTCCGCTAGGAAGAAAGACCATTTGGCGAGCCTCATTGACAGAGATGGTTTGTTGAAAAGGTACTTGACTGGGTCCATTTTGGAAACCAAGTGCACCGTGTGCGACTGCATGTAGTGCCGTAATTTTTCGATGACCCATACTAGAGCTGCACAGGTTTTCTCGAGAGCTGAGTAGTTGAGTTCGTTGCCTTGAAACTTTCGACTGACGAAGTAGATGGCATTCTCGACTCGTGACTCTTTCTTTTCTTGACAGAGCATGGCTCCAACTGCGGTGTCGGTCACAGTTAGGTATAGCAACAGTGGCTTCTCCTCGTGGGGAGGACAGAGAATCGGAGGACTCACAAGGTACGCCTTTATTTCTTCAAAGGCATCTTGGCATTCTGAGTTCCATTCAACGTCGGCATTCTTCTTCATTAGTTTGAAGATTGGCTCGCACATGGAGGTCAATTGATTGACGAAACGGCTGATATACTGTAGGCGGCCCATGAAGCTTTTCACCTCTGTTTGAGTTTGCGGTGGTCTCATTTCGATGATAGCCTTGATCTTTTGAGGATCAACCTCGATGCCTCGCTCGATGACCATGTATCCCAAGACTTTGCCTCGGCTGACTCCAAATGTGCATTTGGCAGGGTTTAACCTCATCGAGTGTTTTCGGAGGCGATCGAAGATCTTTCTCAGATCTGTGAGGTGTTGTCCATCTGATCCCTTTGAGTGGATGATCATGTCATCGACGTACACTTCGATCTCTTTGTGGATCATGTCGTGGAAGAGGGCGGTTGCTGCCCATTGATAGGTAGCCCCAGCGTTCTTTAGTCCGAACGGCATCACTGTGTAGCAGTAGGTTCCCCAGGGGGTTGTGAAGACTGTTTTTTCTTGATCTTCTTCGGCCATTTTGATTTTATTGTAACCGGCAAACCCGTCCACGAAGGACTTGACCTCGAAATTGGCTGTAGTGTCTACCAACATGTCGATGTTTGGTAGTGGAAAATCGTCCTTGGGACTTGCTTTGTTGAGATCTCGGAAGTCCACGCAGCAGCGCACTTTTCCGTTGGCCTTGGTGACCGTGACTATGTTGGAGAGCCATGTGGGGTACTCGATCACCCTGATGAAGCCGATGCGGAGCATCTTCTCGATCTCTTCTTTGACTTGTAAAGACCATTCTGGCTTGATTCGGCGTAGCTTTTGCTTGATGGGCTTAGCCTCGGGATTCAAGGGGATCCGATGTTCTACAATGTTTGGATCTAATCCGGGCATGTCTCGGTAAGACCAAGCGAACACGTCCACGAACTCTTTGAGCAGTGCAGTCAATGCGTCTTGCTCTGTGCCGGTGAAGAAACTTCCGATTTGCGTCTCTTTTGGCTCTTCAGCAGTTCCCAAATTCACTTTGGTTAAAACCTCTTCGGCAGCTTGGGCCCGGTTTTTCTCTCGTTTAACAACATGCTTAAAGATGTGCTTAATGTATTGTTCGATTAATGTGTCTACTTCTTTATCAAGTGAATCGTTATTAACTGTTTGTGTGTTAGTTAATTTATCAGTTGTTAAAGATTCAATGAGAGGATACTCGGAAAGATCGAAGCATTCATTAAGAGCATACGGGAATACATTATTGGCAATGAGTTCGTAATCTTCTGGCGTGAGGCCATCAGATGACTCGAGAGACTCAAATTCAAAGATAATGGACTCAGGATGGGTTTTGACACTGGACTCTAGGACTCGAGGAGTCAGACCAAGTTGTTCGATCATGTCCTTTTTGCTGGCGGTGGGTCCGGAGAAGGTGGCCCAGTTATTGAGTGGCAATGAGCTTGATAGGAGGCGGGGTTTGAAAGGCTTTGTGTCACCGTTCCCGATCATGGCTATCATAGAGTTATCAGAAACAAAATCGATTAGGTCTGGCATCTCGATTTCTTCGTTGAAGAGCAGGTGGAGCAGGGGCTCGTTCCAAGCATTGTCTGCGGAGTCTTCCGCTCTCTTCTTGGAAATTGCTAGCTCGAATGCAGACTCTTCCCACTTGTTGGGGGCAGGGGTGTTGACAGAGAGTTTTTCGAGTTCTTCTGCCAAAGAGGGGGTTTTCCCGAACCAAAATTCATTGTGAATAGTGGTGGTCGTGGGTCTCGGGAGAGGTGGTGCGTCGAGAAATGCTCTTCTGACGGGATTTGCCTTGAAACCTCTGAATCTTGCCAGGTTCCGCTGGAGCTTGTCCATGGTTGTCGGCCAGCTTGGTTGGGCGTTGATTGACTCTGTCCCCTTTTCTGTGTCTTCGTTCAAACTGCCGGCTTTCTTTGTGAAGTACCTGGTCATGTCAAGGCTATAAGGGCGGAGATCGGAGATTGCGTGAAAGCCTCTTTTGCCATTGGCGGAATATTTCCGTGCAGCTCGTTTGTCTTCCGCAGCGTCTTCGGGAGTAGGGATGTATCCCAGGCCATGAAGGGTATTCTGTTCCTTGATATTGATGATTTGTTGGGTACCCTGGTGGTGTTTTCCCAAACCAAGCCCCGGGATGTAGTTCATGTGCTTCATCATTTTCATCAGAGGAGGGATCTTGTCCCAAATCAAAGGCAGGTCTATGTGGCACACCTGGGCCGTTGGGCTTTCGATGGTGAACCCTGTCAGCATCATGCCATCATTGTCGTGTTTAATCTCTAAGACTGGGACGCCGTTTGTGTCGGTCCCTTCGGTGACTATGCTATCACCGTAGATGATGGTAAGATCTGTTCCTTGGACGAACTTTACGCATTGATGGAGGGTGGATGCCACCCCATTGATCTGGTGTAGCCAAGGGCGTCCCAAAATGGCAGTGAATGTGATCGGGATGTCAATGACTTGGAAGTCGGTCGGGACCATTTTTTTTTCGAACCACAGGTTCAAGGTGGCTATTCCCAAGACTGGGCGAGACGTTGAGTCGTATGCCTTGATTGCCTGAGTTGAGGGTTTCAGATCAGTTGCTTTGATCCCTAGCAAATCCATCATTTTGGATGGCAGGACGTTCATGGATGATCCCCCATCTACCAAGACCCGAGGGAGACGGCGCTCGTCCAGTTGAACTGTTATGTAGAGAGGCTCATTGTGGTCAGCCCCAAATTTTGGGAGGTCGAGCTCCGTGAAAGTGATGATGTTGCTGTAATTAACGTTGCCGATCATCTGAACCGCTTCATCAGGTGTCACGGTGATGGGAACCATGGTCTGGGCCAGACTTTCTTCCAACTTGAGTTTGTGCGGGTAAGATGAAGTGAGTAAGGACCAGAGCGAGATGTTAGCCTGAGTACGCTTGAGCTGAGTTAAGACAGGATCTTCAGCCTTCGGGTCCAGGGTTTCGGCTTCTTTGGCGTAGGGCCCCTTTTCAGTTCGTGGCTCAGGTATGGCTGGCCTTTTGTCTGCCCGTGGAGGATTCGTCGGGATTTGACCGAAACGTGTCAGTACGTTCACCTCTGGCTTTGCTGCTTTGCTTGTCTCTCCTATTTCTGTAATGAGAGGACCTTGATTGGCATAGGGTCAGACTGCGCATTTCAATTCGTTCACCGTCATAGCTTTTGTTGAAGCATCAAAGTGGCTTTGAGATCTTCCCAAGACAGGGGTTGAGGTACTTGGACCCTCGGGCCGTTGGTGGCGGTGCGGAGCTCGTCCCAGCTGATCATGGAGCAGACATTGTTATGGCCTTGTGCGGAGCTAGGCTGAGGAGATTTGCTGGAGTAGATGACGTAGTAGTCAAACCTTCCTGATGGTTCTCCAAGAGTTCCAACTGTGGGGTCGCCGGATTCGTATCTCTTCTTTAGTTTTTGTTGAGAAGAGGGTTTCTTCTTTCTTCGAGGGCGGCCCTCGTTCATTTCATCTTGGAATTCCATTTCCAGATAAGCAGTGCAATCGCAGACGTCCCACCATATGTGTTCGTTGTTCGGCGGTGGTACCAGGACCTCAGGATACTGAATGGGCACGTCTTCCCCCGGGGGGTCTTGCGGCTTTATGTCTTAGTTGCATGGCTCGTATGAGGGCAACAGGTTGACTTCTGGGAGACAGTGAGAGACGTTAGGAGCTGCGGGAGCAGGCATGCCTTTGGAAGTCCCAGGTGGTTGGGGGGTGGCTAATGTTCCGAAGTGGTGCATGGCACCTTCGATCCAGGCTTGTTGTTCACCTTGGCATTTCTCAATAACCATGAGGACCTGCCAAACTTCTTCCAATGTTGGGAAATTTCTCGGGGGTAATGTCCCGTTTTCCTCGTTGTTATCCACTGACTTGGCCATGGGGAGCTGACGGACTGCCCTAGTGAATGCGGTGGGAAGGATGTTGGACCTTGTAGCTTTGATACGGGGAGAGTAGTTCCCGGGTATTCTCGATCACTCTCGGTTCGCTGGAGGGGGTAACAGGCAAGGTTTAGACACGGGAAGGCCTTTCGGGACAAAAGGGGGAAAGCTCACGTGACATGCGGTTTCCGCTTCTTTTATTTTTTTTTTGTTGTTTTAATTTACTTAAAACATGTTTTCTCAGAGTCCTAGGTAGGTAGGAAAAGATTGCTCTTCTTTTTCGCAACTATGCTAGATCCTGGGTCAGTGGAGACCATCTATGCGGCTATAAGCCCCTCGTTTTGCACCTGTATTTCGACATCCCAGGGTGGACAGCCCCGGGCGAGGGTCCTATAGGGCAAGCGGTTTCCACCGGCCTAAAAGAAAAATCGAACCTAAGGACCGATCCTATCATGTTCGTTTTAATGCGTTAGCCATGTGAATAGTGAGCCGAGCCTGCACCTGAGTCAAGATCAGGTCAAGAGTTCGGCATGACCTCTCTTTACCTTGCTTGCGCAAGGGATCTGTGACGTTAGGCATTGGCTGGGTCATATCGTCATGGCTGACGTATTAAAGGCTTGATGACATGGTGTCATGTGGGCATGGATGTATATCCGGGAGAGAACATTCTCTGGGTGTAGCTTCGAAAAATCAAGATCGGGTCAAGATTTTAGCATGACCTTTCATCGCTTTGCTTGCGCAAGGGATCTTGAGTTCCGAGCTTCGACTCAGAAAATGGCCGGCATGGGACATGTATCCAGGCTTGTATGACACGGACTGGGTAAAAACCAACCGAGTCTGGACAGAGTGTGACTCAAGACTCAAACGTGCAGGGTTGACGCTTGGCTAGGATGGGATGTTTGGGATGATCCCGTGCGCGTCCGAGAGGCGTAGGAAGGCCAAACGAACTGCAACTAAGACCACCCCGGGTTAAGGGTTGTAGTGTGCAGTGTATCCGAGGCAGCAGTGCGCGTAGTGTGCGGTGTAACCGAGGCAGCAGTGCAAGTAGCGTGCGGTGTAACCGAGGCAGCAGTGTGAGTAGTGTGCGGTCTCTAAAATTCTTTTTCTGAGTAAAACAGAAGTTTTTAAAGAATTTTAAATATATGTACACAAATGTATATTGATGCATTTTTTTTGTATTTTTATTTTTTTTTGTAAAATAAAAGTAAAGCACGTGCACACACACACAACAGTTAAAGAGAAAGGGGTAAAATGAAAGTTTGACCCTCATCATCGTTTTAAAAATCTTTTTGTTTTGTTTAAAAATTTTTAAAACACAAGATCTCCAGCGGAGTCGCCAACTGAAATTACCCGGATCCGGCTCGCGCGCGGAGCCCCGGCCATCTCGCATTTGTGCGTCGCGTTCGGGAAGTCGCCCGGATCCGATAGGCAGCGCGTTCGCGCTCCGGCATCTGGCTTATTCTGTTTTTTTTTTGCGTGTTGGAGGTGTCTCGCCGTATTTTCGCTTTGTAGAGTCGCCACGTCGTTTTTATTAAGACCAAAACATTGAAAAAGGGCATCAGTTTAAAAATAAACTGTTTTTGTGTGATGAGATTTTTGAGTTCGGAGGTCAGATGATTCCTCGGGAAGAGAATATTAGAATCTTAGAGCTCACCCGAGTCGCCTCGTAAAAACGAGTCTTTCGGTACCCCTTATATTCTTTAACTGTTGTGTGTGTGTGTGTATATGCTTTTAAAAATGCATGCTGTATCGGATGTCTACATTGTACACTGCTTTATTGGAATGTATTGAAATAGTGTAGGAAGGAAGCCTTACCAATGTTGGTTCGTGTCTGTCTTCCGCAGGGAAATAGTGTTTGAGGATGGAATAGTGTTCCGGTACGGACCGGGATTGCTTTGGGATGAGCCGGTTGTCTGCGGACAGAGTTTTGGCGTGCGTTGGGATCGCAGGGATCACTCGGGCAGAGGTTCGGCGTGCGTTGAGATTGCAGGGATTACTCGGGCAGAGGTTCGGCTTGCGTTGAGATGGCGGGGATTACTCGGGCAGAGGTTCGACGTGGGCCGGGATCGCCGGTTTGACTCGGAAAGAGCCGAAACGCCTCGGGAAAGACCAGGCAAGGCCTCGGAGTACCACGAGGGGCCTTAGAGTACCTCGAGAGTGCCTCGAGGCAGTGCGGGAGCGTCGCGGGAGCATCGCGGGAGCGCTCGAAGAGGCTTCGGAGCACCGCAAGGGAGCTCGGAAGGCCTCAGAATGATCCGAAAGGGGTCGGGAGTGCCTCGAGAGGACTTAGAGGGGTGCCAGAAGGCTGGGGGGGAGAGGAGAGAAGAGGGAGAAGTGTGAAATGAGGGAGGGGGAGCCCTCTATTTATAGTACTCAGAAATGTGCAAGAAGGTTCGTACGGACCTTCTAGGTAATCTAATATTTTGGTTTTCCTCGATTTGAGGGAATAAGTTGGACTTTAAGAGGATTATGAAATGATGGTGTCTGGTAACAAGAAGGTCCGTACGGACCAACCTTGCATGCATAAAGGTCCGTACGGACCTCCCATGTATTTCAGTAATGATGCTTCCCGGGATTTGAGGGATTAAGTTGGACTTTAAGGGGATTCAGTAATCATTGAAGCAAAGAGGTCCGTACGGACCACATGTGCTTTTCCAATTTCTGAAAAAATTCTAAAAGGTCCTTTTGTCCCTTTTTGTCCCAGAAAGGTCCCTCCCTTGGTTTGGCTGGGGGTTTTGAGGGTTTTTGAGTGTCACGGGTCTTTGGGACTGCCTTTGTGAGTCTGCGGTGTTTCGCGTGCGCTCGGAAGAGGGTGATCCAGATTGGGGTACTTACACCAACGGTCATGATGCTCGGCCGAGCACCCCTAAGACTCGGCCGAGCACAAGGGATCAGAAAGGGGTGTTCTCTGAAGTGTTTTGCTCGGCCGAGCACTTTTCTTGACTCGGCCGAGCACGAGTGTTTTGCTCGGCCGAGCACTTTCCTTGACTCGACCGAGCACTACTTGATTTTGGCCAGATTTTCAATTTTTTCAATATTTTGCTATTTTGGTCAATTTTCATTGATTATTTGAGTAAAAGTATACATTAATTTGTGCCCTAAAGTGTGATTAATTATATGCTTAACAATTTCATATATTTCTAAACAATATTGTCACCAAAGTGATTTATGTTGTTTAGATACGAAATTGTGAAGTGATGAATGTTCTTATTGATATGCGACAACATGCTTGTTTCCCAAAGGAGACCTTGTTGTTAACTAAGGGCCCGTTTGGTTCGCATGAAAGTGAGGGAATGGAATGCCAAATTCCCTTTGACCAATTCCTTTGCCCCGTTTGGTTCAAGGTTTTCTTAAAATTTCATTCCTATGGAATGACTAATTCCTTCCAACTTAGGAATTCCTCATTCCCTTCATAATCGGAAGGAAAGATAAATTCCATCATTTTCATTCCTTTGGAATTAATATGAAATTACTATTATGCCCCCAACTCTTTCATATACACAAATCACAGTGATATACGTTTCTCAAATCCAAATCCCAAAACCCACGATTCTTCTATCGCTCTCCGTCGCCGGTCTCTGCCTTCACCGGTATCCGCCATCGCCGCCGGTAAGCTCCTCTCTCCTCTCCTCTCCTCTCCTGTCTCCTCTCTCGTCTCTCGTCTCTCCTATATCATCTCTCTCTGAATTGAATGTTGTTTATTGTAATTAGGGTTTGTTTCTAGAACAGGATCTGATTCACCCGGGTTAATATGAGTTTCACATTTCTTAATAGGCCCATTTTTCTATCCTTTTTTCTAATCCCTCTTTGTTCTTCAATCTGCCCTAATTTTTCTATCATTTTTTCTAATCCCTCTTTGGACCTGGGACATGCCCAATTAATTTCAAATGCAAATATTGATAAACCTGTGTGTATATGTGTATTTTTCTTTTTGTATATATGTCTCTGTATGTATGAAGCTTTGTTTTTTAATGTATTTGTCCAATCTTTTTCTTCTTCAATTTGGGTATAGCTTTAATCAAACTGATGTTTCTTTATAATTTATATGGTCGAATTGGCAGGAAATATGGCCCGACTTAGTTTAACAACAAGGGAACGTAAGATGAAGAGAAATGTGTTGATCTTTCTATTTTGGATTGAAATCATGTCAGTTGTTGGGTGGTTTTTTGAGGTGGCATGTGCGTTCATACTCAAACACAAGATGAATAGACCATGCATTAGATACTCATTGAATAATATCGATCGAGATTTAATATTGCATAGGTATATTTATGAGAGTGACTCTCTTTGCCTATCTCAACTAAGGATGACTCGAAGGTGCTTCTTCAAGTTGTGTGACATGCTTGAAACGTTAGGAGGATTAAAAGCTACTAGGAACATGAAAATTGAGGAACAAGTTGCTATGTTTCTTCACATTATTGCTCATAACATAAAAAATCGGGTCATAATATGTAACTTTTATCGTTCGTGAGAAACCATTAGTAGACACTTCACTCGGGTTTGCAACGCGGTTTTAAGATTACATCCAATATTGCTTAAGAAACCTGAACCTGTGCCCGAAGACTCTACAGATAGTAGATGGAAATGGTTTAAGGTATATTTTACATAATTTAAATAAATAGTCAATAATTTATATAATTTTTTTATCAATATATGTAATGATTATTCTTTTTTCTTTTTGTGTATTTGTGTTTTTTGGTGCTAGAATTGCTTAGGAGCTTTAGATGGGACGTACATAAAGTGTATAGTTCCATTGGAAGACAAGCCTAGGTACAGAACAAGAAAGAATGAGATTGCGACAAATGTGTTAGGGGTGTGTTCACAAGATATGCAATTTATATATGTTTTACCTGGATGGGAGGGTTCAGCGGCCGACGGTAGGGTGCTTCGAGATGCCCTTCTTAGATTGCATGGATTGAAGGTTCCAAGGCCATGTATGTAATTATCTAGACTAATAAAAGGTTAATTATATATAATGCATTTTAATAATAATGGTCATTAATAAGATAGTTATTTATATGTTCTCATTAGGTTATTACTTGGTTGATGCTGGATACACCAATGGGGAGGGTTTCCTTGCCCCATATAGAGGACAAAGGTATCATTTGAATGATTGGCGTGAAGGACACCAACCGACTACATCCAGAGAATTATTCAACATGAAACATTCGTCCGCAAGAAATGTGATAGAAAGATGTTTTGGTATTTTGAAGGCAAGATGGGGAATTTTAAGGGACCACTCGTACTATCCCGTTGAGTTAAAAAATAGGATTATAATGGCATGTTGTCTGCTCCATAATTTTATAAGGCAAGAAATGCCAATTGATCCTTTTGAGGATGATTGTGTGCCTGACGAGGGAACGGGAGACAGTGGAGGAGATGAGGATTATGTTGAGACCGTAGGGACGTCCGCCGCTTGGACTACATTTAGAAATAATCTAGCACAAACTATGTTCGCTTCTTGGAGTGCTAGAGATGACTGAAGTTGTTTTTCTATCCCTTTTTTGTTTTAAAATCTCATTTTGAAGTATGATGCTGAAGGAACAAACATGTGTGAATTCTGTGGCATTTTCTATCTATTGGAATTCAATGGCATTTTCTATCTATTGGAACAAACATGTGTGAATTCTGTATTGGATAGTCCTTTCTCATTCATTATTTAATTTCTGTGAGTTCTAACGCCTTGTATGTGGTTTAATCTGTTGACGCAGCGTATAATGATTTGTGTATAGCTCTTTGTATATGCTACAGTTATGTAACATTGCCATTTATTAAGACATGTAGTTCAGTTCAAGAAAATAAAAAATAAAATGGACAGCTGATGTATTTAATTCTCATTTATGCATTATGCATATATGGAACTACTACTTCATTCTTTCATTATTTATTTTGTTTTTGAGTCTGACTGATACAGCAACTATTAATTTGGAATTCTGTTGAAGCAGTTACAGTTGTTTTGGGGGTTATAATGAGTGCATTTGTTGTTGTACAATATTTTTCTTGAATAACTGGTACTCAAGTGTGGCTCAAACTATGTGTCAAATGGCATCCCTGATTGTGAACCAAATTATTGTACTAAAGCTGGGTGAGTAGAAGGAGAAATGGGAGAGGCCGCTCCTTTCTCCATGCTGCTGTGAGATGACTCAATTTTATTAGTCATCTCCTTCAGTTTCTGATACAGCTGGATAAGTTGCTTCCAAAATATCAGAAATGGTAAGTTTATAACTAGACAGCATGAAAAAGAAAAAGGTACTTTTGAATGCAAGAAAATAGGAGCTACTGATGGTAGGATAACAAAATGAACCATGACTTAAATGCCAAACTTAATTGAAAAGCCTACACCAGTTATAGCAGAAAGAATAATTATAATGGGTAGCCTGTTTTAGTTGCTTGATTTAAACTGTGATGCTGAAAATAGGCCAAACTGCATTTTGGTGCCCAAAACGTTCATTACAATCTCACTAAAGCTTGTTAAATCTGATTGTTGTTTTATCATAATATGTATAACATGTTTCCAATATTATGTATGAAACTTTAGGCATGGCTTCTAGACAAAACTATCGGCACTGGACAGAAGAAGAAGATGCCAAGCTCGTAGAGGCTATGGTGGATTTAGTAAATGCAGGAAATGGCTTTAAGGCTGATAATGGTTTTAAAGCTGGTTATTTAAAAGAAGTTGAAGCTATTTTTAAAAAAACACTCCCAGATTCTGGACTACTGGGTAAACCACACATTGAGTCAAGTTTGAAAACATTGAAAAAGGATTGGCAAGTTGTATATGACATGATTTATGGTTATAATACTAGTGGCTTTGGCTACGATAGTGAAAAACATTGTGTGACTGCTGAACCTACAGTTTGGGATGCTTACCTCAAGGTAATGTTTGCTTTTATTTATTTTGTGATATTTATTTTATATAGTCGTAGATTATTTTGTGTTTTTTATTTTTATTTCTATTGGTGTATCTCTTTTGAAGTTTGATTATATTTATGTGTATTTATGAATGAATAGGTTCATAAACAGGCGGCTAAATGGAAAAACAAATCATTTCCTCTATTTGAAGATTTATGTATTGTATTTGGCAAAGATCGAGCTAAAGGGAATAGGGCTAGAGATTTTGCTGAAATGGAGGCGGAGGCTAACAAAGAAGAAGAAGACGAAGATGGTAACGATTTCAATGAGGGGAGGGAAGATAGTCTTACCGCACCTACCGATACAGGAGCTAATGTCACTAGTGAAGAGTGTACCAGTGCACCTCGAAAACGAAAAAGGGCTAGGAGTCAAGATTCTTTGCTTGAAGGTTTATCTGGTGCTGCTACTTTGCTCGGGAACAAGATTGAGGAAGCATCCTCAAAACTTGGTGAAGCAATACAAAGTGACTTGGATATACAAAAGAAAACAAGCCTTGTTTTTTCTGAGTTGTCCAAATTCGCTTCATTGTCTATGACAGATAGGTTCAAAGCAACAAATATGATCACGTCTGAACCAGAAAAAGTGTTGGTTTTCTTTTCTATTGAAAAAGAAGAAGAGCGAGAGGCTTGGGTCAGGTATCTTTTGGGTAATTGAAATTAAGTGGGGTTTTTATTTTGATTCTCTTTTGTAATATTATGTATGGCGCAACAATGTTTTTGAGACTAGGTTGAAACTCGTAACGTTATGCAACCGTGTTGCTAGTATTGTAATATTATGTATGACATGTACATTATTAATGACTTGTTGGTGCTTGGTTTATGAATGCCAAGACTTCAGTTTTGGTGTTGGTTTGCTGCAGTTTGATGTTGTTTGGCTTCTCTGCTGGTGCTTGTCTTCTCTGCTGGTGCTTGGTTTATTAATGATTTTTAGTTGCATACCTCCCACTCCCACCCCCACCCCCACCTCCTACCCCTACCCCTACCCCTACCCTCACCCCCACCCCCCAGTTTATTAATGATTTTTAGTTGCATACCCCCCACCCCCACCAGTATGATCTAATATGGCTATGCCTAAGCTGGCTTAGTCTTGCTAGTTGGTATTCAAGTTATTTTTAGTTGCATACCCCCCACCCCCTAACCCCACCCCACCCACCCCCTCCAAAAAAATATTTTTTTGCATACCCCTGTCTACCCCCCCCCACCATCCAGCCCCTGCCCTACCCCCCACCCCCCCCCTAAAAAATATTTTTTTCTCATTTCTCATACCCCTGCCTACCCCACCCCACTCCCCTCCCAAAAAAAAATTTTTTTTGCTCAATAAATTTTTTAAAAGAAGGGTAAAATGGACATTTTATATGTTTTCATTTCATTCCTATAATTTGAATTTTCAAACCAAACATGATTTGCCAAGGAATTGAATGACAATTCCATTCCATTCCGTGTCAACCAAACGGAGTGCTTTGACCAATTTTTTTCCATTTCAATTCCTTAAGGAATTCAATTCCATTGACCATTCCATTCCTTCACTTTTTTCCACCGAACCAAACGGCCCCTAAGTATTTGCATTCATGGGGTAGTAATTGAATAAAACGTTTGGTCATTTTGAATACTTTGAACCATCCCAAAGGAAGGCAGGTATTTAAAATGAGTTGTTTATATTCTTTATTGCCAGGTAACAAATGCTTTAAATGTTAGGACATTTTAATACTTGAACCGGCTCAAAGGAAGGCAAGTATTTGAAATGTATTGTTTAAAGTCATTTATTATCCTAAGATAAATTAAATTATGAGTCAATTCGCAATCCAAAGATTAGTTTTGATGTCATGTTAATTATCTTTTTGATGGGATTCATTGATATAATTAATCACTTTATTCATTATGTAGTTTCTTATACATGTTTTGTATTCATTCTTCGTTCTTATTCCCAACAGATTTGATAAACGCTTCATCTATTACTACTACAATGAACAATGTTTCGATGATTAATGAGATTAACTTTAAAACTTGGAAAAATAATATAACGATGATCTTAGGATGTATAGACATCGATCACGCATTAGGGGAACCAAGTCCTGCTAAAGGAAATACCGTTATAAAACGGAAAAATATTGAGCAATAGGAACAGTCCAACCGCGTGAGTCTAATGATCATGGAAAATGCAGTTTCAAAGACATTTTTGGACAATGTCTCTGAGATCGAAAATGCTGAGTTTTTTCTTGAATTCTTGTGGAAACTTGTTTCCATTCGGTACAAGGGTGAGGAAAATCTTCGGGAGTACATTATTGAATTATTTCAATTTTCGATCAAACTAAAGGCACTTAAGTTAGAGATTTCGGAAGATTTGCTCGTGCACTTAGTTTTGATCTATCTTCCTGTCACGACCCGATAGTAGGCACTATTAAATCACTCGTCGAGCACGTGGGGTTCGGGTGATAATATTTTATTTTATGCCTTTTATGATACTTGTTATGTTTATGTGTTCATTTATTGCTTTGGATGAATCATGTGGAGTTAGGATGGAAGTGAATTAAATCCAATGAGTGAAGGTCTAAAGTGAATAAAAGGGAAATGGTGTAGTAAGATAATAAAAAGGGGAAATTTAAATAAAAGGGTTATTTAGGTTGCTAGTTTAAATTTTAAAGTCTTAGAAGGGCCTTAATGAAAGAATGTTAATTGTCTTTTGATTTTAAGAAAAGAAAATCATTCTTACCTTTGTCCTCTCTCAGTACTTTCTCCTTCTCCAAAATCATTTCCATGGGAAGAAACCTTCAAACCCTAACCTTCCTTTTCAAATAATTCTAGCCACTTCAATACTTCCTTGTTTTCAAAACAAATTGTGGATTCGGGTTCCTGACGAAGAGGGGATCATTTCAAGCTACTCAATTAAATATTTCATTTTTCATCATTTAGGTAAGTTGTTATGTTTTCTTCAATTAATTGTTCATATCTTGATTTTTATTGATGAGGGTGTTGAAACAAAAGGAAATCTGAATTTTATCTATGGTAGTTGATTTCAAAAAGGGTTTTTGGTAAGGTTTGAATTAATTGGGGGTATAATGAAGTGTGAAAATGAAAGAATGATGGTATAGAGAAATTTGGGTGTTAAAGAATTGATAGTAGTGGTTGCATGGATAAACTAGTTGAAATTTGGTTTTTAAAGTATGGGGATGATATTAGCATGGTTTGGGGAATGAGTTAGGAAGGTTTGGTATTGTTTTTGGTAACTTATAAACCTGTTTTTGACTCTTGGAAAATAGAGTAAGTGATTACAATTTGGGTGTTTGTTATTCTTCTTGCCGTTCAGATGCTGATTTCTGATTTCTGCCGTGGCACGAGTCGTGCCAAGGGGCACGAGTCGTGCCCTTTTGCCACTCGTGACCACGAGTCGTGGTGAGGTCCCCAAGTCGTTCTGAGTAGAATGGAAGAAAATGCACGAGTCGTGCCAGAGGGCACGAGTCGTGCCCTGAACTGGAATTTCTGCCTCAACTTTACAAGGTTGGAAACCTATCCAAATAAGAACCAACTTGGAAACTCTTTAACTTAGATTAAAGTAGAACATTTTAGCTTCACAATGATATCTTAGTTGGTCAAAATGGAATAGTGGAAGTACATTAAAAATTAGTTGTAAAATGCTTCACCACCTTGAATTGTAACTTCACAATAGTGAATCCAATTTGGTAAATTGAGCTTGGGCGTGTATGGAAGTTACTTAATATTGTATATTGAGCAGGTAAGGCTGATTGGTTATATATTTTGTCTTACGTGTATTCATATACATGGTTATGGTGGTGTTATATCCTTAAATGTATTATAAAAAGTGTAGGCAGTATATGTTGCACTTTTGATGATTGTTACCATCTTATGATGTGTTTGAATAGGGTTCCCTACTTTGGAATCCTAAGTGATTTGATTCAAGGATTGTTTAGCCTTAGTGCTCTTTGTTTGATACTTGTTATCACTTGTATCATTGTGATATGTTATAGGCGTATGGTTCCCTACTTTGGAATCATCGCAGATTATAAGCAAGTATTAAGTACTGTGCTTTTAATTCAAGTCCAGATGGTGCTTGAATTGGGCAGGGTTACGGGACTATAATGGCACCGAGCCGAGTTCGTTATAGTCCGTACTCTGGTTCCCTGTTTGCCCAGCCATAGGCCATGGTTTGGGAGTAGTGAACTAGCTCAAGAAGTAGTCTAGTTGCACTATTTCGGATATGACTTTGTGTCATAGTCCTGTTGATTGTTGTTACTATTATGGGTTCCGGAACCGTCTCTTCAGCGGATGATGCTGCTCGGAACGTGATATCCATTTGAGGATTAAACCTTGGCTCAGTATCCTTCTCAGCGTTACAGTATTTCACTTATGTGTTCATGTGTATATCTTTCTTTATGTGATTAAGAAAGTGATACATATATATATCTATATATTGTGAATGGTTGTTATATGCTCTCCTAGTGTGATTGCATATCATATTGCTGCATATATAATAGCTTACTGAGATTTTTCTCACCCCGTCCTTTTATTGCTTTCTTAGATAGAGGAGAACCTGGGACTAGGCCACGTTGAGCACGTGAGGTCGAAGAGTTGGGTTTATTTTGTTCAAGGTATGGTTTAGTTGGTTACATTATGTAAATGTAAACCTTGGGTAGTAACCTAAACTTGTTGTTGTATATATTTGGAAATTGAAATGTTTGTAAAATTATCTAAAAAGTGGGAACTAGGTTCCTTGGTTTGTAAAATAACTTGGTATGTGGTTTGTAAATTAACTTAGTGTGTGGTTGTGAATGTTTTATAAGTCGAATGGTTTGTTATTTAGAGTTTTGTTTATTTACAGGTTTTCAAAATGAAAAGTTATAAAATGGTCATGTTAAAATTTTTTAAAATTTAGTTAATGTGAGCGTGTTCCGAATGTGGGGCCAAGTAGGTCTCCGGTTCGGGGCGCGACAGTTGGTATCAGAGCCTTAGGTTTAGATAGCCTAGAGTGACTACATGACCTAGGGGGGGTAAAATGGATTGAGTGAGTGACGTGAATGTCTCTTGCAGGTACCACATCCTTATGGCAGGTACAGAAGGTGATCCGACCGGACCCTTAGGCCGGGGAAATGTTAGAGAGGAGACCCGGGAAATGTTTCAAGGCATGTTAGAAGCGGCTATGAAGGCCATGAATGATCAAAGACAACAAGGGGAACAAGCAGCACCAAGAGTTGGATTGGAGCAGTTTTTGAAACTGAAACCTATAGGGTATGCGGGTGAACCGGATGTGTTAAAGGCTGAACGATGGATTGAAGCTATGGAGAAAATCTTTGATGTATTGAGATGTACAGATGAAGAACGAGATAGATTTGCATCTTACAAGTTTTCTGGTGCGGCAGAGCATTGGTGGAGAACCTTAAAAGCAAGTTGGGATGTTACTCATGTACCTTATACTTGGGAGAATTTCTTAAGGAAGTTTAAGGAGCACTTTATTCCAATAGTAGATCAAGACAAGAAAGAGATGGAATTTCTTAATTTGGAGCAGAATGTATTGACAGTTGCACAATATGTGGCCAAGTATACGGAATTAGCAAGGTACTGCACTCATTTGGTGGCAACTGAAGAGAAGAAGGCTATGAGGTTTGTAAGAGGCTTGAAGACAGTAATTCGTACTCAGTTAGTATCCCATAAATTTCAGAATTTTCAAGATGCCGTGGATCGTGCGTACCACGTGGAGCATGATATTGAAGAGCATAAGCGGAAAACGGAAGTAGTGGGTACAGGAAGACAAGGAGGACAAAATAGATTGCAACCATCGGGTCGAGATAGTCGAGGAGGACAAGGATCGACATCACAATTTAGAGGACAGCCACAAGGTCCATCTAGTGTTCGAAGACAAGGTGTTGCTCTGGGGATTGTACCAAAGAAAGTTTGTGGTTATTGTCAAAAGGAGGGGCACATTGAGGAAAACTGTTGGAAGAAGCAGGGCAAGTGTTTGAATTGCGGCAAGTTGGGACATTTTCAGAAGGATTGTCCGAAAGCAAAGAAACAACCATCCGGAAGTGGAGCCGGAACTTCTCAGGGGCAGAAGCGAGATTCTTCGGGAAGGCCTAAGGTTCAGGGTCGGGTCTTTGCGGTGAATCAACAGCAAGTGGCAGATTCCTCTAACGTTATCGGAGGTATTATTTCTATAGCAAGTATGAGAGCATGTGCACTAATAGACCCCGGTTCATCTCATTCGTATGTGTCCAAGCATTTTGCATCGAAATTATCTATTTCTGTGGACTCTATGCCTTATGTGCTAGAAGTGTCAACTCCGATGGGAGAGTGTTTAGTAACTGATGAAGTGTTACGCGGTTGTGATGTGCATATTTGTGATCATGTATTACCTGCTGACTTGGTAGTGTTACCTATACATGATTTTGATGTCATTTTGGGTATGGATTGGCTAAGCAAATATCATGCTTTAGTCGATTGCCATAAGAAGATTGTTACCTTTTCAGTTCCTAGCATGCCTATGTTTGTGTTTGAGGCTATTCCTTCGGTTGGGAATATTCGTGTCATTTCTTACGTGAAAGCTAGGAAGTTGTTACTTCGGGGTTGTACGGGGTTTTTGGCTAGTGTCCTAGATACTACTAAAATGTTGTCGGAACTTGGGGAGGTACCAGTAGTTAAAGAGTTTTCGGATGTGTTTTCTTCGGAGTATGTGATGCCTCCGGATAGGGAGATAGAGTTTGGAATTGATTTGATTCCGGGTACAACTCCATTATCCAAGGTACCGTATAGAATGGCTCCAGCTAAATTAAAAGAGTTAAAGGCTCAGTTACAGGAATTGCTTGATCGGGGATTTATCCGACCGAGTGTCTCGCCGTGGGGAGCTCCGGTATTGTTTGTTAGAAAGAAAGATGGGTCGTTGAGGCTTTGTATTGATTATCGACAGTTGAATCAAGTGACGGTAAAGAATAAATATCCTCTACCTCATATTGATGACCTATTTGATCAACTCCAAGGTGCAACAGTTTTCTCAAAGCTTGATTTAAGAAGCGGGTATCATCAGCTGAAAGTTCGTCCGGAGGATGTTCCTAAGACAGCTTTTCGTACTCGGTATGGTCACTTTGAATTTCTTGTAATGCCTTTTGGTTTAACGAATGCTCCAGCTGTTTTCATGGACTTGATGAATCGAGTTTTTAAGCCTTATCTCGATACTTTTGTGGTGGTGTTTATCGACGATATTCTTGTTTATTCTAAGTCTCGGGAGGAACATGAACAACACTTGAGAATGGTTTTGACGGTACTCCGGGAGAAACAGTTATTTGCTAAATTTAGTAAGTGTGCTTTTTGGCTTGAAGAGGTGTCGTTCCTGGGTCATGTGGTTTCAAAGGAGGGAATTTCAGTTGATCCTTCTAAGATTGAAGCCGTGACTAGTTGGAAAAGGCCGGAATCAGTTACCGAGATTTGGAGTTTTCTAGGGTTAGCCGGTTACTATCGGAGATTCATAAAAGGGTTCTCGAAGATTGCTACTCCATTGACTCAGTTGACTCGGAAGAATATACCGTTTGTGTGGAATGAAAAGTGTCAAAAGAGTTTTGAGGAGTTGAAGAAGAGATTAACATCGGCCCCTGTCCTTGTATTACCAAATGGGAATGATGGATTGGTTATTTACTGTGATGCTTCGAAAGAAGGCTTAGGATGCGTGTTAATGCAAAATGGGAATGTTATTGCTTATGCTTCGAGGAAGTTGACTTCGTGTGAACAGAATTATCCGACGCATGATATGGAGCTAGCAGCTATAGTTTTTGCATTGCATAAATGGAAACATTACCTTTACGGAGCTAAGTTTGAAGTCTTCACGGATCATAAAAGTTTGAAGTATCTTTTCTCACAGAAGGATTTGAATAATAGGCAACGGAGATGGATGGAGTTACTGAAGGATTATGATTGTACTATTTCCTATCATCCGGGTAAAGCGAATGTGGTGGCGGATGCTATGAGTAGAAAAACTTATGTGGCGTCCTTGATGGTTCGAGAGTGGAAAAATGTTAGAGGATGCTCGCGATTGGTGCCCCCGAGAGTCAAAACATGGAGCTATCTTTGCTAATATTAGAGCCTTGCCAAGCTTGATTCAACAAATAAAGGAGGTTCAAAAGGATGATTTAGAGCTGAAGAAAGTGATGGATCAGGTTGTGGATGGAAAATTTAAGGAGTTCTCCCTTAGTCCCGAGGGAGTGTTGACATTTAGAAGCCGTCTATGTGTACCAAATGTGGATGAAGTAAAGCAACAAGTTCTAGATGAAGGCCATAAGTCTAAGTATACCATTCATCCCAGGAGTACTAAAATGTATCAAAATTTGAAGCAACATTTTTGGTGGAACAACATGAAGAGGGAAATAGCGGATTATGTGTCAAAGTGTTTGACGTGTCAGCAAGTGAAAGCAAAACATCAAAGACCTGCCGGGTTACTTCAGCCATTAGAAATTCCGGAGTGGAAATGGGAGCATATTACCATGGATTTTGTTACAGGATTGCCTCGGACAAGTCAGAAGCATGACGCCGTGTGGGTGATTGTTGATAGATTGACGAAGTCTGCTCATTTCTTACCTATTGATATTAGTTATTCGATGGAAAGACTTGCGAAGTTGTATGTTGAGGAGATAGTCAGGTTGCATGGGGTGCCGGTTAGCATTGTATCAGATCGGGATCCTAGATTTACTTCTAGATTTTGGCAAGCGTTACAAAAAGCTTTGGGGTCAGAGTTGAGATTTAGTACAGCCTTCCATCCTCAGACTGATGGCCAATCAGAGAGGACAATTCAAATTCTCGAAGACATGTTGCGAGCTTGTTCAGTTGACTTCGCAGATTCTTGGGACAATCATTTGGCTCTTGTTGAGTTTTCCTATAATAATAGTTATCAATCAAGTATTGAGATGGCACCTTATGAAGCGTTGTATGGGAGGAAATGCAGATCTCCGATTTGTTGGGATGAAGTGGGGGAGGCTAAGATTTGGGGTCTTGATTTGGTTCAGGATTCAGTTGAGAAAGTTAAGATGATTCGGGAGCGATTAAAGACAGCCCAGAGCAGAGATAAAAGTTATGCGGATCATCGAAGACGAGATCTTGAGTTTCAAATTGGTGATTTAGTATTTTTGCGAGTTTCGCCAAAGGTGGGAATAAAGAGGTATGGCAAGAAGGGTAAATTGGCTCCGAGGTTTGTTGGGCCTTTTGAGATTTTAGAAAGAGTAGGAAATTTGGCATATCGTCTTGCTTTACCTCCATCACTTGGGAAGATGCATAGTGTATTTCATGTTTCAATGTTGCGGAAGTATGTTTATGATCCTTCTCACGTATTGCCGAGAATTCCCGAGGATATAGAGCCAAATATGTCTTATGTAGAAAAGCCGATGCGAATTATGGATACTAAGGTACACGAGTTGAGAAATAAGAGTATTCCTCTCGTGAGAGTAGTTTGGAGAAATCATGATGTGGAAGAGTCTACTTGGGAGCTCCGGGAAGAGATGGAACGGAAATATCCTTGGTTGTTTGACATTCGTGGTAAGTAAGTAAAATTCGGGGCGAATTTTCTTTAAGGGGGAGTAAATGTCACAACCCGATAGTAGGCACTATTAAATCACTCGTCGAGCACGTGGGGTTCGGGTGATAATATTTTATTTTATGCCTTTTATGATACTTGTTATGTTTATGTGTTCATTTATTGCTTTGGATGAATCATGTGGAGTTAGGATGGAAGTGAATTAAATCCAATGAGTGAAGGTCTAAAGTGAATAAAAGGGAAATGGTGTAGTAAGATAATAAAAAGGGGAAATTTAAATAAAAGGGTTATTTAGGTTGCTAGTTTAAATTTTAAAGTCTTAGAAGGGCCTTAATGAAAGAATGTTAATTGTCTTTTGAATTTAAGAAAAGAAAATCATTCTTACCTTTGTCCTCTCTCAGTACTTTCTCCTTCTCCAAAATCATTTCCATGGGAAGAAACCTTCAAACCCTAACCTTCCTTTTCAAATAATTCTAGCCACTTCAATACTTCCTTGTTTTCAAAACAAATTGTGGATTCGGGTTCCTGACGAAGAGGGGATCATTTCAAGCTACTCAATTAAATATTTCATTTTTCATCATTTAGGTAAGTTGTTATGTTTTCTTCAATTAATTGTTCATATCTTGATTTTTATTGATGAGGGTGTTGAAACAAAAGGAAATCTGAATTTTATCTATGGTAGTTGATTTCAAAAAGGGTTTTTGGTAAGGGTTGAATTAATTGGGGGTATAATGAAGTGTGAAAATGAAAGAATGATGGTATAGAGAAATTTGGGTGTTAAAGAATTGATAGTAGTGGTTGCATGGATAAACTAGTTGAAATTTGGTTTTTAAAGTATGGGGATGATATTAGCATGGTTTGGGGAATGAGTTAGGAAGGTTTGGTATTGTTTTTGGTAACTTATAAACCTGTTTTTGACTCTTGGAAAATAGAGTAAGTGATTACAATTTGGGTGTTTGTTGTTACTGCTGCTGTTCAGATGCTGATTTATGATTTCTGCCGTGGCACGAGTCGTGCCAAGGGGCACGAGTCGTGCCCTTTTGCCACTCGTGACCACGAGTCGTGGTGAGGTCCCCAAGTCGTTCTGAGTAGAATGGAAGAAAATGCACGAGTCGTGCCGGAGGGCACGAGTCGTGCCTGGCTGGAATTTACGCCTCAACTTTACAAGGTTGGAAACCTATCCAAATAAGAACCAACTTGGAAACTCTTTAACTTAGATTAAAGTAGAACATTTTAGATTCGCAATGATATCTTAGTTGGTCAAAATGGAATAGTGGAAGTACATTAAAAATTAGTTGTAAAATGCTTCACCACCTTGAATTGTAACTTCACAATAGTGAATCCAATTTGGTAAATTGAGCTTGGGCGTGTATGGAAGTTACTTAATATTGTATATTGAGCAGGTAAGGCTGATTGGTTATATATTTCGTCTTACGTGTATTCATATACATGGTTATGGTGGTGTTATATCCTTGAATGTATTATAAAAAGTGTAGGCAGTATATGTTGCACTTTTGATGATTGTTACCATCTTATGATGTGTTTGAATAGGGTTCCCTACTTTGGAATCCTAAGTGATTTGATTCAAGGATTGTTTAGCCTTAGTGCTACTGTTTGATACTTGTTATCACTTTTATCATTGTGATATGTTATAGGCGTATGGTTCCCTACTTTGGAATCATCGCAGATTATAAGCAAGTATTAAGTACTGTGCTTTTAATTCAAGTCCAGATGGTGCTTGAATTGGGCAGGGTTACGGGACTATAATGGCACCGAGCCGAGTTCGTTATAGTCCGTACTGTTCCCTGTTTGCCCAGCCATAGGCCATGGTTTGGGAGTAGTGAACTAGCTCAAGAAGTAGTCTAGTTGCACTATTTCGGATATGACTTTGTGTCATAGTCCCGTTGATTGTTGTTACTATTATGGGTTAGGAACCGTCTCTTCGGCGGATGATCTTTGCTCGGAACGTGATATCCATTTGAGGATTAAACCTTGGCTCAGTATCCTTCTCAGCATTACAGTATTTCACTTATGTGTTCATGTGTATATCTTTCTTTATGTGATTAAGAAAGTGATACATATATATATATCTATATATTGTGAATGGTTGTTATATGCTCTCCTAGTGTGATTGCATATCATATTGCTGCATATATAATAGCTTACTGAGATTTTTCTCACCCCGTCCTTTTATTGCTTTCTTAGATAGAGGAGAACCTGGGACTAGGCCACGTTGAGCACGTGAGGTCGAAGAGTTGGGTTTATTTTGTTCAAGGTATGGTTTAGTTGGTTACATTATGTAAATGTAAACCTTGGGTAGTAACCTAAACTTGTTGTTGTATATATTTGGAAATTGAAATGTTTGTAAAATTATCTAAAAAGTGGGAACTAGGTTCCTTGGTTTGTAAAATAACTTGGTATGTGATTTGTAAATTAACTTAGTGTGTGGTTGTGAATGTTTTATAAGTCGAATGGTTTGTTATTTAGAGTTTTGTTTATTTACAGGTTTTCAAAATGAAAAGTTATAAAATGGTCATGTTAAAAATTTTTAAAATTTAGTTAATGTGAGCGTGTTCCGAATGTGGGGCCAAGTAGGTCTCCGGTTCGGGGCGCGACACTTCCTCCTCAATTTGGTCCTTTTGAGGTGACCTATAAATGTCAAAAGTACAAGTGGAATATTAATGGATTACTTTCACATATGACATTAGAGGAAGATAGGATGAAATATCTTAAATTAGAAAGTACTCACTCAGCATTTACTTCTTCTCGTGGGATTAAGAGAAGAGGGAAGGAAATTGCGGTTGCAAGTAAGAAGCATAAGGGATCATTTAATGATCATAAAGTCAAGAAATGCTTCTTTTGCAAGGACCTTACTCGCATGAAGAACGACTACCATAAGTAACGCGAATGGCGAATTCAGAATGGTATGTCATTTGGTCTTGTTTGTACTAAGACAAATTTGGTTTCAATTCCTTAATATACATAGTGGTTGTATTTGGTGCAACAACTCACATTAGTTCATGTATGCAGGATTGCCTGAATTACCGAATCCACAGTGAAGATGAGAAATACATCTATATGGACGCTGGAAATCCGATTGAAGTTATAGGCATAGGGACTTTTAGATTAATGATAAGTACTGACTATTATTTTGTATGAAATAATACATTCATTGTACCATCTTTTTGATGGAATTTAATATCTATCATAATTTTGGACAAGGAAGGTTACTCTTGTTCTTTTGGTAATAATAAATGTGATCTTTATTTTAAATTCCAAACTTGTTGGTACTAGTACTTTGTCATATATCAATAATCTTAATTTACTTGACACAGTCAAGAAAATGAATGAGTCCCATAATAATGAAACCAAAACTAAAGGCACTAAGCAAACGTTATCAAGTGAAAATTCTTGTATTCTATGGCATAGGCATTTGGGTCATATCTCCAAAGGAGAATTGATAAAGCTTATGTCAGAGGGAATTCTAAAACAACTTGATACTCCGGATAAAACCTTTTGCATTAAGTGTTTTAAAGAAAAATGTACAAACATTAAAGGAAATAGGATCTTTGAGAGTATCAAACGTCTTGAAACTAATTCATATGGACATTTGTGAACCATACACTAACTTTCATGAAATGGTCAACAATATTTCATTACATTCATGGATGTTTACTCTCATTATGGATACATTATTTTCTTCATGTAAAGTCTCAATCATTGGACGTATTGGGTGAATAACGTCCGGGTCCTTCATACTCGCTATCTTGAAGAATGTGGGATTGTCCCTCACTACACCATGCCAGGCAAACCTAGCATAGTGTAGTGGAGATACATAATAGAATCCTTAAGGATATGGTAAGAAGTACGTTTTCTTGTACTTCTTTACCTCACTCATTATAGGAGATGCATTAAAGAACCGCTACTTATATTCTCAATAGAGCTGCTTCAAAGGCTACCGACAAAACTCCGTATGGACGTTAAGACCGTTGGCAGTTACTTTGTAGGGTATGCTAAGAGATCTAGGGGATATAAATTTTATGACCCGAAAACTAGAACATTTTTCGAGACTGACAATGTTAGGTTCTTTGAGGATGTTGAATTTAGTGGGAGAAATAGTAATGATTTTGAATTTGCAGAGTTAAAGGAACCACTCTATGTTTCTCAAACTTTAGTTCCTGTTGGAAATCAAGTAATTGTACCTGAAATTCAACAAAGAACATACAATCCAAAATAATATAGAGACTCCCGTAAATAACGGATAACATGAAAATGTTGGACATGAGGAAATTCAACAACCTCAAAATGAGGATGAACCGGTGCTCTTGAGGAGATCTACTAGAGAAAGAAGAAGTGCTATTCCAGATATTTATGATGTGTATCTTGCGGAGAATAAGGACACCTTAGATGAACCTATCACCTTTCATGAAGCCATTAATAGTCCTAATTCTCATAAGTGGATCAATGCCATTAATGAGGAGTTAAAATCAATGAAAGACAATGACGTTTGGGATCTTGTCCCATTACCTGAAGGTGTAAAACCTATTGGTTATAAATTGATATTTAAAATCAAAAGGGATTCGCAAGGTAATGTGAAAAGATATAAGGCAAGTCTTGTTGCTAAGGAATTTACTCAAAAGGAAGACATTGATTATAAAGAAACATTTTTTTCGGCATCTTCTAAAACCTCTTTTAGGATCATTATGACATTGGTGGCACATTATGATCTTGAGCTTCATCAAATGGATGTTAAGACGGCTTTTCTCAATAAAGACATTGAGGAAACCATCTATATGAGGAAACCAGAAATGGTAACTGATTCAGATCAAACTAATCAATTAGTTTTTAAATTTAAGAAATCCATTTATGGCTCAAGCAAGCTTCTCGTCAATGGTATTTAAAATTTAATCAAGTTATTCTTTCATTTGGTTTTGAAACGAATCTTGGTGAAGATTATGTATACCATAAGTTCAGTGGGAGTAGATTTATAATTTTGGTCTTATATGTGGATGATATTTTACTTGCTAGTAATAATAAGGACCTTCTAAAGGAAAACTAAGAAATTTCTCTCAAACAAATTTGAGATGAAAGATCTTGGTGAGGAATCTTTTGTATTGGGAATTCAAATTTATCGTGATCGTTCACGAGGTATGTTGGGATTATCTCAAAAGGGCTATAAAGAGAAGGTATTACAAAGGTTTAGCATGGAAAATTGTAAATCACATGACACCCCTGTCTCTAAAGGAGATAAATTCAATTTAAAGCAATGTCCTAAAATAATTTTTAATCCAAGTATATGAAAAATATCCCTTATGCACCGGCAGTAGGAAGCTTATTGTATGTGCAAGTCTGTACTCGTCCAGACCTTGCATTTATTATTGGGATGCTTGGTCGATACCAAAGCAATTCGGAAAGAAGAACATTAAGTCACATCCAAAAGAATGATGAAGTACCTATAAAACATTAAACTACATGCTTATGTATACAAAATCGGATCATTTTGAGATCATTAGGTATTCTGATTCTGTTTTATAGGATGCAAAGATGTCAAAAGACATTATATGGTTATGTCTCTTGTTGAAGAGAAATAACTATAAAATGAAGAAATAGATATACAACTTATAGGATCAAACTCCATGTTATTGGATCCATTTTTATAAAGCGTTATCTCTTTTGATGTTTCACGAGCATACTGCTCATATGGATGAAACGATTTTGATAATGCATAATATAGTGGGAGTTTGTGTTGTGCTTTATTTGCTATTTGTTTTATTCATATTGATCTCATTTTGTTAATAAGGACTAGTTGATGGAATATATATATATATATATATATATATATATATATATATATATATATATATATATATATATATATATATATATATATATATATATATATATATGTTTTAATATATATTTATTAAGTGTTCCATGCTGCACATCTATACTTAATCTATGTCATTTAGTTGAACATATATATGTGATTAATGTGAGTTTAGTTGCGAATCAATTACAACGACTGCCCCTTTAGTTCCTATACTTGTAAAACTAATGGACGAGATTGTTTAGAATGACAATGAAGTGTACATATGGATTGTCATTTACATTATGAATATGAATTTATGAGGATTTGTTAAAGTATAAACACATATTTGGGCAATCTAAGTGGGAGATTGTAAGAACATGGATTGCAAAATGTGTATACTTAATAAATATAAGTGACATGTAGACGTACATGTATAAATCATTAAAATAATGTTATTGTAAAGTATAGAAATATTAATTAAATGTGTAGAATTTCCGAGGTGGAAATTACCTATTTATGATGGGCAGAATGGTAATTTCACACTGCTTAATTGAAAGGGTGTAGTCCCTTGATGAGGTGCCATTGTTTCCTATATATAGAGGCCTACCATCAGCCTATAAACAACTACATCATCCTTATATACTCTCTCCATAATCTGAGTTCAAAAGGAAGGCATTCATAATCAAGAAGATCTTTCCCTCCCTCATTTTCTTCTTCTTTTCTTCCTTCCTTTGCAAGAACATCATCAAGTAACAAGATGGACTCGACAGGTATCACGCTTCCGCCTTCATCTTCTTCTCTTAGTTAATCTAGGCTTGAGTGCTTTCGAGTTATTGGAATAGGAATGTTCCAACAATTCTGTCAAAAATCTCTTAATTATGAATATTTGTTATAATTAGATTTTTATTTTATAAGTTTTGAAATATCAAATCTCTTTTTATACTTTTATTTGTCATTTATCTTTACAAAGTAGCGTAAAATGAAAAGTTAAAAGTATATCTTGAGCTCAATTTTAGAGATATAATTACATTTTACCAAACTTTTATGAAAAAATATGTTGTTGGAAGATTATTTAAACCATTAATAGAGTCATATTGTCGTCCCCGTCCAATTATATATGACCCATTTTCATATTAAAGACGTTAATAAAATACATTCCATGCTAAAAAAAATTAAAAAAAAAATCATGCCATCGTACGAAAATGAATAGATGCATGTTTCCTCCTGGAATAAATATTATTTTTACTTTAGGAGTTTTTACCAAAAATTAACTCAAAAAGTATGCTATTTACAAAAAGAACATGTAACTTATGATATTACAAAAAAATTACTTTTCTTTTCTTTCTTTTCTTTAATTTTTTTTTTTTTTGCCTTTTGGTTAAAATAACTGATAATTCATTTATCATTTTTAAAGAGTATTTGTTCTTGGTTTTTTTGTTAAATAACTGATAAATGCATTTATCATTTGTTTATAACTGATAAATACATTTATCAGTTATTTGATAGATAAACACAAAAAAAAATTAAATAGTTTTTTGTAATATTCAACTTGTGTTATAAATTCATTTATCAGTTATTTGACAGATAAACGCAAAAAAAAAATATTTTTTTGTAATATTTAACTTGTGTAATTTTTTTGTAATATCTATCTTTTAAAATTAGTTTTTGATAAATTTTCCTTTACTTTACTTTTAAGAGGCAATCACAGAGCCACCACCAGAGAGGAAGGATTGTTATTTGGTAATGATGATAAAGTTAATACTTCCTCCGTTTCAGTCCAAGCTTCACTTTTTGTCATTTTGGATGTCCCATTAAAAGCTTCACATTTCCTTTTTTGGACATCAAATATTAATATTTTAATTGGGGAGCCCACACTATTAAGACTAATAAACATCACTAACACCTAACCCAAAACTAATTAATCCTAACCCAAAACTAATTAATCATACGACCAGACAAATAAAATTCATTTACAACAAATTCTACTCTCTCTCCTCACTCCTACTCTCTCTCCTCACTTTCTCTATCGTTCTTGGTGGAGAACGAACCCTAGTTCTTTCTCTCTCTATTTCTCGCTCTCGATTTGTCTGAGAAATTGGTTGAAATTTTAGGGTTTTCATACATCATCATTCTCCTTTCTTCATGGATATCGATTTTTCCAACAAATCCTACTCTCTCTCCTCACTTTCTCTATCGTTCTTGGTTGAGAACGAACCCTAGTTCTTTCTCTCTCTATTTCTCTCTCTCGATTTGACTGAGAAATTGGTTGAAATCTTAGGGTTTTCATACATAATTGTTCTCCTTTCTTCATGGATACCGATTCATCAACCTTCTCTCCCTTTTCTTCCATTAATGGCGAATCGGTTCTTGGGGAACCCATTTCTTCAAGTTTGTTGGAAGGTTCTGAAAAATATGAAGCTTTTTCTACAATGGAGGAAACACAAGAATTTCATAACATTTTTGGGGAAATTCTTAGTAATCCACCTCGAAGCACCGTTCCCCTTTCTGTTTTCAACGAGCCATGGTGGTCTCTCTTAAAGAAGCTTGATGCCATCACAGATCGAAATAGTCCCCAAACCTACACGCGAAAGGTAGAAACCCACAGAAAGGATTTGTTGATGTTGGGTTTGCACTTTCCAGCTATACAATGTTGGCTTAAGGAGCAGGTTTATGTCTTCTTTCTCATTCTTTGTTATTCTCTGTGTTTGAGTAAATTTTTTGGTGGCTGTTTGAGTACATTTTGGGAGTTGGGTGAAAGTTATCTGTGAAATCATGAATATGGCTTGTTGACCTAATCTGTGATTGCTACCTTTAATTGCCCACATCAATGAATTTGTTGATATGAACTTTGTTTGCCTTGGTTTTGACCTAATGTGTGCTGCGATTGGTATTGTGTGCTTCAATTAAGTTTGAACTAGTGAGATGCATGTTGAACTTGTTTGCACTGTCTTTCTATGATGATTCAAGTCTGAGAATGAAACCACATTAGTTTGTTGCATTCATTTCATACGTCATGCCTTCAAACTTTGAAGCAGCCACTGACCCAACATGTTCATTTGATCTTCAGTGAAGTTGGGTTTGGCTAGTAAGTTACAGCCTGACATGTTGAATTTTGGATAAGGAGTTTGACAATTTTGTGGTGGCTGTTTTGACTTAATTTTGTGGATTTGTTTGGTCTTCAGCCAAATTTTGTGGTGACCTTTTTATGATGATTCAATGACATTTGAATTGGTGAGATGCATGTTTGAACTTGTTTGCACTGTCTTTCTATGATGATTCAAGTCTGAGAATGAAACCACATTAGTTTGTACCATTCATTGACAGTAAAATGTTACAAAAAACTGTCTTTACAAAAGTGACCCTTCAAAAACTACTCTATGGTGATAGTTTTCTGAGAGTAGATATTTTTCTACATACCATTGCCTAAAGACGTGTGCACAAGTTCCATTTCATCCATCATGCTTTCAAACTTTGCTGCATGGCCTGCTTGTTGTAGATACCTAATGCAACATTTCACTAATTCTTTATTAACTGCCAAGTTTTTTGGAAGTTGGCCACTTCTTTCTAAAGAATCTTTTCCCAAATGTTCTAAGTTGTAGTTGTTCGCACCCCTCACAGTCATTATCTGTCTCAAAGTTGATTGCAATGTCAGGAACAACTTATTGAGTGTGTAAGCAGATAACCTTTCAAATGCTTCTTGCACTCCATTGACCAACTCATCCACAGTCTCGGCCTGAATCGAAATGAGTTGAACCAACCTAAGTCATTGATGTTTGTGTCTGGTGAATTTGCTGGCTGAAATTGCAACTGTATGTTAAAGTTTTCATCACTTGCTGCTGCTCTAAAATCTGCATCATTGTTGTTGATGTGTGGTGGTGCATTATCCCACTGGATAATGATATCTTTGCTAGATGTTGATGGCCATTTTGACTTGATTGCGGGAATAAACTGTAATGAAAATCAAACTGAAATCAAGTCTGCTCCTCTAAAAAAAAACTGGGTTTAAAATCTGTTTGGATTCTTACCTAGGTTATCAACATATTCTTGGTCACTTCTTTATTGACTGAATTCATTACTTTTTGTGAAAAATGTACCAGCTGCTCTATTCTTGCTGTGTCTCTTTACTGGTTCCTTTGTAGTAAATGGCCACATACCAATTTTTCCATCAAAGAATAAATTACCTTGGTTATCATAAATTGACCTTGTTACGGCACAAAGAAACATCACTTTTGTGATGAATCTTTTGCTTTGGCATGTCCTATGTGGCTCTTCTTCACCTTGACAAATGTAATACCTTTCGGATGTTTTGGTTATGTAAAACCATTTCTCATCTAAGTGTATTACATCATGCATGGAATTGAAAACTACTTCATCAATTGTTGGATGAAATGTGATTGTTTCAAGGCAAAATATCAGCCTTGCTATTCTGTTTTCATATGTTTAAGCTGGTTTGATTGCATTGGTGTGAGCCTTGATCACACCATTTTTTTCCATCTCCCAATTGTACTTTTACTAATACCCAAAGCTTGACTCAGATTTCTAATTGTTCCTCTCTTACGAAAGTCAATTCCTTTCATTTTTTCTTCATCTAATTTCACCTTTTTACTTCTGACTACTCCTACTTTCTTTGAATGTAAATGGACAGGTTTACCTTGGTCCTGTTGATCTACCGCCTTCCTCAAATAAGTGAAGATCCTCCTTCTCGAGAGACCAAATTTTGAAGCAGCCACATCAGTTACTCCTCTTGGAAGCTTCCCATTCACCTTAGATTGAAGCAAGAACTGACTCAACATGTTCATTTGATCTTGAGTCAAGTTGGGTTTGGCTAGTAAGTTACATCCTGACATCTTGAATTTTAGATATGGAGTTTGGAAATTTTGTGGTGGCTGTTTGTACTTAATTTTTTGGTGGCAGTTTTTGGTGGCTCTTGGTCCTGTTTGATCTTCAGCCAAAATTTGTGATGACCTTTTTATTTAAAGTAATTCCCTCAAAATTATGTGGAGGAAATTTATTTGTAATTTTTCACCAGGATTGTAATCCTGGTTATGTAGAAAACAATGTTTAGGTGATGAATAGTAATTGTTGACAAGGATTGTGGTGTCTGTAAGCATGGCCTTTCTAATGAATAGTACTTGTATTTGAAATTTGGGGGGAAATTATTAGTGGAGGGAAAATGAGAATTTGACCTTCTTAATCTTCATTAACATATCCCATTCCCATTATTTTATCCTATTTATATTGCCTCCTTAATTTGAGTGCAATGCCAAAAGTGGGAAGCATGGGCTGAGACGAAGGGAGTATAAGAAAAGAAGATAATAAAAATGTACGTAAAAAATCCCTTACTATCCTTGATAATTTGGCCAAACAGGTTGCCCGGCCCGGCCCATTTAACAAAAATCTGCGGGAGAAACGAATTTAACCCCGTTTGTCCGTCTTACTAAACGGGCCTAAACCCGATCTAGTCCGGCCCAAAAAAGCCCTCCTAGCATGCCCGTTTGGTCCGGATCTAAATATCCACAGGGTTAAACGGGTTTTACGCCTTTTTAATATATATATATATATATATATATATATATATATATATATATATATATATATATATATATATATATATATATATATATATATATATATATATATATATATATATATATATATATAAATATATATTTATATATATATATATCAAAAAAACTTGGAAAAAATAATTAGTATTTAATAAGTTATTTTTAAAATATATAAAATCATTTATGCATAAGAAAATTAGTTATTTTATAGATATAACAAAATAATAGTTTATACGGTATCACGAAATAAAAATTATTTAAACTAAATTGTTTTCTAAAAGGTATAAATTATACCTTTTAGAAAATAATTTAGTTAAATAATTTTATTTGTTGATAAATAGCTTATATTTCTTCTTTAAAAAATAAATTAAATGAGGTAATAATGTAATTAATTTAATAATAGAAACTCTAGGAATATTTATTTTATAATTTTTTGGGGGGAATTATCATTTTTTTCAAATGATACAATTTAAAATTACATAGTATTAAAATAAGAAATATTCAAATCTTCAAATGACATGGTTTAAAAATTTAACAAAGTTTTCAAATTTAACATAGTATTCAAATTTAACAAAGTCTTGAAAATAAATGAGTATTTAAATATTCAAACTAATTATAGTATTCAAATCTTCAAAGTATTCAAAAAGCTTTAGGCATTCAATATTGATTCAAGGGGCATTTACAAAAAACTCATTTTAAAAGATGGAAATTACAAAAAAATACACACAAGATGGAAATTACAAAAAACTTCTATAAAAATTACAAAAAACTACTTTTGTAAATTGAAAGCACTACTTTCATAAAAAAAAAAAAAGAAAGAAAGAAAAAGAAAAAACACATAAATAAACATAAAATTTAAAACATTCAGTTACAATAAGATACTTATGAATTAATAAAAAATGTAAATGCTGCTGAGCCAAATCAAAACAAAAAACAAAATGAAATTCCCATGTGGCTGCTAAGCACACTCATCACTAAATATCTCACTCTGCTCAATTGCTTATAAATTTCATAAAATTACAAAAGAGAATACTCCCTTCGTCCCGCTACAAACCGCACTGGTAGTCAACTGTGCGGGTCATTGACCAATGATTTTATGAATATCTAGATATTTTTTTGTAATTTTAAAAATTGTTATTGCTTCACCAATAGAAATACTATCAATAACTTTTTTTTAAAATTGCACAGAGATATCTAGACATTCATAAAATCATTGGTCAATGACCCGCACAGTTGACCACCAGTGCGGTTTGTAGCGGGACAGAGGGAGTACATCATAGGGCCAAGCTAGGCCTTTTTTGGTCTGCTCTTCGATCAAAAGAGCCTTGAATATAGAACCACAAATTAACCGATAAATAACTGATAAACATGATAAACAACTGATAAATAAATAACTGATAAACATGATAAACAACTGATAAACAACTGATAAACAACTGATAAACAAATGATAAACATGATAAACAACTGATAAACAACTGATAAACATAATAACCAACTGATAAACAACTGATAAACATGATAAACAACTGATAAACAACTGATAAACAACTGATAAACATGATAAACAACTGATAAACAACTGATAAACAACTGATAAACATGATAAACAACTGATAACAACTGATAAACAAATGATAACAACTGATAAACCTGATAAACATGATAAACAACTGATAAACAACTGATAAACAACTGATAAACAACTGATAAACATGATAAACAACTGATAAACAACTGATAAACATGATAAACAACTGATAAACAACTGATAAACAACTGATAAACATGATAAACAACTGATAAACAACTAATAAATAACTGATAAACATGATAAACAACTGATAAACAACTGATAAATAACTATAAACATGATAAACAACTGATAAACAACTGATAAACAACTGATAAACTACTGATAAACATGATAAACAACTGATAAATAACTGATAAACATGATAAATAACTGATAAACAACTGATAACAACTAATAAACCTGATAAAACAACTGATAACAACTGATAAACAACTGATAACAACTGATAAACATGATAAACAACTGATAAACAACTGATAAACAACTGATACAAATGATAAACAACTGATAAACATCAAAATTCCGAAAACCTCCATCATTTTCACCATTAAACTATTCTCAATTCATTACATAAATTCTCAAAAACCAATCATTACCAACAATAACAACCACAATCCAGCTCAAAATTTCATAAACCTAAACCAATCATCATGTCCTGACTATATCTTGGTCAGTTTGAGTTAAGCCCTCGTGTAAAAAGCCAACTCCATGCTTCAGTGTCTCTCTTAGAGTAGGCTCCTTCGTTCCGCCAATGTATGGCTCCAAGTCTTCTCCAGACTTGGACAGGAAAATAGGTTTTCCACTGTTTTCGCCCAAATCCTTGGCATTTGCAAGAGAAGTTAACAAAGCTACTATTCGAATGTTTTGTCCACCTTGACTTGCAATATATCTCATCCTAGAGACTATCACCTCTAAGATGGATCCACCTTGACCTTCAATCAAGTGCAGCTCATCAACAATGAAGAGACTAACTTGTTGCACGTGCTTCCGCTGCTTCCAACGACGGGATAAAGCATCCCATTTGTCAGGAGTGCTGATAATTATATTTCATTTCTCAAGTAATTTCAAATCTGTAGCCGTTTCCCCGGTCAATTCGCAAACTCTCATACCAAGACCATCTCCAAATTTCTCCTTCCATTCATTATATCTTTCCTTAGCGAGGGCTTCAATAGGAGAAATATACACAGCACTCATGACACTGTCAGTTCCTTGCTGGTGGTTCCTTAATATGGCAAATTCTGCACATATCGTTTTTCCACTCCCAGTTGGTGCAGCTACTAAAACATTATCATCCGAGTTGTATAACACAGTGAAAACTTGAGTCTGGACAGGATTGAAGTGCTTAAATTTATAAAGTGCCTCATACGATGGATTTCTCAAAGCAGTCACAGGAAGTGGCTGCAAGTCAAGCAGCTCGGTCGGTTTTATTTTCGGGAGTAGTATCACGGCGATTTTAAAGTCGTTGGATCTATTGCCGTTGAACCCGATGGATCTATTGTCGGATTTGTGAACGGAGATGGGGAAGGTGGTCGCCGGAGGTGGAGAAGGTCGTCGCCGGAGGTGAAGAAGGTAGTTGTCGGATGTGGGTTTGGGTAGAGAGAGAAAGTGGAGAGAAAAAAGTGTGGGTGGAGGTGGTCACCGGAGGTGGGGAAGGTGGTCGCCGAAGGTGGGGAAGGTGGTCGCCGGAGGGAAGCTTGCCACCGGAGTTGGGTTGGGTAAAGATAAAGAGGGTAAAGAGAGATGGGTGTGTGTTTTGTGTGCAAAAATAGTTTTTTGTAATATTCATATTTAGCTAAATAGTTTTTTGTAAAATCACAACTTACATGTTTTTTTTTTGTAAATAGCATGTTTTTGAATGAGTTTTTGGTAAAAATTCCTTGATTCAAAGTATTTGAATTTGTTGAAAACTTCTTATTCTTACAGTATCCTTCCCGCAAAAACTCATCGTTGATATTGTCTTCTTCGAGGCTATTATAATCATCGTATTCAAGATCCTGAAATGTGCCTTATAAGTCGAATTATCAAAGGATGTTGTTAAAATTTTGTTAGTGATAACATACTCACTTAATACATTCTTAATGTGACTTGTACATTGCAAAGTCGTGTTTGGATAGGGCATTGTTCTAAAAGAAATCAGCCTCTTTTGCAACATCGACTCCTCGTCAATCCAATGAGCGGTTATACAAGTGAAGGTTTCAGAACTAGAACTTAGATTGGCCTTCCAAGCATTGGTGGTCAAACAAACACTACCCTTGAAATTTTGGAGGCGCTCGCTAGTTTAAGTTGATGAGTTTGGAAGAGACTCTTTATATGTCTAGTAATAGTTTGGCGGCTCATTGGTTGGTATGAAGGGTTAAGGCCTTTAGAATAGCGGGTGAGTCTATCATCATCCGAAAGTGAAAGAGGCAATCGACAACTCACTAGTAACAATGTTATCAAGTCGACATTCACTTTTGGGTAAGTGACACATGGTATATTGAGTTGCGTTTGCACGATACCATCTATCCATTTAGCGGCTTCCTGATCATGTTTATCCATGTGCCTCTTTACATGGGAAGTACCATTAACACCCGCCGGGGATATAAATTTCGAGCACCTCTTGCATTTGGCCTTTGTTTCACCGTCAACAATTACCAAATCATATAAATGGGCATACTTTGACACTCTAGGTTGTGCCTTTGCCTTACCCTTACCCCGCTAGGTGCACTACCCGAGGTAACATCGTTAGTAGTTGTATCTTGAATTGTGCAGGTTTCGTGGGTGACTTATACATCGTCATCGTCATCCTCATCCCCCTCCTAACCCTCATCTATGTCTTGTATGTGATGATAGGTTCTAGATGTATAATTTGTGTTAGGCTCATTCATCCAATTCGGGGTCAAATCCGGAGTATAGCCGGAAAATGGAGGAGTGTTAATTGGGTTTGAGTATTGATTAATCAAATCAAACATAATTTGATCATTATAGTGCAAAAGTGAATTATCAATTGTTACTAAATTTTGATGTGGTACATTTTGTGGGGTTTGATTTTGTGGTGGGGGGATGGAATATGCAAACATATCATTAACTAGATCTTTCATAATAACTAGCAATATAAATTACCTAGCAATTAAAATTAAAAATCCAGCAGTTAAAAAAAATATTTTTTGAATTTTCGAAAATTTATAAAGATTAAATACTTTTGACAATAATTTACTAGCAATAAAAGTAAATAATTATATATTTTTTTTGTAATTTTCGGAATAGATATAATCACAAAGATTAATTACTTAATTCAATAATTAACTAGCAAGATATACAATTATAATTTCATTTATTTTTTGGAATTTTCGGAATTTATGAAGATTAAAAAAAATTAACTACTTAACACAATATTTAACTAGCGAGTAAACAACTAAATAATTAAAACAATAAAATTAACTTCAACTGTTACGATGTAATCATAAAGTTTTGTCTTGTAAATTTTCATTTATTTTTTTCTTGGAATGGAAATATTAAATTGGAAATAATTTGATGGTTTGGGTTTGAGAAAATTCTATGATGGATTGAATTTTTTGTTTGAGAAAAATAGTAAGACTTCCTCTTATATTTATATTAATTATAAATATATTTTGGACCAAATTTATTCCTAAATATGACTATTGTGAGGGCTAAATATGTCCCAAAAATTAAAATCTGATAAAATAGAAGTTATAAAAATTTTGGACAAAAATATCCCTCAATTTATTAACGGATATAATTGAGTACATTATAGACATTTAAAAAAAAGGTGGCTAAACGGGACACGGACCCAACAGATCTTCTGATCCGCGGGGCAAAACCCGATCCGTCACAATGCGGTATGTCCTAGCCCGTCCCATTCCTTATGCGAGCCGGCCCACGGGCCCACGGACCATGGGCTTGACGGGGCTCCCGCGGGCTTAAGCCCAAATTGGCCATCTCCACTTGATATGAAGTTGTGCTTGGAATACGACATGTTAAAGGTGAAATTTTATTTAAGATTGTTTAAAAAAACAAGATATTGAACGGTATAAATCGAGTACAAACATAAGTTATAAATCGGGCAAGTCCCAATTGATTGGGTCCAAAGTAAAATCTATATAAGCCCCAAATACGACATAGGGAATGGGTTTTTCTACCTATGCTCGTCATGCCTTCTCGTCATTTTTCACTATTTCGACCTAAACATAGTAGAGTGAATATAATGACCAAGGCAACAATGATGTAATATGCCGACAAGGCATCCACAAAAGCCGATCTAGGCACCTCCAAAGGACGACCAGAGCCTCCTCGGTCAATATCAAGAAAAGGTGAATGGGCTTCCCTACCCTTAGTCACCTCCTTACTCGGCATTTACACATGTCGACCAACATCTGATGCCGAGCAGCAAGCATTCTAGGCATACGTACAGAAGGTTTATATGATCCTATTACAGCAAGGATTGTGGAGAATTATAATTCAACTAGGATTATAATCCTTCTCTCATATAACTTCCTATCTAAGTAAGGACTCTATATCCTACACCTATAAATACAAGCCATAATTCACACAATCTGGTACGTTTTACACACGTATTCTCATGACCCTAAATTCTTGTCAATTGATTTGCTCTCTACAATACACGAATACTTACTCTCACATCGGAGGGCCTTCGTCGGTGAAGCCCTGGCTTAGTTTACGTGTTTGTTCATCTTTTTCAGGCTATTCAAACATCAAGGATACAACATGCCGCTGAATTTGGGCTGATCTGAACGTTTTTGGCATCATCAGTTTGGTTACATTGCCGGGATGCATTCGTATTATCCGTTGGATATCTTGAAATTTTTTGCTCCGTTCTCCTAATCCTAACGGAAGGACACACTTCTAGTATCACTCATGATCATGAGAATCCTCCTATGGAAGAGACTCATAGAATTGTTGGGACTACTATTCCCTTGCCAATGGGGGACTGCCACCTCCTCCACCGCTGAATGAGGGGCTGCCACCACTAGGGATGAACTTGCGTTCTAATGGACATCCAATAACCGAGGTGATGCTGAACCCTCCCTATCATCGACGACGAGGAAGACATGTTGGTAGTCAGACATGTAGGAATGCCGCCCAGGGAGGAACAGGAACATCTCCCCCACATATTGATCGCATAACTCTCTTACATCGACAGATGGACACCCTGCAACGCATTTATGAAACACAAAATGCCTTGATGCAGCTGGACCCAGAGCACTCCCTGGATGAATTCATAAGACCTACGAAGACTAGAAATTCCCTTGGGGGAAAATTCGTTTTGATAGGCGTGGTAGTCGAGGGAATAGAGAAAATCTTCTCCCTGGCCAAAATCCCCCTCATCACGACATTGTTGGCAGATCCAAGCAAAATCCCATCCAAGATGCTCCTCCTCATCAAAAAACTCCTGGGCATGAAAACACACGAAACAATGAAGATTTGAGAAATCAAATAAACAATCAAAGGGACTAGGAGGTTAATTCGGCTGACTAAAGAGCAAGTCTCAGTCAAGCTAGGAAAAAAAAAACTCCTCATCGTAATCCCTCTCCTCGGAATAGGAGTCCTGCTAGACCTAGGAGTCCTCCTTAGCATAGGGGCTCTCCTCGTCGCAGAACTCCTCCCCGTCCAGAGATGGCTCCCATGAGGGACAGAACCCCTCCTCGTCATTTCAGGCCATTAAATGGCAGAGCACCATCTGCACATGGGGATAATCACCAACAACATGAGGAATAAAGCTGAGTAAATGGGCGCAGAGAAAAAGAAAGGACCCATCGTAGTTCTCACTTTAGCTCAAGAATCGATGCAAGGGATATTCTTCTCTTAAAAAAGAGAATTGATGAAATGGAAATGGGGAGGAAAGAAGTGGATGATGATGATACTAGTGCCACTCGTCCTTTCTCCCAGCATATTAACGATCTACCGCCCAATCCGGCTCTCAAGATCCCCAATTTTGAAAAATATACGGGGACCAGGGATGCACGAGATCATGTGCAAAGTTTTAAATCCACCATGGCCCTCCTCACATAAGGCAGATGACATTATCTGCAAGGCTTTTGCAAGTACCTTCTCTGGAACAGCCCTGTCTTGATTCCGTGAGCAAAAGAAGAGAAGAATCGATAGCTGAAAAATCATGAGTAGGAGGTTCCTGGACCATTTTGTGACAGCTGGGAAGAGAAAGAAAAGATTAACAGACCTTACCAACAATGAGTAGGGAAAAAATGAAAACACTCTAAGTTATTATAATCGGTTTAGAGTCCTGGCTGACCAGGTAGAGAAAAGCCTAACCGATTGGGAGGTGATTGTCTGTTTCAACTCCGGACTAAAATCCGGACAATTAATCTATGAACTTTATGTCAGGGAGCCCAAGTCAAAATCTGACCTATATAATGTGTCATATACGACATAGACATGACAGAGGAGAAAAGTAAGAAGAGGTCTGAAAAACCGAAAGCAAATGCAGCCAGCACCAACCAGGCTTCCAACGAAAGTAACTACAAGGGGGAAAACCAAAATTTTAGATTTCCGGGATTTGAGGGAATCTCGTGGACTTTAAGCGAATTTTGCAATTATGATGTCTAGGAGCAAAGAGGTCCGTACGGACTTCCATGCTTTTCCATATTTTGTAATTGTGATGGCAAGCTAGTTCTCGTTGAGAGCTTTCCAACCATATATGGCACGTCTCAATCGGAGTTCGTATGAAGGAGTTATGACCTCCGGAAGTTTGCCCCTGGTTTTGTCGTATGCTGGGATGGAAAGCGATCCAGATTGGGGTACTTACAGAAACCACAACAACTTTACATCCCAACAATGGATGTATTGTTCTGCTATTTATAATGGAATCCCACTCCACTGGCCCAAGATTCTTTTGAAGGAACTTGATTCAAGTATTGACGCTTATCAATCCAAGAAGAAGAATGAACCCCAGAGATGGAGACCATTATGCAGGCTCCTGACCGCCATCTTTGCCAACTACCAACATTTGGAAGAGCTGAGAATTTCTACTTCTGAGCTGACAGTTAATTGGGGCACTGAGGAATCTCTTGGTCTGAGAGTGTGCCACAACTTCAGATACAGCTATGGTAATGCTGAATACAAATCTCTCTATGATGCTGATCCTCTACCCACCAAGGAGTTCTACATCGAGATAACCCCTGAAATCGGTGATACTGCGGTTGGCAAAGCAGTCAAGAAGGCCAGCAAGTCAAAAAAGCCAGCTGCTGAACCACCTTTAAAGAAGGCCAGAACCTGTAAGTACCCAAATCTGGCTCATGCCTTCCGGTTAAATTTCCCGGCAATTTCGGTAAGTTTTCCGGTAATTCCCCGGACCTTCCTAGTGTTCCGGAAATATTCCGGAACAGTTCCAAATTAATTAAAGGCTGAAGAGGAGCCTTCCTAATTAAGAAACACGTTTTTCTTGATTAGGAAGAAGTTTCTAGAATTTGCCACCTTGCATGGTTCTAGAAATGCTGAGTCACAATGGATAATGCCGCACGGCTGCATTAGCTCGAGGTCCCTAGCCGCACGGCCTCATTGGCGATTTTCAGACTGCCTATAAATAGAGCCCTCCTCTACCCATTTTAAGAATCCACAAAAGGCATCAATTACTCATATTACGAAGAAATCCTCCCAAGAAGATGCTGGAAGTCCAAGAAGGTGAAGAAGAAGGCCAAGAAGCTACCTCCCTCCTCCTTGAAGATCCAAGATCAACCTCTCCTCCTAGCTCCATCCAAAGAAGAAGGAAGCCATTGGTAACCTCGCACGCCCTAACCTTGCATCCTAATTGCTTTATAAATTGCTCATTGCATTGCCTTTATATTGCTTGGGACTTGGTAGATTATAGATCACATCTTTATATTTTCCCTTCCCCTTTTGCATGCATTAGACATCATTTGTCATAAAAATGTAGTCTTTCCCCATAAAGGTGCATCCTTTGCACCTAAAACCCCCATTTTCCAATAAAAATGTCATCTTTATGCATCCTTTGCATATAAAAATCAAATCTTGTCAATCAAAATGCATCCTTTGCATTCAAAATCCCTTTTCCAAGCATCATTTGCTTTAAATTACCATAAACTAGCATCATATGCTTTTCAAAATGCAATCTTTATGCATCATTTGCATAATGAGTTCCAATTTCTTCATAAAAATGCATCATTTGCATAAAAATCATATCTTTATGCATCATTTGCAATAAAGATCATTTATTTGAATCAAATGCATCATTTGCAACCCAAAAATGTCATCTTTTCATTAAAAATGTCATTTTTACATACATTCTCCCATTCCCCATTAGTAACCTTGGAACGGACCGATGTAAAAGATCCTATCTTTACATCGTTCCTTCCATAAAGGTTTCATAATCTCTTTAGAAAGGGACACCTTTGAACCCTATATCTCCGATTATCACTTAAGATGAGTATGAAGCATCTATACGAGCTCGACCATCTTAAAGTGTAGGATTGATGGGCTAAGGACCCTCCTTTTCTAAAGAACCTCATCTTTGACTACAAAGAGAGTCATTCTCTCGATCACGCAAGTCCCAAGGTCCAAAAAATGCGATGATCACAAGTTCAAGATGAGGGCGGGATCATAATCCCGAATACATAAAATCCAAGAAATCCCGAGCGACAACCAACAAATGGTTTGTACGTTCGGAAGACGACTTGGGACATTCCCTCCTTATTTTCAAACACATGCACACAAGAAAGCACGCAAGCAAGCACGATTAATGGGATCTTGGGAGACTTGCTCCGGCAAGGCACCTTGGGTGAACGACGATCCGTTCTTCCCAAGGGGTAACTTAACCTCCGAACCCATAAAACCTTTTTTTCAAAGTTTTGAGGTAATCAAAATGGCGTGGCGACTCCGTTTTTTCAAATTAAACCGGATGTCTTCAAACTCGCGTGAATCCAACAAACACAAAATTTTGGGCACACATTCACGGTTAGGCGACTCACTGGGATATCCCAAAGGAGAAAAGCTTTTATTTTCAAAACAAAAATCGATACTCGGTATATAGGTGGAAACCACTTACCCTTCCTGTACACTCCCTGACGTGGGAGTTGGGATAACCGGTGGTTTAACAATCCCACGTACCGGTATCACTTTTCGAAAAAAAATTTGAAAAAATAAAAGAAAGCTTTTCCCTTTGAGCGGGTTAGACTCCCGTCGCCGATTTCATTAATCGTGCTTGCTTTCTTTACCATGCATTGCATCATTTGCATCTTGGAATCTGTGCATACTTTGAACGGGAAACAACCCGAAAAATAGCAAAAGGAGTGGAACCTGGAAAATTGATCCATGCAGTCGTACGGCTCAATCCTCCTTGGATTACGACCGGGCGACCTCGGTGCAATTCCACCGGGAAAAATCATGATTAATCTGGCAGTCCTAGCGGCTTGGGGCTACTCGGCTCCATGGATTTGGGGCTCCCGAGAAAAATTTACGTGCTTATGTGTTGCATTTTCCCCGTCTCGAAAATCATTCCTTTAAAACACATTTACGAAAATCTCTGTTTTAACTCAAAATGGAACATTTTTAGGAGACCGCACACTAGCGCACTTTGATATATCACAATGCACTTTGCACGCACGCCCTTCAAACCCGAGGGTGGTTCAGTGCGATCACGGACGGCCTTACGATGCTCCGGCGCGCACGGAATCATCCCAACCTCCCGTGGCGGCCGGTGTCGACCAATGCACGGTCCGTGTCACACGTTTCAAAACCGTGACTTTTGGTTGGTTTTGTTCTAGTCCGTGTCATATAGCCCAGTTGCATACCCTCGTAAAGGTCAAGCCTTAGTTCATAACGAAAGAAGAACTACGCCAAAATTCCGACAAGGAAAAATTGGCGAGATCTCGACTCAGACATTGACTATTGACCTTGACACGCACGGAATGCATAAGAGTCAAGACCGAGTCTTTGCCAAAAAATCAAAAGATCTTTCGCTCAAGCGAAGCTCTACCAAAATTCCGACAAGGAAAAATTGGCAAGATCTTGACCGGCATTGACTTCGATTCTAACTCACGCCCGGCGTATGCAATGAAGTTCAATGTGACACTTTGTGTCATCCGGCTTTGCCGCCCGACCCATGCCTATTATCTTCTCGGACATTACCGAAAGTCAAAACGTCATTCGCTCAAGCGAAATTACGCGAAATCCTATCAAGGCGAAGACGAGACTTTCCGGTATTGCCTTGACTATAATCCGCATCGCTCGTGCGTTGAAAGTTCCTATGACCCGCTAGACCCGTTAGGAGCGTTCTTTACTCTCGGTCGGTGGGATTCGCGTGCCCTATAGGACCCTCGCCGGGTCCACCCCGGGAGGTCGAAATACGGGTGGAATACGAGGGGCTTATAGACGTAGTGACGGAACCCGGCGATCCGGGATCTAGAGTAGTTACGAAAAAGAAGGGCAAACCCCTTTTCCAACCAAATAGATATTAATAAAAGACACTTTGTTTTAAGTAAACTCGGAAGATTCTAATTTGCATATTGCACAGGCCTTCGACTAAACACCTACCCCGAGTCTAAACCTTTCCTATCCCTTTCCCTTGTGAGAAAGAAGTGGGTGAGAACACCGGTCGGCTGACTTGTTAGCGCATAATTCTCGAGCGGTTCGCGAGAATCCTCGGTTTGAGTCGGTCCAGAGTCGAGAATGTTCGATTCGACGAGAGAACGGCCTTTGGTTTGGGTAACCGGATGACCAGGGGAAGAAGAGCTAGCCTTAGCCTTGGAAAATAGTCGTAAGGCCCATGAGGAAGCAATGAGGCCATGCTCATTGATGCGCTACGCCGTCATGGGGTCCGAGATAGTGGTAGAGCCCAATGGTTCTTTGGTTATGGTAGAAGATGAAACTCCGAGTAACCATCTCGGCCCCTCTAGCCTATAACCGGTGCCCTCCTCCATCCACATATGAGCCTTTGCCAAAAGCTGTCCCTTTTCGGCCTTTTCCGGTATCCCGAAGCCATTAGGGTCCCGACACCCTCTCCTCCTCGAGATAAGGCCCGGCTTTGTTCCCTACCAACGAGAGAACAAACGCCACACAAATTTATCCTGGGGCCACGCAACCTACGCATTACCCTACTGTGGATTCGCTCCCTCTCCCGAGTATGGGCCGTCCCGAACAACTTCCGAGGCCTCGAGAATCAATCAAGCGACCTTTTGACTCACCTTTTGCCACGGCGAGATCTTCCACCCCCAACCTTGCCAATAGGGATCCCACGAGGCTCCTTTTTCCTACTTACGCAACTATGAGCCTAATTCCTATGCCTCCCGGTCGGCCTCGGAAACACCGGACCGGGCCAAGTTTACACCTATTTCCCTTCTAAAGACTCCCGAGCCATGGTACCGGCTACCACCTGTGCCACCACGATCCTGCCACTCAAATCGACAAGCACGCTTGGAATCGAAACCGTCCCCGACCCCAACATGACTTGGTTGATGGAACAAGTTATGTCCGTGCGGGAGAAGTTCGGAGAACTCGAACACCAAAAAGGTGGCATATCGGATTGCGATCCTAGCAAGATTGTCCCTCTTCCTCCAAAATTCCGGATGCCGAGAGATTGAAAAGTTCAACGGCACCGATTGTCCCCGGACTCATATTGAAAGCTACCTTCTTGCCATGAGAGCCAAGGGTTTGTACACATCGGCAAATGGCCGACCATTTTCGGTTGTCATTAAAGGGTTCGGCTCTTAGATGGTTCCTGCACGTAAAACCGAAGCCCGAGCCACACTGGGACCAAATTAAGGAAGCCTTTCTAGAGAAGTATAAAGCCAATTTGAATTGGGAAACCGGCGGGAATGACCTACAAGGCACTCTGCACAGCCGCCTGCATTTGAGCCAAATGAGTGAATTTTACGGGAGATGGGCTGGAAGCTCGGTGAAATGATGACCCAGCTTAAATGAAGAGGAGCGAGATGGAGATCTTCCAATCCTGCTTAAAGCCTCAACTAAGGGTCCAAATTGGCAATTACTATTATCCCGACCTTCGAGCGATGGTAAATCTTGGTACCAAGTTTGAAAATGCCTTCAACATGGCCCCGGCCACAGATCGGCCCGGCCTCTTATCGCTACAAAGCACCGGTGTCAAACACCCATTTGTCACTATAAAGGGAAAAGAAACGGTCGGCGCTGTCAATTACATCGAGAATGAGAAAGTGGGACGAGAATTCAAACCAAGTAGTTGTGAAGCCGAGACCTCGTTTCTATACTCGCGTAAGATTTCGGAATGCCACTAGAAAAGGTCTTTGACGGTTTGGTAGCCGAAGGACTCATCGGACCTTTGGAAAAGCTTGGAAACCCAAAAACCCTAGTATCGAGAATGGACGAAACCAAACATTGCCGCTTCCACAAATATCATGGGCATAACACCAATGATTGCACCTACTGAAACTCCCCGATCTCTCGCCTAATTGAAGAAGGCAAGCCGGAACCACCTCGGGGTCCTAATGTGGTCAAGAACCCTCTTCCGGCTAACAATCGAGGTCAACATGGTCGAGTTCGGGAGACGAATGCGGTCAACTTTGGAAATCCAGAGATCATAGACATTACGAAGTTCAATGTTCCTTATCTTTGAGTTGCAAGGAAAATGGAAAGATTTGATCAACGCCGCCGCCATGGAAGGACAGTTTGGGCCCATAGTCGAACCGATTTTGTTAATGTTGTCAAAGCTCGGCCTCTTTTCTATGATATCGAACCCAATAACCATGGTCAAGATTACGGTAAGAAAGGCTCACTTATGAAGGCTGTGAGTTTGAAGTGAAACAAGCCATGTTAATGAAAGTTTCCCTCGAACCCTTCATTACCCATGATGAGCATAATGTATTTGTAATGGCTCTTACCACTCCCGAGGATCGGTCCCTGAGTCCCCTGTTTGGGAAAAGGTGGAAAGAAGAGTGAACCGAAATTGAAGACTTTTGGGATGAAGAAAGTTGTATCTCGAGCCGAAAGCACAACCGGTCCTATCGCCCCAGAGGTACCGACGGATAAAGTTAAGTTCGAAAGGAGATTCCGCCGGATCGATCGGGTATTCCCCATGGAAATGGTGTTAACAAAGGCAATTATGATCCACGGGATGAGAACGCCGACAAGACCGCTACTCCTGTGGCAACAAAGAAGAAGGAGTGAGATCCCGGTCCAACCCTTATCAAGCCACCCTCGAGTCAATAAGTAGTGTAGGGTCCAGAGTCGGCAGCGTACGTTCGGCCGAGTCAGAATCTTTGAATTCCGGGCCCCTTCCGAGTCATCCGAAGGCCTCACGCCCGAGGACTATCAAAATGTAATCGATGTCATCTTTCCCTTTATTTTGAATGAAATGACAGATCTTTCTACGAGTATCTTCTTATTGCCAACTTAACAAATGATAAATTAACTCAAAACTTAACAACAGCTTAATAATGAATCATTTGAACAAGATGCAAACACACTAAATGAACAATACATTAAAGAAATCTTTAAGGTGTTTCGTAAAAGAGGAAAACCGGGCCCAAGCCGCCGAGGAGGTTTTGACAAGTGTGAACTTGGGTACCGTCGAGGAACCTAAAGAGACACAGATCGGAAACTTCTTCCAGTGGGGTTGAACGGGACGGGCCGATCGACCCGCTCGGGAATACGTCGACGTGTTTGCATGGTCATACAGGATATGCCGGGCTAGACAGCTTCGATAGTAGAGCACGTAATCCCTCTAGCACCGGATGCTAAGCCGAAATGTAAACCGAGGAAGATCAAGCCGTAATGGTCTCTACATGTGTCAAAGAAGAAATTGAGAAGCTACGCGGGTAGGATTCATCGAGTCATCGAATATCCGACATGGTTATCCAATATTGTGACCGTCACCAAGGCCAATGGGAAGGTGCGCCGCCGTGTGGATTTCCGAGATGCTGAACAAGGCCAAATTTCCCAAGGACGATTACCCTTTGCCAAACATAGACATCCCTGGTGGACTCCACCGCCAACTACGAAGTCAAATCCTTCGTTGATGGCTTTGCAGATACAACCGGATCAAGATGGCCGAGGAAGACCAAGAAAAGATGCCTTCACCACACCGTGGGAACTTATCGTTATACGGTGATGCCATTTGGGCTTAAGAACGTCGGGGCTACTTACCAAAGGGCAGCTGACCGCGCTTTTTCATGACATGATCCACAAGGAGATTGAGGTCTACGTAGACGACATGATAATCCACTCCAAAGGCAAGGACGGGCAAGACTTTGTTGACCTACGGAAGTTCTTTGAGAGGCCGAGACAACATTCCATGAGACTAAACCCGCTAAATGCACCTTCGGAGTGACAAGGGGAAAAGTGCTTGGGTATATGGTCACGGAGCGAGGTATCGAAGTTGACCCCCAAAAGATCAAAGCCATTATGGATATAAGGCCACCTCGGACCTGCATTTAAGTCAAGAGCTTTATGGGAAAACTCGCAAAGACATTAGCCATTTCGTCAATCGCTTGACCACTATGTGCGAGCCCATCTTCAAGCTCATGAAGAAGAACGTAGACACGTAATGGACCGAAGAATGCCAGGATGCTTTTGACCAGATCAAGGCATACTTGGTACATCCTCCGACTATGCCCCCCACATAGACGAGAAACCTCTTCTCGCTCTATCTCACCGTCACCGATACGACAGCTGGGGCTATGCTTGCTCGTGAAAAGAAAGACTCTCGGGTAGAGAATGCCATTTACTTTGTCACCGGAAGGCTGCAGTGGAAGTGAGCTCAATTACTCAAGATGTGAAAAGACACCGTGCGGGGGCCCGTGCAGGTAGTCGGCAAGTTGAAGCATTATATGCAAGCCCACCCCGTGAATTTGGTCTCAAAAATGGACCCCATCAAATACATCTTTGATAAGCCTTCCCTCTCGATGCGTCTAGCAAAGTGGTCCTTCTTCTTAGCAGAGTACGACATCAACTATGTGACCGTAAAGGCCATCAAGGGTCAAGCGTTGTCGACCACCCGGCAAACTTTCCCGCAATGAAGACAGAGGGCCTCGAACCCCAATTCCTGCATGAAGGGATCTTTGCAGCCGAGCCCGAAAACCGATGGCAATTGTTCTTTGACGGATCCGCTAACAAAAGAGGAAACGGTATCGGGATGCTACCGGTCGATCCAAAAGATGAGCATACACCCATAGCTCCTCAAGTTGAACTTCCCCGCCACGAACAATGTTGCCGAGTATGAAGCCTACATTGCTGGTTTGGAAGCCGCCTTAGAAAGGAATGTCAAGGAGCTAGAAGTTTACGGAGACTCGGCCACGATCATCAACCAGGTTTCCAACAAGTGGAAGATCGTGGACCCTAACCTGCAGCCGGTATCATGCCCATATGGAGGAGTTGGATCGGACAGCTTCGTAGAAGTGACCTTCCACTACTTGCCAAGGGAAAAGAACAGATTCGCAGATGCCCTAGCTACTCTAGCCTCATTGGTAGAGATCCCCGAGGGAAAAGCCATAAAACCCTTCCGAGTGGGTAGAAGAGAAGCCCCACTCTTCGTTGTGAAGTAGACCTGGGACCCGAGCCTATAAAGGAACCCCGGTACAATCAAATTTACCAAGCTCCTCAAAGATGGAGAGTCGCCTTTCGTAGACAAAGAAGGTAGACCAAAAGAAGGTGTCGAGCCAAGAGCTTGCAAGCCCCGAAAAGGTTGGCCTCCCATTATGTCATTCTAGGAGGCAACCTATACAAGAAGCGATACCAAGGACCACTCCTCTTGTGCGTCACTCAAGAAAAGGCCAAAGAGTTGATGACTCGAAGTCCACAATGGTCCTCGCGGTCCTCATATGAATGCCGAGCCCCGATGCAAGTGATCCTCGAATGGGTTACTACCGGATTTCCATGGAAACAGATCGTGTCCAGACGTCCGAGCATGTGACAAGTGCCGCCGGTTTGCCAACCTCAACCATCTCCCGCCTCATGACTGTACCGCATGACGACTCCTTGGCCATTTGCAACTTGGGGTATTGACGTGATAGGGAAAATAGCCCCCAGGAAGCAATGGACATGAATTTGTGCTAGTAGCCATCGACTACTTCACCAAGTGGGTAGAGGCCAAGTCTTACAAGGTCCTCACTTCCGGAAAAGTGGCCCAATTCATCAAAGAAAGCATAATGTGCAGATATGGGGTGCCCAACGAGATCATTTTCGATAATGGGTCACACTTTGAAGGGGACTGCGATAGGTTGCCGTCGAATCAGATCACTCGCCACAAGTCGTCTCCGTACTGCACCTCGCACTAATGGAGCCGTGGAAGCCGCTAATAAGACACTCGAATGGATCATCCGAAAGATGGCCACCCGTGGTCGTGATTGGCCCGAAAAGCCGCACTTGGCACTCGGGGCTGCGTAACGCCTGTCGACAGCCTACAGAGAAACTCCTTTTGCCTTAACCTACGGGATGGAAGCGTGTTACCAAAGGAGTGGAAATCTCGTCATTAAGGGTCCTCCTGGAAAACAAAGTGTCAATGAAGTAGAATGGTTGCGCGCAACATGATGAGTTAGCCCCGCTGACGAGAGAAGGCTAAAAGCCATGGAACACACCCGAGCCTACTAGAGGCGGATGGCCGTAGCGTTTGATAAAAAGGTCAAGGCCGTAGACATCAAAGAGGGTGACTTAGTGTTGAAAGTGAAGCCCCCTACTAGAGACAACCCCGGGAAAATGGGAACCCGTTTGGATCGGCCCTTATGTGGTGCGTAAGATACTATCGGGAGGAGCCATGAAGCTTGCAGACTGGACGGCAATCCCTTTGTCCACCCAAATCAACGGTGATAAGCTCAAGATACTATGTCTAAAAAATAAAAAAAATAAAAAAAAAAAAGGTGCAAAAAGAGTAATACCCAAATTTGAAAACCCCAAAAAGGGCGGTCTAGGCAAAAGACAATGGTTGCACATAAAAATCTTAGTGCAAAAAGAGTAATACCCCTAGGGCCGAAACCCCAAAAAGGGCGGTCTAGGCAAAAACAGATTGCACATATAAAAAAAAAAAAAAGAAAGAAAAAAATATATATAGTTCACCGTAATGAACTACGAAGACCCGAGCCCCTTAGTCTTTCTTGTAAAAGGGGAACGTAGGCACCATATATGGTTCGGTCTAAACAATAAAAAGGACAATCAAGCTTCCATGAAGTGCGTCCTAAATAATAAAGGGTATTTCGAGTTTTCATAAAACGGGTCCCAATCAATAAGACATTTGAATTTCCATGAAATGTGTCTCGATTAATTTTTAAGATAATATTTCTTGTTCATTACAAGTTAAAAACTTCTTGATGAGTTCAAGCACGGTCTACCTCTTGACTCTGCTAACCTCGCTACAAAGATCTAAAAATACAATAAAATGCCTAAATAAACTAATGTGTTTGCAAAATGGCAATAAGAGGATCCTAAGAAAAGATTTGTCACTGTCATTCGCCGAGTCTTCTTTGGTCTTTTTTCCCTTTTCCTCGACCCCGTCGAGTCTTCTTCCTCTTTTTATCTATGATGTCGGTATCCCTCATCCCGACCTCCGGTATCCTCACCGGAGCCTCCACCAAACCCGTGTCAATAAGTGCTCCTTCTCTACCCGAGCACGAGTCCGCACTTCCTCCCTCTCGAGTCTCGCCAAAGGAGCGACCTCGGACAACCTCTTGTACCGAGCCTCCATGTCTCGACCAAGTCACCTGACCGGGTTATGGCGACTCGCCTTAGCCTCGGCCTCCTCGTAGTCCTGCTCGAGTCACGCGCCCCCAATAAAGCTCGACGTCTCTCCTCCAAGATGACCCGAGTCGCTCCCATCTCCCTCTCGTACTACCCAAGTAGACGGTGGTCAAGATGGTACTCTTCCCGCTCCCGAAGATAGCCCGGGGTGGGAAAGCAAGTGTATGTCCAAGCCCTCGAGAAGAAAGAGAAGCCGGGCCGGATCTCTCATATCCAATGACACCACCTCCATGGTCCGGATGTCCTCCCAATCACTCAATGGCTCTGTAAAGCCCCAAACCGCCCGGATACTAAGCAGGTATGTAGAAGGAAGACCACCTAATCCACGGAACCCTCACAAAGATAGGACTCCCGAAATATCCTCCCGGTCTGTAACCTCCAATGAGGTATCCACCAACGGATGTCCGAAGTGGATAGCCTAGCCATCGTCGGCTCCCAGCTACTCCCTGTCCGTCCCGTTGCCTCGGTGCACCTCTCCGAGAAATCACCCAAGGGCACCGAGTCGGCAAAGCCCCGGCAAAGCCCCGAGCCTCTCCTGCCAGCCTATAAGGTCGACACGGACTCCCGGATCTCATGAAATGGTATAACCGAGCCATCCTGTCAATCCTATGCAATGTCTCTCCCAAAACCAGCGGGACAATGTCCTTCCCAGCCACTTGCAGTCTCTAACCATGTCCAAGAGACCACTATGACAGATCCCCACGGACTCGGTGAACGGAGCAGAGAATACGCAAAGGATAAATGCGTCCATAGCCACCGTGGTCGCAGCCATATCTGGAGACCCAAACTCCGCCCGGATATCGTAAAGGTCAATCCCGTCCGGGCTATCATCATCCCTCAGCCTCTCCCAGAGGAATCTGCAGAAAAGATGCAAGCTTTGCCGCCACCGGCGCATCTCCGACCAGCGGAATAGATATAGCCTCAATCTCGGGACCCCCAATCAAGGCTCGGAAGTCTTCATGCGTCGGGACAATCTCGTTATAAGAAAAGCAGTAAACATGTCTCCGGACGTCCAGAACTTTGTTGCGGCTCTCAAAAGGTCCCAATCGGGCGGGAGATCCCTCAAATGCCATAAAGACTTGATCTTGAAGGAAGAATCAAGCAGCCCCCTATGAGATTGGAAGTTGTGTCTTACCCAAGATTGAAGATCGGACAGAAAACAGTCTCGCTTCCCCCTTTGCAATCTAACGGGCTTCTCCATTGCAAAATGACCAAAGATGGTGCTTTTAGGTCCAAAATGTGCTCACAGGAACAATTGGGACAAGTCTAAGTTGAAAATGAAATGAAATGGCCAAGCCTTGCTTTTATTCGTAAAATAACCGGTTCGACATTAACCGTGAGCCGCACGGCTTCATTTGCCCTCTGGACAAAACCGCACGGCTACATTAGCTATCTGCAGAAAAAAATTCTGCAGCAACCAAGTTGCTGCCCAAGGGAGTTTTCACCCCACTTTTTCAACCAAAACCTGTACAAAAACATATCCAGAAGCCATTCAAGCATTTATACACCATTATAAATCATTTTGGCCCAGTTTCAATACGATTCCAAGCAAAAAATCGCCCCAAGGCTCAGATAATATGCAAATTAAAAAAGCATGAATTAGAAAAGTAAATAAAGCATAAATACAATGTCTTCGCCCCATCGGCGCCAGAATAAAGCAAAAAATAAACAAAGTGTGCATAAATCTTGTCCATTGTTTGTTTTTGTTCCAAATCTATTCTAGAGACCTCCTAGGCCTCCGATTCTTCCTCCTCCTCATCGCTGCTCAGCTCGTAAACGCTAGCCTCCCTCATCAGGTCCTCCTGGTCGCTCACGTCAGACAGATGGACATTATCGTGCCCATACTCAGCCAGCTGCTCCAGAATGTCAGCGTTGGGTCCCCGCCCCCGAGGCATGGCACTGGAAGAGTACTCCGAGGCCGATGAGGTAGACGCTGTGCCCCCGACATGCCGTCTCTTGCGCCCAGGCTCCTGTGCATCCGCTGCCGCCTTTGAAGCGCAGGCCAGCTTCCTCAGAAGGAACCGGCGCATGTCCTTCCAGCCCCTATTCTGCCTGATCAGCCTATCATAAGTGCGAGCTGGAACCTGAGAAAAGAAGAGAAAAATCTCAGAAAAATCTCAGAAAATCTCAAATTTGCAAAAAAGCAAAGAAAGCTGAAAAAGGGAAAGACCCTAAAAGTATACTTACAGTGCTGTCAGGCGGCAGGGTATACTGGGGCTCCCTAGTGTCGGGGACAGGAATCCTCATCCTCCTCGGAACTCCGTGGACCACGTAGGACAGGTGCGCAGGAGGGATCGGCGGGTCAGTAGGCTCATCCTCCCCATATCCCTGAGTAACCACCAGCTTCACTAGCTTCTGTGGCGTCCTCAGTCGCTGCTCCACGAACACAGCGTAGGGGGTACCCATGTCGAAATACTCCTCTGCACCTATACCTCCCTGGTACCTAGCAATCTCATCCTCTAACCAATCCCTGGGCTGCAGCATCCGTGCTGGAGGATCCTGAGGAGTAATAGCGTCCAATGGAGGGATATGGCCATGCTGCCTCGAGAAACGGTCCCCCAAATATATGACATCACATGTCAGCCCAGTGAGCCATCTCCTCTGCCTCGTCGCCTTAATAGCATCTCCCAGCAAGATCTCCGGATACCTGCCCCACGGGTAGAAGTCCACTCCATCGTGCCCATCCCTGTTGATGATCGGCTTCACCATTTTGTAGTCGAAGGTGATCCGGGTCTTCCCCGTGAATTTATCCCTTGCATCCCCCCTCCAGCGAACCATAGCAGAGAAAATGGTGATATCACTCTGTTGGTTCCAAGGAAAGAACCCGATCACCTCACAAAACCAGGCCTGCATGTTCAAAACATCAAAATGTCATTCTCTCTCTCATAAAAGTCTCAAGACAGAAAAGAGAAAAGAGAAAAGAAAGGAGACTACCTCAAGGGCAAAGGAGAAACAGTCCATGGAAGCAGCCTTGTTACGGCTGTACATGTCCAAGGAGAAGTACAACTCCGCCAATCCGGCCTCTCCCCAAGAGACCGTCCCTATCCCATCCACATCAACCAAAGAATCAAGGAGACAAGTCATAGCTAGCGTCCCAGAATTGGCGAAGATAGTGACTGACAACATCAACCACACAAATGCTCTAGCAAGCTGGTGGGAAGCCACATCATTAGCAGCAAAGTTCTGCATGCAGTTCTGGACTGCCACCTCGACATTCCGCGTCTCCATACCCAGCCCCTTGGGAATCAACTCAAATCCAACCAAATTCTGAAACTCCTCGGCAGTAATATGGTCTCTCCAAGTCACGGGCCTCCCGGTGAACTGTAGGCCAGTAATAGCTGTGAAATCGGCAGGAGTCACTGTCAGCTCTCCCCATGGATAATGCCGCACGGCTGCATTAGCTCGAGGTCCCTAGCCGCACGGCCTCATTGGCGATTTCCAGACTGCCTATAAATAGAGCCCTCCTCAACCCATTTTAAGAATCCACAAAAGGCATCAATTACTCATATTACGAAGAAATCCTCCCAAGAAGATGCTGGAAGTCCAAGAAGGTGAAGAAGAAGGCCAAGAAGCTACCTCCCTCCTCCTTGAAGATCCAAGATCAATCTCTCCTCCTAGCTCCATCCAAAGAAGAAGGAAGCCATTGGTAACCTCGCACGCCCTAACCTTGCATCCTAATTGCTTTATAAATTGCTCATTGCATTGCCTTTATATTGCTTGGGACTTGGTAGATTAAAGATCACATCTTTATATTCCCCCTTCCCCTTTTGCATGCATTAGACATCATTTGTCATAAAAATGTAGTCTTTTCCCCATAAAGGTGCATCCTTTGCACCTAAAACCCCCATTTTCCAATAAAAATGTCATCTTTATGCATCCTTTGCATATAAAAATCAAATCTTGTCAATCAAAATGCATCCTTTTCATTCAAAATTCCTTTTCCAAGCATCAATTGCTTTAAAGATCATGTCTTTACCATAAACTAGCATCATATGCTTTTCAAAATGCAATCTTTATGCATCATTTGCATAATGAGTTCCAATTTCTTCATAAAAATGCATCATTTGCATAAAAATCATATCTTTATGCATCATTTGCAATAAAGATCATTTCTTTGAATCAAATGCATCATTTGCAACCCAAAAATGTCATCTTTTCATTAAAAATGTCATTTTTACATACATTCCCCCATTCCCCATTAGTAACCTCGGAACGGACCGATGTAAAAGATCCTATCTTTACATCGTTCCTTCCATAAAGGTTTCATAATCTCTTTAGAAAGGGACACCTTTGAACCCTATATCTCCGATTATCACTTAAGATGAGTATGAAGCATCTATACGAGCTCGACCATCTTAAAGTGTAGGATTGATGGGCTAAGGACCCTCCTTTTCTAAAGAACCTCATCTTTGACTACAAAGAGAGTCATTCTCTCGATCACGCAAGTCCCAAGGTCCAAAAAAATGCGATGATCACAAGTTCAAGATGAGGGCGGGATCATAATCCCGAATACATAAAATCCAAGAAATCCCGAGCGACAACCAACAAATGGTTTGTACGTCCGGAAGACGACTTGGGACATTCCCTCCTTATTTTCAAACACATGCACACAAGAAAGCACGCAAGCAAGCACGATTAATGGGATCTTGGGAGACTTGCTCCGGCAAGGCACCTTGGGTGAACGACGATCCGTTCTTTCCAAGGGGTAACTTAACCTCCGAACCCATAAAACCTTTTTTTCAAAGTTTTGAGGTAATCAAAATGGAGTGGCCACTCCGTTTTTCAAATTAAACCGGATGTCTTCAAACTCGCGTGAATCCAACAAACACAAAATTTTGGGCACACATTCACAGAACCGCACCAGCCAAACCGCGTGCTACTGCTGCTGGTGCTGGTCCAACAGAAGGGCAAGAAGAAGATGAATCTAGCTGATGTACCTGATGAAGAAGAAGAAGATGCTGGAATTGCTTCTTTGACTGCAAGAGCTAAGAAGGCCAAAAACACCAAGGATGCTTTGACTGATGAGGATCTGATGCAGTTCTATAAAGCCAAGCTGGATAAGTTGGAAAGAGCGGCTGAAATGAAGAGGGCTGCTAAAGGGAAATCAACTGAACCACCTCCCCAACCGCAACCTTAACCTCAACCGCAGCCCCCTCACCAAACTCAACTGCCTCCTCCTCAAACTCAATCACCTATCCAAACACCACCTCAATCACCCATTCAAAACCAACCTCCATCTCCTATCCAATCCCCAATTTACTCTCATCATTCTACTCCTCACAAATCTCCTTCCCAAACTCCTCCATCTTCACCCAAACCGCTCTCCCCTATTCAACCGCATAGAGCTGCAACCGCTCAGGGCGAGAACCCTAAGAAGAGGAGATTTAAAATGATAGCCAAAAAGAAACTCCTACCAAAGGGCCAAACGTTTTCTCAAACGTGTTGCCAAACAATTCCCTTCTCCTTCTCCTTCTCCTTCTCCTTCTCCTTCTCCTTCTCCTTCACACTCACCCTCCCTTTCTGATTACCACATCCCCTTTGACATTGACTCACCCTTACCCCCAGCTTTTTCTGAATGGACCACCAAAACCATCTGTGGGCCAAGCCATTTCAACCTCCACATTCAGAGACCCAACTCCTTCACCCCCTCATTCCAACCGCGGTCAAACATCCCCTCCATCTTCAAACCGTGTTCAATCTCCACCCCCATCAAACCACAACTAAACTCCACCTCTTTCTAACCGCGACAAAACTCCTACCCCTCCTACCTCCCCTCAACATCAATAAACCCCTCCACTTTTTGTTCACACCACTCAAACCAACTCCACCTTAGACTCACCTCCTAAAACCTCAAGCCTTCCAACTACCTCTATTCCTCCTCCTAACCAAACCACCCCCAACCAAATCGCCCGTATTATCTTACCCTAAACACTCCCCATTCCATCTCCAACTACCCAAACTCATACAATCCCAACCGCCCACATATTCCAAACCTTACATACCCAACTACCTCAAACAACACTCCCCTCCCAAACCCCACCCATTATCCAAACCGCTCATCCACCCTTTACCCAACTGTCTCCCTCATACCCTCCTATTCCTTCTTCCTCAACCACTCCGACAGACTACTCCCAAATCCTATCCACTCTCCACCTAATCCAAAATCAACTCTTGGTCAACCAAGGACACATGATTAAGGTGACAGAGTCCAACCGCTCCCTAGAAGCCTCCAACCTCACTCTTCAAGCCAATGTTGACTCTCAAACCCAATATTTGGCTATCCTGAAATCCCAATTGATGGATGCCATTAAGGGGGAGAGATTTTAGTCAACCACAGGTGACCAAACCGCAAACATTGTGAAAGCAATTGTTGATTCCAGCTTGTCAAATTTCAAACAACAGTTGGCCAACAACGTAATTGAATTCATTGGTGATTGTGCCACCAGTGAACAGGTCAAGAATATGCTTGCAATTGCTGGAGATCTGATCTGTGATACTGTTGAGCAAGACTTGGAGAAAATGAAAACTGAGCTGATTGAAGCTTTCAATGCCAGACCGCAGCAGCTAGCTTCAAATCAAACTGCTGAAATCAAAACCGCCCTTGATTTCTTGGAAACCAATGTTTTGTTAGAGATGGACTCTCTTAAAGGAAATCTGAATGTGAACTTGAACATTGTGGGAGACAGTATCAAGGCAAAAATCAAAGCTTTAGATGAAGAAGTCAGTGATAGGTTTGAGAACCTAAAGGAAGGATTCAATTCCAAACTGAGCTCCAAGATCAATGAGCTGCAAACTTTCTTAAAGGTAACAGCAGATTTAGAGCCTATCAAAGAAGTTATCTCCACTCAAACCGCAGCTATTCAGGGGGAGATTCACACTTTCTACAACTCTCTCAACTCCTCCTTCGAAATACAAACTGATAAGCTTAAGGAAAATCTAGTTGCTAACACTAGAGCAATTGGTGCCACAAATGCAACCTCAACCCATTCGGTAAATGCTTTGAAAGTTGTGGAGACCACCCTTGGAAGAACCACTGAAGAAGTCAGGGCTTTGAGAAGAACCCTTCGTGCAGAAAGCTCAGCATTCAAACCTTCTGGACCGCGTGTTGCTGAGTAAGAAGTGAATCAACCTCGTCATCAACCGCCTCAGCAATAGAACCGCATTATTTGTAAATTCCTTTTTGCTGAACTCTTTTGTAAGTTAGACCGCACTCTCTTTGTATTTTTTGAATCTAACTTCTTTTGTTTTTGTAACCTTGTAATTTCCTTTCCTACATGTATTTGTAACTTCAACCATTTAAGGTAGTAATGAAAATTGCATCATGGTTCCAAAACCTTGTTCATATCAAACTGCTTGTTTGTAGAACAATGAAACCGCAATGGTTTAAAACCTCAATCAAATATTTTCTAACATAAAATCATATTTTCGAATTGAAGTTTAAACTGCACTTTAAACTTAAATTCATATTTTCTATGTGCACTGAATGCATTTCTATACTTTCAACTTGTAAGTTTTCAATCTCTCAATAGTATAGAAATCTATAACTTAAGCTAGTGTGTGCATTGACTTGGGACATGACTTACCATGTTAATTCTTATGGACATGTTTTTACCAAAGTACAATGTTTGCTTTTGTTATAGTAGGTAATGGCATTAATCAAATAGGGGGAGATTGTCTCCTAGCTTTAGCATAGATTTGATTGATACCATAATCTCATCTCTATTTTAAGGACTTTAGGCCCATATGTAATGAAGCTTAGACTTCAATTTTTTAGCATAAGTCCATTTTATAGAATAGGTTAAATTAGGCTTGAAGATTGATACAAGACTCATTGGACATGAGGTTTCAGTTCAAGATGTTTCAGACCGCACCATCATAACCGCTCCAACAAATTGCTCTGTGGAAATCTCTATCTGAAACCGCATCTTGAAGACCTAGTGCAAACCGCAGTTGTGAAACCACACATGCAAATTGCAGTGCAGTTCCAATCTTTAGACCACACTATGGAACCTCCTCTGGTGAAACCGCACTTGTCAAACCGCATGAACACCAGACCGCATCCAATGATTGAAGACTTGAAGTGAACCACATATGACTATTGGAATCCACGTCAGCAATGACAAAAGTCAACCACCAAATCTTGTCACGTAATTCAATGTCAGAGAAGATCTGCAAGGATCTTGAAAAGGTGACAGGTGTCCTTCATACCTTATTTGCAGCTAGAGTCTGATCAGCTTTACCTGCAACTGCTATACCAAAGGATAAAAGTGGATTTGTGGACCAATCAGAAAGCACCAGTACAGTCCTTGCAAATTGTTGTGTCCAACAGCTACTTTCTTGGTGCTTGGGTATAAATACCCCTAATCTTCAACACTTAATGATTGCTTGAGAAATTGATTTGCTGTAAGTTCATAAGAAGTTGAAGCTCTGCCCAGAAAATATTCAGCCCTTTGAATCTTCATCTTCTTCCTTCAAGAAATATTTCCCAGCCCAGAAATCAAGCCTTAAACACATCAAGAATCAATGTGCTCTACATCATACAGATTCAAAGAGCCTTGATCTTGTTCAACACACACACACCTCACTTGATTAATCACATAGATTATTCATTTGAGATACACCAGTTATAGTCTAGGATTTGATCTTCATAGAATAGATATTAGATCTGAGTATTGTACTTTGCACTTTGTAATCTCTCATACTCAATATAAAATCATACTCTTAGAAAATCCAAGACTAACCATCTTGGTGGTGGATGTAGATCATTTATGATTGAACCACTCCAAATATTGTGTTCATCAATTCTGCACTTTTATTTAGTGTTCATTGCTAATAATTTTGTCTTATCTGTTTGATCTTATTTTCAGTTATCCATTATTGTGAATTGTGTTTGAAGTTAACTTTGTCAAATCTCACTTTTCTGTTTTATAAACCGCACTGAAAACCGCGCTTGTAAACCGCACCTCTAAATCGCTTTATAAACTTAGATATTCCGCAGTACATTTTGCAATTCTACTTGCAGTTTCTTATACACTGCAAGCAGTTTGTAAACAAGAGGTTTAGTTTTCAAAAGCTGGCAAAAAATTTGTAACAGCTGTTCACCCCCCCCCCCTCTAGCTGTTTTTCACCCTTGTTGCTACCTTTGGAACCAACAAAAGGAGACACTTTATATTCACAAATCAAAGCTAGACTCCATAATTTTCGAAAAAATTTACATACCCATGATCCATACATCCAAAATGACAAGAACCAAACCCTAGTTCTAGCATGTCATCATTCAAAGCAAAAATCAAAGACAAAATTTGATTCTTACCTCTATTTTCGCTTTCCTCTTCGAATTGTGCGTATGCACATCCGAGTATAGCTCATCTGGATTGATTGTTGAAGGTTTGTAGATGGAGAAATTTCTTTGCAAATCCAATCTCCTCTCGATGGCTTCTTGGCCCCTTTGGTGATGATATCGTATATATTCTTCTACCATAATGAAGGATTAACAAAAGGAAAGGTTTTCTTGGGAGAAATTTGGCTCAACAATGGCAGTTTCTCCCCTCTCTCTCTCTCTCCCCCCGACGGCTGAATGTTGAAGAAAAGAGGTGGAATGGCGACATTTGCAATTTGAAACTGCTTAAAAACGCCTATTCTCCTCTCAGATCCATGTGGACCTCCTTGTAAATTTAGGGAGGAGCCGCACGGACCACATTGCAGCCCAGGCAATTGACCTTCTTGCCTCTACAATCTTTGCCCTTGGCTGTCCTAAAGCCATTTCCTGCAAATTCATGCCCTTTGGTCCCCAAAGTAACCTCGGCCGTCATCGTAAGCTCGAATCCCTTTTTCGGCCGTCATCGTAAGCCCGAATTTCTTCCTCGGCCAGCATCCTAAGCCCGAATTTCTTCCTCGGTTGTCATCGTAAGCCCAAATTCTTTTCCTCGGCCATTATCGTAAGCCCGAATTCTTTTCCCCGACAGTCATCGTAATCCCAAATCTTTCTCCAGCTAAGCGACAAAGTATTTCCAACCAAGAAATCATGAAACACCCCTGAGACTATCGAATCTCGACACTTACACAAAAACAAATCATCCTCCACTTAGGCCGAGACTCCTCCGAATTGCTCTCAACTTAGGTATAGACGCCTCCAAACAGTCTCACAGTCAGGCCACTCAGGTCGAGACTCCTCTGAATTGCTCTCAACTAGAGCCATCAAGTTGGGACGGTCCCGTCGGGACGTCTCGTCCCGACATACAAATGGGACGGGATGGGACGACATTTTTTAATCCCGTTTGAAAACGGGACTATTCGGGACGTCCCGTTTGGGACGCGGGACGAACGGGATATGGGACGGGATGGGACGGGACGTCCCGTTCCCGTTTCTTAAAAAAAAAACGTCAAATATCAAAAAATCCAGTCAAAATTGTTTACAAAATTACAACCCTGCATTCGTTTCTCTTTCTCTTCCGCAGCCTTGACGATTCGGCGAACGGCGACGGCGATGGCTCAGGTACCTATTCTAACCTCAAATCTCCATGTTGTTGTTTGTTCGGCATTAAGAGCGAGATAGTGTGTGTGTGTGAGAGAGTGAGGGAGAGAGAGTTGTGTGTTGTTTGTGTTAGGGTTTACTGATATTTAGTCATAATCTTTTGAAATTTTTGTTTTCTGTAGTGAGATAGTGTGTGTGTGTGTGTGTGTGTTGTTTGTCTTAAGGTTCTCTCTCTATCTCTCTCTCTCTCTCTCTCTCTCTCTCTATGTGTGTGTGTGCGCGCTTAGTCATAATCTTTTGAATGAGATCATCTTTGATATCTCCCCAAATGCCAGTCAGTTGTAGGGTTGTGCATCGAGTTGATTTTACTTTGCTAGCTATAGTTTGGTTTGATCAAATGGAGTGTACAGTATCACTTTGGGATTTTGCATCGAGTTGATTTTACTTTGTTTCTTTGGAACCATATGATAGTTGGGATTGAATTTCATTTTTCTGCAAGTGTTGGTCTCATGGAATTTCTGTAGTAGTTCCTCATCTCTCAAGTTCTTTTACTCTCGTCCTGCTATAGGGTGTGTGTGATTACTCTGTGAAAATATCTTCACATACCAGGGAATTGATTAGAGTTTTATCATCCTTGTTGCTTCTCTTAACACTTGATCACAACAGGCTGAGTTTAAGAGAATCACTTCACCCCTAAAGCACCAGACTAGGTGTGTTGCTGCCTTTCCGGATCAACAAGGTTTCCTCGTAACATGTTTTACGGTCAACTAGGCATAAGGTGGTCAAAATTAACTTTTGCTTTCTATTTCTTAGGTAGATTATATGTGCATAGTCTTTTGCAGGAATATGCTCTAGAGCTGTCCCGCTCCATTATGATAACCTGCATATTCATCTAGCTGTCTAGGACTTAGTATAAAGTGGTGCAGGATAAGGTTAAAAATTCTGGTGTATCTCGCTGCATATTTAGGCTTTCTGAATGAAGTGCAAATGTATTGGAGACATTATTCTACTGTTTTAGTTTGGTTTTTGTCTTCTATATGCTTCGGTAAATCTGAATTTTTTGCTACTTTTGATAGGTGTTCAGGAAGATAGTCTTTTTCCTTATTTTTATGCATCTTGCACTTTCTGGTCTACTCTCTGAGTTTCGTAAAACAAAGACTAACAATATTCATCTGTATATTAAATTATTTTGTAGATTGGTCCTCTCCAAGCCTCTGTAAGTGTGGATTATTCTTTCAAACATGATCAATTTCTCACTCTTTCTGAACTGATGCCTATTTGATAGATAATTTTTAGTTTCCTTTCTATAGCGCCTAGTCAGTAGTCAACGCTTATCCCTCTAGTCAACGGGTCCCGCGGGATCCTGCGTCCCGTAAATGGGACGGGATGGGATGGAGTATTTTAGTCCCGTCCCATTTTGTCCCGTCCCGTTTTGTCCCGCTCCCGTCGTGGGACAACGTAATTTCGTCCCGTCCCGTCCCGTATTCCCGTATTAACAGCTCTACTCTCAACTTAGGTATAGCCTCTAAACAGTATCACTCAGGACGAATACCTCCAAATCATTCCCCACAGGTTGAGGCCCCTCAAAATTGCCCTCACACTCGAACTACGATTATGCTTGATTCCCACTTAGGATACGTAGGAATCCTATCAAAGGGTCCAGCCATCCGACCAACACGATCATTTCTCTCCCTCCCAACAAGCGATCTAGATTGGGATTCTTATTTTTATCGACGACCTCACTTCCTTCATAAGTGACGTCGCCGAAGAGCTACTGTAAGTACCCCAATCCGGACCGCTCTCCATTCGAGCCTGCGAAAAGGACGCTAAGGGATCACTTCTCCTCGATCACAAAGTCCCGTGGCTTCCCAAGGATCAAACGGACCAAGCCAAACCAAGGAAGGACCTTTCAGGCATTTAAAAACTTGAAGGACTTATGCAAGAATGGCACAAAAGTAAAAAAAAACTGACAGATTAAAGAGTAAGTCATGCGGACCTCTTTGCTGCATGGTTGGTCCGTGCGGACCACATTGTCAACACGCAACATGAAACAAAAGTCAAGACGTTTGATTGGTTAAAGTCAAAGCCGTGCGGACCAATTGACTGATTAAAGGCCAATCCATGCGGACCACTTTGTCCAGGCCCAGACCCTATAAATACTGGTCTCCAACCACTTCATTTTCATAACAAAAATCACTCACAATCATCCCCATTCAAAAAACATCACAACAAATCCTCCCCTTGTATCCCCTTTTATCCTTTTTCATTTCCATTCATCCCGATCCATCCCGATCATCAACAAACATCACAAACATCATCCCCAATCAGCTTCACTCACATTCCCTCAAAATCCTAATGAAAATACCCCCGAAGCGACGAGAATTCGAGTGTGAACGAGAGTTAATTAGGGGAGATTTTGCCATAAGTGAGGGCAAAACTTCTTTCCTCTTTAAAACACCCTAAATCAAACACATTCCTCCTACGCAAACAAACCCGAGGAAGATAGAAAGAAACCAACATTAGTGAGATCTCCTTCCAAACCCTAAATAACTGCTTTAATTTCCAAGTCTTTAAATATTATCGTCTATACACATCGTTTATAATGTAGTCTTTATTTACTATATTTGTCATAGACCCAAACCATCTAAATGATCCTACAAGATCTTCCATTCACAATGTACACAAGAATGGAGGTCTGATAGTGATAGTGTTTTGTTCATATTCCATGCACTCTCTTTTCATTATTTACTTTCAAATGTACTGTATTTCTTAAAACACACATAAACACATACACTGTTGGGTATGCATATTTTAACCCTCCTATTTTGTATTAGATTTGATTAATACCATAACCTCCTGTCTATTTTAAGGACTTTAGGACCCTATGTAATGAAGCTTAGACTTCAATTTTTTAGCTAAGTCCATTTTATAGAATAGGTTAAATCTAGGCTTGAAGACTGGCACAAGAATCATTGGATCTAAGTGTTGCAGTTCAGCAGTTTCAAAACCGCCCTTCAAAACCGCACATGCAAACCGCATGTTGAATTCCTTCTTGAATCTGCTCCCTGAACTACCTCAGTGCAAACCGCTTAGTGAACCGCACCTATGCAATTCATCACCAACCGCTCTTTGCAAACCTCCTGGTGTATTCAACCGCACATCATCAACCGCTCTACACCAACCGCATCCAATGATTGAAGACTTGAAGTGAACCATTTTTTTACCGTTGGAATCCACGTCAGCAATATCAAAAGTCAACCACTAAATCTTGTTACGTGATTCAATGTCAGAGAAGATCTGCAAGGATCTTGAAAAGGTGACAGGTGTCCTAACCTCATTGCTTGCAGCTGGAGCCTGATCAGCTTTATCTGCATTAACAGTTCCAAAGGACAAAAGTAGTTGCTGTGGACCAATGGGAAAGCATCAAGTACTGTACTTTCAACAGCTGTATCCAACGGCTATATTTGAGATGATTGGGTATAAATACCCCTAATCTTCACCATTTGAAGATTGCTTAAAAAAATGAGAAGTGCTGTGTTCATAGAAGCTGAAGCTCTGCCCAGAAATTCATAAGTCCTTTGAATCTTCATCTTCTTCCTTCAAGAAATATTTCCCAGCCCAGAAATAAATCCTTAACACATTCAAGAATCATTTAGCTCTACATCTCACAGATTTAAAGAGCCTTGATCTTGTTCTCACACACACACCTCACTTGTTTAATCACATAGATTAATCACTTGAGATACACTGGTTATAGTTTTAGGATTTGATCTTCATAGAATAGATTTTAGATTTGAGTATTGATCTTTGTAACTTGTAATCTCTCATACTCATAGTAAAATCACTCTTGAAAATCCAAGACTAACCATCTTGGTAGTGGACGTAGATCGTTTATCGATTGAACCACTCCAAATCACGTGTTCTTACTTTCTGCATTTATATTTCCTGTGATTACTAATTATTTATCTCTTTCTCTGCTTGATCTTTATTTAGATATCCATTATTGTGAAATAGTGTTTGGAGTTAACATTGTCATAACCTCACTTTTGCAAACTGCACTTTCAGTAAATCGCACTATCAAACCGCTTTGCAAAACCGCCTCTCAAAACCGCTTTATAACTTCAATATTCCGCTGTGCATTTTACAACTCTACTTGCATTTTATTATTCACTGCGAGAGGTTTTGTAAGCGTAGAGGTTTAGTTTTAAATTGATGGCGAAAAATTTGTAACAGCTATTCACCCCCCCCCCTCTAGCTGTATTTTCACCCTTGTTGCCACCTTTGGGATCAACAAGTGGTATCAGAGCTAACACATTTTAAAACCACAGTTTTTCAAGCTTAACAGCTTGTGTGCCGATTCAATATGGCAAACTCAAAGACAATGACAACTGTTAACTATTCACACATTCCAATCTTGGACGAAGACCACTTTGACATCTGGAAGTGCCGAATGCTTATTCATTTGGAAACTATAGATGAGATGCTGGTGGAGTGCGTAGTCAATGGGCCATGGATTCCAATGAAGGCCAACACTGATGCAACCACCAATGCTGAAACTTCAGAGGTCAAAAAGCCAAAAGAAGAGTGGTCGGATGAAGAGAAGAGATTAGTTGCCTTAGACAGCAAGGCAAGGCACATCATTTCTGGAACCCTCCCCGTTTCAACTATTCAGAAAGTGATGTACCTCAAAACTGCAAAGCAGATGTGGGATGCCATCGAGAGCTACCTTGAAGGTGATGACGAATGCAAGGAAAGCAAATTATATGCTGTTGAAAGATCCTACAACAACTTCAACAGAAAACCCAACGAAACCTTGCGCAAACCTACTATCGCTATGTTGAGGTAGTTAATGCTTGTAGATCTCTTGGCAAAACTTTAACTGATAAGGAAATCAATATGACTTTCCTATCTGCTTTAGGTTTTAGATGGGTTAATAAGGCTACCTCTCTAGAAGACTCAAAAGTTTTGAATACTTGGTCATTAAGTAACTTGTATGCAAACCTTAGAGTCTATGAACTTAAATTAAATCATATCGAAGAGATTGAAGGGAAAACTAAATCGCTTTCTATGTCCGTAGTGGAACAAGAGGAGAAACCATCTACATCCAATCAAACTGCAGATTCTTCCATATCAACCTCATCACTCATTGAGATGGATGATGATGATTTTGCCATGTTTGTGAAAAGATTTCAAAAGTTTAGAAAAGCCTCAAAACCTTTCATAAAAACATTTTCAAAAGGCAAACCTCCGGCAACGTTTTTTAAGGCTGGAGATACAAAGAAAAAGAGTGATCTAGTTTGCTACAACTGTAGAAAACCTGGTCACTTTGCATCTGAGTGTCCACAGCCCAAATACGAATACATGAAAAAGAAAATCTCTCCTGCGAAATTTTCTCGTCGCAAGGGAATGGTTGCTGAGGAGGAAGAGAATTCCAAGGAATTAGCAACTTGGATTGAAACAGATTCTGATGATGGAAGTGACGAAGAAACCGAAGAGGTTAATCTCTGCTTAGTTGCAGACGCTTCTGATGAATCAGATTCTGAGTCAGTCGAGTTGCAAGATATGGAGGAAAAAGAGGTTTCTGCAAAACTTCCAAATTTTAAGTTGGATGATGATGTCAAACTCACTCCCAGCGTTAAGATAGGAAATTGTTCGTATTCTCATCCAATTTTCTCTTCTAAAAATGCTCCACCTTCAAAAGCAATTTCAAATAAGAAAATTTTAAAAAAGGTGGTGGAAGAAGTTTCTCCCTCGGAAAACGAAAAAATGTTTAAGGAAGCTGAAATGGTGATCCATCAATTCTCTAATCTTAAGAAAGCCTTAAGCTTAGCTCATGATGAACTTACTCTGTACAAGACGGAGAAAACAGTGATGAGGTCCGAAATTTCAAATCTTAAGGACCAAATCAAAAAGATGACTCCTCTTGCTGATTAAAACCGCATTCTTGAAACTAAGGTTGCTGCACTTCAACTCCGAAATGATGACCTGGTCACCCAACTCAATGATCGTCAAAAAATTATTGATGGGTGGCTCAAGTCAAAATCTTATGCAGAACAAATCATAGATACCCAATTACCCAGTGGAGTTACTGAGGGTATAGGATTTGGATCTGCTGAAGAAGAGAAGTGTGCATCCTGCAGTGAAAAGGATGAGGAAATTTTGAAACTAACTAAAGAAATTCCTAAGGGGAAGCATGCTAAAGGCAAGGGTAAAGGACAACAAATTAATTATGTCTACCCAATAGGGAAGCAATATGGGAAGAACTCTCAGATGAAGCCAAAGGATTTTGAGAGTGTAGCTTCAGAGGAAATGGCATATGGAGTTGGCCGCATCCCTAAAACCGCTTCTGGTGGAACTAGAGATGCGGCAACCACTTAAGTCGACCGCGCCTCTTCTTCGACCGCTCGACTCCACGCCTTCAAAAGCAATAAGAGAGCTCCCGGAAAATACGTGGTCAAACTAAAGCCGGTTCCCTTTGTTAAGCACAAGAAACCGCGCCTCCCAAACCGCATGCGGCTCTAAGAAGAGTAAGGAGTTAGTAAAACCTCATGATGCTTATAGCTTTTATAAATGTTCTGTGTGTGATGGTTTAGGTCACAAGGCTGCAGAATGACTTTTACGGTTCACATCCAATGCCAGAAAGAGTAAACCTCCTTCTGTCAAACAGGTGTGGGTCGTGAAGGGTTGCTAACTTCAGGACCCAAGGAATAAAGGGGGACCTCGTTCTTAATGTTTACATTTCAGATCCTCTGCTTCATGGCTGGTCACTCCAAGGAAAATGAATGGTATCTTGACAGTGGCTGCTCAAGATATATGACTGGAGATAGATCATTACTAGAAGATGTCATTGAAGCAAGTGGTCCGTCTGTAACCTTTGGTAACAACAACAAAGGAAAGACCATTGGATATGGTGTTATAAGGAGAGGAAACCTAACCATTGAGAAGGTTTCTCTTGTTGAAGGACTCAAGCACAACCTCCTTTCAATTTCTCAATTCTGCGACAAAGGAATGCTTTGCAACTTTACGTCATCAAACTGCTTTATCAAAGATAGCATTTCCGGAGTCACCCTACTCACAGGGATTCGTAAGAGTAATATTTACATTATTGATCTAAATTCTGCATGTAGTATTACTAATCTCTGTTTTGTAGCTAAAAATGTGAGCGACAATAGTTGGCTATGGCACAAGAGGTTGAGCCACTTGAACTTCAAGTATCTTGCAAAGATTGGTAGGGAAAACCTCGTTCGTGGTTTACCTAAAGTGGCTGACCATCATCCAGAGAAATGCAGTGCATGCCAGCTTGGTAAGCAGTCCACGTCATCTTTCACCAGCAAGACCGCTCCATCAACTTCAAGATGCTTACAACTGCTTCACATAGATTTGTTTGGACCCGTAACCACTGCCAGCATTGGAGGAAATAGATATACCTTAGTGGTGGTGGATGATTATTCAAGATATACGTGGGTTGAGATGATGATTTCCAAAGATGATTGCTACGAGATTCTCACCGCACTTTTTAGATGGCTCCAAACTCAAAAAGAGGACGACATCGTTAGTGTTCGATCAGACAATGGAACAGAATTCAAGAACAACGGTGTTGCTCAGTATTGTGATGACCATGGAATTGATCACAATTTCTCAACTGCTGGTGTTCCACCACAAAATGGGGTTGTGGAAAGGAAGAATAGGACGTTGATTGAGGCTGGAAAGACAATGATATCTGAAGCCAAGCTGCCTCAGTATTTCTGGGCTAAAGCAATCAATACTGCATGCTTCACTCAGAACCGCTCCCTCATCAACAAAACCTATAATAAGACTCCCTATGAGCTTTGGCGAGGAAGAACCCCCAACATTGCATTCTTCAAGATCTTTGGCTGCAAATGTTTTGTCCTCTACAACGGAAGAGAAAATAGAGGTAAATTCGGAGCCAAGGCCGACGAAGGTATTTTTGTTGGGTATGCTAAACATTCAAAAGCTTTTCGTGTTTTCAATAAAACTAGTTTAAAAATAGTTGAGTCTGTCCATGTTACTTTCGATGAGCATTCTCTCCTTGAGCCACATTTGGCTCCAAATGTTGCTGACGATTTTGTTGAGCATAATGAAACAGGTGAACCCTCTCAAACCGCACCTGAACCTCAACCACAAAATCCAGCACCCTCAACTGAAATTCCCTCAAATCGCAGATTTGAAACCGCACCTGAAGTTCTTACTCCAGATGCAACTCCTAGGGAAGGAGAAGTTGAGAATTCCCCTATCCAGCTTATAGAACGTCTTCGTCAACTTACCTTCCATGACTTCGCTGAAGGATCTAACGACGTTCCAATTGAAGATCTTGACAAACCTCTGTCCAACCGGACTTACCCCCGGAGGTTCGTGAAGTCGGCGGTCACCCTCTCTCTAATGTGATTGGTGATCTGTTTTTCGGTGTTCAAACAAGGAGATCGAACTATGACGAGCATACTTCCTTGATATCTCAAATTGAACCCAAGAAGATTGATGAAGCACTCCAAGATTCCAGTTGGGTCGTTGCTATGCAAGAAGAACTCAACCAGTTTGGAAGATGCAAGGTCTGGACGTTGAGTGCACTGAGACCTCAGGATCAAGGAGTGATAGGAACTAAGTGGGTATTTAGGAATAAGATGGACGAGAATGGAAGCATCACTAGGAATAAAGCAAGGTTGGTTGCACAAGGATATAGGCAAGAAGAAGGAATCGATTATGACGAAACCTTTGCTCCAGTTGCAAGATTGGAAGATATCAGAATCTTCTTAGCCTACGCCTCTTTCATGCGTTTCAAGTTATATCAAATGGACGTAAAGAGTGCTTTCCTCAACGGCGAACTGCAAGAGACCGTGTATGTTACTCAACTGCCTGGATTTGAAGACTCCAAATTTCCCAATCATGTCTACAAACTCCAGAAAGCTTTGTATGGACTTAAGAAAGCTCCAAGGGCATGGTATGAGACTCTTTCTAAATTTTTACTAGAAAAAAGTTTTAAACGCGGTAAAATCGATACAACTCTTTTTATTGCCAAATACAATGATCATACTTTACTTGTTCAAATATATGTTGATGATATCATTTTTGGTTCTACTAACGAGTTACTTTGTAAGCGTTTCGAAAAGCTAATGAAAAGCAAGTTTGAGATGAGCATGATGGGAGAATTAACATTCTTCCTCGGGCTTCAAATCAAGCAATGCGAAGAAGGTATTTTCCTCAGCCAAACCAAATATACCAAGGAGCTAATAAAGAAGTTTGGATTAGAAAATACTAAAGCATATGATACTCCAATGGCCACCGGCAATAAGCTAGATAAAGATCTCAAAGGTAAGAAAGTTGATCAAACTTTATATCGAGGTATGATAGGCTCATTACTTTATTTAACTGCTAGTAGGCCCGATATCATGTTTAGTGTCTGTGTATGTGCACGCTATCAAGCAGATCCTAGAGAAGCACATCTTATTGCAGTCAAGCTTATAATCCGCTATTTATCTAGAACCACTAACCTTGGACTTTGGTATTCCAAAGATTTGAACTTCGATCTTGTAGGTTATTCAGATGCAGATTATGCAGCTTATACTATTGATAGGAAAAGCACTAGTGGTACTTGTCATTTCCTCGGGAATAGACTAGTTGCTTGGGCCAGCAAGAAGCAAGCTTCAGTTTCAGTGTCAACCACAGAGGCTGAGTATATTCTTCTTGGTAATTGTTCTTTGTCAAATCTTTTGGATGAAGCGGCGGTTGGTGGACTATGGAATCCATGAAGGAAATTGTCCTATCATGTGTGACAACACTTCAACAATTTCGATCTCCAACAACCAATGTCATGCATTCTAAGACCAAGCATATTGATATCGAAGTATCATTTCCTCAAAGACCATGTGGAGAAGAGGAATATCCATTTAGAGTACGTGGGGACAGACAACCAGATTGTTGATATCCTCACTAAGGCTCTTGACTTCAAGAGGTTTTCATTCCTCAGAGGAGAAATGGGTATGCTTGAACTTAAATAAATTTCATATTTTTTATTGACTAACTTGTTTGTTGAGTTTAGGAAGAAACTCTTAAGGATTGAGACCGCTTGTGTTGAAACCGCCTGTACCAAAACCGCAAGATGTCCAACCGCCTGCATCCAACCGCTAAATGCCAAACCGCTTGATGCAGTCAGACCAACTGGATCAAAACCGCGGTTAAACAAAAATAAATTCTGTCTATTTTTGTCTTATCCTTAAAAAAAAAAAAAAAACTGTTCAAATTCTTTTTATTTATTTTTTAGTCCTTATTTTGACATAAGGGTATTTTTGCAAATGTTTTTCCTCGTTTATTTCAAAATTAAGAGCATTTAATGCTAAGGGGACATGAGCATTAAAAACCCTCATGTCAGCCGTCATTGAGAGAGGTGCAGGAGGTGAAAGGGTGCAACAGTTGGTATATTTCAATCATTTTTCTCTGAACCAACTGCCTACCCCTTCACCTATATATACCTGAGTTGGTGAAATTCTTTCTTTTCTTCTGCCAACTCCCTGCACTTGTACTATCTGTTTACCAATTCACTTTCTCTCTCTAAAACCTTTACAAAAACTTCATTTTTTACTCAATCATCAATGGCAACAACTTCAAAAAGACAAAGGGCCTCAACTGTTGCTAGGGCAAAGAAACCTATTCTGGAAATGGTAACAACTTCTAAACCCTAACTCTTAATTTCTGTCAAAATCAGCCATGGATGAACATAAACTGTTCGTATTCTTTAAGTTCTTATTTTGATGGTTCTGATCTTGATTCTTACTCATTTTTGTTGATTTTTGTTGGGTTATGATCGGATTCTTACATGGATTTAATATATGTAGTTTATTTCATGATCAATCCATGTTTAAAACACTAATTTTGTGATTTTCAGTTTATGAACCTTGAAAACCCACTTCGTGTTCTTGGTGTTTATGAATGATTCTGGGTAAAGATTGAAATTTTAATAATATATTGTTAATCCCCTTCCCAATGTGATCATTTTGACATGTTATTTGTTAATTTTGGTTAAGTTTTGATAAATCTTTGTTCTTGATGTTCTTGAACTGTTCTTCGTGTTCATCATGAAACTCATGAACTTTTCTTGAAAAATCATATGTTTTGGATGCCTTGAATCTGCATAGTGTTTTTCAACACTTAGAAAAAAATTCAACTTTTTCAAATTTTTTTTGGATTTCATTTGGTTTTGAAACCGCTTGTATGCAAACCGCTTATACTCTATGTTTCAAAACCGCTTCTGCTTTTCTAAGCTAACCGCATGCTGAACCGCTTGTTCAAATCTTTTGAAACCGCATGCTGGTTAAATTCCTTCCTTCATTGCTTTTGAGATTTTACTAAGTATATAGGCTGAAAACCAAGAAATTCCTCTCTAATCACCGCTTGCAGTGTGGGATAAGTTTGGATTACAATGCCACGTACTTAAGTAATCTTATTCTTAAATCCTCATTATCATTGTGTATTCATAGTTCACTTGGGGTTTAAAATTTTCAAACCGCACCATTGCTTAACCGCTTGGTGCCCAAACCGCTTGTGAACTGTGAATACAAATATGGATCTAACACTTCATGTTTTACCTTGTAGGATCCATCTACCTTCCTACCTGGATGGGAAGTAAATGAGGAAGAGCTCAAAATTGATGCTCTTGGAAGGGAGTTCTTTGAGGAAGCGAGAGTTTCGTGCATCCTACCGCTTTTCACCAAGAAGCAAGATTTCATAGTGCCTTCATTTGTGGACCAGTTCTTTGCAACCGCCAAGAAAAGGTCAAGAGTTCTAGATCAAGGTCAAAGAGTTGCCTGCCTGACCGCTGTTGTTGAAGGCCTGAAGCTATCCATTGACTACATTGACATCAGAAGGCTTTTCAGATTTGTTGTTGGTGGTGCTCCCTTAGAGGTTGATCAAGTTATTCAAGACTCTGCTGCCTCTCAAACTGCCAAAGTAGACACCTTGGCTAAGAAGTACAAGAAGATCCCCAGAAAGAATTTTGGTGAGCTGATGAGCCACATTGGTCATCTGGTTGGGAGAACTATTTGTGGAAAGACAGGAAACCATAACAACTTTACATCCCAACAATGGATGTACTGTTCTGCTATCTTTATGGAGATCCAACTGCATTGGCCTAAAATCCTCTACATGGAAATAAAGGATAGCATTGAGACCTATCAGTCCAAGGTCAAAGGTGAAGATCAGAGGTGGAGACCATTCTGCATGATCATAACCGCTCTATTGATGGACTATGAGCATCTAGATGATATGGTCACCAAGAATCCAGAGCTTATGGTGGACTGCTCAGATGATTCTCTTGGATTGCTTGCATGCCACTCCTTCAGGTATGCTAATGGAGATGCATTATACAAATCCTTGTATGATGCAGATACCTATCCCTTGAAGGAGCCCTATGAACTAAGAGATCCCACAACCGCTCCAAAAGCTAAAGGAGCCAAGCGGTCCAGGAAGCCACAAGCAAGAGCAGAACTGCCACCAAAGAAGACCAAGACCGCTCCAGCAACCAAACCGCCTACAGCTGATGATGGAGCTGATCCCAGTAAGAAGAAGCAGAAGAAGCCATCTGAAACCATGAACTTGGTGGATGAAGAGGATGAAGAAGAGGAAGACCCAAGTATTCCCAACTTGGTGGCTAGGGCCAAGAAGGCTAGGGATGAGATGGCTGGATTGACTGTGGAAGAACAGATGAAGGTTCTTCAGGATAGAATTGATAGATTGGCCAAGGAACAAGCTGAGAAGTATCAAGCCAAAGGCAAGACTGTTGACCCAACCGCCTCCCAACATGAATTGCCTCCAGAAAACCAACCGCCTCCAACCCCTCAAACTTCTCCTGTCCAATCACCTACCCAATCCCCAGTCAGATCCCCTTCCAAATCACCTTCCAAATCCAAATCCATAACTCCTTCCCCTATCAAAACTGCACCAATTCAGGGGGAGAAACCAAAGAGAAGAAAAATGATGGCCAAAAGGAAAACCTCTAAAAAGACCAAGCCTATCCAACCCTCACCCTCTCCTTCACCTCCCAGAAATTCCCCTCCTCAATCACCTCAAAATTTCCCTTTACCTTCCCCCAGAAAATCCCTTTCCCCATTATCCTCTCAATCCCCATATAACCCACCCCAACATTGCCATTCCATAAATTCACAACACTCAAACCAAACCCCTACTCGATCTGCCTATCAACAATGGCAGTCCAAGCCCTCTGCTGGACATGCTACATCCAAATCTGTTAGGGATGATCCAACCCCAACCAATTCCCCTAACAAAAACCACTCCCATTCCCCTACACCTAACCGCTCTAAATCTAAAACCCCTTCAAAATCCCCAACTCCACACAACTCACCCCTTAGACAAAACTCACTTCCTCCAAACATTCCTCCTCAAACCCAAAAAGCCCCTGAAACCAACCAATTCCAACCACCTCCTACCTTCACAACTGCTTCACCCTCAACCGCTCCTCCCACTGAATACTCCCAAATACTCCAAACCCTCAATCTGATTCAAGGCCAACTGGTCATCAACCAAGGCCATGTCCTCTCTTTGACCGCCTCCAATGAATCCCTCCTTGCATCCAATCACGCTTTACAAGCCAAGGTGGATTCTCACTCCCTTGAGTTGGCAACCCTTAAAGATTCTTTGCTTGATGCCATTAAGGGGGAGAGATCTACAGCAATTCCATCCTCCTCCTCAACTGCCACTCCTGACCAAACCGCTTTCCTAATCAAAACCGCTTCTGAAGCCTTTCAGAAATCTCTTGAAGCTGGTATGGTCAAAGCCTTAGAAGAAAAAGCTTCAGTTGAGGAGATGAAGAAATCTTTGGATGTTCTTGGAGAAAAATTATGTGCCTCCCTTGATAAAGATTTGGGTAATCTGAGCACCAAATTCCTTGATTTCCTTCAATTCAGACTGCAATTATCTCAAGTTGTCCAGACCGCTTTGGATTCTCTGCGTGAAGAAGTCTTGGAACAAATTGATCTATTCAAGGTGGATTCCAAGGTGAATCTGGATACTGTGTCAGATACAGTGAAGGCCAAGTTGAACGAGATCCAAGATGAGTTCAATGACCGCTTGGACAACCTCAGGGAAGGATTCAACTCCAGACTAGGCTCAAGAGTCAATGAACTCAAATCCTCCCTGAAGGTATATGTGGATCTTGAGCCTATGGAACAAGCAATTCAAGCTCAAACCGATTTAGTTCAAGAGGAACTCCACACCATTTTCAACTCTATCTATTCCTCTGTCAATGTGAAGCTTGACATTATCAAGGAAAACCTTGTGGAAAATACCAAAGCAGTTGGTGCCACCAATTCTACCTCTGCTCATTCTGTCAATGCCTTAAAGAAGCTTGAAGCTACTCTCACCAGAACCGTAGAGGAAGTTAGAAGATTGAGGAAAGCGTTTGCCCCTGACCAATCAAGAGCTGGGCCAAGTGGAGCTGATCATGAAGTTAACAAGCCGCCCCAGCAGTAAACCGCTTTTCCTTTTTGAACCGCTTGTGTAAGTTGGACCGCACTCTCCTTGTATTTTCTTTGTCCAACTTACTTTGTTTTGTTTTTTGTAACCTTGTAATTTTCCTTCATTCCTGTACTTGTAATCATCTTAGGAATTAATGGAAATTGCATCATGGTTCCAAAACCTTGTTCATATCAAACTGCTTGTTTGTAGAACAATGAAACCGCTTATGGTCTTAAACCTCATTCAAACATTTTTTTTAACTTAAAAATCACTCTTTTGAATTGATGATTAAACATTCAGTTTAAACTGCACTTTGAACTTAAAATCATATTTTTAAGTGCACTGAATGCATTTTTATACTCTTCAAATTGTAAGTTTTTCAATCTTTCAAAAGTATAGAAATCTATAGCTTAAGCTAGTGTGTGCATTGACTTGGGACATGACTTACCATGTTAATTCTTATGGACATGTTTTTACCAAGTACAATGTTTGCTTTTGCTGTAGTAGGTAATGTCATCAATCAAATAGGGGGAGATTGTTGGGTATGCATGTTTTAACCCTCCTATTTTGTATTAGATTTGATTGATACCATAACCTCCTGTCTATTTTAAGGACTTTAGGACCCTATGTAATGAATCTTAGACTTCAATTTTTTAGCTAAGTCCATTTTATAGAATAGGTTAAATCTAGGCTTGAAGACTGGCACAAGAATCATTGGATCTAAGTGTTGCAGTTCAGCAATTTCAAAATCGCCCTTCAAAACCGCACATGCAAACCGCATGTTGAATTCCTTCTTGAATCTGCTCCCTGAACTACCTCAGTGCAAACCGCTTAGTGAACCGCACCTATGCAATTCATCACCAACCGCTCTTTGCAAACCTCCTGGTGTATTCAACCGCACATCATCAACCGCTCTACACCAACCGCATCCAATGATTGAAGACTTGAAGTGAACCACTTTTTTACCGTTGGAATCCACGTCAGCAATATCAAAAGTCAACCACTAAATCTTGTCACGTGATTCAATGTCAGAGAAGATCTGCAAGGATCTTGAAAAGGTGACAGGTGTCCTAACCTCATTGCTTGCAACTGGAGCCTGATCAGCTTTATCTGCATCAACAGTTCCAAAGGACGAAAGTAGTTGCTGTGGACCAATGGGAAAGCATCAAGTATTGTACTTTCAACAGCTGTATCCAACGGCTATATTTGAGATGCTTGGGTATAAATACCCCTAATCTTCACCATTTGAAGATTGCTTGAAAAAAAATTGAGAAGTGCTGTGTTCATAGAAGCTGAAGCTCTGCCCAGAAATTCATAAGTCCTTTGAATCTTCATCTTCTTCCTTCAAGAAATATTTCCCAGCCCATAAATCAAGCCTTAACACATTCAAGAATCATTGAGCTCTACATCTCACAGATATAAAGAGCCTTGATCTTGTTCTCACACACACACCTCACTTGTTTAATCACATAGAATAATCACTTGAGATACACTGGTTATAGTCTTAGGATTTGATCTTCATAGAATAGATTTTAGATTTGAGTATTGATCTTTGTAACTTGTAATCTCTCATACTCATAGTAAAATCACTCTTGAAAATCCAAGACTAACCATCTTGGTAGTGGACGTAGATCGTTTATCGATTGAACCACTCCAAATCACGTGTTCTTACTTTCTGCATTTATATTTCCTGTGATTACTAATTATTTATCTCTGTCTCTGCTTGATCTTTATTTAGATATCCATTATTGTGAAATAGTGTTTGGAGTTAACATTGTCATAATCTCACTTTTGCAAACTGCACTTTCAGTAAATCGCACTATCAAACTGCTTTGCAAAACCGCCTCTCTCAAAACCTCTTTATAACTTCAATATTCCGCTGTGCATTTTACAACTCTACTTGAAGTTTATTATTCACTGCAAGAGGTTTTGTAAGCGTAGAGATTTAGTTTTAAATTGAGGGCGAAAAATTTGTAACAGCTATTCACCCCCCCTCTAGCTGTATTTTCACCCTTGTTGTCACCTTTGGGACCAACACACACACAACTTTCACAGAAGGGTTTAGAAAGACTCATGTATATGAGGCATTTTGGGTGAGCTCAAAAATCTCTTCCCGAGGCATAACCTGACCTCCGAACTCAAAATCTCATCACACAACAAAAAGCCTTTTTTCAATGTTTTGGGCATAACTAAAATGGCGTGGCGACTCTCTCTTTTCAAAAAAATTCATCCATCCAATCTTTGAAACAACAGCCTCGTTCCTCCCCTGGAGGAGGGCCCCAGTGCCAGCCGCGGGCGCCGCCGGATCGGGTAATTTCAGTTAGCAAGGCATTATCAGATTTGGAAAGCAGATACTTCAACGCCAAAAAAAAGGCTTACGTCTTGGTCATAGCAGCAAGGAAGCTATGAGCATACTTTTATGCACATCCCATAACTGTGTATACGAACGCGCCCCTCAAAAAAGTCTTGCATAAGTTTAACTACTCAGGACGTCTCCTTAACTGGTTTATCGAATTCACTGAGTTTGACATCAGATATTAGCCTAGGAAGACACTCCTAGCACAGCCTCTGGTCGATTTCATGGTTTAAATCACCTTCTCAGGTGAGCACGACCCCACCTCACGTAAGCGCAAAAAAACTGTGGGGGAAGAACCGACCATCGAGCTTCTACCAGACTGATGGGTCGTATACACAGATGGGTCAGCTACTAAGAAAAGAAGCGGAGCGAGAGCTACTAGCAAGTTTCGATGGGGAACATACCATCCAGGACATAATCAGATTCAAGTTTCCTGCTTTCAACAATCAAGCTGAGTATGAGGCTTTGATATTTGGCATAAAGTTAGCATCCTTCTATGGAGTAACAAAAATCGCCGCCTTCTATGACTCCCTGCTCGTAGTCAAACATATAAAAGGGGAATACAACACTCAGCACCCCGTACTTACAAAGTATAAAGACCTCGTCCTAGAAATAACGAAAAAACTTGAATTTTTCGAAATAAGTCAGATATGCCAAGAAGATAACCAAGTGGTAGATGTTCTATCTAAACTGGAGACTATTGATGTGGCAGATCCTGATTCTAACCCACTAATAGTCTTTGCCGAAGAACCTAACTACGAAAGACTATGAGTAATGCTCTTAGACGGGGATGAGAAGTGTTGGATAGATGAATACATGGACCTCATTGAAAAGGATCAACTACCTGATGATGAAGCACGTGTTAGGCTGATCAAGAAGAAATCAGTAAGGTTCACAGTGTGAAACGGGATACTTTACAGAAGATCATTCACAAAGCCCCGGTTAAGATGTGTCTACCCTAAAGAAACAGAAAATCTCTTGGCAGAAGTCCACGAAGGCATCTGTGGTGGTCACCCGAGGGCCAGAAACTTAGCATATAAAATAATCAAGCTAGGTTATTACTGGCCAAACCTGAGAGATGATGCTCAAGCCTATGTAAGAAAGTGTGACAAATGCCAGAGATATGTTGACATTCCCAGGCTCTCCTCAATGGAACATACACTCATAATCCCTACTTGGACATTTGACATGTGGGGAATCGACATCATCGAACCCTTCCCCCCGCCCGAGGCAATTATAAGTACGTGATTGTGGAAGTCTACTACTTCTCAAAGTGGATAGAAGCAAAAGCCTTAGCCAAAATCATAGAAGAGAATGCAATCAACTACGTACATGACTTCATCTGGTATTGCTTCGGGGTTCCACACACCATCATCTCAGATCATGGCCTCCAGTTTTCCAAGGCTTTTACAACGGAACTCAACAGACTAGGAGTTAGACACATTAAGTCATTGGTGAGCATACCTCAATGCAATGTAAAAGCGGAAGCAGCCAATAAGTTGGTGCTAACAGCTCTAACTAAAAACCTTGAAGGAAGTGATGATAGATGGTTAGACAAACTTTCCTTGAATTTGTGGGCAGTTCGCACAACCACCCGGGGGCTAACTGGGGAAACCTCATTCGCACTAACCTTTGGGTCTGAGCCTATGGCACCAACCGAGATGGCTACCCCTACACCAAGAAATTCAAACTACGATGAACAAATCAACAGGGTCAATAGGATGCTAGACCTATACCTAGTAGATAAGAAAAGACTAGCTGCGCAGATGAGGATGGTCAATTACAAGCAAAAGACTAAAGCCTACCATGACAAAAGGGTCAACAAAAGAGTATTCCAAGTCGGGGACTGGTTACTTAGAAAGATTGAATCCACAAGGAAAAAGGCAGTACAGAACAAGCTCTCTCCAAACTGGGAAGGGCCCTACATCATCACTTAAGTTATTAGAGAAGGGACCTAAAGAATGAAAAACCCAGAGGGACAAACGTCGAAACACCCGTGGCACTCTGATCATCTACGGAAATACTATCACTAGTTTTAGCTTGTTTTTTTATTAAATAGATTAGTTTCTGTTAGTCTTTTCCTTATTTTCAAGTAAAATAGGATTGCAGTTTGATGTAATCAGTTTCAGTCAATAGAAATTTAGTTTTCATCAACAAAGCAAAAACTAGCAAGACAAGCACAAAAAGAATAGGAGCCTACTTCTCAGAATACATAAGTTATGTCGAACGACCTTCCTCGTCATAAGGGACAAAGTCCCAAAAATTATCTACGTGTTAATTCGAATGACCCACCCGGCTTAAAGGGATAAATTCCCAAAAACTACATAAGTTATGTCGAACGGCCTTCCTCGGCATAAGGGACAAAGTCCCAAAAATTATCTAAGTGTTAAGCCGAATGACCCTCCTCGGCCGAAAGGGATAAATTCCCAAAAACTACATAAGTTATGTCTAGTGACCTTCCTCGGCATAAGGGACAAAGTCCCAAAAATTATCTAAGTGTTAAGTCGAATGACCCTTCTTGGCTTAAAGGGATAAATTCCCAAAAACTACCCAAGTGTTATGTCGAACAACCTTCCTCGGCATAAGGAACAAAGTCCCAAAAAACTACCTAAGTGTTAAGTCGAATGACCCTCCTCGGCTTTAAAAGGACATTATAAAAAATTACCTAAGTGTTGGGCCGAATGACCCTTCTCGACCTGAAGGAACTAATTCATTAAGTACAAATGTCGAATAACCTTTCTCGACATACAAAAGTTGGATACTTAGATAAATATACAACAAGTGTTCAACAAATATTCAACATACAAACATTTAAAACAAAGTAGTTCAAATATGCAAGCAAGAAAATAAATGAGACAAGTGTAGAAGAAAATGCATTATATTTAATCAAAAAGTTGAGTACAAGGGAAGACTATTCAAAAGATTACATCAACAAAACATAACGAAAAGCCTTCAAGCTTGATCGTCTCCCCTAAAAAGATTGTCCTGCTCGGCGGCAGCGTCTCGGATGATAACTTGATCAACTTGGGCATCATCGGCTTCTTCTTCCTTGCCTTCTGAGCTAAAGGCCTCCTCCTCGATCTTTTATATCATAGTATGAATATTCAGAGGATAAATGGGAAAATGGACACAAGCTGGTCGATTTGCATGGGCGTCTAGGGAAGCAAATCAGCAATAACCCTCAAGGAATTATCCGAGAAGGGCACGAGGGGGTGCATGGATCGAGCTGCCTCGTCGTAGGAATCCTGGCAGACAAGTCGTAAGAACCTCTAGGTTGAGGTTGAAAGACGGATCCACCATAGCCCTTCTGGCCAAATGTAAGTACCCATCAGAGTACATAGTGGACGTCTTCTCCTCCACTGCTTGTCGAAAAGTCGGGCTGGCTTTGTAACGAGCAATGACGTTTGCCTCCCTAGATGGGATGCTTGACTCTATTTCCCTCAGACAGGCAGTGGCCTCCTCGACTTGTTTAAGGGCTTCAACACTTTGCTTTTCCAGCTCAACCTCCCTGAGCTGTGTAGCTTTCTCGACCTTGGCCAATGCCTCCTTGGCCGCCCTCTCATCTTCCTCGGCCTTGGCCTTGGCAGTCTTATAGGCATCAGCATCTCCCCTCAGGGACATCAAAAGCTCCACGGCCTTCTTGAGGTCAGCTTTGTCCTTCTCGGCCCCTTTTTCTAGCTTTTGCTCACGGACCTCAGCTGCCTTGAATTTGTGGCCTCATAGTCTAAACCATGGCAAGCTACACAAAGACAAAAGAAAAATTGTATTTATCTGATTTGTTTAAATTATACTGTATTTATCTGGATTTGTTTAAATTGTATTTTTTTAAATCTTTTCAGGTGGACTGGGTCCCTATCATATTTGCATGTTAACGCACATAACTTACGTGCTTATCGGGATCAACTAGAGTCTCTCACTGAGGATCAGATTAGTTGTCAGCCATATATAGATCGAATTGTTCCAGATTATTGCAGGCAGGGACATGTCATATGGAGGACGAGGACGCCTCTTATATGCTTTGACAGGGTAGAATAACATCAACTTGTTCGAGTTATAAGGCAGTTTGGCATGCTATAGTCGGCCCCCGATCCATATGACATACAAGAAGATTTGCATAGTATTGATCGTCGAGTTAGATGACATGTGGCTTGGGATTCAAAACATAGTGAATACATATCATTATGGAATGCACGAGCTCAGAGCGTGTGAATGGTGTGTTAGGTGAAGAGGTGATGGATTACGCCCATCCATACATGATTTGGTTCAAGAAGATCACACGTTCATTAATTGTGAACCCGATCCATGTAGATGATATATGGTACATATCACATGTCGGTGTCTACGAGGGTTTAGTAAGTGAAATATAATTTTAAAAACTTTTTAATATTAGGATTTATTGATTGTAATAATAAGTTAGTAACATTCTTGCCTTGTAGATGTTAACAAGTGCAAAATTTACAACGCATGAATGAAATTAACGAGGGAAGCATCGCCCAGGAGTTGTAGGTGGATAACTCTAGGCTTCAAATGAGGCACCTCATTATATCTTCTCTTACTCATATACGACAGCAACAACGGCTGATGCTCAAGCACCCCCAACACCAGTTGATCGCGTTCAGGCTGTTACACAAAGACAACAACGGCCTCAACGTATTCGTGTGCAGAGAGTGTCACAGATGCAACCTGGTCAACATTTAGTGGATGAGCAAGAGAAGGAACAAGAGCAACAGCCGGAGCAGGACCAGGAAGCTCGGGTAGAGACTCATACAAATGCACCTCTCGAGACTAGATTATAGACAGATGCACCTCCCGATACTCCATTACAGACATATGCACCTCCCGAGACTCAGACAACGACGAAGGTATAAGGTGAGTCACCTCATAGCACACGAGCCCACGATACATAGGGTGAGTGTGTTACCCAAGTTGAAGGGATATATTTCGATAAAAAAAACATATAAGCGTAGGAAAAAAATGATCCTTAAATGAACATTTGAGACATTTCCTATGTGACCGGGTTGTGGTGATTTAATGATATTTTGCTCTATTTACGTGTTGTTGAATGTGTTTTTTTTTGTCAAGAGTGTTGAAATGTGTTTGGTTGGTACAGATTAAATGTGTTTGTTTATCACAGGTTTTGATACAACTTTGTTATAAGGTTGGGCTGTGAACTGACTTTATTTGGTTGGTTTAGAGTTACAGGAAATTCACTAATGGTAGTAGCGAATTTAAATTTGCTATTGTTATTAGCGAGTTTAAGTTAATCTAAAAACATATTTAATTAATCTAACCTCGCTATTAACAGTAGTGAATTCAAATTTTAATAAAATTTTCATAAAATTCTCGAAATTGTTTACGTAAAAAAAAAAAAGGATAATAGAAAAATTAAACTCGTTATTTGAAGTAGCGAATCTAAGCGATTTTTTTTAAAAATCCCTACACAAAATAGCGACTTTTAAAAAATGAGTCATTTTGATTAATAGTTTGTAAGAATTGTTATGTTGGGAATTATTATTTAAAAAATGAATTATTTTAAAAAAAAATTGCACGATGATAGAGATACAAATATACAATCCAATGAGCCGGACCGTTCAATTACGCGGACAAACAGAACGGGGACTAAGGGTGTGCTCGGTCCGATTTGGTTCGATTTTAGACTAAAATCGAAACCGAACCGAAAGATATCGGTTTTTGTATTTTAAAACCATTAAGCTTCGGTCGGTTTGGTGTCGGTTTGGTTCGGTGTCGTTCGATTTCAACAAGATGAGAATAACATGCATATATTGATGGTTGAATTATGATAGTTACATTCAGCAAGATGAAATTTATTAATCCCTCATTAACAAAGCAAGATGAGAAGATGCAATACTAAAATACTTAAGATTTTCAAGACAAATTTAAGTGTTTCACCTGCCACAACAAATAACAGTTAAACTAACGTAAGCATAATTTTAACTCCAAAGCAAGATGAGAAGATAAAATTACACGTCGTTTTAATAATATCGGTTCGATTCGGTTTTATCGGCTCAGTTTTTCATTTTAAACCAAAACCGAAACCGAAAGTTTCGGTTTTTAAATGGTTAAAACCATAAACATTTCGGTTTTGTCGGTTTCGATTTTTTCGGTCTGATTTTCTCGATTTCGATCCGATTTTTTCGATTTTTCGGTTTTGTTGCACACCCCTAACGGGGACATCCTCTCTTTTATCATCTTACTAGTAAAAGCCCATGTCCGGACACGTTTTTTTTTTAATTAAGCCCGTGTCCGAGGACACATTTTTTTTTTAAATTTATAATTTTTTTTTTTAAGGACAAAATGAGAAAGGAACAACTTAGTGAGGGCAAAATGGGAAATTTGACAGTTGATACTGTTCATAGTACTGTAGCAAGGACAAGTTCCCATTTATACTAGTAAAAGCCCGTATTTGAGGACACATTTTTTATTTTTTTTAATTTATTTTTTTTAAGGGCAAAATGGAAAAAAAAATAATTTAGTATGGGCAAAATAAAAAATTTGACATTTAAAACCGTTCATTATACCGTTCATAACCCGTTCTTATTTACAATATACTCTGTAGAATGAAATTGTTTATTGTACCGTTCATAACCCGTTCTTATTTATACTATTACTAGCCTAAGCCCGTGTTCAAGGCCACGTTTTTTGATTTTGTTTTTTTTTTTTAAAAAAAAAAATTTAAATAAAAAAAAAATTAAATTAATTTTTTTTTTTTGGGGGCAAAATGTGAGGGACCAAATAGTTCCTCCATTTTGAAATTCAAACTGAATTTTTATGAATGAAGAGAGAGAGAGAGAGAAGGGTATGTGTGTGTTTTTAAAAAAAAAAAAAAAATTTTTTTAAAGAGAGAGCAAAATGAAAAAGTGACAAAATAGTGGGGATAAAACGGTAAAGTTGGCGAATAGAACTGTTCATGAAATGGAACAGTGCCAACCTTCCCTCATTTATACTATTTACTAGTACATATGCCCGTGTCCAAGGACACGGGTGTGTTTTTTTTTTTTTTTTTTTTTTTTTCAAATTAATTTTTTTTTAATTAAAAAAAAATAAAAAAATCAGTTACTTAATTAATTTAAGTAAACCCTCCTAAAGCCCACTCTTAACCCAAATTCAAAGTCTTAGCCCAAACTCAAAATTTTAGCATAAATTAAGGGCAAAATAGGAAACAGACTAAATAGTAAGGGCAAAATAGGGAAAAATCCCTCCGGAACTGTTCATAGAACTGTTCACGGAGGGGTTTAATTTATACTATAGATTACTAGTACATATGCCCGTGTCCAAGGACACGGGTGTGTTTTTTTTTTTTTTCAAATTAATTTTTTTTTTAATTAAAAAAAATAAAAAAATCAGTTACTTAATTAATTTAAGTAAATCCTTCTAAAGCCCACTCTTAACCCAAATTCAAAGTCTTAGCCCAAACTCAAAGTTTTAGCACAAATTAAGAGCAAAATAGGAAACAGACTAAATAGTAAGAACAAAATAGGGAAAAACCCCTCCGAAACTGTTCATAGAACTGTTCACGGAGGGGTTTAATTTATACTATGGATACTATAGATTTACGGTATTCTATAGAATGAAATTGTTCATTGTATAGAATATAGAATAGAATAGATTACTGTATAGAAAATAGGGTATAAAAGTTGAAAAGCCCCCTCTCCACATCCCTCGAACACCATTTGCGATCAAATAAACCCTAACTCTCGGTATCTTCCTCCCTCTCCGCCCGGCGTGTTTCGACGGTAAGGTAACACCCTGCCTCTTTCTCTCGCTCAACCATGATCTATCTTCTATAATACTCACCACATGTATATAACTGTACTCTATGATTTGAAGCTGATCTCTCTTGCTATAGTTGTGTTTGATGAAATGCCTCCACCATTTTCCCTGTCAAACTACAAAATTCCTTCAGCAGAATCAGCTCCTTTTTGCTTCCTGGTGTTGATTTTGTAGTTATGCGTTGATTTGTTCCAATATTATTTACAAGCTGTGTGTTGATCAGTTTGAACTGTAAATTTCATCTCTGACATCTCATCTCGTATCCGTTATACTATAGACAGTGGCGGCCCCAGGAATTATCGCTAATGGGTGCCAAAATTTAAAAGTTGACAATATTTTTTAAGAAACTAACAGACATACCACATTTAAACATACTTAGTTTTAAATAGAAAAAACATGAAAATTACCTGATATCCCTTGTTGCAGAAGCTTACCAGTACTGAAATTTAAGCCCAAGAATATATCACCAAACCATACTTTTCAACTTCTTTCCTTTGTTCAGGAGTAACTTTTCCAAAGCTGACAATGGCTACAACAATGGCTACAACAGTTATGTGCATATATTAGTATCTCTAAACATCAATGCTTTCACAGAGAAACTCAATATTATGAGCCAGAGCAACTCACTTTTTAAATATTTTGTTGCATTAGGAACTGTTTTCAATAGCTGGAAGGGAAAAAATTAAAAAAAAAAAAAAACCTTGAATAAGGTAATAGAGTAATAGAGTAAACCAGGATTCTTTTTAGGAAACAACAAAATTTAGGAAATCAGTTTTTTTTTTTTAATCCTAAAAAATAATTGAAGAAATTTGAGAATGAAATTAAGAAACTTTCATCCTCAAATCACTTCAATATCTGAATAATGAAAGTATTTACTTCATAATTTCTATAATGAACAAGAAGAAAGAAGATCTGAGTCAAATCGGAATAATGGAAGTATTAACTTACACAATTGTGCTTTGCTTTGAAGAATCGGAATCGGTTTTTGACCTGGCAACACACTTGCGATTGCGAAGAATCGGAATCGCCGAATCGGAATCCTTTCTTTCGTGTTCTCCTTCTCCGTTCTCTCGTTCTCCTCTTTTCTGTTTTTCTCCTTTTTTTTGATTTTACACTTACAGCTAGCGTAGGTAAATTAAAAAAAAATTTTTTTTTTTTTTTTTTTAGAAAGTTGAGTGGGTGCGGTGGCCCTCACTGGTGCTAAGGTGGGGCCGCCCCTGACTATAGATGTTTAATAAACACAATGAGTTCATAGGCACAGTACATATTACGCTGTTGAAACTGCTTGGTTTACGAATTAGAATTTGATTTTAAAAGCATAGTAGGACAATCGTTGTACCTAACTATTGCGAGCTAGGTATGTTAATGTTTTAGTCTTGACAGGACATAGTGGCTCAATGTATAAGGAATCGATCTCCTAGCAGACAGTCGGTTTTAGCTTCATTCCACAACTAGAATAACTCTAGAATACCCTCTCTGTGGTGGGTTCTTATAAATGGAATTGACAAGTGAGGTAAATCAGAGAACACTCTAATATAGAGGATGAGGACGGTTTCAACGAAGGCTGAACCCCCAATGTATGAGCTACATATTTACTTTGCTTTTTGGGGCAATAACGTCTGATCATGGACTATTTGATTTCACTTTCTGTTTTGATCTGCTAAGAATATAATAACGTGGATATTCCCTCTAGTTGTTGCATAGATGTATCTTTGAGATATTGCCGATGCCACAAATGTTTGGTTGTATTCACAGTATCATTATTGAATTTTAGAGGCATTATAAGAATGAGGTTCTTCGACAGTTTGGTGCAATGCCAATAGTCAACAGTATCATCTATCACCTAAGATTTCAATGAAGAATGGACTTGCTTGTCTTCAGTATACCATTTTCCCTGTTTACATTGAACTTTAAATATCACATTCTTCATTATCTTTTATTACTGTTGTCAACTTTTATGGCATTAGGATATCTTATATGAATCTTGATCCATCAGTTTTTTTTTTGAAAATATGCATGTGGAAGAGTTTCCTATAAAGATTGGAGTGCATCAAGGTTCCGCACTTAGCCCCTTTCTTTTTGCTTTGATAATGGACGAATTGACGAGGTCGAGTCAAGATGATATACCAAAGTGTATCTTGTTTTGCGAGATGATATTGTGCCGATTGATGAGACAAGAGAGGGTGTTGAAAGTAAATTGGAGTTGTGGAGACACACTTTGGAATCTCGAGGTTTTTCGATTAAGCGAGAAGCAAGACCGAATATTTGGAGTATAAGTTTAGCAGAGTTGAAAGTAGGGAGGCAGTGGGCGGTCACATTTGATGGAAATATTATCCAAGCTTCGAGTTTTTTCGCTATCTTGGATCCATTATCCAAAAGGATGGAGAATTAGATGGAGATGTGGCTCATAGGATTAAAGCAGTTGGTTGAAGTGGAAGAGTTCTACAGGGTTTCTATGTGATCGCGGCATGCCCAATAGATTAAAGGGAAAATTCTACCGCACGGCAATTAAGCCGGCATTGCTTTACTTACGGCACCGAATGTTGGGCCGTGAAAACGGTGTCACGTGCATAAGATGAATGTGGCGGAGATACATATGCTTCGATGGATGTGCGGTCATACAAGAAAGGATCGGTTGGGGAATGAGGTGATCCGAGGTAAAGTAGGAGTTGCGCCCATTGAGGATAAAATGAGGGAAAATCGTCTACGGTGGTTTGGACATGTGAGAAGGAGACCGAGTGATGCACCGGTTAGGAGGCCGGAACAGTGGAGAAATGAGAAAATGGCGAGGGGTAGGGGAAGACCCAAACAAACTTGGATTAGAGTAATTGAAAATGATATGAATTTACTTGGAGTGGATGAAAGTATGGTGTTGAAGAGGCCGGAGTGGAGGGCAAAAATCCATGTGGGGGGTTGATTTTTTTATTTTTATTTTTTACTTTTTTATTTTTATTTTTTATTTATTTATTTATTTATTTATTTATTTTTATTTTTTTAATTTAATTTAATTTAATTTTTAATTTATTTATTTATTTATTTATTTATTTATTTTTTTTCACGATAACATATGAGGATTCATGTTAGCCGACCCCAAATTATTTTGGGACTAAGGCTTTGTTGTTGTTGTTGTTGTTGAAAATATGCATGTGCTGGGATTAGTCAATATATGTTGTTAAGTATAAGTGCAAAACATATATGCTTCACTGTTTTATGAATGAAGCGGAGAGTGGTGAGCATATATCTCAGGTTCCTTTATCTAATGGCTTCTGTTACCTACTGTTTTTCATCTGTTGATGGTGTCCTTAACCCAAGTGTCATTGTTTATCTCTTAACTTCCCTACGCATCAGTTCCATTATTGTCAAGTATTGCTTGATGGAGTAAATCTGAATTTATGTTTCAGAAGATCACATCAGATGGCGAGGGATGAAATAATCTCTGTGAAAGATGTCATTCATAAGCTGCAGCTTTGTCTTCTTGATGGAATCAAAGATAAAAGTCAGCTATTTGCTGCTGTATCCCTGATGTCTCAGAATGATTATCAAGATGTCGTCACAGAGCGGTCAATTGCAGACATGTGTGGTTACCCACTTTGCAGCAATAAATTGCCTTCTGAGAGAACTCGAAAGGGCCGCTATCGCATTTCTCTGAAGGAGCATAAGGTGTATGATCTCCATGAGACATACATGTATTGTTCCACCAAGTGTGTTGTTGACAGCCGAGCATTCGCTGGGAGTCTGCAGGAAGAAAGGTGCTCTGTTCTAAACTCAGGAAAACTCAATGAAGTCCTGAGGTTGTTTGAAGGATTGGGTTTGACTCCTAAAGAAGATTTGGGGAGGGGTGGAGATTCAGGATTGTCAAAGTTGAAGATTCAGGAAAATTCAGGTTCAGTCAATGGGGGAGTATCTATGGACGAGTGGATTGGTCCATCAAATGCAATTGAAGGGTATGTTCCACAGCGAGATCGCAGTTCCAAATCCTTACATAATAAAACCCGGAAAGAAGGTAGGCGTTGCAAATCTTCAACCTTGTATTTCACTTGTGCTGACTTGCTAGTTTGTTAGATTAGTACTTTTGTGCATTTTTTCTACTCCTGCCACATATTGTCATTAATTCAAGTTTGATTACTATTAAAGTTTTTGGTTGAAGTGAACCCTTGATTCCGCAGGGTCTAAACCAAGTCAGCCAAAGCCCAACAAGGGAGAAAATGTTATATTTAATGAGATGGATTTCATGAGTACTGTTATTACTCAAGAAGAATATACCATTTCAAAAATACCAACGGAGCAGACAAGGACAGTTATTAATACAAAATCGAAACCCTCAAATAATAACGTGAATCATAACAAGGTTAAGGATATGTGCACAACATTGGGTACTTCCTCGACTCCTGCTCAAACAAGTTCTAATGCTAAATTGCATGATCCAAATAAAGGGGGGAGCAGAGCTTTAGCGGTTGACGAGCTTAGCATTTCCAAATTGTCTTTGGGCCCTTGCCAAAGTGTCGACAAGAAGAATGCTATGGCGTCAGAAAAAGAATTCCAAGCTGGAAAATCAGCAGAAACTAGCTCCGACATGCTCAAATCTTCTCTAAAATCCTCTGATGCAATGAAAGGAACTCGCTCTATTACTTGGGCTGATGAGAAAAATGATAATGCGGGTAACAGAAACCTTTGCGAGTTCAGTGAATCAAAAGATAAAAAAGAAGCTATCCTGGAGCTTGGCACAACAGATATGAGAGATGCTGATAATTCATTTCGATATGCATCAGCAGAAGCTTGTGCAATTGCACTGAGCCAAGCTGCAGAAGCTGTTGCATCTGGGGAATATGATGGTCCAGATGCAGGTATGTCGTTGCATACTTTTATGAGAATGAACTCTTACATGTGGATCAGAAATCCATTTACCTCTCAAATTTCTATTTTGGTTTTCATGAATTTAGTTACTGCTTGAAGTATTAACTTGTTCATTTTTGTTCCATTTAACATCCAGTTTCCGAAGCTGGAATTACTGTACTGGCTCCTCCCAATGATGTGGATGAAGTATCTTCTCAGGAAAGTGTTGATGATGTTGATCCAGAACCAGCTCCGCTGAAGTGGCCAAGGAAAACAGGCATTTCAGAGTCTGATTTTTTTGATTCTGAGGATTCCTGGTTTGATAGTCCACCAGAAGGGTTTAGTTTAACTGTAAGTATAAGTTCCATGCACACTGATCACCTTTCCCACTTGTTGTACTTCTGCTAATGTTCGTGGTGCATTTTTTAAAACTGTCAGTTGTCATCATTTGCAACAATGTATATGGCGCTCTTTGCCTGGACATCTTCATCTACGCTGGCCTACATTTACGGACGTGATGATAGCTTTCATGAAGATTATGCATCTATTAATGGGAGGGAGTACCCTAGGAAGATTGTGTTGACAGATGGTCGGTCTTCTGAAATAAAGCAAACTCTTGCTGGCTGTCTTGCCCGTGCTTTGCCAGGACTTGCCACTGATCTCAGACTGCCAACACCAATATCTATTCTTGAGAATGGAATGGTAGCTGCCCCTTTCATGTTGTTAAAGTTCAATTGTTTTGTGTATACACACTTTCCATTTATGATATCCACTTACCATTAGTGCTAAATGTTATGGTGTTATATTACTCCCATCATCCCATAAGAGTCACACTTACCATATTTGTTTGTCCATTTACATTTCCGAAAGTAGAAAAATTTAGTGCAATTACATGAGGTACAAGCAACTGATGCTACCTCCTTAAAGTTTGACTTGTCAAAATGAATACTTCTCATACCTTATTAGTTGAAGACATGTGCAATTCCATGGAATTCACTAGTACATCAGGCGACTTGTGATAGACCTACTTCCATGTTAATTTAAAGTATTACTAAACAGATTTTATGCCATTTACAGTGCTTTATCTTGCCAGATTCAGATCAGTGTTTCTATAGTTTTTATTTTCATGCTTTATTTGTCGTAGGTTGCTGATGCTTCTCATTGGACATTTCATCGTGTTGCCTGTAACAAGTACATAACTAATGAACAAGATGGTAAATTGATTCATTAACTTTGCTTTTGTTGTTGAAATATAACAACCTGAATGCCCATCAGTTTTCTGGCTTTTCTGATTTATATTTTCTCTTAACACGAATTTCGCATGAAAATATATCTCAAATAAGCTGTTATCATAACCTTGGATAGCAACACATTTTATAGATGTATGACATGACTTGGAATCACCTAAATGAGAGCAGTAGGGTAAAGAATTAGATTTCACAGCCTTTACCAGGTTGAAGTTCATTCCTCTGGTCGCTTGAATAAATTCTATTTTGATCATTAACTAATTTTTTTTGGTGTCAAATAGTTAAAGGTTTTGTACTACAACATTTTACTTCTCAAACTGATGCATCTTTGGTGTTGAGTTGCAGAAATTGCATGCTGACCTACTAAGTCAGTCATGGGGTTTCGATAGAATATTCGATTTTTTCCCTCCCTTTCTGGCGAAAGTGTTTAATTTACTTATTTCACAGGGCTGCCTACTGGAGACAATGTCTTTTCTTGATCCACTTCCGCCATTCAGAATGAAACAGTGGCAAGTGGTCGTTCTTCTGTTGATTGATGCTCTTTCCGTCTCCCGAATCCCTGCGCTGACTCCTCACATGATTAATAGAAGAAGGTTGTTTCAAAAGGTGAGGTCCTTGCATCACTAATAATATTCTTTAAACTCTAAGAAACTTAATGCACTGTCATAAAAAGCTGATTCAGCCATAACATGACGTCTTTAGTCTTATATGGATAATTGTTGTTTCATTGTGCAATGAGAATTTTCTGTTACCAAAGTCTTGAAATCTATTTTGGAGTAGTTGACAATACATATGGTTGATGAAGCTCTAACATGTTACTTGTGGCCCTAGATCTGGTATCTTCTCTAAGTAGTTATGTTTGAAGGCTTATACTGTACTTATTTGCTTATTTACAATCACCAGCTTCTTCAATTTTTGCTCTTCATGTGTAGAGAATGATCTGTAAAATTATCCAGTCACAAAATAATAAAATAAATTGCTATTGTTAGACTACATTTTCACTTTTCTACAAATTGATGGAAATGAAGTTATTTATATCTAGCAATTTATTAGGATGTTCGATGATGATTCAGAATGCATTTGATATTTGGCATCATGCCTTTTGGCTTATGGATCTTAAGCTTCGATGGCCATTGAGTACAATGCTATGTTTCAGAAATTTGGATCTTGAAAAATATAGGCCCTTCGACACGTGATCTATGACCCTTAACACTCTGGATCTCACTCAGAACAACCATGGAGCCTTGACACATTCTTTCTAAGCTTCAACAAGGAGTGATGGGCTTTATTTTTTTGTGCTTACACTTCGTTACTTGAGTAATTTCAGCCATTAAGCATATCAAACCATAATAAGCTTTAAGCCCGAGTCTAAGCTGCATCACTTTAATCATATTTTTCACAAGGTGGAAATCTCCAGCCATCTCTTTAAGAGTTTTCCCATTCCAGTCATTCATATTTACTCTTGGAACTTACTTATACTTCTAATCCTTTTAATATTCTCCGTACAACATACTGGTCAGAACGTGTTTTGAACATGTGAGCAGGATAGAGATTTATTCACTTTGTTGAAGTGTGGGTCTGAGATCCTTGAGAGTATCGGTGACAACTTATTCGTAAAAGCTTGTAATCTACAATTCTTCAATGCACAAGCTTTTGATGTACCTTGCCTTAATATACACGTAGAGCTGAGACTTCGCATATTGCAGTGTTAATGTTCGAGCAGCCAAAACTACTGGTCAAGTATATCTGAACTAAATGTACCCCCTTGAAGAAATCTGTCAAACTGTTTCTTTTCCTTTTAGGCTGTTTGGATTACACATAGTTCTAAATGCATGGCTAGAGTTTAAGCTTTAGGTTTTGGCGCACACACACCCAAACTTGCGCACAGGCGCCGGCACGAGCACGGGCATGAGCACCGGCACATGCACGAGATACATGCATATGTACATATGTGTGCGCTGCTGTGTCTGTGTGTGTGTGTGGGTATGTATGTTTCTTTATGTGCCTGTGTTTGTGTTTGTGATTGTGTTTAATACTCCCTCTATCCCATAATGATAGTCCCATTTGACTATTCAAACATTTTAACAACCTATATTCATTTCCATCTCTAACCTTGATGAGGTTTAGTTATTACTTCATTACTCCCTCTTCTTCCTTGGTTGGCTCTCATCCTCTTTTCCTTCTTTGGTTGGCAAATTTTGGAAGTTCAATAATTTTAACCTAACAATTTTTGGAAATGAGACTCTCTTTTTGGGACAAGCAAAAATGGCAAATAGGAACATCTTTATGGGACGGAGGTAGTATGTGTTCCTTGGTGAAGCATGATGCTCTATTCCACCATTATGGTTTTCTTATAATTGCACTTCATGATGCATCTCAAGCCCTGTCACAGTGTTTAAGATTCCAAAATACGTTATTTCCAAAATGATTTCTAGCCACATTATATGTGCAGTGGACTCAGAATTTGAGTGTCATGACCATATAATTTAGTTACGTTGTTTGCTCACATGGTTGTTTTTTTCATGGTTTCTGCTATTTTTCATGAATTTCACTTCCTCTATCGTTAGTCTCGCCACTCTCTCTTTCACACATTTTTTTGGTTCAATGGTTATAACTAAGAAAAATACCATGATACAGAAATGTGCCATCAATTTAAACAGGACCATAATGGAGAAATGAGGCATAAATTGCAAGGCCTGGTTATTTACTCTCTTCCTCCTGTATTCGAAAAAACATGTAAATGATAGTCTTTTTTTTTGTACCAAGTTACTAAAATTTCACCTTTGCTATCTTCATGTTTCCATGCCCAATTTGATACCAAGTACCTTGATGTATTACTAGAATGGCCTAAACGTCAAACTTCCTTAATTTTTGCAAACAACTAAAAAGTGATGACTCTTTTTTCAGATGGAGGGATTGATTTATTTCTTTACTGTTTAGAATTTTAAATTTCTACTGCATGATCATGCATGCTAACAGATTCATTTATTGATTTTTGGCCTTGCCACAAAAAGAAAAAAGTTAAATTATATAATACTACTTGCCACTTGGATGGAAACAGGTGTTTGATGGTGGTCAAGTAAGTGCGGAGGAGTACGAGGTAATGAAGGATTTGATAATCCCACTTGGCCGAGTGCCTCAACTCTCCACCCAGAGTGGAGCCTAATGGAACAAAATGGCATCCATCGTCTTTTAGACTACATCAATTGTAATTGCTGTGCTTGTGGAACCAAGAAAGATATTATACATTTTCTTGGCGAAGGGCAGTTTGGTCATGTAGATTGATGCGTTCAAACTAAGAGTTGAATTCTCTGGTTGTAAATGTTGGAGTTGAATGATTGTTTTAGTGTTTTGCACCATTTTCTATGCTGTTGAATGATAAAGGTGATCATTTGTATATGTGGTGAGGCCAGGCCAGGATGGTCAGATAGATTGTAAATTGATTGATTTTAATGGTTTCCTCACAGTTCTAATTCTGAACACATTTTATCATCTTTGCTACAAACTAAAGGGATAACTGGACGAATGATAGTCCTATTTTTTTTTTTTTTAACTCTCTGTTTCTAAATGGATCTTGATTTTTTTTTAAAAAAAATTGCTATTGATTAAGACTAAATTTGATTTTTTTTTGACATTCATTTATCCATTTAGAGATGAAAGGAGTAATTGCTTATTTGATTGATTAAGGTAGATTCAAAAAAAAATTATGTATATTTTAAGAGTTATTATTAATAGTATTATTTTGTTTTAATGTTAAGTTGTAGGAGTTGTTCTTATAAAATCAATTCTTTTTTAGCGATAGAAAAAAAGGTTAATTATAAATGCCGATATTATTATAAAGTGTCAGTTTTAATATTAAAAAATGTCAGATTTAAAGAATAGCACCTTGTAACATTTGCACTAACACTTTGAATGCATTTTAAAGAGTGATAATATGAGTGTTAAGTTTCTGTATATGCCTTAAAGTGTGCAAATGCGAGTCTTTAATATTGTCAATGGGTTCAATAGTACCATGTGTGCCTTAAGCGAGCAGTGTTCTAAAAATCGATATGGGTGGTCGCCTAAGCGTCGCATTGATGCTGGGCGGTGATCAAACGCCGCGCCTATAAGCAAGTCGATCAAATTAGGCGTTGGCGTCATTAGGCGTGCTAGGCGCCATTCAGCGTTGACTAGGCGGGATTAGGCGTTGACTAGACGGGATGCCCTCCAAGGCGCCGGCCAATTCCCAATGCCACAGCCGAATGATTCATGCAAACCTTGGCTTCAGCTTCATTATATACCAAAACAAGGCCATTTTACTTTCTTTTTCTTTCGATGTGGGATATCCTCCAAGGCCAAGGCCGGCCAATCCCAATGCCACGACCGAGCCAAGGCAAGGCCAAGGCCACGACCACGGCCCAAGGCTAATTTTTATTATTTTTGACAAATAATAAAAATTAGTGGCACTATTTTTGGATATATATATATATAAATTTATATATATATATATATATATATATATGTTGGAATTTTGGTTTGTAAAAGTGAGGTTTGACCGACTTTTGACCAAGAATTCCATTGGGTTCCATTTTACTAAAATGGAAATTGATTGCATATTAATAATCTACATTTGGAGTAGATTAATTTGATATACTCCCTCCGTCCCATGATTATGTAGAAATTTTGGCCCGGCACGGAGATTAAGGTAAAAAGTGATAAAGGTAATGTGTTGTGAGTGTAAAAGTAAAATAGGAGAGAGAATGAGTGGAGAGAATAGTAAATTTAAAAAGTGTTGTGAGTGAAGAGAAGTGGGTCCTACTTCCATTTTGGAAAATTATTGATTATTGTGGGACGCCCAAAAGGGAAATTTTTCGGTATTATTGTGGGACGGAGGGAGTATTTACTTTCTCAAAACCAATTAGTGGTGAATGAGAAATTAATGCTCAAAGTATGCAAAATGAAATGGGTTTATGAAGAGTTTATGGGATATGGAATAGTTATCCCACATTGCTTAAAGATGTAAAGCAACGATTGTTTATAAGTGAACTCATCCAAGAAAGGAGACATCAAGTTAATCTTCTTGGGCCGACCCTAGCTGGACCATTTGGATAACCATGCATCCAAGTGGGCTATTGAGCTAGTTTTGTTCTAGCTTAAAATGGACCCACAACCCGCGAAGCGCGAAGGGCGGAATGGGCGGTTTAGGGCGCACTTTGCACGGCCAATCGCATCGTCGCTAGGAGCTAAGGAGCCTTAAACTTTTGACAAAAGTTGGCTCGGTTCATGGTTCGATTCGGTCCAGAGGCGGGTTCGGCTTAGGTGGTTCGGTTCTCGTTCATGGTAAATGGGTTAGGTCCGCTTGGGGGAGTGATGGGCCGCTTGGAGGTGGATTGGGCGAGGCCCCTGCCCGGTTTGGCAAAGGGAGGGCCGGTCTTGGGTTGGTCCGAATGGTGTTTGGTGTGAATCAAATTGGGGCCAAGCAAGTGGGCTGAATCTGGCTGTTGGGCAAGCGGCCCATGAGCTGTTCAAATAGACATAATGGTTTGATGTAACTCCATGCCTATTGATAATAGATTCGACTGATCTCCGCCCTCCATTCGAATCGAGATCCAATGGTTAAGAATTAAGGGTGCAATTTGTGATTATTCCAAATGTACACCACAACTCTTCATATACTATATAAACCCCCACTAGTTTGTCAAATTCATTCATTCACTCAATCTTCACTTCACATGTCTCTCTCTCCTCTCACTAGATGTAGAGAATTACTTATCTAATTGGAGTTAACTAACTCGCTTAGATATTTAAGCGAATTATGGATTCGATCAAAGAATTCAACGGAATTCTTAACATCATATGTTAGAAGATAGAGCATCTCGTTGCATAATTCTTCTTCAAAGTCTGGAAGTGTCAAACACGAATTTTGTTCGCCGAAGTCATTAATTTTGGTGTGCTCCTATTAATGACTGTAAAGTCGTTTTATCTTGAGAGAAGATTGTCGTAGACCGTTAGCACCAGTGCGGGGCAATATCTTCTTGCGGAGATTGTGTCCAACACAAGACTCGACTTCATTATTTACTCGATTTGCTTTAATTTTTGCATTCTAGATTATCTTTATTTCACCTTTCGCCGTTAATTATGTTATGGTTCATTATATTATTTGTCATTTCGTTAAATTCAAGAAAGCCTTATTTATTGTCAAATAGACAATTTTCCCAACAATCGCAAGAAGATATAAACGTTTTCTTGTTTTTATGACAAATATGAGCCAATGATGATGGACAACCGAAGGACATTATCGTTAGAGACTTAACGAGAAAAATAACGGTTTTCAAGGAAGGATAACTAGAAGAGCATTGGAAGTTAACTAGAAGATAACGAGAAGGTCAACAATAATTCCGGAAGTGATTCAAAGAATTGTTGACAACATGGAGCGGACTTATAAACAAAGAAGTTCATGCATGGCAGATAACCCAGGCAAATAACCGGAAAGGAAGAGAATGATGATCCAAATTTGCCAAGGCAAAATATAACCTAAGAGGAAGAGGATGTTGATCCAAAATTCGCCAAGGCAAATAAACCGAAGAAAAGGAGGATGATGATGATCCAGATCCAAAAAAGACAGATAGCCAATCCGCGAAGACAAATAGCCGTAGAAGAATGGGATCATGAAAATCTCATATGTAGGACGTACATACTGAGTGGACCAAATGATGCCCGTTCAAAGATCAATGTCTCGTGGGGACAACCAAAGAGTTATAGAACTCTTTGGAACGGACTATAAGGTTCAAGGAACCAAGTCCAAGATTTGTTACAAGATATGGTAAGACCAATCACGTAGCAAAAAGGTTTGTCGTATTCCAAGAAAGGTAATGGACAACATGAATCAAAGCCAACGTCAACGAAAGGTTGAATAGGCTTGATTGAGAACTAATGGGGTTTGAAGCCAACTTAGCAAGTTGAAGGTCAACCATGAGAATGGTGGATAGACACTGGAGCTGAAACTACCCACCATATATATGCTGATAAAGAGAGCTTCTCATTAAACACTCCTTTCAATGGAAGGAAGGTGTAAATGAGAAACTCTTCTACTTCCAACGTCGTGGGACTTGAAAGGATCATGCTGAAGATGACTTCAGACAGAGAACTGACTCTCGTGAATATGCTGCATGTCCTGCATATCTCGCAAGAACCTAGTTTCTTGGTAAAGGGTACTTTGCCTAGAGGCAAAGAGCATCGGTGTTTCTTATTTTTGCCTTTTGAAAGGTTCTAATTTATGGCATGATAAATTAGGTATGTGAATTTCAACACAATGTCAATGATAATGTTTTTTTGAACCTTGAATAGTGTCGGTAGTTGTAGTGCTAAAGAATGCCTTTGGTAGTGTTAAAAATAGTGCCATTAATATTAGAACAAAATGTCAATGATAATGTTTTTTTGTTTGATAAAATGTCTGGTGTTTTGAAAAGTGACAACAAGTTTTAATAAGTTTCGACTATCTATAAAAAAGCCACCTCATATTTAAAATAATGTCAATATTAGTGTTGAAAAGTGTCACTACAAGTGTTGAAAATTCCCAACATATTTTAATAAATTTCACTTTATTTAAATAAATGTCACTCCGTAGCTTCAAAACATAATTGTCTCAAAAATATTAGAAGAAACTGGTTTTATTTTCTAAGGATATTTTGGCGAGATTATTAGGTGGGGGACAAAGAGATTAATAGACAACTGTTAAGAGTCCACAATTTTTAGTTTTAAATGAAAACTGATTTCAACAAAATAGAAAATAGCGAGGGAGAAATTAATTATTTATAGGATTGAGCTTTGACTACACCTGGGCATTGTAACCAACAGGAAGGGTAGCACAAAAACTATTTTTTCCTTTTTTCTGAAATAATTCTTTTTTTAAAATAATTTCCAAAATAACAACTTTTCCAAACTGCTGACCAAAATGTCTCTTTTTTTGATTCGCTACTTCGTATATCGATTTTAAAAAAAAACACTTAAACTCGCTACTTCGTGTAGCGAGTTCAGTTTTCCTTTTTTTTTACGTAAACAATTTCGAGAAGTCTACGAGAATTTTATTAAAATTTAAATTTGCTACTGTGAATATCGAGTTTAAATTAATTAAATATGTTTTTAGATTAACTTAAACATGCTAATGGCAATAGCGAATTTAAATTCGTTAATACCATTATCGAATTTACTGTAAAACTAGACCAACCAAATAAAATCAGTTCACAGCCCAACTTTATAACAAAGTTGTATAAAAAATCTGTGAAAAACAAACACATTTAATTTGTACCAACCAAACACATTTCAACACCCTTGACAAACAAACACATTCAACAACACGGTAATAGAACAAAATATCATTAAATGACCACAACCCGGTCACATAGGAAATGTCTCAAATGTTCATTTCAGGATCATTTTTTTCCTATGCTTATATGTTATTTCTTTATCGAAATATATCCTCTCAACTTGCGTAACACACTCACCCTATGTATCGTGGGCTCGTGTAAATGAGGTGACTCACCTTTTACCTCCATCGTTGTCTGAGTCTCGAGAGGTGCATCTGTCTGTAATGGAGTCTCGGGAGGTGCATCCGTCTGTAATGGAGTCTCGGGAGGTACATCTGTCTGAGTCTCTACCCGAGCTTCCTGGTCCTGCTCCAGCTGTCGCTCTTGGTCCTCCTCTTGCTCATCCACTAAATGTTGACCAGGTTGCATCTGTGGCACTCTCTTCACGCGACGACGTTGAGGCCGTGGTCGTCTATGTGGGACAGCCTGGACACGATCAATTGGTGCCGGGGATGCTCGAGTATCAAGCCGCTGTTGATGTCGTATATGCGTAAGAGAAGATATAATGAGATGCCTCATTTGAAGCCTAGAGTTATCCACCTCCAACTCGTGGGCGATGCTTCCCTCGTTAATTTCATGCATGCGTTGTAAGTTTTACACATGTTAACATCAACAGGACAAAAATGTTACTAACTTATTAATACAATCAATAAACCCTAATATTAAAAAAAATTTAAAATTATATTCACTTATCAAACCCTCGAAGACACTGCATGTGATCTGTACCCTATATCCTCTACATGGATCGGGTTCACAATTATAGAACGTGTGATCTTCCTGAACCAAATCATGTTTGGATGGGCGTAATCCATCACCTTTTCACCCAACACACCATTCACCACGCTATTAGCTCGTGCAGCGAGTTCAGTTTTTCTTTTTTTTTTTTTTACGTAAACAATTTCGAGAAGTCTACGAGTATTTTATTAAAATTTAAATTCGCTACTGCGAATATCGAGTTTAAATTAATTAAATATGTTTTTAGATTAACTTAAACACGCTAATGGCAATAGCGAATTTAAATTCATTAATACCATTAGCAAATTTACTGTAAAACTAAACCAACCAAATAAAGTCAGTTCATAGCCCAACTTTATAACAAAGTTGTATAAAAAACCTGTGAAAAATAAACACATTTAATTTGTACCAACCAAACACATTTCAATACCCTTGACAAACAAACACATTCAATAACACGTAAATAGAACAAAATATCATTAAATGACCACAACCCGGTCACATAGGAAATGTCTCAAATGTTCATTTTGGGATCATTTTTTTCCTACGCTTATATGTTTTTTCTTTATCGAAATATATCCTCTCAACTTGCGTAACACACTCGCCCTATGTATCGTGAGCTCGTGTAATATGAGGTGACTCACCTTTTACCTCCATCGTTGTGTGAGTCTCGGGAGGTGCATTTGTCTGTAATGGAGTCTCGGGAGGTGCATCTGTCTGTAATGGAGTCTCGGGAGGTGCATCTGTCTGAGTCTCTACCCGAGCTTCCTGGTCCTGCTCCAGCTGTCGCTCTTGGTCCTCCTCTTGCTCATCCACTAAATGTTGACCAGGTTGCATCTGTGGCACTCTCTTCACGCGACGACGTTGAGGCCGTGGTCGTCTGTGTGGAACAGTCTGGACACGATCAATTGGTGCCGGGGGTGCTCAAGTATCAAGCCGCTGTTGATGTCGTATATGCGTAAGAGAAGATATAATGAGATGCCTCATTTGAAGCCTAGAGTTATCCACCTCCAACTCGTGGGCGATGCTTCCCTCGTTAATTTCATGCATGCGTTGTAAGTTTTACACATGTTAACATCAACAGGGCAAAAATGTTACTAATCAATAAACCCTAATATTAAAAAGTTTTTAAAATTATATTCACTTACCAAACCCTCGAAGACACTGGCATGTGATCTGTACCCTATATCCTCTACATGGATCGGGTTCACAATTATAGAACGTGTGATCTTCTTGAACCAAATCATGTATGGATGGGTGTAATCCATCACCTTTTCACCCAACACACCATTCACCACGCTATTAGCTCGTGCATTCCATAATGATATGTACTCACTATGTTTTGAATCCCAAGCCACATGTCCTCTACCTCGTCGATCAATACTATGCAAATCTTCCTGTGTGTCACATGGATCGGGGACCGACTGTAACATGCCAAACTGGCTCATAACTCGATCAGGTAGATTTTACCCTGTCAAAGCAGATAAGAGGCACCCTCGTCCTCCATACGGCTTGTGCCTGCCTGCAATAATATGGAACAACTCGATCTATAAATGGCTACCAAATAATCTGATCCTTAGTGAGAGACGCTAGTTGATCCCGATAGGCACGTAAATTATGTGCGTTAACATGCAAATACGATAGGGCCCCAGTCCACCTGAAAAGATTAAAAAAAAAATACAATTTAAACAATTCTAGATAAATAAAATATAATTTAAACAAATCAGATAAATACAATAGAATTTACACAAATAAGAGTGGTTGTAATTTACCTACACCCCAATATACTGTCGGGTAAGTTCGGTTGCACATCCTGATCTCCTCTAACCACTATTGGTTGTGTGGGCAACAATCTCTCCCATGCCCAAAGCTGTTTGTATTATAAACAAATCAAATAAATACAATATAATTTAAAAACATATATAAAATCAAACATATATCGAAAAATATAATTATCATACCTGCACAATATAGAGAAATCCACTACAGTTACCGGTGCTGAGCAAAGTTGAAGTACACATTTTCCGATAAATAAAGGCCAAAGCAACACTACCCCAACCCAACTATAATCATGTATCATCTCGATATATCTAAACAGTGGGAGATACATCAACTTCACCTTATTACTAGTCCGATCAGGCATCACAATCGATCCGAGGGCTGCCAATATGTACTCACGTGAATACCTAATGACAAAATCATGTATCACGTTTTCTGGAAGCTGTCCAAAATGGGGAAGCTAACTTAGAAGCCACTTAAGCTTCAACAACCCTGCTTCTATCTCACTCTTCGGTGGTCTAACACCTAATAACTCTTCACATAAGTTGCACCAACCCTAAAGCAACCTCGTGGTGTCAGAACCAATAACAGGAAATTCATCAATCGATAACCTGACAACATGCCCATATCCTCTAAACTAATGGTCATCTCACCAATAGGAAAGTGAAAACTGTGGGGGGTTTTTGACGCAATCGCTCAACCAACACTGTAAGCAAACCCCAATCATACGTGATTTTCCCTAACTTGTAAACCCCGTAAAATCCCGCTACTACTAGTCCCTCCTGGATCATCCCGTCTAACACTTCCTGCAGAGTCGAACCACGACGAAAAGATAACTTCTCAACATATCTTTCGGGGTAGATGTATTCCGTTCGATGCTTATCCTGTAATCTCAAAACATTTCGTTGCAAAGGACCCGAATCGACAAACGACTCAAGAAGCTCTCTATATTGATGTTCTACATTCATCTGTAACACAAAACACAAAATTGATCAAATTTAAAACACACAGATATCAGTAGAAAGCTAAGAGACAACTATCAGGTCTAAAAAGAAGAAAGACAACTATTGTGAAGCATATTTCTACATTCATTTGTAACACAGTAAAACAATAGGCAAAATTGATCAAATTTAAAACTCAATTTAACAAAAATGCTAACTGAACTAACGAAAAACATAACTGAACTAACGAAAAATCTAACTTAACTAACGAAAAACCTAACTATACTAACAAAAATACTAATCTAATCAACAATACCATACAAATTAAGAATAAATAATTAAGTAAAAAGAATAACTCATAAATCAATCAATTCGAAAACCATAGGTTGAATCCATTTCAAAAACCCCCAAATCAATCAATTTCGAAAATCATATGTTGAAATAATGCTAAATTGATTCGAAATATTGGAGGGAGTATGTTATTAGAGACTTACACTAGCGAATTTGAAGTCGTTACTGTAAATCACGAGTTATACTCTTGTCATTCCAGTTTCTCTCTCTCTCTCTGTGTCGTTAAGTTGAGTGAGCAAGGATGATTTGTCTTTGTGTGTTATACAAAAAAAAAGCTTCTATAAAATCGATATTGGGAAAAACAAGTCTTTAAGTGAATTCGCTAATTCAATTAGCGAGTTAACCTCTCGTTTTAAGCTAATTATAATCTTAATTAACTAATCATTTATTTTTAGTAAACTCGCTATTCACAGTAGATAACTCATATTTTAATAAAATTCTCGTAATTGTTTAAATAAAAAAAAAAGGAAAATTAAATTCGCTACACGAATTAGCGAGTTTAAGTGATATTTTTTTTAAAATTGATACACGAATTTGCGAGTTTTGAAAAAGAGTCATTTTGATAAATAGTTTGAAAGGTTGTTATTTTGGTAATTATTATTTTTAAAAAGAATTATTTCAGAAAAAAATCCACAAAAACAGATGCTGAAATAAATAAAATACTCCTTTCGATTCAAAATGTTTGTTTCATTTGACTTTTTTGTTGAACTTTGATCATAAATTTATGAGAGATTAATCATGTTCATGAAATTTTAAAAGTTGTTGTTGATATTATTAACGGTGAATCAATAGGAATTTTTAGAATTTTATGAACATAATTAAATTGTCATATATCTGTGGTTAAAGTTCAATAAAAAAGTTAAATAAATGAACAAACATTTTGGGAAAGAGGAAGTAAATTAAAACACCCAGAAAAAATAAAATCCCCAAACTTTCTCGTTCCTCTCTGTCTTCTATCTGAATCTCTTTCTCTATTCCTTTCGTCCACGGTGTCATTGTCGTCCCTTAAAATCATCACGGCGATTAATCGGCGACCTCCTCCGTTCCTTCATTGATTCCGATATGATCGGTAAACTTGTTTTCCCCACCGTTTAATTCAATCTTATTTACTTTCATTCTTGGGATTCGTTTGTTAATTTGATGTTGCTATTCCAATATGTATGAAATTTTGTTTATTGATTGTTTATTCGGATCTGATGATCCTATGTATATATTCTCCTGATGCTCTATTTGTTTTTACTCTTAAAATTATTTTTGCGTTTTCAGTTTTCCATTTAGAAATGATTATGTTCCTTTTCCATTCCACAAAGTTCGTTTCGAATTTGGTAGATCTTTACTGGTTTTATTTTTTGCCATTGGGTGCGATGAGAATCGGAAGGTTGATGATTGTAGACTAATAGCTGAGCTACCGTTTCCTCACCTATTTCCCTGAGCTCTGAATGTAATTGGTCTTTTCCTCTCTCTGTTGGTTGTTCCCAAGTGTCTCGTCTTTTATGTATTCGAACCCTCTCTAGTATTGCATTCCATCAATGATATCCTTTTGCAAGTCCTAGTGAGGCTGCCAAAATCGCAATATGATAATCAATCGATCATGAGATTATGCTACTTTAAGAAACAAATATTGTAAACTGGAAAGTTGCCGGGATCACTGGATAGGGCCTTCATGTTCTTATTTCTGTGAAGTTTCTTCTACATGGGCAATATATTTTTGTTTTATGTTTTGTGCTCTTTTTATACTCCCGGTTGTTAAGATCAACGAAAGTAACCTATTTAAATGATGTGATGAATTGTTAAGATAGTAGAATATATTTGTGTTTTATGTTTTGGGAGTCCATCTGATTCTCTTGTTAAACCTTTGATTTCATATGTGGATTAGTAAATGAGATTTGCCCCCTATGCTTTAAAATACACTTTGGCTTTACTTTGACTTGCCGGAATGCGAAACACTTTGGATTGCTATTATATTGATAATCGTCTTTCTTTGTTGCTTTACATGGTTAGAACAATTTATTATTGACTAGAGAGATGAGAAAAGAGAAAGAAAATCCTATTATACAGATTTGGTCTATTGCTTCAGCTTTTAATATATATTCTGTTCGGTACAGATTACATGTAAATGTTCCAATGGCGTGAACCCATGGACACGCAGCCTGTGTAAGAAAAAGAAAAAGGAGAAGAAACCAAAAGGTTCTTACATTGGATGCGTATTCTTAAGGGTCTGGTAATAATCACATGCTATTGGTTGGATTTTATTGGATATGGGTGCTCTTTGGAAATCCAATTTGATGAGATATATTATGTGTATCCAAGCCATTACGTCGTTGATTGACGAGAACGAGTATTTGAAACTAATACTAGGTTTCCAGTAGAAGAGGTGTGTATTCCTTTTTGAGACTTCCCAAATGAAGAGTAACATTTTCCTTGAAGGAAATCTTTTAACAACTAATTGACGATATTAATCTTCATTTTCCTGCCTAGTTTGAAATTAAACTTTGCCACCTAATTTGAATTCAAATCGAGTGGCGATTTAAACCGTTTCGTAATTTGTGCGTTTAGTTAAATGTTTCTCCTCTATTGGGATAGAGAGAGTAACTTAATGGACAGATTGCCTTCTGCTCCTTTTATGTCCACCTTTGGAGAGTCTAATTATTAAGGCACTTATGAACATACTTGGAGTTGGTTGTAATTGCAAACATTTTGTACAGAAGACGCTTATATCATGTTAGGTGGTAAAGTTGATATGTTATGAAATTGAAGGCATAGCTTTCGAAAGTGGACTCTTTTTGTGGAACATCCCATTTTAGGATAATGGGCTCTTTACATGGAATGGAGGGAGTATTTAAGCTTTCAATCAAACTTCTTTATTGCAAAGTACAAAAACATTAATAATCTGAGCGTGTTCTCTAAATTAGCTATTTACTTGTTGCAAAGACCTCCCTGACTCTCTTATTCAACATAAAATCCTAATCTCTCTTTCATAAATTAGTGGTATCATTGATTTTTTTTTTTTAATTTTATTGACACTGTTGACTTTGATATTATCTTTGTGTCTTTTTGACTTGTTGGTACTTTTTTTTTGTTTGGCCGCGACTATTTAATGTGTCAAAACCAATGCTTTAGCTTTAATCTTTCTTCCAAGTTTTTTTAGTTAGTAAAGTAGATTCAGTGGTTTGCAGCATTATCTTTTAACTTATTGACCATTTTCTCAAAGCAATTGTAATTTGTAAGTCTTGCTAAGGTAAATCATGATATGGTATAAAAAATTACTTGAAACCACAATACATAGATTTTTTTTAATATAAATATTACCGTATTCCCATAATCAATATAGAATTGCGTTTGCACAAAATTTTATGCCTATTCCTTGAATTGTTGTCATCACTTACTCCATTTTAGGCACTTTTTACGTTTCAAAGCCGTTACATTGACTGAAGAGAATGAAGCAATTTTTTTGCTATAAAAGATATAGTTCTCTCCTGAGTTTATCATTTTTTATGCTGTTTTGAGCAGGTAATGTTTTTTTTGTTGAGAAGGCATAGTAAGCACAACTCTTGAAGCAATATGGCCTCGGAGGGTATAGCACCAACTTCTGGTATGAGGGAACCTAGTGGCCATACAGTTGGGGCAGATAGGTTGCCTGAAGAGATGAATGATATGAAAATTAGTGATGATAAGGTTTGTGCGGAAAGGTTTAAAACTTCCATATCATACTGTTTATTTGTATTATGTTATTGATTGTGGTTCACGGCTTCTTAGTATAATAAATATATCTGTTTTACCTTTGTAGGAAATGGAAACAGTAGTTGTTAATGGGAATGGTACAGAGACAGGCCATATCATAGTGACTACAATTGGTGGTCGGAACGGCCAGCCAAAGCAGGTATGCGCCATTGCTTGCTATTTATGGTTCTTCAGTTTTATCACTGTTTCTTCTAATCAACTTCGTGTGACTATTTTTTCTAATGTCTTTTCGTCTTCTCCTCCCATCCCCTCACAAAAGAGAAAATAAGAAAAGATAAAAAAAAAAGAAAGCATCAAATTCACTATTCATAAATCCACGTATGCCATCCAGAACACTTGCATTCATATTTTCTGCCAGTTTATTGAGTACTTTGATTTTGTATCTTATCTACATTTATATGGAGGTTAGGAGAGGGGTGCTACTGCTTATAGTTCTATTGTGATAAGGTGTATGGAAGAAGTATCCTTTTTTCGTGGATAGATATACGTTTTTATTCATGTCTCTGCTTACATATATAATTCATTGATGTGGTTTGTCAGTTATGTAACAAATCACGCCATTAAAGTGTGAAAGGTTATACATTACTTACCAAAATACCAAATTCTCTCTCCCTCTTTCTCGCACTCTCTCTCTCGCTCGGTTAGGTTTTGGCATTGGGGAAGTCTGAAATTCAGAAAATAAAGGGGTCGTCGAGGTTGATGTTTGACTTTGACCCGTTCCTTCTATTTTCTCCCTCTGACCCTAGATGAGTGTCTAGAAAATTGTCCATAAATGAATGTTCATTTTCTTTAAAAAATTGTCTATATGAATTTTCATCTTTATAAAAATATCGTATTCCTTTATATGCTTTCAAAACTAAAAGTTTATAAGGTGGCAAGGGAATGTATTCATCTTTTCCTACCCCCTCCGTCCCCAAGTGAATGTCTTTTTTTAACCTAAGGGCATTTGAGAAACTTGGTTTCTTAGTACTTTTAATAGCATAAATACATACACACTTAATGACCTCACCTTATGACACCATGATTGTAAGTGTGAATTAGAACATGTTACTTGATGAGTGAGAGTTTAGTAATTTCTCTAAGAAATGGACATTCATTTAGGGAGAAAGGAGGGAATACAAAATTTTCTTATTTTACCCAATTTGCTCTAATGCATCTTATCTTAATGATACTTTCAGACTATAAGTTACATGGCTGAGCGTGTTGTTGGTCATGGATCGTTTGGAGTCGTGTTCCAGGTAAGGAATATTATTTTGTTCCAGACTGTAAATTTCTGGGAGAGTTGCGCATTGATTTCCCCCAATTGGATATTTCACATTGAAGATACAAACGTGGTGTTTTAGGCTGTTTTTCTTCATTTTTCCAGGCAAAATGTCTAGAGTCAGGTGAAACTGTGGCAATAAAGAAAGTTCTTCAGGACAAGAGGTACAAGAACAGGGAGTTGCAAACCATGCGTCTCCTTGACCACCCTAATGTTGTGTCCTTGAAGCATTGTTTCTTTTCCACAACTGAGAAGGATGAGCTTTATCTCAATCTAGTGCTAGAGTATGTCCCTGAAACTGTTCATCGTGTAATCAAACACTATAACAAGTTAAATCAGAGGATGCCCTTGATATATGTGAAGCTCTACACATATCAGGTATGTTATTAAAGTTTGATATGCTTCTTTTTTACGTTAATATGTTTTGTTTGTATGCATAGATTATGTGTAATGTCTATTCACGTTCATAATTACTTTTTCAGTAGTTGTGACAGAATCATCTGTAGCTTGAGTTATATATGTGCTTGATTTGGCAATTGCCTCACATAGTACGTGTTGCATTATAGATCATCATAATTCTAAGTAGAGCTGCTATGGTGATGGTGTTCCTCCCCCTTTCTTTGTTGAAAGGTCGGTCCTTGTTTGTTGATAATTCCTTTCAATCAACTGTGGGTTTAGTTCTTGTACCAAACATATGTAGTTTGGCCTGCAACCCTCATGCAACAGTTGAACAAGATTTGTGCCTGGAGTGGCTTTGGCGTCTCTGTTTCCTTGACGGCATTTATGTTGAATAAAGTCATTGTTTCAGTTTTTCAGTTTGCGAGAACAGATTTTTTCCACAAAAGATAAAGCAAAAAACTCCCAAAGAAGATAGAAGACCAATTTTAAAAGGATGAATTAGCTAGATAATTGATAAAGGGGGGATGAATTGTTGCCAACTTCACTTAATACAGCAAATACGATCATGCAATCCACTTCTCTTATTAGTTTATCTTGTGTTAGCTTTTTTTTTTTTTTTTTTTTTTTTTTTTAATCTTTCTGGAAGATTTATATTTTTGTGAAATTATTGTTTTCATTGTTAAGAAAGGGAGAACTCATTGCTATAATTGTTCTAACATGATTTATTGTTTCCAGATTTTTAGGTCATTGTCATACATTCATCGCAGTATTGGAGTGTGCCACCGAGACATCAAACCTCAAAATCTTCTGGTATGCTCAATAACAGTCCGTCTGCTTTCCAATTTTGGTTATACATGGTACCTTTTCGACTGTACTTCCTGAAATGGTGAAGTATCTAAGAAGTTGTTCTCGTTAAATATAGCATGCATGTCACAGTTTTTAACGATCAATATGTGTTGCTTATATGGTGTGCTGAGAACACGTAAGGTTAGAGTTTTCAGATAATCATATTTGTTACTGTGTATTGCTTATATGTCGATAAGCTGCTTTACCTGGACTTAGTCACTGAAGAGGGCATCATTATTCCACGTTTTCCTGAGAAACAGTTGCTTTTATTCCAACTGTGCCACCTTTTCTTTCTAGTGTTGCCACCCAAAGTATCATACCAGACTCTTTGGTCGTATGACCATCTATTACTTGGATTCTGATGCTCAGTGCTTCGAGATATCCCTTGTAAATTTGGTAGGATGCTGTTAATAGTTCCTCCTAGTCCAAGCTAACATCTCCTTGCACTTGAGACTTGTACTCATTTCTTCTTCTTCTCTCTCTCTCTCTTGTGATTTTTGCATACCAAAGCTTTGGGTTTTTCTGTAGGTGAATCCGCATACTCACCAACTTAAACTATGCGACTTTGGAAGTGCTAAAGTTTTGGTTAGATGCTCTCACTCTTGCTCTTTTCTGTAAATGTTTGTGCTTTTTTTTTATTGCTTGAATGATTTTGTCTGTGGACATTTGGTAGGTAAAAGGGGAGCCCAATATATCGTACATATGCTCTAGGTACTATAGAGCACCCGAACTTATATTTGGAGCAACAGAGTACACTTCGGCTATTGACATCTGGTCATCTGGCTGTGTTCTTGCTGAGCTACTTCTTGGACAGGTATATGGTTTGGGGATTTCATATGTAAGGTCACTACACTTCTGCTTATAGGAAGCCTGATAATGAATATATATCTTTTGACAGCCCCTATTTCCTGGTGAGAGTGGAGTTGATCAGCTCGTTGAGATTATCAAGGTAATTTAGCCTAACAATCTCACTTCATCACATTATCGTTGTAGAGGCAGGTCTGCAGGAGTTTTAAACATAAATTCTAAGCTAAATCTGATAAATAACCTAATTGTCCTATAAAAAATGATAACTGAGTCAAAGTGAGAAATTATAATACCCTGAAAAGCTCCCACGTCGTTTTTGACCAGAATTGTTATGCTTCTCTAAGGCTATTATATTGTCACTGACACTCAATTTGACCCTATATGAAACATTGTGAGCTTATTTACAGGTTCTGGGTACTCCAACTAGGGAGGAAATCAAATGCATGAACCCTAACTATACAGAGTTCAAATTCCCACAGATTAAAGCTCATCCATGGCACAAGGTATCTGGAATGAAAATAGTTTTACATTAGTGAGGGGTAAAAGCACGACTTGACTTTGTTCTCATTTTTCATGCTCTTAGATATTCCACAAGCGCATGCCTCCTGAAGCTGTTGATCTGGTTTCAAGGCTGTTGCAGTACTCCCCAAATTTGCGATGCACAGCTGTAAGTAAACAGAAGTTCTTGCGTTCCCTATCTATATTTCTATCATAACTAAATGCCCTTGAGTGAAGAGGTTTGAACCAAAGAACTTTAGTTCCGATGGTATCCGGTATTAGCTTCCATAGTGGAGGTAGCGAGTTCGAATCCTGTTAAGGGCACGTGCTAGCCTATTTATAGGCCATTTCATGTAGTCTAAGGGCAATTTATCTATCATTAATAAAATAAGAAACCCAATTTAAAAAAAAAGAGCTTTGACTCTCTTTCTATGTTTTCTTTATATGGTATTGCCAGTTTGTACTTATCAGTTAATAGATAATTCCATATGTTACCGCCATAGCGGCCATGAGTTTTCTTATGGCACATATACTTGGAATGGTTTGTTGTGAACCTGTTGCCAAAACTCATAAAACAATTAATTCATCATGTGCTTCATTTGATTTATTTTGTGATAACTACAGCTTCTAAATTTATGAAGCATATTTACTTTTTTTTTTTTAAATAAGAAAATAGATATAATGAAGCATATTTACTGATCCCTGTGGTTTGAGTTTGACCTAGTTGCTTCCTCATTTTTATAAATATCCTTAATTGCATTCTTATGCTCATTCATGAATTGCTCTGTTGATAAGGTTCCTTAGTTGGTATTGCATAAATTACTAATTGCATTCAGTATTGTATCCTTCCCGTTTATTATGTTACTTTTTAGTTGTTAACATTATATTCTGCTTGAATGTGTGTACTTCCAATGTAGTTGGATGCATTGACCCACTCTTTTTTCGATGAGCTGCGTGATCCAAACACACGATTGCCAAATGGACGTTTCATTCCTCCACTGTTCAACTTTAAGCCTCACGGTAGGAGTTCTTTCTACTCTCGGCATTGATCTGTTCTCAAATAAATGTCTTGATTCTGATATGTTGATTGTGCAACTGTTATTGTCAATCAGAGTTGAAGGGAGTGCCAGTGGAAACATTGGTGAAATTGATCCCAGAGCATGCAAGAAAACAATGCCCTTTCCTAGGGTTGTGATCACAAGAAGGCGACGAACTAGCAAATACCTAATAGGAAGCTATGTTTCTTCCTCACCTTTTTGTTCCATCGTCTTCATATTAAAACTTCGTAATACCTCCTTCGTAAAAGACAATTAGGTTGTTGCGACTTGGTTGTGTTTCTTATTTACTCATTTATTGTAAAATTATATGGATTTTATGAACTTCTATCTAAATGTTTTATTTGGTTCTTTAATTTACTTTATGAAACAAGTGTGATTGTTCACATTTGGCCCACATTTGAATTGCCTTGTTTTAATTTGATTAATGAAATTGGCACATATTTTTCATGATGCATTATGTCTCTGCTTTGATATATGTTTGGCCACGTGTACGGATGTGCAATAAGCGTCCCTTGCTCTGCAGTTTCTTGCTTTACCACCTTTGATTTCAGCAGATTGAATCCTACGGCCATCACTTTGTAGAGGGAAAATAGAAGATCTGAACCCAAGCAAAGGTGATGATATTTGTAGGTGTGCACCTCTTTTGACACTTATTTGCTTGAAATTCATCACTGAATATTTCCTGCTTATCCCTGTGTTATTAAAAAGAGTTACTGGATTTATCCTTTCTGCACCTTCTGTTCATATAATTTATTATTTGTTCCTTTCTTCCACTGCGCTCTAGCTCGAGCCTTGTGGCGTATGAGTGAGCTTAGGTTGAAAACTGACTCCTTGAATGGTTCTTTTCTGATTAGTGGTTCGAGTTATGAACTTCTTTAAATGGTTTTGCTAGTAAGCAGTTTGGAGTCCAGTTCTTTGAACTTATTTAAAGGATTTCGCTGATACGCAGTTTGGAGTTTAATGGTTCTTGCTGACGAGGCACTTGTTTTCCTGGCTTCTTAGGTTTCACTAGGAGAAAGCTTGGGGCTTTTTAATATTATTTTCCGGGACGCCAACTTAATGACTGCAGGCTTTGTAGCTGTTGCTTGAAAGGAGTTCTTTCGCTTCTGTACTATTGTCAGAGAGGAACCCAGATAGACTCCTATGAGTAGATGTGACTTGCAAATACATGGAAACTAAAGCTGATTTGGGAGTGGTAGTTGTTTAGCAGAGGCAGAGGACCTTAGCAATAGTGGATGCAAGTAGGCTTTGCCATTTATGGTAGCTCCTCAGTGGGCATAGACTCGTAGCTTTGTAGTTCTATCGAATTACTCAGTATTCTTCTAGGTGATCTGATTGGGATCCCAGTAACATGTTGGGAAACTGATATTTTTATTATTGTCTGATTTTGTCACTTGAGCCTGCAGAAGTGTAAATTGCTGAGGATGTTCTTGTGATGATGGATAGAATATTTCAGTTAGGTATCTCTAGTGATAAAGTTAGTCGAAGAATTCAAAGTACTTTTAGTTGGAGTAGTCATCTCCACGAATAGGTGCAAGAATGGGGTTCCTACGGGAGGCAATCCCCGGTCTATCTCCTTTTGGGATCCGGTTGTGGAAAGGGTTAATAAGCGTCTTGCTAGTTGAAAGAGAGCTTATTTCTCTTTAGGTGGCCGTATTACTTTGATTCGTGCGTGCTTAACGAGTATTCCTCTCTATTTTTTGTCCTTACTTTGGATTTCAGTGCGCGTGGTAGGAAATTTTGAGAGGATTATGAGGAATTTTTGTGGGAAGGTGCAGGTGAGGGCAAGAGAGACCACCTAGTAGCATGGGAGAAGGTGTGTCACCCTAAGGAGGAGAGGGTGGGGGGGGGGAGTTTCAGGGTTGGGAGTCTTGGTTAAGCAAAATGTAATCTTGGTGAGTAGTGGCTGTGGCAGTTTCCTCAAGAACCTGTTATGAACCGGCAAGGAGATTCACAACTGAAATTACAAATTTGAGAGAATTATGATAGAAGGGAGAAATTAGAAGAAATTGGGTTGAGAAACAGAAGAAGAATTGAGTTGAGAGATAGAAGAATTTAGGAGAGAGAGAGAGAAGAATTTTGGAGAGGAAATTGTTGGTATTTTTCATTGATGCTTTTCCAAAATCAGTCACGCCTTATAACATGGGAAGGGCGTGAATAACAAGAGCTAAAACGACAACGTTCTAACTTAACTAAAACGACACCACTTAACGTAACTGAGATAACTGCTACTTAACGGTAACAACCAACGGTCATCTATTTAACCCCTAGATCATTACATTACTTGTTATGAGAACCGGCAAGGAGATTCACAACTGAAATTACAAATTTGAGAGAATTATGATAGAAGGGAGAAATTAGAAGAAATTGGGTTGAGAAACAGAAGAAGAATTGAGTTGAGAGATAGAAGAATTTAGGAGAGAGAGAGAGAAGAATTTTGGAGAGGAAATTGTTGATATTTTTCATTGATACTTTTCCAAAATCAGTCACGCCTTATAACATGGGAAGGGCGTGAATAACAAGAGCTAAAACGACAACGTTCTAACTTAACTAAAACGACACCACTTAACGTAACTGAGATAACTGCTACTTAACGGTAACAACCAACGGTCATCTATTTAACCCCTAGATCATTACATAGGAGATTCACAACTGAAATTACAAATTTGAGAGAATTATGATAGAAGGGAGAAATTAGAAGAAATTGGGTTGAGAAACAGAAGAAGAATTGAGTTGAGAGATAGAAGAATTTAGGAGAGAGAGAGAGAGAAGAATTTTGGAGAGGAAATTGTTGATATTTTTCATTGATGCTTTTCCAAAATCAGTCACGCCTTGTAACACGGGAAGGGCGTGAATAACAAGAGCTAAAACGACAACGTTCTAACTTAACTAAAACGACACCACTTAACGTAACTGAGATAACTGCTACTTAACGGTAACAACCAACGGTCATCTATTTAACCCCTAGATCATTACAGAACCACATTCTATTTCGAATAAAGTGATAGGAGCAAGTTTGGTATGCACAATAATGGATGGGACTCTCAATTCCGAGTTTCTTGTTCCCATAAAAGCCCGTGAAAATACATACATCAGTGCCACCATCTATTCCGTCCCTTCACTCGTTTCAAGGCTGGGAATGGGGTTCAGATTTGGTTTTGGGAGGATTTGTGGATGGGTGACTCCTCCTTATGTCAGTTGTTTCCTCGCTCATTCGTCCTCGGTTCATTTGGCTCCTATTATTGGTTTTGTTGTTCCTGGGGGTGGAGATCTAGTTTCTTGGGACTTTCATCTCTTTCGCATTCTTAATGATCGCGAAGCTGTTGAGGTAAGTGCTCTTATTAATTCCTTATCTCGTGTTTGTTTGTCTCATATCCAAGATTCTAGAATTTGGGTTCTTGATGAGTCAAGTAAATATTCTTGCAAGTCTTTTGTGAAATTCTTGATTAGTAGCTCCAATCCTTCTCTTTTTTCTCTTGTTTCATTTGCTTGGAAGTCTAAAGCTCCCTTCAAGATCAAAGCGTTTATGTGGACTGTAGTGCTTAACAAACTTAACACTAATGATAAGTTGCATATTCGACGACCTCTTAACTGTATTTCTCCTAATTGGTGTGTGAATTTCAAATCTTCAGACAAATCTCATGATCATCTATTTCTCCATTGTATTGTGTCTCGTTATATTTGGAATCGACTGTTTGAGGTGGCGGGAAAATATTGGGTGTGCCCAACTCATTAAATTCATTTTTGCAAATCAAGTTCAGAGGCTTTGGGAGAGGTAAGGATAGAGTACTTTTATGGGATTGTGGGGTCTTAGCTGTCTTTTGGTGTCTATGGCTGGAGATGAATAAAAGGATTTTTCAAAATCAGCATCTTCCGGAGCACTTACTATGGGAGAGAGTGGTTTCTATTTCTTCTCTTTGGGCATCAGCTAATGGGGCATTTCGTGCATTATCTACTTCTGATCTGAAGCTGTGGCTGCAATAGTGTTGTTCTTGTTCGTTTATGTTATTTTCTTTCTCTTTCTCTGTGTTTTTTTTTCTTTTTGATGGACTTCTTGTCCTTCTCCTTTACATTCTCTTCTTTAATCCAATATACTTTTTTTCTCATCAAAAAAGAAACAAACGATGCCTTGTAAAAGCCAACCTTAGCTTAATTGGGCCAAGAAAAAGCAGGATAAGCTGATTGATAGACAGGTCAGCTATTAGATCATTCAATGGAAGCAGACATAACAATATGTCTCTTTTTCTTATTTTTGACAACACATGTTGGTGGGGTATGTGGCTTTTGAGGTATCATTTTACCTTTCTGATGTGAATCCTAGTTTGTTGAGATTTTACCTTTATTTTGTAACTATCAACTGGAAAATAATGAGAAATGGATTTCTACTGAATCTTGGTATCAGCATTTAATATTATATAGGAATGTGATTAAGAATCTTAAAGACCAAAACAATGAATCATTATTATGACAAAGTCATACTGTACTGGGACTTTGGTTCAATTGCAACTATGTTCATTAGGGATACTGAGACGTAGTTTTCTGATGTTAGTTTCATTCCTATACTGAAGGATCAATTGCAGGTTATAATATGACACTTTGTTTGGATGAAGATTTGGGTTTATAATCCACATGCTGCATTACTTTGGTTGTATTGTGGCAAGTTTGCACATGTGCATATGTGATAAGCTTCCTAGCTAAACCATGACCAATGTTTGCCTTTTGTTTAAATTATTGGCAGATTGCATTTCACTGCCAACTCCGGTGGGAATAGAAGATCTAAGAATCTGGAAGAGCCAGGGGGATGCAGGTTACTTCTAATACATGCCAATATGCATCTATTTGTTCAAAGAATGTTGTTCTGGTTGCTTGTGTTGAAGTCATTGAAGGAGTTTCTGAGTTTTATTGTCTTTGCACTCTGTCCTGATCAATTAACTGTTCCCTTTCTCTTTAGTTTCCTGTACATTGGCCTTTGTGTATGCGTCCGTTTAGTGACAACTGACTCCTTCAAAGATTCTTTTCCAGCTAGTTTTTTTTAGTTATGTGCTTCTTATAGGAATTCATCAGGGATGAAGCAGGTTAATAGAATCGAATGGTGGGGGAGGGGGTTTGATTCCTGGGCTTCTTCTCATACGCACGTTCTGGATGGTGGGGGAGGGGGTTTGATTCCTGGGCTTCTTCTCATACGCACGTTCTGGCTCATGTGATAAGCCTTTTTCTCTTGGAAAGATTTAGAATATTAGCTTTTGGTTTTCCATCTCTGTCATAATTAGGTGTCCTTTCAGGATTAATTGGATAATTTTTTAGTCCATGGCTCCTAAATTCTAGGTTTGGTGTGAACATGATTGGCAATGGTGGCGATGACTGATGGAGAAAAATTCCTCTAGTAATAAAAACCGAGCAAGTGTACTCACTACCGGTGTAGTAATATGCACAAGCAGGGGTCGAACCACAGAAACTCGTTGGTTTTAACAAGTAAATTTAATTAATGCTTAAAGTAACAAAATGGGTTTTGATTTGGTTTATTAAAACTAAGTACGAAAGAAAATTAAAACAATTAAGCAACTAAAGTAACAAATAAGCAAGCTCGCAAACGAAATTCAAGGATTTAACAACTAGCCCACGGATTAGGTTCACCACATATTATCCCTTTATGCCCTTTTGAATGATAAAATATTAATTAGGTTTAGGGCTTCTTCGCTTTTGTAAGAATTGGGACGGTTCGATTGCCGGATTGCAATTCTTTTATTGAATAGTTATCAATTATCACGCAAGATCAAATTGACAACAACTCAATTCATTAAGCACCAAAGAATTAATGAAACCTAGACTCAATCGATTCACGCAAGATCGTCAATCGAGTCTAATCATCCTAATAGTGTTCATGCACAATTCCCCACGCAAGTGCAGGACTTGTACCAAATAAAAATTAAGAATACTAGAATGAACTAACTCCACAATTAAATGAAACTTAAATATATAGCATAAAGTTCAAATACGGGCTACACCAATCCGTGAACTACAAAGAAATTAGCTACTCATATTCCGGATAAACATCACAAAATATGAATAATAATAACAATGCATCAAACCTAGAAAAAGAGCAAAAACCTTCAAAATCCGAAATCCTCCAAATCCTTCACAAGCCTAGGCAAGAAAATAATAATCAAAAGTACCTAATAATAATCATAATAGGAATATATATAATCCTAAAAACAATCCTTCAACAACTAGGAAAAGGGATTAAAAAGATCCATTAAAATCTGCCAAGGATCTCAAAAATCCTTTCAAAATAAGGAAACACTTTCTTTCAGCCCGGCACCACTGGGCGTGCGCCCACTATTCCAGGCGTGCGCCCGTCTTCAATCTGTGAGTTTTGGGCGTGCGACCACCCCTTCCAGGCGTGCGCCCACCCTGCATTCCAGCCTTGCTCCTTTTTCCTTCCATAATTCCCTTTTGATCCTCCAGCAGAAAGGCTCCTTGACTTCTTAAAATGCCTCACAAGTCCCTTTGCACTTTTCATTAGCTCTCCACTCCATTTTTGTTCCTTTCTTCACTTGAATCCATAATTTGTCACCTAATTAACCTGTACTCACAAAAACACTAGAAAATACATTAAAATAACCTTTTACTCAAGAATTTCACAAGAAATAAGAGTAGGAGTACCTAATTTAGATGTGTAAAAACACATCCATCAAATACCCCCAAACTTATTTCTTGCTCGTCCTCGAGTAAGACAACATAAGAAAGAAAATAAAATAAAATGAACAGCCTAAACTAATTAATCCGAAAGTTAACTTTGTCCCCACATTCTTATATTTCCCAAAATTGCTTGAATCATGAAGTACCACAATCACACAATCTCAAAGCAGTCAATCCACACAAGTATCAACATATATTACCATTAATTTTGCTACCCTGCTCAATCATTATATGTACTCAATAAATCCCCGTGTGTGTGTGAATTTGAATTCTCCCTTCGCTTCAAACATGATCTATTTTTATAAAGCTAAGTACACCAATCATCTCTTATTTTATTGACTTTGTTAACAAATAAAAACACACTTAAACGACAAACTATGAATACTCCCTTCTGCTTTTCCACTTCAATAGACCTTAACACCCCCAAACCTGATCATTTAAGCACATATTTTTAAGAGTCATCTACCGTTCAAGTAGGGAACACTGTAGCAGCGAACTCCATGCCCCTAATACTAGGTAGGAATTTATTACCCCATACTCCTATTTGGCAAGGAAGCAACGTCGCAGCGAACGCCGTGCCCCGAGCTACTTTAGGAATATTTAATCATAGAGATGGGAGTTAGCCATTTCGGTGTCGAGCCTGGTACGGACCATCACGGCGGAAAAGCTCTTCCCCCATAACGTTACTGCATACCCAGAAATCTGGTTAAGCTAGAATGGTCCCTATCCAACCAATCTACACGCCTGGAGGTATTACCGAGTAATAATTTAATTGCCATTGCTCCCATTCCCTTTTTCAATTAATTTACACATTATTTCAGATACAAGGGGTGTCAATCCAACAACAAAAATCCACACTATCCAAGGAGTACCCACAGTTTACTGCTAAGATGTTACTATTTAATAAACAAATTCATTAACGTCAAAGATGATGGTGTACTATAAACTTGATAAAACAGATCAAAATTATCAACTACAGGAGAATTCCAGCATAAGTGCACATAATTATTTTTTTTTTTTTTTATTGACATAAATATAACCATTGAGCACCATATCAAAATTAATCTAATACTCCCTCCGTCCCACCTTAGTGTAGACTTCTTTCCTTTTTCGTCCGTCTCACCTTAGTGTAGACTGCCAAAATTAGAAAGTTTTTTATTATTTTTTATTTTCCCTACCCCACCCACTCATTCTCTCTCTTCATTTTTCACCATACAATTTATTCAACCAACCTACTATTCACTCCACTCATTCTCTCTCTTCATTTTTTACCACACATTTTCATTATCTTAATAATATTCCTTAGTTATTGTGCCCACCACCTTAGTCTACACTAAGGTGGGACGGAGGGAGTATATATTAAGACTTGCATAACTGACTTTCAACACCACGATGTCCTACTAACGATTTCAAACAATCAACCAAGCAATCATGGGAATAAAAAAATGTTAACAAAACTTGAACCATGTCAAACAAGGACAAAATTAACCCAAATTTATTTTTATTTTTTTTTTTTTTTTTTTTTTAACTATGGTGATAAACCAAAAACTGTACCAGGTAGTACCCCACACCCCCAAACTTAAACCATGCATTGTCCCTAATGCATATGATATCAATAAAGCATAAGATAGGGTTAGGGGTACCTCAACCGACTACTGAGGCGGAGGGCGAAACTGGTGACCCCAAGGATCACTCTGGGAACCGCCGAACCGCCCTCTTGTGGGTGGAAGTGTGGTGGAGCGGGAGGCTGGCTGCGAACTCTTGCCTTGGTGGTGCAAATAACCACGTGAGTTGCGCCCACCTTTCATCTTGCACATTCTTTGTGCTTGGGCCGCCATTGCCTCCGCCATCCGTCTCTCGTTCAGCCTCCTCAAAACGAGTACTGAAATCCCCAAATCTTCTACTCAATTCGCTCACCTCCACTCTTACCGAAGTCATAGCCAAACTCAGACCGTGCATTGCCCTGGCGGGATCTCTTCTATATAACTCCACACGTGCTTCCACAGGGTCCTCCTCCATGTCTTCATCATTCCCTTCATTTTCGTTATTTCCTTCTCCTTCTTCTTCATTCTCATCGCCATCCTCATCACTCGATGTTCGGACACCGCTGCTCACCCTGGCTGAGAATATGACTTTTCTTGGTCATAGTGCTCAAATCTATCTTAGGCCCCGGTTTCAAGTCTCTTGACGGCAGATTCACCCTTGCCCTTGAAATCAAATAAGTGATCAAACAGGGGAACTTGAAGTTGACATTGCTCAATTTTTCCGCATTGTGGGCAATTTGGTTGGAAATAATCAGTCCAGTATTAATAGGCTCTCCTGCAAAGACCAAATGCATAAGCCATGCTCTCTTCCAACGCACCACATGCGAATGCGCACTCGGGTAATCCGTTCGCTGATGAACCCGTGCAAATATCTCAACTTGTGCCTCAACTTCTTAACCGGCAAAGAACTTTCCTCCATCATTCAAATTTATCTCCACACGCCCAAAGGTTGATTGAATCACGTGAATTTCCTTTTTCCATTCTTTTTCCATCGCCCCAATCGTACTAGAATATTTACACTCTTCAACATTTGGCATAGAATAATACGATTAATTAATTCACTCGAAAGTAATTCACCTAGCGCCCTTCCTCACATAAGACTCTCCACAGTTTCCCAACTCATGCACATTTGCATAAAATTCTTTAACCAATAATGCAACCCCATTCTGTTTTGGCCTACTCGCTAAATTCTTCCATTGGTACCTCTCCACAATATCATCCAAGCCTAAATCTTCAAAATCAAACTCTCTTTCTGCATTGCACTGTTTACGCTCATATTGAACAAAGAAATTTTCCGCTTTTCGACTCTTGAACTTATTAGCATCATGGGGAGGACCGGGAGGGGTTTGTTCTTTTGCAACCTCTTTCCTTTTTCTAGAACTACTCATTGTTTCTTATCCAACAAAACAAAGAAAACTGACAACAAGAACTTACTTTTCACAATAGAGGTTCGCCGGAAAAGTGACCGGAGTTGGTCGGAATATTCGCCGGAGATGGGGAAGATGGAGAAATCGGTGAAGCTCGATCTTTCAACACTTTCTCCACAAGAATCTTCCTTCAATTTGGCTCCCAATGCTTCCAATCAACAAAACCCACCTCTTTGCTTCACTCCATGAAATTTCTTTGATTTGGGTCCAAAGATTGAGGCTTTAGTGGTGTAAATCCGTTTTGGAGGGAGGATAATGGGTGGAGATGAGGTTTTAATGAATAACAATGGTGGATTTGGGAGTTTGGGGGTGCAATTTTTAGAGAGAAGGGGGATGGTCGGCGGCCTTAGAGAGAGAAAAGGGAGAAATTGTGTTAGGTTTTGAGAAATTAGGGCTCAATCCCGTCACTTTCCTTATTTCACCCCCCCCCCCCAGTTTGATCGGTCCACACACCCGGGCGCACGCCCAATTCCCCCAGGCGCACGCCCAATCCTATGCTGAGACAAACAGGCGCACGCCCACCCTGGCCAGGCGCACGCCCACTTCAATTTTCACCATTTTTCATTTTTTCCCCTTTTTCTTGCATTATCTCTATTGTTGCCACATTAGTTCCCCTTCCTTTCATTGGTTGGCGAATACATCTACACATCACCACTAAAAATAAAACCCAAGCATAAGATCTGCTAAATAACTAAAATCATAAGGAAAATTAAAACAAAAGTAAAGGGATCAATTGAAATAAACAAAATAACACAATAAAAGCAATTTTTTTTTTATATAAATACCATCACCCCCCACACTTAAATCATGCTATGTCCTCATGGCATGAACCAAGAAAACACAACACAATCCAACTGCAAGGATGATAATAACGGAAAAGAAAATACGGAAAGCAGTAAATATTACCTACATTGGGTTGCCTCCCAATTAGCGCTTTGGTTATCGTCGTTAAGCTCGACGTTATGCCCAACAGGAATTACGTGGCCTCCTTCAGGTCCACCAACTCAATCACGTCAATCTCATTGATGTCTTCCAAAATTGACACCCCTTCGTAATATGGTTTCACACGGTGCCCATTGACTTTAAACACATTGCCATCCTTTGGATTCTTGAGTTCAACTGCTCCGTGCGGATACACACGCATCACATCATACGGGCCCGACCACCTAGAACTCAACTTACCCGGAAAAAGCTTCAACCGAGAGTTGAAGAGAAGGACTTTCATACCCGGTCTTATGAACTTGGGCTTCAAATTTTTATCGTGGTAGCGTTTGGTCCTCTCTTTATACAATTTTGCGCTCTCATAACTATCTTGTCGGAGCTCCTCAATCTCATCAAGTGCAAGCAATCTCTTTTCTCCCGCAGCATTCAAATCCATGTTTAATTCCCTCACAGCCCAATACGACTTGTGTTCCAACTCCACCGGGAGGTGACATTCTTTCCCATACACTATCCTGTACGGACTCATTCCAATGGGCGTTTTGTATGCCGTTCTGTATGCCCACAATGCATCCCCCAACTTTAATGCCCAATCTTTTCTGTTGGGACGCACTGTTTTCTCAAGAACACCCTTTATTTGCCGATTACTTACCTCCACTTGTCCCGAAGTTTGGGGATGATATGCCGTAGCAAGCTTATGCACCACCCCATACTTTTTCAAAACTGCATTGAACCTTTTGTTGGTGAAGTGGGTTCCTTGATCACTGATAATTGCTCGTGGCATGCCATACCTGCTGAAAATATTCTCACAAACAAACTTGCAAACGACATTAGCATCATTAGTTCGGGTGGCAATTGCCTCCACCCACTTTGAAACATAATCAACAGCAACAAGTATGTACAAATAACCGTGGGACGGGGGAAAGGGTCCCATAAAATCAATGCCCCACACATCAAATATATCAACAATAAGATTACTTTGTAAGGGCATCTCATCTCTTTTCCCTATGTTCCCGGACCGTTGACACCTATCACACCTAAGGCAAAACTCTTGAGCATCTTTAAACAGAGTAGGCCAATAAAGACCCGATTGCAGCACTTTCCTAGCGGTCTTTTGGCCACTAAAATGACCCCCACATTGGAGTTCGTGACAAAATTTCAACACACTACTCTGCTCATGGTCCGGAACACATCTCCTAACAATTTTGTCCGGCAAATTTTCCATAGATAAGGATCATCCCAAATGTAATGTTTCACATCTCGCCTTAAATTTGCTTTTTGGTCATAAGTGAATTGTGGTGGGAATATATTAGACACCAAGTAATTGACAAAGTCTGCATACCAAGGTTCTTGGACATGTATGGCAAGAAGTTGTTCATCCGGAAGATTTTCATTAACCTAATCACACTCTCCTCGATATTAAGATATGAATAGTCCTCAAGCCTCGATAAGTGATCCGCTACCACATTCTCACTCCCCTTTTGTCTCGGATCTCAACATCAAATTCTTGTAACAATAACATCCACCTCAACAAACGAGGTTTAGCATCCTTTTTATTTAACAAATGTTTCAACGCAAAGCATGGTCGAATAAATTATCACCTTTGACCCTAGCAAGTAAGAACGAAACTTTTTCAATGCAAACACAACGGCTAGAAATTCTTTTTCGCTGTGGTATAATTCTGGCCAGGCATCATTAAGTGTTCTACTAGCATAATGAATCACTAAGGCAATTTGCTTCCACCTCTTTCGCCCCAAAACAAATTTCCTTCAATAGCAAAGTCCGAGGCATCACACATGATCTCAAAAGGGTGAGACCAATTGGGTCTAGAAAGAATGGGGGCACATGTCAACTTTTCTTTAAGCAAATTGAAAGCATCAACACACTCTTGGTCAAAAATGAACTCCGTATCCTTGGCAAGCGTATTGCATAAAGGCTTACAAATTTTTGAAAAGTCTTTTATGAATCGCCTATAGAAACCCGCATGCCCTAGGAAACTTCGCACACCTCGATCGAATTCGGGAGGTAATTTAGCAATCACATCAATTTTAGCCCTATCAACCTCAATCCCCTTACTTGACACAATGCGACCCAACACAATTCCATGCTTTACAAGAAAATGGCATTTTTCCCAACTTAACGTCGTCAAGTTGGTTTCACAACATCTTTTCAAAACAGATTCCAAGTTCTTTAAGCAATCATCAAAACTATCTCCTATAACGTAAAAATCATCCATGAAAACCTCAACACACCTTTCAACCATATCCGAAAAATGGAGGTCATACACCTTTCAAATGTCGCAGTGCATTGCAAAGCCCGGCGGCATCCTCCTAAATGCGTATGTGCCGAATGGACATGTGAAGGTGGTTTTGGACTGATCTTCGTGGGCTATGGCAATTTGATTATACCCCGAAAAGCCATCAAGAAAACAATAGTAAGAGTGACCGGCCAATCTTTCTAACATCTCGATCAATAAAAGGCAAAGGAAAGTGATCTTTCTTGGTCGCAGCATTTAGTTTTCTCAAGTCAATACACATCCTAAGACCGGTCACTTCTCTCATGGGCACATCCTCACCTTTTTCGTTTCCGAACTACAATGATGCCCGATCTTTTTGGTACAACTTGTACCGGGCTTACCCACTCACTCTCGCCCACGGTAAATAATACCCGCATCTAGCAATTTCAGACCTCCTTTTCTCACGGCTTCCTCCATGTGAGGATTCAGCCTCCGTTGTCTCTCCCTAGAAGGTTTAGCATCATCCAAGAGATGGATTCTGCATGCACATTGTGGGACTAATTCCCTTAATGTCTTTCAATGTCCACCCATCGCCTCTTTATATTCACACAAACACAAAGAATCAATCGGGCCTCTTGGTCGCCGGACAAATCCGATGCAATTATGACAGGTAAAGTCTCTCCTCTCCTAAAATGCATATTTTAAATTTGACGGGAGGACTTTCAACTCAAGGACTGAGGGAATCACAATAGAAGGCGCCAACTTCTCATTGAAGTGGCCTAGGGGGTGAAACGGGCCATCACTAGGATGGTGCTCGTCGGCCTTATCCACACCTATCATCGCCGAGCGTCCGCATTATCCCTAGCTTTCTCACCGCCCATTGAAATCAATGACTCTAACTCCTCACAATCCCTTTCATGCCATGCAATCTCACGCACACAATCATCAACCTCATCAAACTCATCAACAAACATGCAAGACTCATCATGACCTACCGCATTTTTCATTACCTCAAAAACATTTATTTCAATTTTTTCACTTGCGACACGCATGGAGAGAGTGCCACTAGCAACATTAATTACGGTGTTGGTCGTTGCCATGAATGGTCTCCCAAGCAAAATGGGTGAATCACGGCGACTACCCTCACCGCGAGGCATCTCTAGGACCACAAAATCCACAGGAATGATCAATGACCCAACTTGGACTAAAACATCCTCTACGATGCCCAATGGTCTTTTTATGGACCGATCGCCGAGTTGTAGCCATCATAGTGGGTTTTAGCTCTGCAAACCCAACTCAAGGTACATGTAATATGGCAACAAATTAATGCTTGCCCCAAGATCGAGCATAGCTCTCACCGTGTGAGAATCCCCCAAAGTAATGGAAATTAGAAAACTCCCTGGTCTTTCATTTTCGGTGGAAGACTATGTTTTACTACAGCGCTCGCATTCTCACCCAAAAACAATTTCTCATCTTTCCCATACCGAATTTTCTTGGAATTAAGTTCCTTGAAGAATTTCATACGCAGAACATTCTTGATCACATTTAACAAAGGCAAATTTATGTTAACTTTTGAAAACATGTCAATCAATTCTTTCATTTGGTGATCAAGCTTGTTCCTCAAGAATCTGCCTCGAAGGGAACAGGGGGCACATATGGCTTGGGATTGGACTTTTCTACATTCACATTTTGTCCCAATCCATTAGTACCCTCATCATTAGACACAACATCCTCAACAACAACATTTTCCTCAACAGGGGTTCCACACAGGGAGTCATCAAGAGGGGGCGTAGGAGGAGAAGAAGGAGAAGCTACTGATTTGCCTACCTGTTTGCCACCACGTAGGGTGAAGATGGCCTTTGCTTGCTCCCCTTGGCTAGGGAACATACCCCGTTGTCGTCCCTGTAATGCCTCCGCCAATTGACCCATTTGGGTCTCCAACTTTTTCATTGCAGCAGCTTGATTGTTGTTTGCTTGCTGCTGTTCTGCCCTCGCTTGGAGCTGCTCCGCTCTCATCCGATCCATTGCCTCTTCCCAAGGCTCTTTCTTCCTTTCATAAGACCCCCGCGTGGTGGTTGGGGATGTAGAGGTTTATTCGGCTGTTGATTACCCCCCCAAGAAAAATTAGGGTGCTTCCCCCATCCAGGATTGTATGTCTGCGAAAATGGATTGTTCTGTGGGAACCTCTGCATATATCCTTGCATTACCTGTACCTGCTCATGATTATACAAATGGGGACTAGTGGTGGGGCAAACTTCATAAGAATGGGTGTTAGATCCACAAGTTACACAACTATCATGCATGGCATTACCAACAGATGACACGTTGGAAGCAAAATTGGAAGTATTATTCATGGCCAATGTATCAAATCTTTGATTCAAGAGTGCAATTTGTTTAGCAAGCTCATCATTCATTCCTACTCCATTCACACCATTGGTTTTACCCCTTGACCCTTTTTGTTGCGAATTAGATGATAATTTCTCAAAAAGATCTTGGGTCTCTTCCGCAGTTTTGGCTCCTAAGGAGCCTCCGGCTGCGTTATCCACCATAGCCTGATCGGCTTGTGTCAATCCCCCGTAGAAAGTTTGATGCAATAAAGGCAAAGGAAAATTATGATGGGGACATTGCACCAAGAGCATCTTAAATCTGTCCCATGCTTCATGAAACGCCTCAAATGAGTCCTGTGTGAACCCAATGATTTTCTGTCTAAAGGTGGCTAACGTGGCATGTGGGAAATATTTTCTCAAAAATTTATCATGCAATTCATCCCAAGTATTAATGCTCCTAGGTGGGAGCAACATGAGCCACTGCTTAGCATTATCCCTCAAAGCAAAGGGAAAGCATTTTAGTCTTAAGTGCTCATCAGTCACACCGTCTCTCAATGGGAAACTCGACACAATCATCATGTACTCCCTTAAGAAATTCAAAGAATCTTCAGAGGTAAGGCCATGAAATTGAGGGATCATGTTAAACAGATGGCCTTTTACCTCATAACTTTTTGTTGCCTCATTCAATACAATGCATGACACAGATGTGTCCACCCGCGGCCTAGAGAAGGCATCCATGGTGGGTGCTTGCAAAGCCATTTCAATTTCAAATTCTTCTCCCTCGGTGGAAGAAGTTTCTAATTCACTCAAAGTTTCCTCTGTCTCGGTGACAGAAGTTTCCGAATCAGTATCGCTCTCTTGAGTAGAGGGAATGCCTCTCTCAATTCTGTCTATATCGTCGTTCAAAGGAACCAAATTAGGATCCAATGAGCGGCGACCAAACATGCACCGATTAAATAAACTTGTTAAAAATCACAACAAGTCCCCGGCAACGGCGCCAAAAACTTGATGGAGAAAAATTCCTCTAGTAATAAAAACCGAGCAAGTGTACTCACTACCGGTGTAGTAATATGCACAAGCAGGGGTCGAACCACAGAAACTCGTTGGTTTTAACAAGTAAATTTAATTAATGCTTAAAGTAACAAAATGGGTTTTGATTTGGTTTATTAAAACTAAGTACGAAATAAAATTAAAACAATTAAGCAACTAAAGTAACAAATAAGCAAGCTCGCAAACGAAATTCAAGGATTTAACAACTAGCCCACGGATTAGGTTCACCACATATTATCCCTTTATGCTTTTTGAATGATAAAATATTAATCGAGTTTAGGGCTTCTTCGCTTTTGTAAGAATTGGGACGGTTCGATTGCCGGATTGCAATTCTTTTATTGAATAGTTATCAATTATCACGCAAGATCAAATTGACAACAATTCAATTCATTAAGCACGAAAGAATTAATGAAACCTAGACTCAATCAATTCACGCAAGATCGTCAATCGAGCCTAATCATCCTAATAGTGTTCATGCACAATTCCCCACGCAAGTGCAGGACTTGTACCACATAAAAATTAAGAATACTAGAATGAACTAACTCCACAATTAAATGAAACTTAAATATATAGCATAAAGTTCAAATACGGGCTACACCAATCCGTGAACTACAAAGAAATTAGCTACTCATATTTCGGATAAACATCACAAAATATGAATAATAATAACAATGCATCAAACCTAGAAAAAGAGCAAAAACCTTCAAAATCCGAAATCCTCCAAATCCTTCACAAGCCTAGGCAAGAAAATAATAATCAAAAGTACCTAATAATAATCATAATAGGAATATATATAATCCTAAAAACAATCCTTCAACAACTAGGAAAAGGGATTAAAAAGATCCATTAAAATCTGCCAAGGATCTCAAAAATCCTTTCAAAATAAGGAAACACTTTCTTTCAGCCCGGCACCACTGGGCGTGCGCCCACTATTCCAGGCGTGCGCCCGTCTTCAATCTGTGAGTTTTGGGCGTGCGACCACCCCTTCCAGGCGTGCGCCCACCCTGCATTCCAGCCTTGCTCCTTTTTCCTTCCATAATTCCCTTTTGATCCTCCAGCAGAAAGGCTCCTTGACTTCTTAAAATGCCTCACAAGTCCCTTTGCACTTTTCATTAGCTCTCCACTCCATTTTTGTTCCTTTCTTCACTTGAATCCATAATTTGTCACCTAATTAACCTGTACTCACAAAAACACTAGAAAATACATTAAAATAACCTTTTACTCAAGAATTTCACAAGAAATAAGAGTAGGAGTACCTAATTTAGATGTGTAAAAACACATCCATCAATGACTCACAACTACATTAGGGTGATGATGGTTGTATTGCAGTGACCAGGATGGGACTCTCAATAAGTTTGGTTCTGAATGACATGATTATAAATATCTCTTGTATTGTAGTGACCTGAGTTACAAGCTCTTTCTTTTTCTTGATTTCTTTGCTGCTTTTTGACATTTAATAACAATCTAATGTCTGATTGAGTGTCCAAAAGCACCTAGATGGATAGATAATGATGAAAAAGTAGGAAGAGAAGGGGATTATGTGCTTTTGAGCACTTCCGTTTGAATGCTGTTTCATCATTTAAGAATAAGCCATACGATATAGAGACAGATGAATTGAGAGTAAGTTGCTTTGAATATCAAGATAAAATTTCCCATCAAAGGAAAATATTAGTTACAAATTGTTACAGATTTCTGTTGAGTTTTTCCACATCATTTACATAGAATTCATGAAATGTGTCTAGGTCATTGAGGAGTTGGGGAGATTGCTCGCTGAAGGTATTTTAATGTTCTCTGTTGATCTGGTAACCCCATAAACCAGAAATCAAAGTTATCTGTTGTAACTATCTCTACGTACTTCTTTGATGGCCTTTTTACGTCCCTGCTCTCTCTGGCTTTTGTAATCCTTGTTATCGGAATCAACACCTGTTCAAACACATAAACATAATATTTAGACTTCCTATTTAGGACATAATGAATATAGTAGAAAATCAGCTTACACGAAAATGATTATTAAATACCAACCTTGTAATGGATTTTAATGAGCTCTCCTGTTGGAGAAGAAACTGCAAGCAACTTCTCGCTGCAAAAGGCTACCTTATTGGTTGAGATGAAGAGAAGACCAGCAATAGGACCAGTTGTTGTGGATAAGTAGCATCTGAAAGCCTTCACCACCTTCTCTCCTTCTAAAACACTGAAATTCTTGTTAAATACTTTTGTTGCTCCGCCTAATTGGAGAATTTTTGCCCCCATACTCAACTTGCGTTTCAATATTTCAGTTATTTTGGGTCCTAAGCACACTGCAATCAGTGAAATTAAAAAGATTTAAAAATACTGTTTCAGTTTGAGTTAAATTTTCTCACCAGATAAATTTTTTAGAGGATGGCTTACCTTGCTTGGTTGAAGAAGAGGCATTTGATAATTGATCAGGTATATGGTTCTTGGAGTTGGATTCTGCTGAAAGTAACCGTCTTGGGGATCTTAGCTGAATCCCAATAATATGTTGTGCAATTGAATTCTTCATACTCGTTGAGTTGGTTGGATTTGTCTCTTAAGCCTACAGAACTGCTTGCAATTCAACTTCTTGAAACTTAAATGGCCAAGGTTGTTCTTGTTCAAATGGGTTGTTATATTTCAAATAGGTACTTATAGGGTTAAAGTTAGTTGGTCAGTTCTGACAACTTATAGTTGGATCTGTTATCTCAACAAATAAAGGCAGGCAACCACCAAATGATATCTTAAGATCTGTTGTAGTTTACTGAATTTGTTTAAGCAAAAGTGGAATAAGCTGATGGATTGATTCATCAGCTATTAAACCATTCAGAGCAGGCATACATAACATAAATTCTTCTTTTTCTCTTTTTGACAGTGCATGCTGGTGGGTTTGAAGCTTTTGAGGTGTCATTTTGTCTTTCTGATGCCAATTCTTGCTTGCTTTATGCCTTTTGAAAGTAGCTGAGTTGAATGGAGATGCTGCTTTCTTTTTTATGGTAATATTAGTTATCTTGAGCTTTGGGTGTCTTTTACCCATGTGCATTAGAGATAAATTGAGACTTAGTTTTTTGACTTTCCAAGTAGTGGCCTCATCAGCTCATATCTAGGATTTGGCATAAAAAATGATTTGGTTCATTGCAGTATTTTTATCTGTACCCATGTTTGTGGAATACACAATCATCATGAATGCCTCCTCAGCAACCTATTTGGATTAGCTTAAGCATGTTTATGTCTTGACTGGTTACCATAGTTCTTCCAGGAAAAGACATTCTGCATATATTATATTGTATTCTTTAACTTTTTTATTTGCCACTCTACATGTTTGCCACTTGAGTAATACTTAAGTCACAAAAAAGGTTCACAAAATTTTGGGTACAAAATAATTTGGCACTGTTTGATTAGATGTTTTAGTTGTAGGTCCAATACTCATTAATTTACTATCCAATCAAACAGTGGCAAATCATTTTGTGCCAAAATTTTGTGAATTTTTTTTGTGCTCCTAACATTGCTTTTGCCACTTAACCCCTACTCCCCAAGTTTTCGGGCTGGCCATAGCATAAACTGGTAGTTGCCCAAAGCTTAAAAAAAGAATCAATAGCATTGTTTTGTAGAATAACACACTACTTTCTCTCTGCCTCTTGACAAAGCAATGCCAGGTACTAACATACTATGTTTAGTGTTTGCTCCTTGCAACCCCATCAAGTTGATTCCATGATTATAAGTTCGTTATACGTATTCCCCATCTTAGGATACTCTATATAGGAGGAGCAAATGATTTAAACCAATATGGTTTTCTTTTTTATGAATATACGAGTTTATAATCTATGTGATGCATTTTGTCTCTCCTTTTATTGTATTGTTATAAGTTGGTGAATTTCTGCAAATATGCATCCATTTGCTCAAAAGATTCTCCTTGAATGTTGTTTTGTCTGCTTACACTCAAGAAAACACAACCATGTGCGACAAGAGTTCCCAATATGCTTGGGGGGGGAGGTGTTCCAGGGAAGGGCTAGGCTCACCTAGGGTTAACAATATTTTCTGTTATTCTCTCTTACCAGAAATTAAGTTTTTTCCTCCACTAATGAAGTGAAAGTTGCTAATTTCATTAGTCCATCTTCTAACAGTTCTTTCTTCTTGATTTCTTTGACGACTTTGTAAAAATTTATAATAAACTAGGACCTAGATGGATAGCTAATGTTGAAAAAGTAGAAAAAAGGGAACTATGTGCTTTTTAGCACTTCCATTAGAATGTTGTTTACTATTTAAGAATAAGCTATATGATATAGAAACAGATGAAATGGGAGTGGGTTGCTTTATCAATCAAGATAAAATTTTCCATCAAAGGATAATATAAGTTACAAATTTGTACAAATTTCTATTCTTGAGTTTTTTCTACATCATTTACATAATCCATGAAATGTGTCTAGGTCAATGATGAGCTGGAGAGATTGCTCGCTGTAGGTATTTTAATGTTCTCTGTTGATTTGGTAACCCCATAAACCAGAAATCAAAGTTATCCGTTGTAACTATCTCTACGTACTTCTTTGATGGCTTGTTTACGTCCCTGTTCTCTCTGGCTTTTGTAATCCTTGTTATCGGGATCAAAACCTGTTGAATACATTTATAAACATAATATTTAGACTTCCTATTTAGGAAATAATGAATATAGGAGAAACACAGTTTACAAAAAAATGATTATTAATTACCAACCTTGTAATGGATTTTAACGAGCTCTCCCGTTGGAGACGAAACTGCAAGCAATTTCTTGCTGCAAAAGGCTACCTTATTGGATGAGATGAAGAGAAGACCAGCAATGGGACCAGTTGTTGTGGATAAGTAGCATCGGAAAGCCTTCACCAACTTCTCTCCTTCTAAAACACTGAAATTCTTGTTAAAAACTTTTGCTGCTCCTCCTAATTGGAGAAGTTTTGCCCCCATACTCAACTTGCGCTTCAATATTTCAGTTATTTTGGGTCCTAAGCACACTGCAACCAGTGAAATAAAACGAGACTTAGAAAACACTTTTTCAGTTTAAGTTTTTTTGTCTCATCAGTAGATAATTAGAGAGGACGGGCTTACCCTGTTTGGTTAAGGAAGAGGCATTTGATAGTTGATCAGAAAATTGGTTCTTGGATTTGGATTCTGCTGAAAGTAACCGTCTTGGGGGTTTGAGCTGAATCCCAATTAAATTCTTCATACTCGTTGGTTGGATTTCTCTTAAGCCTACAGAAGTGCTTGCAATTCAATTTCTTGAAGGTTAGATGGCCAAGGTCGTTCTTGTTCAATGGGTTGTATATTTCAACTAGGTATTTATAAGGTTAAAGTTAGTTGGTCAATTCTGACAACTTATAGTTGGATCTGTTATCTCAACAAAAAAAGGCAGGCAACCACCAATTGATATCTTAAATACTGTTGTAGTTTACTGAATTTGAATAAGCAAAAGCGGAATAAGCTGATGGATTGATTCATCAGCTATTAGACCATTCTGAGCAGTCATATGTAATATTCTGGTGGCTTTGAAGCTTTTGAGGTGTCATTTTGTCTTTCTGATGCCAATTCTTGCTTGCTTTACTTCTTTTTGAAAGTGGCTGAGCTGAATGGAGATGCTGTTTTTCTGTTTTATGTTAGTATTCCCTCCGTCTCAGAAAGTTCGTCCCACTTTGACTTTCATGGTTAACTCAATCGAACATTGACCATAATTTTATGTAAACCTAATTATCCTTATGCAATTCTGAAAATTGTGATTGATAGTATTCCTAATGGTGAATCAATTAAATTTTTTTGAATTGCAAAGGTATAATTAGGTTTCCATAAAATTATGGTCAAATTTCGATTGAGTTGACCATGAAAGTAAAAGTGGGACGAACTTTCCGGGACAAAGGGATTATTTGTTATCTTCAGCTTTGGGTGTCTTTTTGTTTTGCTTTTCTTTTTATCCATCAACTTTTGGAGCTTAAAGGGGTTGTAGTCCAATTTTAACCATGTGCATTAGATATAAATTAAGACTTAGTATTTTTGACTTGCCATGTAGTTGCCTCATCAGCTCACATTTAGGGCCCGTTTGGTTTGTAGGAAAGTGGGGGAATGGAATGCCCAATTCCGTTCCCCCAATTCCTTTGCCCTGTTTGGTTTAAGGTTTCCTAAAATTTTCATTCCCAAGGAATGACCAATTCCCTCCAACTAAGGAATTTTCCATTCCTTCCATATATGGAAGGAATGGTCAATTCCTTCGGGAATGGAATTTTTTTTTTTTGGACCAAAATACCCCCAAACCCAAACCACCCCTACCCACCCCCACCCAGCCCCTGCCCCACCCCACCCCCACCCCCATCCAGCCCTGCCCTGCCCTACCCCCCCACCCCCACGAATTTTTTTTCCCCTACCTACCCCCTCCCCCCATCCAGCCCTGCCCTACCTCCCACCCCCACGATTTTTTTTCCCCGCCCCCATCCACTCGCCCTACCCTCCACCCCCACGAATTTTTTTTTTTCCCCTACCTACCCCCTCCCCCATCCCAAACTGCCCTACCCCCCACGAAAAAAATATTTTTTTACTCATTTTGCATACCCCCCCCCCAACCCCCCACGAAAAAAAATATTTTTTTTAAAAAGGGTAATTTGGACATTTTATATGCTTTCATTCCATTCCTATAATTTGTATTTTCAAACCAAACATGATTTGCCAAGGAATTGAATGACAATTTCATTCCATTCCGTGCCAACCAAACGGAGGGATTTAACCAGTTTTTTTTCATTCCAATTCCTTAAGGAATTCAATTCCATTGACCACTCCATTCCTTCACTTTTTTTCCACCGAACCAAACGGCCCCTTAGGATTTGGCATAAGAATGGATTTGTTCATTGCTGTATTTTATCTGTACCTGTGTTTATGGAATACACAATCATCACGAATGCCTCCTCTGCAACCTATTTGGATTAGCTTAGGCATGTTTATGTTTTGACTGGTCCCCATAGTTCTTCCGGAAAATACATTCTGTGCAACCTGAGTTGTATAAAAGCAATAAGAGGAAACTTTTTATAGTTGAGTACATTATATTCTGCATACATCATACTGTTTCCTTTAACCTTTTTATTTGTCACTTTATACATGTTTGCCACTTAACCCCTATTCTCCGAGTTCCCCAGAGCTTAAAAAAGGAATTGGAAGCATTGTTTTGTAGAATAACAGCTACATAATACTTTCTCTGCTTCTTGACAAAGGAATGCCAGGCACTAACATACTATGTTCAATGTTCATTCCTTGCAACCACATTCATCCCTCTCCTTGTGTTCGAATATTTCTTTCCTATTTCAATATAGCATTATACGTATTCCACTTCTTAGGATACTATATATGGGAGCAGCAGATGATTTAAACCAACAGGGTTTTCTTTTTTTATGAATATATGGGTTTATAATCTCTGTGATGCATTTTGTCTTTGTTTTGATTGTATTGTTATAAATTTGTTGGTGGATGTGTGATAAGCGTCCCTGCTAAATCATGTCCCATATTTTCTTTGTGTGTTAAAATTATAGGTAGAATGAATTTTACAGTCAAGAATCTCAGGTGGGACAGTGGGAATGGAAGAGCTAGGCATCTGAAAGAGCAAGTTGATTCAGGTTAATTCACACACTTGCAAATATGAATCTGTTTCCTCAAAAGATTCTCCTTGAATGTTGTTCTTGCTGCTTACACGTATAATTTTATCATTTCATCAGGGAAACAAAACATGGCTTAGAGAAATACGATTTAAATATAGTGTTATCATTTCATCAGGGAAGAAATTTTCAGAGGACGACATACCCTGTTTAGTTAAGGAAGAGGCACTTGATAGTTGATCAGAGGCATGGTTCTTGGAGCTGGATTTAGCTGAAAGTAAACACCTTGGGGATCTCAATTGAGTCCCGATAATATGATTTACAATTATTGAATTCTTCATAGTTGATTCCAGTATGGTGCTTGCTACAAAACATCTTGAAGTTTAGATGGCCAAGATTGTTCTTGATTTGACAGGCTTTACATTTCTTGTAGGTATTTATAGGGGTAAAGTTCGTTGGTCAGATCTGACAACTTTTAGTTGGATTAGCCATCTCCACGGCAGGCAGGCAGGCAGGCACAAAATGATATCTTAGAAACTGTCATAGTTTCAGGATTTGTGAAGTAAAAGCTGAATAATGGGTCGATTCGTAAGCTATTAGATCATTCAGAGCAAGCATATGTAACTCTGATTCTTTTTTCTTATCTTTAACAGTGCATGCAGGTGGGATTGAAGCTTTTGAGGTGTCATTTTGCCTTTCTGATGTCAATCCTGGTTTGTTTTACTTTTTTTTTTTTTTAAGGTGCATGGAGATGTTGTTCTGTTTTACGTTGAATTCGTAATCTTCAGCTTTAAGCATCTTCTTTTCTTTACTTCCCCAGCCCCATGATAAATGTCGCACTTTCCTTTTCGGTACAGCCCAAAATAAATGATGCGTTTCTAAATAAACAAGGGAAGAGACTTGGTGCAATTTTGTCAGTGTACAAGCAAAGCAATGTACAAACTTGTAAAGCATATTTCTTAACAACATTTACATGTCAACTGCGACATACTCATGTTTTTGGACGGAGTACCTCTTTTGACTTGTCAAATGGCTGCCTCATGAGCTCTCTTTTAGGATTTGGCTTAAAATAATTTGGTTGGTTGCAGTAATTTTATAGCCAAGAATCTCTGGTGGGGGATAGAAGATCTAAGAATCTGAAAGGGCCAAGGTGATGCAGATTACTCCCGGGCTTTTGGCCACAACAGTCTCTTTCAGTCAATGTTTATTTTTCAATGAGTAGGCAGAAAACAATGGCAATAGTGGCTAGCTGCAAGGAACGTTTTGCCAGTTTTGTATAGCCATTATTATATTATGTAGGCGACCTGTTTAAAGGCTAAATAGGCTGCTTCATGTTAATCAAACGCGAAATCTTATACTGCAAGCATTAAAAGTTAATGAGGATCAAAGGGCACATAGATGCATGTAAATGAAGAAAAATGAGTCTTCTTAACTCGTCCACTTGAAGGAAACTTTATTTTTTTCTTTCTATTTACTACAACAATTAAGAAAAACGTCTTGGTCCCAAAATGATTTAAGGTCGGCGTTCAAAATTTAATCAAATTAACTAGTAAAATAGTGGGATTAGGGACGAAGGGAGAATGTAATTCTATTCACATTTGATAAATATTAAATAGTCACGTGCCATTTCATATTGACATGCAATAAGAATATGAGATTTACTAACTTTCTGATGGATTTTAATGAGCTCTTAAGTTGGTCAAACACCCTTCACTTGTTCAAAGGGAGATATTTATCTGTTCCTTCCTGATATCAAAGTAGAAATGAGGAAAATAATTGTGCTCTTTAGACCGTTTATTCCATCACATAGAATGTAGTTAACATGCCTACATAGGTCTTTGATGAACATGAGAAATGTTCTCCGGCCCCGTTTATAAGTCAAAGCAAGAAAAGCAAAATGAACAGATTATGACCATGACTCAACGAGTATGGACGGGGCAGCCGAAACCCGGCCTTGAGTTACCACATACAGTTGAGAAAAAAAACTATCTAAAAAAAGTGCTCTCGTTGAGAGTCGAACTCAAGACCTCCCGCTTACTAAACGGGTGCTCTAACCAACTGAGCTACGAGAGCTTGTTGGTGGTAGCGCATAAGCAAGCTTTTTCTTCTTATTACCAATGCTCGGTATATAGTTATCCAAACATGCCTTTACTTAATTTTGCTTATTCCTCTAAGGTCCCTCAAAGAAACATGCATGCATATACTTTGTATCTCATTCAGTCTAGCTTCCACTTCCAGCAACGAACTTGGCAGATACAGTAATTACTACTTCACTTCACCAAATTTTACAGGACGTCAGATTGATGGAGGAGCCTCGATGATTTCAAGGCTAGTGTTAATGGTTCTGTGACTATTTCCAGTAGAAAGATAGTCTGCAAAATTACATCATTCACTAATTATTGATGGATTTTTTTCTTCCTTCTTTGTGAGGAAATGATGGTAATAATTGTAACATCATTCTTGATCGCGCAGGAAAGCGTGGTGGGCTCAGTTCTTTGGGTCCAGTGAATGATTGAGCTAGCCTTGTGATCTGCACACCACAAGAAATAGCAGTGAAACTGCGCCGGGGGTCTTCCGGCAAGCCCCTCCGGCGTGAGAGTAAGATAATGGACTGAGATTATGAAAAAATGGTGTGTAGAGTGCCAAGGTACGTAAATATGCGATGCATGCATTACACTCAAGGCCCATGTTGTTATTCTCTTATTTATAGTGGGAGTAGTGATATTAGGGTTTTCACCAGAGCCGTTGGATTGGGTGGTCACCAACCGTTGGATCAGCTCCATCTCCCAGGCGTACACGTGTCATGCTGGGATTGATCCGTCTATGTAAGGACACTGCAACACCTGACACTGATAAACAGTTTGCCTTATAAGGGAAAGTCAATCTGTACGCCTTTTGGAGTTATTACTGTTTGCATGATTGCACGTGTAACAAAGCACTGTGGTAGGTCTGACATTATCCCAAATTAGCTAAGTAATCAAGCTTACTGAAGAAGCTTAATAGAAGAGACGACCTGGAGCTGTATGTCCAATTAGGTCGTCTCTTCGAGAGATGGCTTCGACGAGCATGCGATATTGAGAGTTGGTCGTTCAATGACGACGCTCACTGTTGTAAGAGATAAGTTTGGCGTGGCTGGAAGGCTCGTCGTTAGATGGGTCGTGGTACTTTGGAGACGACCTCTTCCTGACGTATCGACGGGCTGAGGTCCAAACCTTAGTTAAAATGAATATTGGCCCATCGTTTGGATGGGCTTGATCGCTCAATGGCGACGACCGCCATCCGTTGTAAGACGGGCCCTTACACTGATCTTGATTTGGTTATTCATAGTTGGTCCTTTGGTGGGCCCGTTGGGCCCCTTGGCTCGTAGTACAATATTGGGCTCGGCCCATCACATATTATTCCGTTCAGTGGCCCCCAACTCATGGTCGTCTTGACGGGCCAGGAGTTGTCGTTTTCCCTTCAAGACTGGCCGTACAACCGTCAGTTTGAATTTTGAATTATGGTGACGTCAGCATGGATGACGTGGATGGTTGGGATTTCTCCCTCAGTTGACACGTGTCCTTTGAGGGGACATTCTCCTCGGAAGTTGCAGAGGGTATTTAATGTCCCTCATCATTCCGCCGTTTGGGTTCCCAAACACAGACCCTCCATATTCTTCACATATAAAAACCTCCTCCCTCCTACATTTTAAACTTTCCACACCTTTGATCAGTGAGAGCAAAGCAGCAAGAGGCGATTTCCGGCAACCCACAGAAAAAACTCCGGCGAGAAAGATCCACCGTCTCCGGCGGCCGTAATTGCTCTGGCAACCCCGTTTGTAAGGCACCTGGGAGCTTGGATAAGAGACTTCTTTGATCTCCCACCGGAAAATTCATCGGAAAGCATATCTCCCACCCCTTTACCAGGTAATTTCTTCATTTATTCTTCATTTTCTGGGTTTTTCTTTGGGGCTTTGAAACTTAGAGTCATGGGGCCCAGAACCATCAGCTTTGAGAGAGGTGTTAAGTTTGGTTTTGGGATAAATCAAAGAGTTTATAAATGTGCCAAGGGGGTTTGGAGAGAGATTTCGTTGTCTGAATGTTCTTCGATCTTGGTTAAGTTTAATTTTGAAGACGAGCCTTTGGGATTCCCAGAAGGTGAGGTTCTAGGTGATTTTGAGGATGGAGATCCAATGATAACCCATTTTAGGTCGATGAACGATCTGCCCAACCACATCAAGACCCACTACTATTTGTCCCGTCGTGATTCACTTAGGGATTTGATTTTAGGGGAATCTAGGTCGCCCCTAGGTAGGTCGTCGCCTGTGGAAGTTAGGACTGATTCCCCCTTTCTTTCTCCTTGTTTTGTAGACATGGATCACGACGGGCGTCCTAGCCGTACGGCCCCAGAAGCAAACGAGCCGAGCATAAGTGCAAGGGGCAATCAGGCAGCTAAAGCCTATCACACATTTGTACGAGTTGGATCGACTGTCAGTGAATTTGGAGGTGGGGCAGGAGGGAATTGGGCTATACCCAAAATCGAGCTCAGGAAGCCGGATGTTGGGAAGCAAATGATCGACGCTCTGCGAGGGTCATACAGAGTCCAAGCTTCGACCTATAAGTTGGAGCACCTCAGCCTGCCGGAGTATGAGCCCCGTCGTCAGTCCCTTCTGGCCAGCAAAGAGAAGGTGGCCTTTTTCTATAAACACTTTGAATTTGGCTTGAGGTTGCCTCTAGACCCCTTTATCAATGAATTCTTGGAGGACTCTGCCTGTGTGCCCATGGTGGTTAGTGCCAACACCATCAGAATCTTATCCAGCTTTGCCGTCGTCTGTAGATTCCTTGGCTACAAGCCATGCAACAAAGTGTTCCATCAATACTACCGGGTGGCTAGGAGTACCTCCAAAGACAAAGGGAAGTCCATAGTGAGTGTATCTTCGATCAAGAACACAAGGAACTTTTTCTTGGATATCCCAAATAAGGTGTATGGTTGGGAGAACCATCTGATTCAGGTGGAAAGCCGAGTAGGATGGCAATTTCCTTTTCCAGCGGGTAACAAGGTCGTCGCTGATAAGTACATCTTCCAAGCTCCGTGGGCCGAGGAGCTGAAGAAAAAGATTGATGATTTACTGGATCTTGGATGGGTCTCGTACAAAGACATAGAGGCCTCCCAATGGAGATATATCAGGACCGGCATGATGTCTAAGCCGGCGATGGGGCCTGAACCCTTGGTGAAGATAGGTTTGGATGCCCGCTACCCCGTCTGGGTCGTCCACAATGAGTTTGCTTTTAAAGATAACTGTGTGACTTGCGCGGCGTCGCGCGTTAGCCGTCCTGAAGAGTGTTGTGAAAACTTAGAGATGAATGGGGGTTGGGTTCCTGAAACCTTTTCTCAATTCTTATACTTGTCTCTCGTCTCGTCGTGAATAAAACTAACCCTTTTTTACTTTGTCTTTTTGCAGTTCTTACTCAGTCCGACGTAGACAGAATTGAAAAGAGAATAATGGACGGAGCCATCCGAGCTAGTGATAGGGGGACCAAGAAGAAAGACAGGGCCGTCACCCGTGCCATCGTTGATCGTCAGGAGAAAATGGCGACGAGGAATGATGAACTCCCAAAAGATCCTGAGGGAGCCATTCCCCTGATTGAGAGAGAGCCCGTCGCTGGGGGGCTCAATACTGGAGGTCGTCAAGCCATTGTTGACGCGCCGGAGAGAGCTGTTGGGGTGGAAACTGATGCAAGTGTCGAAGCTTCGGGAGCTCAACTGATTGTTGTCGACGAGACGGTGGGGAGCACAGATTCAAACCCTGAAATGGGTGATGCCGGCGTCCAGGGCTCCAGGAAGAGAAAAGATCATCCCGCCGGCTCTGAGGGGAGAAGGAGCAAGAATAAGAAGAATAACGACGATCCTCCCAGCTCGTCGGATCCCTCTACTCCCAGAGCCGACGCTCCTGGCTCGTCTTCAACGGTCTTGTCCAAGGCGAAGGCCAAAGAGATGGCGGCCTTGATTGCCAAAGCCTCCCCAATAGCTGGGATCCCCTATCTGTTAAGGAATGGCAATCCACTGCTGTTGGGGACGACCCTGACCAGGCGCGGCCGGGACGTCGAGCTGACCCGTCGGATGAGGGATGCCAAACTTTCTCCCGAGACTTTCCATGCCCGTCTTGGGTTGATTCAGACTGAGGTATTTCAATTTAAATTTGTGTTTCTTCCCGTCTTTTTACACTTAGGTTAACAGTTTCGTTGTGGCAGATGTCGTCGATGATGGATGCAATGACGGCGGATTATAGAGATTGCCTTGACGCCGAGCAACGGGCCAACGAGCAACTGATTAAGGCCGTCGACGACAAAGGGACGGCGGAGCAGAAACTGAAGGAGGCGGAGACCAACGTGGGTGAGCTTACCACTGCCTACGAGCTCTTGATGGGTGATAAGAATGACCTTTTGAAGGAGGTTGAAGCTTTGAAGGAAGGGAAGGCCAAAGCTGAAGCCGACTCAAAAGTGTTTCAGGACGGTCTTCGCGTTTGTGAGAACAAGCTCCAGAAGGCGACGGCCAGCTTTGACTCCGCTCTTGCCCAGATTGAAGGAATGAAGACGACCCATGAAGCTGCCTTGACCAAAGCTGGACTTGATGCTGTGGATGAATTCAAGAAGAGTGCTGAATGCCTCCAGCTAATTACCAAGCATGCCAGTGGATTTTTCAAGGATGGGGCTAAGCACATGGCTAGGCGGCTCTTGTTGGATCCTACGACGAAAGACCTTCTCTCTGTTCGACAGTTGGCCGACCTTTGTACTGAAGGAGCACACGACGACGAAGCTCGTACGGTTCATCCCCTCGTTCCTTACACTGATAATGACCTCCTTATCATAAAGGAAGATGACGCCAAGGTCGGGAAGGAAGAGTGGCCTATTCCTGCCATCGTCCCAAAGAACTTCGACGCCTATTATGCTCATTTTGTTGAAGACGGCCCCGATCCCGATGAAGTCCCGTCCAACGTCGGTGTTGATCCCCAGTGATTGATTTCTTTGAAATGTTTAGTAATGTCCCAAACAATGTTCCAATTTGATTTGGTTGTCTTAAACAATGTTTCAATTTGATTTGGTTGTGGTTCCAAACATTGTCCTAAAACAATTTTAATTTTTTGTAATACAATCGACCTGTTTCCTCGTCGTTTAGAGGGGGTTATACGTACAATGTTTACTTGTTTTATGTAAGTTTATCAATGCCTTTGTTTTCTGTCTGTTAATCTATGTTAACGTAGATAGCATGTGATAACTTTATTTTGGTGAGTAAGTTTGAGGACAAGTGCGAATGGTCATCGTGAGTGACGACTAGAACTTAGGTCGTCCTAATGTGGTCGACGCTTGTTCGCCCTTGCATTTTCTCAACTTCTCAAAGGCTCGTAGGAATAGTACGAAGGCCCGTAGGTTTTTGCTCATAGGCAAGATTCCATGGACGAGTCGTCATATTCCGTTATAGCGTTCGACGAAGTCTGGCTTCGTCTAACCTTTATACTTGGCTAAAGTGAGTGTAAGTGCCAAAGTCTTTTGCTTTGACTGATCTTTATACTTGATCAAAGTAGTTGTGAGGGTCGAAGTCAGGCCTCAACCGTTCTAAGCTTGAGTTTGTAATGGACGAGTTTCAAAGAAGTGATGGGTTTCCATTGATATTCTGTTCAACGGTCGTACATTGACAACTCTCACTTTCTAAGACTTCTGGGATTTATAGATTATCCCTTAAAACTTTCAAAAATACAGACTTCCAGGACACAAAATTGCAACAAAAGTTTTAACTAAGAACCACAGATAGGGTGCCCTGAGGGCGCTGGATGTTGTTGATGACGACGGTCTCAAAAGTAGTACTTCATAAGGTGATTGGCATGCCATGGATGCTTAAGATGTTCACCGTTTGGCTTAGCTAGGCGGTAGGTTCCTTCTCTGACCACACTGGTGACAATGTATGGTCCTTCCCAGTTGGGAGAGAGTTTGTTTTGACGGGCTTTGAGTCCCGTCGCTTCGATCTTTCTAAGAACATGATCGCCGACTTTAAAGAACCTTTTCTTCACCTTCTTGTCGTGGTAAGCCTTGGTTTTCTTTTTGTAATTTTCCATCCTTAGCTGGGCGTCTAATCTTCGCTCGTCGACAAGGTCCAGGTCGACCTGTCGATTATGGATATTCTTTTCTACATCGTAGAGAGCAACTCGGTCTGTTGGAAGCTGAAGCTCGGCGGGAGCCATGGCCTCAGAGCCATAAGCCAGAGCAAATGGGGTTTCCCCTGTAGGCCCCCGGGTGGTTGTGCGGACTGCCCAGAGAGCCGAAGGTAGTTCGTCCAACCATCTTGTGCTGCGTCCCTCAAGATTTTTACACAAGGCAGACAAGACGAGCTTGTTTGCCGCTTCAGCTTGCCCGTTGCCCTGGGGATAGGCAACAGACGACTTAGAGTGTTTGACGCCCATTCTGTTCAACTCTTGCTCAAATTTCCTCGAAAACTGTAGGCCGTTATCTGAAACAATTACCCTTGGGATTCCAAAGCGACACCATATTGAGTCATGGATGAAGCTTAGGGCATTGTTTTTAGTGATTTTGTTTAAGGCCTTGGCCTCCACCCATTTTGAGAAATAGTCAACCGCCACAATCACATACTTGACTCCTCCCTTGGCCTGTGGAAAAGGCCCAATTAGATCAACGCCCCACATATCAAATGACCAAGTAGCCATGACAGGGGTTTGCTCGGTCGTCGGGAGTTTGGGAAGGTCGGCGAAACGCTGGCAGGTATCACACTTTCTCACAAACTGTTTTGCATCTTCACGGAGGTGGGGCCAGTAATACCCCATGGTGATTAACTTATCAGCCAAAGTACGAGCCCCAGGGTGACCTCCGCACTCTCCTTGATGTACCTCGAAGAGTAGTTGTACGACCTTGTCAGGGTGGACGCAATTTAACAACGGTCTGGTGATGGACCGTCTGTATAGCTCTCCTTCTACGACCGTGAACCTGGCCGCCTTTCTCTTAATTTGCCGTGCTAAAACCTCATCGGATGGCAACTCATCTTTTTCGATAAACGCTTTAAGCTCGTCGATCCAACACCTCGGACCGTCTCCAACGCACATAATCTTTACTCGTTCATAAGCTGGTTGATCGAGATAGGCCAAGTGGTGGCCATGCTCGTCTTCAGGGAGTTGATCTGTTGCCAGTTTGGAGAGTAAGTCGGCGTGTTCGTTGTTTTCACGAGCAATTCTCTGGATGGCCCAAAATTCCAATCCTTGAATCAATTCACCGACCAAAGTACGGTATTTCTGAAGGGTTGAGTCGACGACCTGGTAGTCACCGCGGACCTGGTTCACGATCAATTGAGAGTCACAAAAAGCTGCAATTTTGTTGGCTCCAAAACACTTGGCATATTCGATGGCTGCTATAAGTGCTTCGTACTCCGCTTGATTGTTTGATGCTTGGAACTTGAATCTTAACACTTCCTCAAAGACTCTTCCGCTTTCTGGTTCGACAAGAACGATCCCTGCCCCACTCAGATTTCTAGTTGCCGACCCGTCTGAATAGATCTTCCAACATCCCATAGGCAAAACTAACTCCGCTGGCTGGTCGTTGACTTCCTTTCCCTTGCTCACTTTCTTCTGCGACCCTTGATCGTCGTTAGTAGTGAACGACGTTTCAACTAGGAAGTCAGCCAGGGCCTGTGCTTGCAAAGCCTTTCTTGCCACATAACGAATATCAAACTCTGTCAGCTCGATGCTCCAATTGAGTAGACGACCGGAGCTCTCAGGGCGATGCAATATCTTGCGCAGCGGGGCATCGGTGTAAACAATGATGGGATGAGCAGAGAAGTATGCTCGTAGCTTTCGTGCTGTGATGACGAGAGCATAAGCGATCTTCTCCACGTTGAAATAGCGGGTTTCCACATCCGTCAAAGCTTTACTAACATAGTAAACTGGCCTCTGTGTTCCATCCTCCTCCCTAACCAACACCGCGGCGACGGCCTTATCACTTGCCGAGAGATAGACGTAGAGATCTTCTCCTGCGATGGGGCTTTGGAGGAGGGGTGGGGAGCCAAGATACTCTTTCAGCTGTTTAAATGACTGAGAACACTCTTCTGTCCATTTGAAATCCTTAGCACCTCGAAGAGCCTTGTAAAAGGGAAGCGACCTTTCGGCAGACTTGGCAATGAAACGACCTAGGGCCGCTACTCGTCCATTCAGGCGTTGCACCTCCTTGATGCTCGTAGGCTCTGCCATGTCAATCAAAGCCTTGATTTTTTCGGGATTGGCTTCGATTCCTCGTAGTGAGAGCATAAACCCCAGAAATTTTCCTGCAGCAACTCCGAAGACGCACTTAGCTGGGTTGAGGACCATATCATTAGCTCGTAGATTGGTGAAAGTCTGCTGGAGGTCGTCGACGTGCTTCCTCTTCTTGGACTTGACAACCATGTCGTCAACGTATGCCTCCAGGTTGTCGCCGATCTGATCTTTGAAAACTTTATTGATCATCCTTTGGTATGTGGCCCCGGCGTTTTTGAGCCCAAAAGGCATCTTGGTGTAACAGTAAGTTCCCCCTGCAGCCTGAAAAGCCGTCTTCGGAATATCCTCTTCGGCCATCTTTATTTGGTGATAGCCAGAGTATGCGTCGAGAAAGCTCAAAGTCGTATGTCCGGCCACAGAGTCGACGAGCTTGTCAATTCTGGGCAAGGGGTAACTATCCTTGGGGCATGCCAGGTTTAGATCTGTAAAATCTACGCAGAGTCTTCACTTCCCATTTTGTTTTTTCACAAGAACCACATTAGCCAACCAAGTCGTGAACCCAGCGTTCACAATAATTCCAGCCCTCAGCAACTTCTCAATCTCTTGTTTTATGGCAATCTCTTTTTCAGTTGAAAAAACTCGGCACCTTTGTTCTTTGAACTTCATGGTAGGGTTCACTCCAAGCCTATGAACTGCCACGTCCTCTCTAATTCCCTTCATGTCTTCCACTTTCCAAGCAAAAACATCGAAGTTCTGTTTGAGTAGGGAGATTATCTCTTCCCTCTCCTCAGTGCATAACTGAGACCCCAGTTTGATTTTCTGCTCTGGATAGCTAGGGTTAATGACCAGTTCAATTAGCTCGTCGGCTGGCTTCATCTCAGGGGCATCGTCCCTAAAGTCCATGGATTCAATGACAATCTCTTTAATTTTTCTTCTTGCTTCAGGCGTCAGATCTGGTACCTCGTCGTCAATCAATCTATCCAGCTCAGCCCCCGATTCTTGGGTGACCAAAAGTTGTGGCTCTGCAGCTTGGTCATCCATGAATACCTCCTCAAAGACCTCGGGGTCGTCTATACACTTGATTGTCGAGATGGGGGCGTGCGAGGTCGTCGTTTGTTTGACAGATTTGGAGAGCTTCACACTGTGATCTGGGTCGTCGATTTCAATGGTCCGTTTTGCTTTCAATACGTGCTCTAGGAATTCTGGGGCCGTCCCCAGCACACATCCCACTCCAGCACGTGAAGGAAATTTGACTCGTTGATGGGGAACTGAGGCGACGATCCCCAAAGCGGCTTGACCAGGTTGGCCAAGAATTGCATGATAGTCGCTGACGACGTCGATCACAATAAAAGTCACTGTTTTGATAGTTCTCAAAGGATGTTCTCTGATGTCAACTGGAAGGTCAATCTGGCCCTTTGCGTCGACCCTATGATTGGTGAATCCCTCCAGACGACCTAAGTAGGGACTTAGGCGACTGTCGGGTAGACCCATCCTTTGGTAGACGTTGTAAAATAGAATATCTTTGGCCGCTCCAGTATCAATCAAAATTCTCCTTGACTCACAGTTGTCAATGTAACCGGAATGACCGGTCGTTGACGAGCCAATGGGTTAGCTGCTAACTCGTAGGGAAAAAAGCTTATTACGTCGTTTGGAACCTCCGACTTGTGGGGGACATGAGGGGCTTTCTTGAGATGGTAGATGGCGCTTTTTATCTGATTCTTGCTCGTCTCTTCAGAAATAACCAAGACCATCCTTGGCTGCCTCTCCGGAGGGCCGTCGTTGGCAACTCGAGTGTTGGCTGCTTGACAATCCTTCCTTATGTACTCCTGGAGAAGACCATCGTCGATCCATCTCTGGATGATTTTCTTCAAACTGAAACATTCCTCAGTGTCATGTCCTTTATCTCTGTGGTATTCACAATACTTTTTCATGTTTTTCTTCCCCTTCCCATTGGGGTTCATCTTCGGCACCGGGCCAAAGTCCACATTGCTCAAAATTTCTGCTCTAGACACGGTCAATGGAGTGTACGACTCTGGGACTTTTTCGGCCTTCGCTTGTTTGTTCTTCCCCTTGTCTCCAGCCTTGTCTTTTTTGGATTTTGTCGTTTCCACCTCGTCAACGGCCTTTCCCTCTCGCTGCAGCTTCCTTTCTTCAGCCTCGGCGACAGCGTACGCTTTGGCGTAAAGGTCTTTTCGGGACTTGGCTGGGTGGACTTGTAGCTCGTAGTCCAGCGTAGAGGAAACAATACCGTGTCTGAAACAATTTATAATCTCCCTGTCAGTCAGGTCTTCATCGATTTGGTCAACCAATTTCTTAAATCTTTTGAAATATCTCATAGAGCTTTCACTAGCTCCTTGTGAAATGTTACTGAGATCGTTGACTGTTTTACGACGTTCTCCCGCCGTTGCAAACCTTCCCAAAATTTTTTTTCGCATTTGTTTCCACGACTCGATACTTCCCTTGGGTAGGCTCCTGAACCATCTTAAAGCAGCGTCGATCAGTGTGCTCGTAAGGGCCTTACACATGATGTCGTCGTGGCCTGAAGCTCTTGCCACTACGTACATCTGTGCCTCAAGGTGTTGTATGTGGTCAATGGCGCTGGTAGAGCCGTCGTATTGCTTCAAGTCGGGAAGCTTAAAGCCTGGCTCTGGGGGTCCCGTTTCCAACAACCAGAGTGCCAATGGATTCATAGTGCCGCCATCGTCTTCCGAGTCGTCGCTATCCATCTTGTTTCTCTTGTTCGTCAACTCCTCCACCTGACGTTTCAGCCTTAAGAACTCTCTCATATCAACTTTTCCTGCCGGGCCGGCTGGGGGGATCCTATCTTGACGAGGCCCCCGGGCAACGATATTGGGTCGTTGCCTCTCTGGGGGAGCGAGTCGCCGTGAGATGGATATCTCCCCTCTGTAGCTCGTCGACTGAGATGGTCTGTATGATCTGAATGCCTCTCATTCATGACGGGGGGAGTTCGTGTTCTCTCCCTATAGCTCGGCGCCCGTTCGTTTCTCAACGAGGGTGTACGTAGACGACCTTGAATCACTTGGTTCTGATTTGCTTCTGGATTTTCAACTGCCACGATCCTATGAGCGTCTATCTCTCCCTCTCGTCGCTGTTGGGAGGGCGCTCCTTCGCTACGGCGTTGATTAATGTGGTCTCTGAGGTCAATTTGGGGTACCACTCGCTCTTCTCCAGTGACAACGTCATCCCGACGGCCCTCTCTCCTCCGGTTTCTTCTTCTTCCAGACGAGATAGTATGGTGGGACGCCTGTGGGGCTTGTGGCGCCGCCATGTGGATGAGCTCGTCTTGAATTTGCAGGAATTCTTTCAGGGCATTTGACCTCTCGACGAGGAAAGCGGCTCTGTCAAGGTGTGGGTTAGATGGGCCTCCCATGCGACGTTCAGCAGCTACCTCAGGTCTCCTCTCTAAGGGAGGTCGTCACTGTCTCTCTGGAGCTTGTCTCTTCTCTCTTCTTCTAGCTGTTTGAAGGCCAGTGTCATCAACCACCCCTTGTGACCTGGTAACCCTTAGATTAGGGTTCCTAGGTGGAGAGGGTGCTCTAGGGTTTTCTTGTTGAGGAGGAGGTACGCCCTCATCTCCGGTAGACTTGCTGGCCGTGTGACCATCTGACACCATTTTTTCGGGCTTCTCTGGCTGTATTTCTTTTGCTGAAGATCACTAACAACTTTCCCGGCAATGGAACCAATCTGATCGCGCAGGAAAGCGTGGTGGGCTCAGTTCTTTGGGTCCAGCGAATGATTGAGCTAGCCTTGTGATCTGCACACCACAAGAAATAGCAGTGAAACTGCGCCGGGGGTCTTCCGACAAGCCCCTCCGGCGTGAGAGTAAGATAATGGACTGAGATTATGAAAAAATGGTGTGTAGAGTGCCAAGGTACGTAAATATGCAGTCATGCATTACCTGTGTCCATGTTGTTATTCTCTTATTTATAGTGGGAGTAGTGATATTAGGGTTTTCACCAGAGCCGTTGGATTGGGTGGTCACCAATCGTTGTATCAGCTCCATCTCCTAGGCGTACACGTGTCATGCTGGGATTGGTCCGTCTATGTAAGGACACTGCAACACCTGACACTGATAAACAGTTTGCCTTATAAGGGAAAGACAACCTGTACGCCTTTTGGAGTTATTACTGTTTGCATGATTGCACGTGTAACAAAGCACTGTGGTAGGTCTGACATTATCCCAAATTAGCTAAGTAATCAAGCTTACTGAAGAAGCTTAATAGAAGAGACGACCTGGAGCTGTATGTCCAATTAGGTCGTCTCTTCGAGACATGGCTTCGACGAGCATGCAATATTGAGAGTTGGTCATTCAATGACGACGCTCACTGTTGTAAGAGATAAGTTTGGCGCGGCTGGAAGGCTCGTCGTTAGATGGGTCGTGGTACTTTGGAGACGACCTCTTCCTGACGTATCGACGGGCTGAGGTCCAAACCTTAGTTAAAATGAATATTGGCCCGTCGTTTGGATGGGCTTGATCGCTCAATGGCGACGACCGCCATCCGTTGTAAGATGGGCCCTTACACTGATCTTGATTTGGTTATTCATAGTTGGTCCTTTGGTGGGCCCGTTGGGCCCCTTGGCTCGTAGTACAATATTGGGCTCGGCCCATCACATATTATTCCGTTCAATTCTCATCGGTTTGGTCAGAGACAGAGAGTATATGAGATTAATTGGGAGCTTCATCGGGAAATCTACCTCCATCATTGACACCTCCTCCTCCAGAGAGCGGTGAATCCCGGACTTATTCAAAATGGTGGCACAAATTATTCTACATTTAGTGCTGTATGCACTTTCCAAGACTTTGGCTCTGTTCCTTAGCAGTCCCAGGCTTGCTTGCTGGAAGTATATAGAGCTGGATAAGTTGTATATACCATAGTTACCCCGGGAACTCTACTTCTCCCTCGTCCCGCGTTTCGGATCGCGCGTCACAGAATCATGCTCATTTGCGTCCCAGTTTTCTTGGGTACGCGATCCAAATCGCCAAAAGCATCGTCCCATTTTTTTTAAATAAAATAAAAGAAGGTAAAATCTGAACTTTCAATCTCCTTCGGTTAATTGAATATCATCTGGGTCCTTTTACGTACTTTATTGAAATTGAGAACCCTTCGATCTTTGTCGATCCAATGTTGACTTGAAGTGGAAAGCGTTTGAATCTTGGCAGTGGCGAAGCCACGTTGAACGTGTCAATTTTTCCCCTTTGGAATTTTTTAAAAATGACTTTTTACTACTAAAAATGATGAAAATATACATTTTGACCCCCTTAATTTAAGAAAAAATTGCACCAAATTATTATTTAGACCCCCTTGTATAAAAAAATTGGATATTCAATTATAATCGTTATAAAAAAAATATCTTGACCCCCTTATAACAAATTCCTGACTTCGCCACTGAATCTTGATCGAAATTGAAGTCACCGTTGAAATGAGAAGAAATGGATAGGAAAAGATTCATAATTGCTAAGGAGAGGAGAAGTTAGGAGAATCTGAACTCCGAGGAAGAGTCATGGATATGGATGAAAAAGGGTTTCCATGAATCGGGGAGAACGAATGATGTAAAGTGTAATCGAATGGGTCTTCAGTGGGATGGCAACGAGTCGGGTTCGGATCGGATCTGACCTGATCCGAACCCGATCCGAACCCTTTATCGAATCGTAGGTTTTCGATACGAGCCCTGATCCGATCCGAAGCTATTGAGTATCAAAATTCTAATAGATTATACAAGTAAGGTACAAAAGTATACTCCCTCCGTCTCACTCCAAGTGTCACTTTTTACCCAAAATGGCGTCCCGTTTGAAGTGTCACCTTTCCTAAAAAGGAAATGTTTTATTAATATTCTATTATCCCATCCACTATTCCCTCCACTAATTCTCTCTCCTCTACACTCACAACACTTTTTAAATTCACTATTTCCTCCACTAATTCTCTCTCCTATTTTCAAATTACACTCACAATATTTTTTCTTCCCCCTTTTTTCCTTAATTTGCGTGTCACCCCTAAAAGGGTGACACTCTTGGTGGGACGGAGGGAGTATAATTTTTAAAAGTTTATGATTATTATTTTTATCTTCAATGAATAATTTTGTTAATAAATAATAAATTAAAAAAATATTTTAATTTACTGTAAACTCTTTTAATATGCAATAAATAAAAAAAATTAAAACTAAAGAAAGAAAAAGAAAATAAGAAAGACAAATAGAAACGAATAAAAGAAAGACAAGAAAGAAAAAAAAAGAAACAAAGGAAAAAAGAAAAAGAACAAAAAACCCACTTCTTCTTCCCCAAATTCGATAGCCTCTTGCTTTGCTCTCGTTCATTCTTGCATCCACATCTTCAAATCATCAATCAATCTACGGCGCAGGAGAAAGACGAGCGGGGAGAGAGAGAAAGGGGGACTGGAGGCGACGGCGAGCGGAGAGAGAGAGACGAGCGGAGAGAGAGAGGCGACGGCGAGAGAGAGACGAGCGGAGAGGGAGAGGAGCGGAGAGAGAGAGAAATAGCAGAGAGGGAGAGAGAGGATAGAGAGAGAAAGAGAGGCGCTAGATGGATAGAGAAAGAAAGAGAGGTATATATATATAAATCCTAATTTTTAGTTATATACTCCCTCCGTCCCATAGCAATGGATACCAAAAAAAGGGCACACATATTAAGGAAAGGTAAGAGAGAGAAAAAGTGGAGAGAGAATGTTGTGAGTGTAAAAGTAAAATAGGAGAGAGAATGAGTGAGAGGAATAGTTAGGAGAGAGAATGTTGTGAGTGAAAAAGTAAAATAGGAGAGAGAATGAGTGGGGTAAATAGTGAAGATTCCTTTCCATTTTGGGTAAGTATCAATTGGTGTGGGACGGACCAAAAAGGAAATAAGTATCAATTGCTATGGGACGGAGGGAGTATGTATTTGTGGCCGGGTCTCGGGTCGGATCAACAGTGGTACCGAACCCGACCCGAACTCGACCGGGTCATAAAAATTGAAACCATATTCGAATTTTTCGGATCGGATCGCCTTCGATTCGGATCGGGTTCGGTCAAATTTCCATCCCTAGTCTTCACGTACAAAATGAAACCTAGAGAGGGCAACTATATATATATATATATATATATATATATATATATATATATATATATATATATTACTTTCACGTTCTCAAAAGCGTATCAAGTTCCCAACAGGCGTACCAACTAATATTATCCCTAACGAACCCAAATTTTTAAAAGTCACGTTCCTCGTTCCCGTTTCCATCCCGTCCCAAAACGTTCTACGTTCCTATAACTATTGTATATACAGACTTCGCGATTCTATAGTCTTGTTGAGTTTCTTCATATATAACAATAATTTCTTTGTTGTTGATCTCATGTAACAATATATCTCTATATATCTTCTCAAAGTTTGCTGGAAGGAGTTTCTAATGTTTTTAATGTAGCGCGGAACGAGTACAATCTTGGGCACGGAATTATGGGGAGCAAAACAATGTTGCACGACCATATGTATGAGGGACAACACGTCCGTGCATGAAAGCCAAACCAAACTGGAGACACGACCTATTTTTCACGGCCATGTTCAGAAGAAGACACGCCCGTGCGTAAGAAAACCAAAGAACATCTCGGCAATTGTTGCTCGCCCATGCAGGTTTTGTTGACGCGGCCGTGCGATGGTAGAAACGTTTTTGGAAACTGATGTTGTCGATTTTCCTTTTCTATTTTTAATTATGTTTTTAACTCGTATTATTATCGTCGTTATTTCTTTTATTTACTTAGGAGTATAAATACTCTTGTAGGGTTTTTTGAAAACATAACTTTATTATTATTCAATTGCAATTTTGCAAGCTTTGCACTTTTGTGTAAAACCCTAAGCCATTGTTGGCTTGTTTGAAGGTACTATTCGGTAGGATTTCTTCGTGGGAATTTCCTTTGCTGGATTTCTTTTTCTTTTGTTATATTCCGCTGCATCAATTGGTATCAGAAAAGGTAAGATCATTGGACAATAGCTGGTAACAATGGAGGCAACAACGACAATCAAGTCGGTATCATTGCAATCCTCGATCGTATGAAACGTCATGCTACATAACGAGAACACGCTGCCGGAGAACGTCACGCACAAATCATAGAGGCTTTGCAAGGATTACAGGTTGGTGTCAACCCGATGCAACGAGCAGGGGCTTGAGTAGAACCTGTAGGACGCGTGGAAAACCCACTCCATCGTTATCCCCTGGCCAGAGGAGCAGATTCAGATCAGAAAGGAGAGGCCGTTTTCGAAGATGCACCTGTAGAGTAGTTTCCAAAGATTAAAGCAAATTTACCCTTCTTCACAGGTAAGTTGTACATGGAGGAATTTTCTGATTGGCTTTCGAAGGTTGAAAAGTATTTTGAGTTAATGAATATTGGGGATGAGAGGAAAGTGCCATATGTTGCTTACAAATTGCGTGGTGGTGCTTCAGCATGGTGGACACAATTAAACAATTAGAGGGTACGAAACCAAAAAGGTCCAATTCATTCATGGCAACACTGAAATCCGCTTTGAAACAACGATTTCTACCTGCCGATTTTGAGCAGTTAATTTATCAAAAGTTTATGGAATGCAAACAAGGTAGTCTAACCGTTGCCAAGTATACACACGATTTTCATTCGCTGTCTTTGCACAATGATTTGAATGAATCAGATGCGTTATATGCGTTATAAACTACGAGGCACGTGATAGGCATTCAGACTAACATTAAAGCCAAGTTGAGTTGTATACTGTTCTCACTCTTAATGAAGCCATATCCCAAGATAAGACCGTCGAGTGACAACAACCAACATCGTTTCGGGTATAATCTACATTCCGAAAGTTTGGGGATTCATCATCGTCGGGTGGTAAGGGCCAGTATTCATGGTATACACTGACAACAGGTCAAGAGAAGGCACAACTTTCTAGTCTAAGATTGTTAATGTGAAGAATGCGACTCTTTCCACTGTTTAGAACCCACCTACACGAAGAAACACCAACACCACTACTAATGGGCGTCAGAATTCTAATCAGTACGCCAAGAATTTTGGTGACAAGTGTTATCGCTGTGACCATGAGGAGCATATTTCGAATCAATGTCCTACTCGCAGGGGGGTTAATGTGGTTGAACGAGATGGTTTTGAAGAGGAAGGTATGGATGGTGTTTGTGAATATTGGAACGATCCTAACAATATTGAGGACGGAAAGTTGAAGACCATGGGTCATTTGTGGTTCACATGTTGATGCTAACAACCCCTACTGATGAGGATAATCTTGAGAGATAATATTTTTCGTACGAGGGGGAAAGTTACCAATCAGAAAGTATCCATAATTGTTGACAGTGGGAGTAGCAAAAATCTGGTATCCCGTAGTATGGTGGAGAAAATGAAATTGAACGTGCAGAAACATCCAACTCGTTACATTGTTGGTTGGATCAATTCTGAGCAATGTTTTGTTCCTTTTTCTATTGGTAGATATAAAGATTTGGTTTTATGTGATATTGTTGATATGATTGCATGCAAATTATTATTGGGTGGACCTTGCTAGTTTGAAATTAATGATGTACATAAGGGGAGGGAACATTTTATTAGTTTCATGAAAGATGGTGTGCGATTTCATTTGTGCCATCGAGAGATAGAACTTCTTGCGCCAAGGAGACAAAGAAGTCTATTCTCTCTTTATGTACCACTCAGGAGTTTGCTGCAGATATTATTGATGCTCCCGTTGTGTTTGCGGTAGTAAAAAATGATTAGTAGGGAAGGTTAGTTTGATTCCCAAGTTTTGCAGTTGCGACATTATGCCCGAGGAACTTCCTGCAGGGTTGCCTCCCTTTAGTGATATTCAGCATAATATTGATCTAGTTCCTGGTTCATCTCTTCCTAATCTCCTACATTACCGAATGAGTCCCACAAAACATGATATTTTGAGAGGGCAGGTTGAAGACTTATTGAAAAGGGGATATATTTAGGAAAGTATGAGACCTTGTGTAGTTTAGACTCTTCTTGTTCCTAAGAAGGATGGGACTTGGCGTATGTGTGTCGACAGTAGGGCAATTAAAAGATTACATTGAAATATAGGTTTCCTATTCACCGTCTTGATGATATGTTAGATATGCTTCGTGGTGCCTGAGTATTTTCTAAAATTGATTTAAAAAGTGGATACCATCAGGTTCAAGTCCGACCTGGTGACGATTGGAAGACTGCATTCAAGACCAAGGATGGGCTTTATGAGTGGTTGGCGATGCCTTTTGGGCTGTCCAATGCACCTATTGCTTTTATGCGTCTCATGAAACAGGTGCCAAAACCGTTTAATGATAAGTTTTGGTCGTGTATTTTGATGATATTCTGATCTATAGTAAAATGGAGGAGGAGCATATTGGGCAAGTAAAGTCAGTTCTGCAGGCGTTAAAGGAGAATGAGCTATACATCAATTACAAAAAGTGCAGTTTTATGATTGATAAACTGTTATTCTTGGTATACATTGTTTCTACAGATGAGATTCAAGTGGAGGAAGATAAATTTTGCACGATTAGAGACTAACCTACACCAAAGACAGATAGTTAGGTACGCAATTTTCATGGGCTTGCAACTTTTTACCGTCACTTCATCCATAATTTCATTATCATTATGGCCCCAATTACTGAATGTATGAAAAGGGGAAATTTTATTGGGGTGACGAGGCAATCGCTAGTTTCGCTTTAATCAAAGAGAAACTGACCACAAATCAGAAAATACATGTACAAGGATAGATTGTGCATGCGACAAGGTTCAGTGCGTGAGAGTCTTATGTATGAGGTGCACAAGGATGGGCATTGTGGTAGAGACAAGACAGTTGAGTTGGTTTCACAGAGGTATTACTGGCCACAAATCAGAAAAGACATGTACAAGTTTGTGCATAAGTGTATGGTTTGTCAGGTCAACAAAGGGCAGTCGCAGAATACGGGTTGTACACATCGTTGCCAATTCCTGAGGCTCCGTAGGAGGATATTTCTATGGATTTTGTGCTTGGGTTAACTCATAAACAACGGTCTAATGATTCTGTTTTTGTGGTGGTGGATCGTTTCCGAAGATGATCATTTTATTCCATGTCAAAAAAATTCTGATGCTGCTCATATTGGAGGATTGTTCTTCATGGAAGTTGTTCGTCTACATGGGGTTCCTAAAACTATTGCTTCCGACTGTGACACTAAATTTTTAAGTCATTTTTGTTAAACTCTGTGGCACATATTTAGGAGTTACAGTTTAGTAGTGCTTTTCACCCACAGACTTATGGGCAAACAGAGGTGGTTCATAGGACCTTGGATTCTATGGTTCATTGTTTGTATAGTGATAGTGCGAAAACGTGGGATTTGATGTTGGCGACGGCTGAATTTGCTTTTAACAACATGGTTAATCGGACTACGAAGAAAACTCCATTTGAGATTGTGTACCAGTGACCGCCTATTCTACTCTTGATTTGGTACCTATACCAAAGTTACCAGTTATAGTGTTGCGGCTGGACATATGGCAGAGAAGTTTGAGGCAATATAGGCTGAGGTAAAGAAAAATATTGAGGCGTCGAATGCCAAGTACAAGGCAGATGTGGACAAGCGACGTCGGAAAAAAGGTATTTTCTATTGGGGATTTGGTGATGGTTCATTTACGCAAAGAGCAGTTCCCGTTGGGTACGTATAACAAGCTTCATCATAGGAAGATTGGTCCGTGCAAAATATTGCGGAAAATTAATGTTAATGCATACGTCGTGGACTTGCCAGAGGGGTGGAACATTTTTCCTACTTTTAATGTTGCCGATTTAGTCAATTTTTACTCGGATGATCCTCTTTAAGTCGAGGTGGACTCGGGGATGAGTCATTTTCAAGTGGGGGAGCATGATGTAGGGAGACGAGTACAATCTTGGGCACGAAATTAATTATGGGCCAGAAGGAGCATAACAACGTTGCACAACCATGTATGACAACACGTCCGTGCGTGAGAGCCATGCCAAACTGGAGACATAGCCTATTTTGCACGAGCATGCTTAGAAGAAGACACGCCTGTGCGTAAGATAACCAAAGAAGCATGCCCCTCTGCAGTTTTTGCACGCCCGTGCAGGTTATGTTGATCCGGCCGTGCGACGGTAGAAACGTATTTGGAAACTGACGTTATTGGTTTTCCTTTTTTGTTTTTAATTAGGTTTTCGTCTAGTATTATTATTATCATTATTTATTTTATTTACATAGGAGTATATATATACTATTGTATGGTTTTGGAAAACATAACTTTATTATTATTATTATTATTCAATTGCAATTTTGCAAGATTTGTACTTTTGTGTAAAACCTTAAGCCATTATTGGCTTGTTTGAAGGTACTCTTTCTATTTAGTAGGATTTTTTCGTGGGAAATCTCTTCGGTGAATTTTTTTCTTTTTTTTTTTTATTCCGCTTCATCCGTATTTTACCCCTTGGCCAAGAACACGTATATTGCTAACTCGACTTTAATTGTCTAGCAGCTAGCATACTGAGGCAAGGATGGAATGAATGCAAAATAATCTAGAAGATCGTTGAGTTAGGTCTGACGGAGATCGATATGCTATTTCTCCTTCTTGGAATTTTTGCCCCTACACCGGATATAAATCCTAGATCGGCCTACTAAACGGTATGTGAGGGTGGCAATTATTATCCGTCCCGACCCCGATAATTTAGAGAGAATATGGAGCTAGGAAATTCTGAGTTTCGGCAATATCAAGACCATAGACTGGTTTTGAAGAAATATAATGCTGAACATTTTGACCCATTATATCTTTCTATATCCTCTCTAACTACTCTTCCTGAGTTGTTTTTGAGATGTAATGCTGAACATTTATTCATCATCTTACTAGGAGTATTTTTTTGCAAGTCAATTTTATCTCAAGTCTTTCTATTTCCCATTCTTTTCCAATTTTTGTTGCAAGAAAAATATTATGCTTACAGAAAAAGGGTTTTTTTTTGGTGTGTTAGAACACAGTCTATTTGGAAGATAGAAAACAAGCAACAATCACACAACACAAGAATATACGTGTTTCACCAACTTGAATACGTCCACGGGCAGAGTGATAGAATATTATTATATTCTTAAAATCAACCGATTGCAATTTATAATCTAATGCATGAATTTTGGCAAATAATTTATTTCTTTGAAAACCCTAGATCTATAGAAACAGATAAGCAAAAAGGAACTACAAGGATGGTTGGGGGTAGTCTTATTTATATGCCATACTCCTAACCCTACAGGGTTTTACAACCCTTTAGCCATATACCCTCTTTAGCAGCTTCTGTCAATGCCATGTACTACGCCTCCATAGTATACAATGTCACCGTAGATTGTAAAGTAGCATTCCAACTGACAACTGACCCACCAAGAGTGAACACATACTCGGTCATAGATCTCCTCGTGTCGACATCCCTATAGTAGTCCGAATCATAATAACCCTCAACTGCACATTCTGTACCACCTTAATAAATGAGCCCAAAATCTGATTTACCCTTAAGTTATCTTGAACATCCTATTCACTGCTTGCCAATGTTGCTTACCAGGATTCCCCATAAACCTACTAACAACACTAACAGCATGAGCAAGATATGGCCTATTGGAAACCATAGCATACATCAAACTACCAAATGCACTGTCATAGGGTACTCGAGCCATGTACTCTTTCTCCTCATCCGACTTGGGTGCAAAGGCAACCGACAGACGTGCATTCGCTGCACTCGAAGAATCTAATGACTTTGATGTAGACAGGCCAAACCTTTCTAAAACTTTATTGATGTAACCTTTCTGGGATAAGAACAGTTTCCATTGGCTTTTATCCCTGTAGATCTCCATATCCAGAATTTTCTTTGCCGCACCCAAATCCTTCATCTCGAACTCTACAGATAGTTTACCCTTCAAATTCTGAATATCTGACCTTTTGACACCCGCTATCAACATGTCGTCAACATAAAGAGCCAGATAGATGATCGAACCATCCACTAACTTATTGTGATACACACAACAGTCATACGAGCTCCTCATGTAGCCAATCTCTGTCATATAGCTGTCAAACCGCTTGTACCACCACCTAGGCAATTGCTTGAGCCCATACAAGGACTTCTTCCACCTGCACACATAGTCTTTTTTCCCCGAAACCTGAAACCCATCTGTTTGTGTCATATAAATCTCCTCTTCCAACTCTCCATTTAGAAAAGCTGTTTTCACATCTAGCTGCTCGAGCTCCAAATCCTGATTTGCCACCATTGCTAATAGCACTCTGATAGAAGTGTGTCTAAACACTGGTAAGAAAATCTCATTATAGTCAACACCCTCCCACTGTGTGAAACCCCTTGCAACTACATGAGCTTTATACTTGACCCCCTCTGTTGGTGACATACTTTCCTTCTTCTCGAATACCCACTTACAAGTAACAATCTTTCTGCCTTCTGGCCTCTTGGTTAGCTCCCATGTCGAATTCTTTTGAAGTGACTCCATCTCGTCCCCATAGCTTCATGCTACTGAGTGGACTCTGAACATGTAACTGTTTCCTTGAAAGTAGTTGGCTCCGAAGCATCGGACTCTACTTCCTCGGCAACCTGAAATGCATAAGACAACATGTCTTCAAAACCATACCACACTGGAGACTTCTCGAAATTAGCCCATCTAGACATCTCTTGAGCTAACCCACGTTCCTCGAAAACTGGTGATGGAATTTCTGGTGCTTCTGTTTCTATCGGTAGATCCTAATGAACATCTGACTGTAAATTGCTCAACTCTGAATTATCTTGTAGCTCCACTTATTTATCAATATGCCGCTACCTGATACAACGACATATCTCATAATAGGGTTAATCACAGAGTTTTCATCAAAAACAACATTCCTGTTTATTATTACCCTACCCTCTGATTGAGACCAAATCTGGTATCCCTTGACAACATCTTCATAACCCATGAATACTCCTTTTTTAGCCCTCGGCTCCAACTTTCCATCATCCACATGATAATAATTATTACAACCAAAAGCCCTTAAATTAGAGTAGTCAACATATTTACCTGACCATACCTCATTGGGAAGTTTGAGACTGATACCTGTATGTGGTTCGCGATTTATCAAGTAACATGCTGTACTAACTGCTTCTGCCCATAACCGCTTAGACAACCCTACATTGGAGAGCATGCACCTTGCCCTAGCCAACAATGTCTGATTCATGCGCTCTGCTACACCATTTTGCTGTGGTGTACCCCTGATAGTGAGATGTATAGAAATCCCCACTTGCTTACAAAACTCATCGAGCTCAGCACTAAAGAACTCCAAACCATTATCTGTCCGGAGTCGCTTGATCTTCTTCCATGTCTAATTCTCTACTAATGTCTTCCACTGTCTGAAATTGGCGAGAGCCTCACTCTTGTGCTTCATAATAATTACCCAAGTCTTACTCGAGTAGTCATCAATCATGTATAAGAAATACCTGTGACCCCTCAATGATTTCTGACGTGAAGGTCCCCAACAATCCGAGTGAATGTAATCCAGAATGCCCTTCGTTCTGTGGACCCCCTTAGGAAACTTGCTTCCCTGCATCTCTCTAAGTACACAATGCTAGCAGAACTTGAGACCCTTGACCTTATGGCCACACAAAAGACCATGATTTGCGAATATCTGCATCTCTCTAATGCTCATGTGCCCAAGCATAATATGCTACAACTTTGTCATATCCTACTTGACCACTTCAGATGATGCAACCAATACTGACCCAGAAAGCGTCATTCCTTGTAGGAAATACAAGGAGCCCGCTTAAGACCTATCAGAACCACTTCAGAACCATTGCAGACATATACTGCTCCACATTTACCTTTGAAACTGTACCATTTACTGTCGAGCTGACTAAAAGATATCATGTTCTTCGTCATCTGTGGAACATGCCTCATATCGTTCAAAGTGCAGAACTTACCATTATGAGTCTGCAACTTGATCGAGCCAATACCAACCACCCTGCAAGTAACACTGTTGGCCATATGAATATTACCACCATCTAACTGCTCATAAGTTGTAAACCACTCTCTCCTCGGACTAATATGATAAGAGGCCCCAAAATCAAGAATCCACGCATCCGACTATTTTGCAGATTCTTCTATTACTAACACATAATCCCCATCAGAGCTGCTCATATCAACTGCAGCAGCATTAGCTTCATTGTGATTTGTAGGCCCGACTCACTTCTTCCAAGGAAAATATGTCTTCCAATGTCCCTTCCCCATGCATTAATTACAAACATCATCAGGTTTTGGGCCCCTATTACCATAATATTTATTCTTCTTCTGTTTACTGCTATAACTGTAGGGGAATTTAGGGTCTCGATCTTGATACTATGGCCGGATATATGATTGAATCGTGTATAATCCACTTTCCGAATAAAGTATTTCGACCCTTAATGCCTGGGTTACACAAAATCTTTATTGGGATAAGACAATCACACAATTTGTTTTCTAGGCAAAGAGAACAAATCAAAACTTGAGAATTGTTTGCTTTCGTTATTGTTGTAATTCACTCTTGTGTTTTTCATATGTGTACAAATGAGATCAATCTCTGTATATATACAGATGGAGAGGTATCAGTAAAAGGGTATAACCAAAAGACATGACTTTAGCCAAGTGATGTGTCTTTTCAGTTTGAACTGGCACCTGTTCAGGAACTGCTCGGCCGAGTCAAGGGACTCGCTCGGCCGAGCAAAGATGTCCCATGACAATTTGCCCAGCTGCACGGCCGTGTCATTTGAACTGCACGGCCGTGCTGTTCATACTGCTCGGCCGAGCAAGGCATATGCCTCGGCCGAGCAAGGCTGTCCAGAAACTTGGACAATCTGCTATGCTCTGCTCGGCCGAGTCAAGGACTCTGCTCGGCCGAGCACATCAGCAAAATGTGCTACCCTTTAACTTTTACTTCTTTATCGAGGTTGACTTCGTTTTAGCTCAAACGAGTGTGTACTCCACACTTTCCCTTACTCGTATCCGAGTCTAATACGAATCACATTGATCTCTAGTAAATCATCATTACAATAAAACAAGTTGATGACACTAAAATCACCAACAAATCCCCTCCATTTTAGTGTAATCCTTTGATTTACTAAACTTTATAAATAACGAAACAAACGAATGCGTAAATGAAAATGTGTTGCGATTGAATTTTCATCTTAGTATAATACACATTTCAAATACTCGAGAATCGGGGTGTCATAACGATTGAACCCGTCAACTCAAATGAATACCTGAAGATACTATACACATAAGTTCAGTACAATTCTCTTTGTTTAATCTTGACACTATTACAAGCCATGTGTCCATATCCAATAGTGAACATATAGGAAACCAAGTCCTAGCTTCTTGAAGCGGCAAAACTTCATGTCCACATAGGTAGTTCCTTTTAATCTTGCACATGCATTTGCAATTTTTCAAAGGAACTATTAAGAAGATATTCTTCAACCTAACCTTTACTTGCAGGTCTGAACACATACCTTGGGAAAGATAATAACATGTGTTCCAATCTCCAACTGCGAGCTTTCCACATTTAATTCAAGCTTCTAACGTTGTATTAGAAGGGAATTGGGTATCTCACAATTAGAGGATTAAATGGACTTTAATCCCATTCCCATTGCAGACTTATTTACCAAGTCTCTGGCTAACCCCTTCGTCAAGTGGTCAGCCAAATTTTGTTGCGACCGAACAAACTCAACTGATATCACACCATTCATGATTAACTCCCGAATCATACTATGTCTGACACCTAAGTGTCTAGACTTGCCATTATAAATCTGACTATAGGCCCTAGCCAAGGTGGCAGCACTATCACAATGGATAGACATTGGTGATATCGGTTTTGGCCATAATGGAATCTCATATATCAAGTTCCGAAGCCACTCCGCTTCTTTTCCAAAGAAGACCAATGCTACAAACTCAGATTCCATTGTAGAATGTGTAATACATGTCTGCTTTTTGGAAGCCCAAGAAATGGCACCTCCTCCAAGCAAGAACACCCAACCACTAGTAGAAGATGAATCTTCTTGGTTGATCCAACTAGCATCTGTGTAACCTTCTAATATAGAAGGATGTCCACTATAACACAAACCATAGTCCATAGTACCTTTTAAGTACTTGAACACCCTTGTTATAGCATGCCAATGCTGTCTACTTGGATTACTAGTAAACCTGCTCAATCGTCCAACTGCATAAGCAATATCAGGTCGAGTGCCCGTCATAGCATACATCAAACTGCCTATGGCTTTTGAGTATTCGAGCTGTGACACAGGTTCACCAGTGTTTGATACAAGTTTCTCAGTAGGATCCATGGGAGTACTAACTTTAGAACAATTATCACAATTAAACCTCTTGAGAATTTTCTCAATATAATGAGATTGTGAAATTGCAATTCCCTTGTTCATCCGTTTAATCTTTATACCAAGAATTACATCGGCTTCTCCCATGTCCTTCATAAAAAACTTTGATGACAAAAACTTCTTAGTTTTATCAACTACATTTTGGTCTGTGTCAAAAATCAACATGTCATCAACATATAGGCAGATGATTACACCTTTACCGGATTCATCAAATCTGCTATATACACATTTGTCGGACTGATTTAATACAAAACCATTCGACAAAACAACCTCATCAAACTTTTGATGCCACTGCTTAGGTGCTTGCTTCAGCCCATACAATGACTTAATCAACTTACATACCTTATGCTCATTACCTGGCATAACAAATCCTTCAGGTTGTTTCATATACACTTCTTCTTCCAAATCACCATTTAAAAATGCTGTTTTGACATCCATTTGATGGATCAATAGATTACGAATAGGCGCCAAAGCTATCGAAATCTAATAGTAGTGATACGAGCAACCGGTGCATAGGTATCGAAGTAATCGATCCCTTCCTTTTGTCTAAAGCCTTGGATTACCAATCGAGCTTTAAACTTGTCAATAGTTCCATCGACTTTCATCTTCTTTTTGAAGATCCATTTGCACCCTAAAGGTTTACACTGGTGGTAAATCGACAAGACCCATGTATTATTTTCCACAATAGAACCAATCTCATCATCGATGGCTTCTTTCCAAAACCGGCGTCTCGAGATTTTATTGCTTCATCATAGGTTCTTGGATCCTCCTCTATACTATAACGGTAAGAGTATTGAGATTCAATTTGATCTCTTGATCCCATAACTAAATATAGTTGAAAATCGAACCATATGATTTAGCTTTCCTGCTCTTTTACTTTTACGAGGTTCGAGTGTCTCACTTGGTACCTCAATCAAATGATCATTCATTTGAGATTCAAAGAAATACTTATCAATTCTTAACTTAATGGTGAATAAATATTCAACCAAAGCAAGTAGATCCGCATACTCACAACACATTATTAAATGCGTGGCTATGCATTTGAACAAACTCACAACGCATCTAATGATGGTGGCTATGTTCAAAAATGGGATAATCTTACATTAAGAATTGAAAGCCTTTCGAAATATTACATTTTCCACCGAGCATGACATTATGAAGAATTGATAATAACGAAGTCATATAAACAGAACAAGGAATTTTATTTAAATTCAACATAAACATCCCATTATTATAATAACCAAACCCTACAAATACACCCGACTTTGATAAGATATACTTATCGGATTCATAAACTTGTTTATATCCACACTTGTTCAAGACAGGACCAGAAATCAAATTCTTACGAAGTTTTGGTACATACAATACATTAAACAAAGAAATAGTTTTTCCCGAACTGAATTCCAACACCACACTTCTTTTCCTTGAATAGGAGCGGAATGGTCATCACCCATGTAAAGAACAAATCCGTCTTCCATTGGTTCATATGTCTTAAACCAATAACGATCTTTACAAACATGAGTTGTGGCACCGGAATCAATCCACCACGCAATAGCATCATCCTTGGTCTTCAGAATGGTCCTTAGACCCCTTTCCCGAACCACTTGTGCTTGCGCCGTTCTTGTTGTTTCCAACACGACAATCCTTCTTAAAGTGACCAGATTTGCCACACTTCCAACAAGCCAATTTAGGCTTCTTGTTGGGACCAGAACCATTGTCATTGAAACTGCGTTTCTTTCCTTTGTTTTTGTTTCTACCATCATCAATCATATTGACCGATGGTCCACCAACTTCCTTTCCTTTGCCTTTGTCATTCTCTTGCGCCCTTAGAGATTCCTCTATGCGCAAGTGACTACCAAGTTGAACCAAAGACAGATCATCTTTACCATGTTTCAAAGTGTGTTTGAAATCCTTCCAGGAGGGAGGCAACTTATCAATCACACTTGAAACTGATATTGACTCATCCATCTTCAACCCATATTGAGTATATTGTCCAAGGATTCTAAGGAGTTCATTGAATTGTTCCATGACAGGTCTAGCATCGACCATCTTGTAATTGTTAAAATTACTCACAAGGAACTTCTTACTAGAAGCATCCTCTGCCATGTACTTGGATTCAAGAGAATCCCATAACTCTTTGTGCGAGACTCCTCATTTTGATAAATGTCAAATAAAGGATCAGACATACCGTTCAATATGTGTCCTCTGCAGATGTAGTCATCGTTCTCCCACTTCGATCTACGTCTGACGGCCTCCAAGTTATCCTCTTCAAGCAATTCTGGAATTGGAGTAGATAGAACATACACCACCTTTAATGTTGTCAAAAGGAAGTGCATCTTCTTTTGCCAACGTCTGAAATCTTGCCCTTCAAACTTGTCTAGCTTTCCAAACTTTGTTGTCATCTCCTTCACAGTAGCCATGAGTATCACCAAATACTTTATTCGTTTGTAGGGGAATTTAGGGTCTCGATCTTGATACTATGGCCGGATATATGATTGAATCGTGTATAATCCACTTTCCGAATAAAGTATTTCGACCCTTAATGCCTGGGTTACACAAAATCTTTATTGGGATAAGACAATCACACAATTTGTTTTCTAGGCAAAGAGAACAAATCAAAACTTGAGAATTGTTTGCTTTCGTTATTGTTGTAATTCACTCTTGTGTTTTTCATATGTGTACAAATGAGATTAATCTCTGTATATATACAGATGGAGAGGTATCAGTAAAAGGGCATAACCAAAAGACATGACTTTAGCCAAGTGATGTGTCTTTTCGCTTGAACTCGGCACTGCTGTTCAGAACCGCTCGGCCGAGTCGATGGGACTCGCTCGGCAGCAAAGATGTCCATGACAATTTACCTACCGGACGGCGTGTCATTTGAACTGCACGGCCGTGCTGTTCATACTGCTCGGCCGAGCAAGGCATATGCCTCGGCCGAGCAAGGCTGTCCAGAAACTTGGACAATCTGCTATGCTCTGCTCGGCCGAGTCAAGGACTCTGCTCGGCCGAGCACATCAGCAAAATGTGCTACCCTTTAACTTTTACTTCTTTATCGAGGTTGACTTCGTTTTAGCTCAAACGAGTGTGTACTCCACACTTTCCCTTACTCGTATCCGAGTCTAATACGAATCACATTGATCTCTAGTAAATCATCATTACAATAAAACAAGTTGATGACACTAAAATCACCAACAATAACCCCTCCTGCCTTCTGCAACCAAACTTGCCGTCTGATTATCTGTACCACTATTACCGATTTCCTTACAATGTAACTCTCTAATCTTGAGCGAGGATTTCACCTCCTATAGAGTCACCGTCTCCTTACCACTGATACTAGAGTCAACGTAGTGCTCATATGATAAAGGCAGAGAAACAAGAAGCATTAATGCAACATCCTCATCAGCAACCTTAGCATATATATTACACAGTTCAATTAATAAAGATGTAAATCTATCTAGGTGATCCCTAATGGGCATACCTTCCTACATTCAGAGAGAATATAGCCTCTGCTTCAGATATAGCTTGTTTGTCAATGATCGTGTCAATCAAATCTTCCAACGCAAGCCACAGAGCACCTCCGAAATCGGTATCTGGAATATCCGCTAGAACATCATCGTCTAGACACCTGATGATCTTAGAGTGGGCTCTCTTATCTATCGCGATCAGATCTGCCTCTTCCTTCTCTGCTATCTTCCTCACTTTCTTTGAACCTTCTGCTGTTGCAGCCGCGACAACACCGGTGGGAACGACTTCTGCTTTGCCATTTGGATCCTGACGATCCCCGATTGCAGCAGCCACTGGAGCCCACAAGCCCTTGTCTATCAACAAGGCTTTCATCTTGACTAGTAGGTAACCCGTGCTCTGCACGGGAAGCTAATTTGCTAATATCATGATTTATTTTTTATAATATAAGTATATTATAAATGAATCAAAACATTAACATTTATAAAGTTAGAAAAATTGTGTTCAATTTTAATAACTTTGTTGCACATAAGTTCAATAGAAATTGCATTGTGACTAACAATGTAGCAATTTTTGCTATTTTATTTTTGATGTTCATACTTTATGTCATTTATTTTTTATGTCATAATTTATGTCAATATGCAACATTTTTTATGGACGTTAATGAAAAAATTAACGACCTATTTCTTTTCAAATTACAACATTTTAAATACAATGTAGGGGGTTCCAACCCTTAACCTTCCCGAAAAAAGTACGTCTTTAAGCTAAATGCTCATTGGCATTATTAACGACCTACTTTGATGTATATATAGTAACTATTATGATTAATTAATATTATTAATAGTAATAGTTAACATATATTGTAACTATAATACTATTACTTAACATATATAGTAAATTAATACTATTTATAATAATAGTTAGCATATATAGTAACTATTATAGTTAACTAATACTATTAATAGTAATCGTTAACATATATAGTAACTATTATAGTTAACTAATACTATTAATAGTAATAGTTAACTTATATAGTAATTATTATAGTTAACTAATACAATTAATAGTAATAGTTAACATATATAGTAACTATTATAGTTAACTAATACAATTAATAGTAATAGTTAACTTATAAAGTAACTATTATAGTTAACTAATACTATTAATAGTAATAGTTAACTTATATAGTAACTATTATAGTTAACTAATACAATTAATAGTAATAGTTAACATATATAGTAACTATTATAGTTAACTAATACAATTAATAGTAATAGCTAACTTATAAAGTAACTATTATAGTTAACTAATACTATTAATAGTAATAGTTAACCTATATAATAACTATTATTATTAACTAATAATATTAGCTAATAAGGAGAATATCAAAAGTCATATAGATTTTGGGATAGTGATGACGTGGCTTCTCCAAAATCAAGAGTTTGCCTAAACTTGTCCACGTGGCGAAGCCATAACCCTCCTCACCAACTTTAATATATATATATAGATTTGCTAAAGAGAAAAACTATTCTTACCGTTAAACTTGTCGACCGATGATTCAATTCCTGATCCCATCTTCTGCAGCGTAACAACCTATACCTTACTCAACCTGACCGGCTCTAATACCAATTTGTTAAAACATAATCTATTTAGAAGATATAAAACAACCAACAATTACACAACACAAAAATATACGTGGTTCACCAACTTGGCTACGCACACGGGAAGAGGGAGAGAATATTATTTTCTGGAAATCAACCGATCGCAATCTCTAATCTAATGCACGAATTTTTGGCAAAGAATTCATGTATGTGCAAACCCTAAATCTAGAGAAACAGATGAGTAAAAAGGAACTATAAGGATGGTTGGGGATAGACTTATTTATATTCCCTACTTTTAACCCTGCATAGTTTTACAACCCTAAATCAGATTGGCCCCTCAAAAACCCAGATTCGGCCTATCACGCGATCGCCCGCTTCGAAAGGGCGCGATCGCCCCCTTGGGGTGCTCGGTCGTTCGGTTTGGACAAAGACATAGCGCGACCGCGCCATCTGATGCGCGCGACAGCTCCCTGCAGATGTCTAGAAATTCCGAATTTCGCTTGTTTAATTCTCTAATTTAGTCGTTCCCAACTTAGATGGCAACAAACCCAACAGGGTAGGTGGGTGGGGGGTTGGTGGCTAGACCTTTGATGCAACCCTTTGCAAGATGGAAAGGGGGCTTGACTTTGGGATTTAAGGCACCGGAAAAAAAAAAGTCCTCATGGAAGTAGGAGAAGAGTTGGTTCCTCCATTGGAATAAGAATGGTTGGTCCTCATTTTATTCCCCTTTCAACTCATTTTGGACAAGAGAAGAGATGGGTTTCTAAACGAACTAAAAGCTCTTTCCCATAAAAAAAAATAAAAAAAAAGCTCTTTCCCATTCAAGCTTATACAAATTGAAAATTATTTAGATGGATGTCTAATAGACCATTTCCAAACCGAAAACGGCTTCCACTACAAGAAGCCTCTAAGTTTAAATTAATCAAAATAAAATAAGCACTAGGCACCAACTAGTTGGCCGGTTTCTCAATTTTTCCCATAATTACTCACTTCCTCATTGGCCTATTTTTGGCCCTTTTGGGACCATAGGAATAAACTAAAATACTGGGGCGGGGCGGCGCGGGGGTTGTAAAAGAGACAACTATCACTTTCACCAATTTATTTAATATACCTTATTATTTCAGGGAAAAAATGTTGCAATTTTCTTTTAATTTGTGATGAGCGAAAATTAAATCGCTCGTGTAACGAGCAATATGATCTCAAGTATACTTGACTAATATCTGGTCAGATTGTTAACTGATCGTTATAAATCAAATACTCCCTTTGTCCCTGAAAGATTGTTCCATTTGTCATTTTGACTTATTCCAAAAAGTATGTTCCATTTCTAAACTTAGACATGAATTTTAGTATAAATCTACTAAGATACAAGAAGGTGAAACTCTTCCTTAATAATTGTAAAATGTACAACATGACAATCTTTTAGGGACGGAGAGAGTACAACCTTTGGACCTTTGGGTCATAAAATGGGCAATGCCTAATGGATTTAGCACAATGTAATATATACATAACTGATAAATATGAAATGACTTCCCTACCTATACTCGTCATGTCCTCCCCAACATAACCCTATGATGACCAAGGAATAAAGAAGCCTGTCGTATAACTAGGACGACCAGGGAGCAATACTAGGTCGACCAAGACCAAGCCCAAGCCTAGTACGTCGACATAGACCAGGGTCTCCACATTTGACACCAACAAAGTTATGCCGAGAGGACAAAGGGAAAGGACTTCCCTACTTTTGGCCATCTCTCATGCCCGACATAATCACTATGTCGATCAAAAAACATGTACCGACTATGTCGATAAGCATGACCTGCCCAACATACGTATAGTGCACAGTCCTAATCATAGTCCAATATGGACACCATGAAATTAGGGTCTGAGTAGGATTAAACTCCTTATTCTATCCTAACTTTCTATCCAAGACAGGAAACTGTCTGCTACAATACAACTATAAATACACACATAAATCACGAATTTCTGTTAACGCATTTTTTGACTATTAACTATTGTCAATTGATTTACTCTTATAAAATACCAATACTTACCCTCACGCCGGAGGGCATTCGCCGGTGAAGTTCCGACTTAGTTTACGTGTCCGTTCATCTTTGGGCTGATCCGACGTTTTTGGTATCGTCAGTTTGGTTTCATTTCTAGAAAACGATCGGATACCCTCAAATAGCTGAAAATTTTGCTTCCACAAATCTGATGGAAGACGAACATACAACCAGTTTAACGTCTGATCCGAAAAATCAACCCATGGAGGATAATATTGGCAACAAAGGAGCAACGATTCCCCATGTTAATGGTGGTCATCTTCCACCTCCTCCGCCTCTTAACAGAGGACTGCTGCCAACACCGCCATTGGGCATGAATCTGCGCTCCAATGGGCAGCCTGTGGTGGAAATTGCCTTAGACCATAACCGTCGTAGACGAGGAGGAGATAGACCCTCGGCTAGCTAGGCAAGACGAAACGCAGCCCAAGGGGTGCAGGCACATCTCTTGCACCTTCTGATTGTAGAACTCTGCTGCACCGCCAGATGGACATACTGTAACGCAGCTAGAAAACACAGAATGCGTTGCTAGAGTTAGATCCAAATCATTCATTGGCCGAATTCATCCGGCCCAACAGAACTGGAGTTTCTCAAGGGGAGAAAGTCGCGCTAATAGGCGAGGTATTAATGGGAATAGGGAAAACCATCCCCCTGACCAAAATCCTCCACAATGCAACACTGCTGGTAAATCCAGAAAACTGCTTGTCCAGGACATTCGTCCATGTGGTAGGGCTCTAGGACATGAAAGTTCCCGTCAGGGAGGGGAACTTAGAAATAATTTAAATAATCAAAGAGAATAAGAGGTCAATTCGGCTGATTTAAGAGCCAGACTCAACCATGCAAGACAAAAGACTCCTCCTCGTCGAGATCCCTCTCCTTGACATAGGAGTCCTCCTCGTCGTAAGAGTCCTCCCCACCCAGAGATTGCTCCCAGAATGAACAAGACCCCTCCTCGTCAATCCAAGCCACCAAGTCCACGAAATGGCAAGGCACCATCTGGACATGGAGACAATCATGTCAGCCACGAACGACGGGTAGAGCAAAGTCGGGTGAATGGCCAAAAGACTAGGAGAGAACCCATCGCAGTTCCCACTGCAGTACGAGAATAGATGCAAGGGAGCTTTTCCTCCTGAAGAAGAGGATTGATGAAATGGAGATGGGGAAGAAGGAAGTTAAGGACGAGGACACTAGTGCCACCCGTCCCTTCTCCTAGTGAAATGTTAACCAACCTCCCAACACGGCTCTCAAAATCCCCAACTTTGAAAAATATGGAGGAACCACGAATGCACGAGATCATGTGCAAGGCTTTGAGTCGACCACGACACTCTTGTCTAAGGCAGATGACATACTCTGCAAGGCTTTCGCCAGTACTTTTGCTAGGACAACCCTATCATGGTTCCGCGAGCAGAAAGGGGGGGGGGAGCATAGATAGCTAGAAAGATATGAGGAGAAGTTTCCTCGATCATTTTGCAACTTCTGGCTAGCGACAAAAGAGGTTGACTGACTTGGCTAATATTGAGCAAGGCAAACTGAGTCAACTCTAAGCTATTATAATCGGTTCATGGCTATGGCCGACTAAGTCGAAGAAAGTTTGACTGACCGGGAAGTGATCGTTTGTTTCAACACTGGATTGCTAACGACGCAATTTATATATGGATTTTATGCGAGAGATCCGAAAACAAAATCTGAACTATACAACCGGGCTTATGCTATAGCCATGACGAAAGAAAAAGCAAGAAAAGATCAGAGAGAGATGAAATGGACCAGACTGGCACAAACCAGACATCCAATGGAGGCATATACAAGGGGAAAAATAGGACTCAGGCTACAGAAAAGCTGAGGTCTTCACCCCTCTCACTAAGCCTATCACGGAGATCATGCAGCTGGTAGACCTACATGATCCCCGACACTGAGTACAAAATAAAAACATGTTCGGGATAATTCTAAGTATTGTGCCTTCCACAAAGTTTATGGTCATGACACGAAAGATTGCATCTCCTTTAAAAGGAGTATCGAAAGGTGGGTTGATGAAAGGAAGCTTGATCGCTATAGTATGCGAAAGGATAACAAGAAAGGAAGAGATGACGATGATAGAGAGAAGAGAGAGGACCGACCTCCCTGGGCAAAGCTCCACGTCATAAGGGAGGAGACTATCTACAACAAAAAATTGAAGGATAAGATACATGAACTAAGTAAAGTCTACCACATCCTTGCATGGGTCCACAAAGAGGAAGAAATTATTAGCTTCTCTCCCAATAGTCAAGTCGCTCGTGAACAACCCCTGGTGATCAAAGGACGAATTGATAATTGTGAATCCTCAAGGATAGCATGCTAGAACCATACTCTGGTAGATTGGAAGGTTTCACCAATCAAAAAGTCAATGCCATGGGCTTAGTTAACTTGTTGCTTAAAATTGGTGAGTACCCCTACCAGGCGGAAGCCATAGTAACATTCATGGTCATGGACTTAGCTAGTGACTACCATGTCATCCTAGACATTCCAAGTCAAGGCAAACTTGGGATGGTTGCCTCATTTCCTCACCAACGTGTTAAATTTCCAACCCCAGCAGGAATTGGATGCATGAGGGCAACCCTCAAGGACTTCTTGGAACATGTGATGAAAACAAGGAAAACGGCTAGAAAATTGGAGATTGACCGCTAGAACAAAATTTGACACTTTCAAAATCTGTTAAGATGACTAGCACCAGCTCCCTGATTCATCTAATTTTTGAAGCCGAGGACGAGGAGCTCATGGTGCTTGATATTCACGAAAGGGAGGAAGAAGTAGAACCCACGTCAGACAAGGGAACAACGAAGTGGTTCAATGGCACCAATGGGTCCGGACCTATCACTCCTGATAACAGTGGTGTGTTGCAACTAGACCAACATATGTCCACCAGCATATACACTTGATGACACTGAGGCTACAATTATGCCCGTCCCCGACATAGCTCCTCAGCTCGACATCAGCCAGAATTCCAGGGCCGACCAGGATATAAGATCAGACGACCATGTCATGGATGAATCAATCGAAATAGAAGATCTGGACTTGAATGGTGATGAAGGAAGAAGGATTAGAGAAATTATCATTGAAACATTGCAATTCAGGGACATACCAGAATTGGAGCCCGTGGACTAATTGGATGAGATAGTACTCAACCCCTACTACCCGGAGCAAAGAATAAAAATTGGGGGGGGGGAGGGGCAACTCTCCCCAGAAGAATGGTAGGATATCATTACGTTAATCAAATACAACCTTGACATCTTTGCTTGGAGGGTCGAGGACATAAGGGGAATAAAAGAAGAGGTGGCCATCTACAGGTTGGAGGTTGACCAATCTGCTAAGCCTATCAACAGACAAGATGAATCTTTGCTAAGGACAAAGAGGATGCAATCAAGGAAGAGGTACAAAAATTGCTGAGGGATGGAATAATTAGAGACACAAACTACCCTATCTGGTTGAACAATGTCGTGATGGTCAAAAAAGCAAAATGGGAAGTGGCGTATGTGTGTGGATTTCACATATCTCAACAAAGCCTGCCCTAGAGACAGTTACCCACTTCCCAGAATTGATAAGCTGTTAGATTCCATTACTGGACATAGAACTCTTAGCTTCCTTGATGCATACTCTGGCTACTGCCAAATTAAGATGGCCGAGGAAGATATCGAGAAAATAGCTTTTCAAGCATTTGGATGAATCTATTGTTACACTATGATTCCCTTTGCGCTAAAAAATGCTGGTGCAACCTACCAACACATGGTCAACAAAGTATTATAGGAGCAGATTGGTAAAAATATGGAGGCATACATTGACCACATGGTCATTAAGACTAGAACGGGCAGCCATGCCGTGGACCTAGAAGAAACCTTTGACAACCTAAGGGCAAATGACATGAAACTAAATCTGAGCAAATGTGTGTTCGGAGTAACAACTGGAAAGTTCCTAAGCTTCATGGTCTCACAAAGGGGGATCGAGGCAAATCCGGAGAAAATCAAAGCCTTGATCGACTTGCAGGAGCCTACCAGCATCAAGGAAGTTCAAAGGCTTAATGGGAGAGTAGCAGCCCTCGGTAGGTTTATTGCAAAGTCAGCAGAGAAATCACTACCATTTTTTAAAGTCCTTAAGGGGACTAAGAACTTCTCCTGGAATCCATAGTGCTCAGAATCATTCAAGCATTGAAGGAATACTTGGGCTCCCCACCACTTTTAAGCAGCCCGATCATAGGAGAGATGTTATACGTCTTCTTAGCTGCCACTGACAACGCCGTAGCTGTTGTACTAGTCCGGAAGGAGGGGGTACTCAAAAACCCATTTATTATGTAAGAAAATCACTCTAGGATGTAGAGAGCAGATATTTTAATGCAGAAAAAATAGCCTATACCTTGGTAATAGTTGTAAGGAAATTACGAGCATACTTTTATGCACACCCCATAACTGTGTACACTAGTGCACCTCTCAAGAAAATCTTGCATAAGTTGGACTGCTCTGTACGTCTCCTCAATTGGACTATCAAACTCACAAGCTCGACATCAGATACCAACCGAGGAAGACACTCCTAGCACAGCCGCTGGTCAACTTTATGGTCAAAACTGCCTTCATAGGCGAGCACGACCCCACCTCCCATAAGCGTAAAAAACCTGCAGGGGAAGAGCCGACCATCGAGCTACCACCTAACTGCTGGGTCATGTACACGGATGGATTATCCACCAAGGAAAGAAGTGGAGCGGGAATAGTATTTGAAAATCCAATGATGAGCACACCATCTAGTACATAATCAGATTCAAGTTCCCTGCATCAAAGGCTGAGTATAAAGCCTTGATATTTGGACTAGAACTTGCTTCCTTCTATGGGGTAACAAAGTTGGCCGCCTTCTGTGACTCCCAGCACGTAGTCAAGCATATAAAAGGGGAGTACAACACTCTGCATCCCATCCTAACAAAAAACAAGGATCTCATCCTCGACATGGTGAAAAAACTCGAGTTTTTTTTAGATAAGTCAGATAGGTCGAGAAGACAACCAAGTAGCAGATATCTTGTCTAAACTTGCCACCATTGACGTGGCCGACCCAGACAGTAACCTCCTCATCATCTTCGCGAATGAGCCGACCTAAGAAAGACTACGAGTAATGCTTGTAGAAGAGGAGGAGAAGTGTTGGATAGATGAGTATGTGGACTTCATTGAAAGGGACAATTGTCGGATGACAAAATACGAGCAAGGGTCATCAAAAAGAAACCAGTAAGGTTCACATTATGGAATGGGGCCTTGTACAGAAGGTCATTTACGAAACCCCTCCTCAGATGCGTTCACCCCAAGGAAACATAGAACCTCTTGACTGAAGTCCACAATGGCATATGTGGTGGTCACCCGGGGGCCAAAACCTGAGCTGATAAAATTATCACTCTGGGTTACTATTGGCCGACCCTTAGAGATGACGCCCAAGCCTACATCAAAAAGTGTGACAAGTGCCAGAGATATGACGACATCCCCAGAACCCCATCAGTCGAGGAAACCCCCATAATTCCTACTTGGCCATTTGACGTGTGGGGGATCGACATTATTGGACCCTTCCTTCCCGCTCGAGGTAACTGCAAGTACGTGATTGTGACAGTCGTCTACTTCTCCAAGTGTATAGAAGCAAAGTCCTTAGCCAAAATAACAGGGGAGAATGCAATTAACTTCATCCACAACTTCATCTGGCGTAGCTTTGAGGTTCCAAATACAATCATTTCAGATCATGGTCTCCAGTTCTCTCGAACCTTCACAATATAATTGAACAGACTGGGAGTCAGACACATTATGTGATTAGTAAATCGACCTTAGTGTAAAGGATAGGCTAAAGCTGCAAATAGGTTGGTGCTAAAAGCCCTCACTAAAAACCTAGAAGAAAGTGATGGTAGGTGGTTGGATGAACTCCCCTTGGCCTTATGGGCAGTTCGCACAACCACCCGGGGGCCAATCGGGGAAACACCATTTGCACTAACTTTTGGATCAGAAGCCATGATACCGACATAAATGGCCATCCCCCCAACCAGAAACACCAACTATGACGAGACAATGAACAAAGTCAACAGGTTGCTCGACCTCGAGTTAGTATACAAAAGGAGGTTAGCCGCCCAGATGAGAATGCTGAATTACAAGCAAAGGGCTAAAGCTTATAATGACAAGAAGGTCAACAAACAGGTATTCCAAGTCGGGGACTAGGTACTCAGAAAAATTGAAGCTACAGGCAGAAAAGCTGAGCAGAACAAGCTCTCTCCTAACTGGGAAGGTCCTTACATTATCACTTAAGTCATTAGAGAAGGGACCTACATAATGAAGACCCCGGATGGGCAAGAGCTGAAGCACCCATGGCACTCCAACCATCTTCGGAGATACTATCAGTAGTTTATAGTAGTGTTTTTATCTTTTGTTTGTAGACTAGATTTAAATACCCAACAATTTTCTTGTTTTTAGTTAGAGTATGAGTGCAGTTCGATGTAATCACAATTTCAATAAATTAGTATTAAATTACGACAATTCAAGTAAGTACAACAACGAATATGGCGGTCTACTCAATGACTAATACAAACATCTTGCTCGCACATTGGGTTAAATGACTAAGTCCATAAGACGAGCACCTTGAACCACTGCCCACACTAAATGGACGAAATGTCCATCTCCTAAAGATGGGAACCACTTCCCGCACTAAATGGATGAAATGTCCATCTTCTAAAGACGGGCATCATTGCCCGCACTAAATAGATGAAATTTCCATCTCCTAAAGACGAGCACCCTTGTCCGCACTAAATGGATGAAATGTTCATCTTCTAAGACGGGCACTGAAATTACCCGGGATTTCGCGCGGACGCGAAACGCGGTTGTCTTTCGCGGAGGGTTGGTGTCTGAGACCTCGCTTCATGGGAAGGAAAAATGAGGAGTCGCCACGCGGTTTTTGTATTTTGAGCCCAAACGTTGAGAAACGGCTTTTGAAAATGGTGTCGTTTTTATTGGTAGCAAAAACTTAGGAAAAGGCTTTGAAAACGGGGATCATTTTTATTGGCGAAAACGAGTAAAAAGCTTTTTGTACCGAGATTGTTAGGTTCGGAGGTCAAGTTACGTTTCGGGTAGAGTATTACGAGATCGCCCGAAATGCCTCGCATGACGAGTCTTTCTACCTTTCTCGAAATCGTGTGTGTGTGTGTGTGTCTTTTGAAATGGGGGCTTGAATGACAAGCTTAATCTTGGTTTGAATGACAAACGTTGATTAGGTGACTTTGTTTGAAAAGACGAGCGTTTGAATGACAAACGTCGGTTTTGAGTTTGAAATGAGCGTTTGCGTGGCAAACGTCGATTTTGAGTTTGAAATGAGCGTTTGCATGGCAAACGTCGATATTGAGTTTGAAATGAGCGTTTGCGTGGCAAACGTCGATTTTGAACCGTGCGAGTCATTGTTAACGATTTTTACGGGAAAAATGCGTATTAAATGATTTTGAGTGTCAAATGGCGGCTTTTAGTTTGAAAGATGAGCTTTTGAATGACAAACGTCATTTTGCGCATTTTGAAAGAGAGTTCGACGGACGAACTCCGGTTTTGAACCGGGCATTACATTGTTAACGATTTTTACGGGAAAAATGCGTATTAAATGATATGCGATCAACGAATCGGGTTGCGACTCGGACTTTGAAAAGTAAATACTATCACGATCCAAACGGGTCGGACTTGTAAATGACAGTATTTAAAGTGCGGTATCAACGGAATCAAACGATTCGGAATCGTAAATGACGATCGACGAGTCAAACGACTCGGAATTGTAAATGACGATCGACGAGGCCAATCGACTCGGAATTGTAAAGTACGATCAACGAGCCAAACAGCTCGGAATTGTAAAGTTGCATGAAAGTAAAGGACGTTCGACGGATCAAACAATCCGGAATTGTAAATGACAGGAATTTAAACGACGATCGACGGATCAAATGATCCGGAATTGGTAAATGACATAAAAGTAAACGGAACGGGGTCGGAACGCCGTTTTAACCCGAGATTACTTCTCTTACGGGAAGAGAAGAGGATCGAGGGGCTAAAACGTATCGGACCCCGATAGACGGAGGCGTCTACATTTTGAGAGTGAGAGAGGGAGCTACCTATGGCTAGGGTCGGCTCCTTTGGCTCGGTGGGCGTATACGGGATACGAAAAGGTGTTTGAAAGGTGTTTTGGAAGTGTTTGGGCAGAGTTTCCCCTTTTATTTGGTGTTTAGAAATCTAGGGATTTGGGCAGCGTTTCGACTTGTGTCGGTTTAGCCTACGATCAGAATCTACCGACGAGTAGCACGAGGGCCCCCGAAGAGTAGAGAATTCCGCCGACGAGTAGCACGAGGGCCCCCGAAGAGTGGAAGAAAGACAAGCTTTGAAGCTTGGGGTGGAGAGAGGAGGAAAAAGGTGTATGATTTATGAAGGAGGGGGGAGTATTTATAGGGTAAAATACTTGGAGGAGGGAGAAAAATACTTGGGGAGGAAGAAAATGTCTTGGGGAGGAAGCTTCTTTGCTTAGCCTGATGGGTTTCTGCCTTGCAGAAAGAGTCCGGCCGGACTTGGACTGAATTTGGGGATATTTTGGTCAATTGGCCTTGAGTTTGACACGTCTTGGACACGTATTTAAGCTGCAGAAAGAGTCCGGCCGGACTGTTCCTGAAATTGGCTATATTTCCTGATTTGAACAAGTTACCTGCGTAGATCTTGTTCTCGCGTTCGATTTGATATGTGGTGGGCCCAAAACGGAGTTCGTATGAGGGAGTTATGACCTCCGGAAGGTCGAGACGCTCGAAAACGGGAAATCTAATCCCGGAAGACCCCGAAAAGTACGTTTTTCGGGGAAAGCCATACTTTTACATGGGATAACATGTGTTGAGTACGCTTTGATGTCGGAATGCACGGGGCAGTCCCGGGATGACTCGTTGACTCGAGAACGGGGAACTTAACGGGTTCCGGTTAACTTTTAACGGATTTTGATGATCCGGATTTGGTTACTTACAGTTAGCCCCTCGGCGACGTCACTTTCGAAGGAAGTGGGGTCGTCGAAAAAGATAAGGATCCAAATCGCGGGATGCCTTATGGAGAGACCTGGGCGGTCAAATGGCTGGACCCTTAGCGAAAGGATTCCTACGTATCCCGAGCGGGAATCAAGCCGATCGTAGTTCACGAGTGCAAGGAGCCGCGCGTGGGGACCTTGACCTGAGCGAGACTATTTGGAGGCGTCGAACACAGATGGAGACTATTGTGAGGCGTACGGACACAGGATCCCTGAAACCTTCGAGGCGTGTGGCGCCTCGGACCGGAGATTCTTGGAGCTTACGAGGCGTGTGGCGCCTCAAGCCGGATTTGCGTGCGACGAGGCGTGTGGTGCCTCAAAGCCGGGGTTCTTGAATCATACGAGGGCGTGTGGCGCCTCGGAGCCGGAGATTCTTAAATCATACGAGGGCGTGTGGCGCCTCAGACCGGAGTTGGCGAGGATACGCTTATCCTGAGATTAAGGCGTTCGCGCCTTGGGTGCTGGACTTATGATGACTGCCAGGTTTATCTGCCGGGGATAGGGTGGCAATGATGGGAATGGTTGTGTTAAACTGGCGTTATTAACAACACGGAAGAAGTGACGTTCCAACGATGGGGTTAGGAACAGGATGTGGTCTCGGGAGAGACTAACACATTGCTCTGGAAAAGCGCCAAGAGTGCTGACGGGGTCAGTTAGGAACTGAGAGGGTTGATTGACGTTTCTTCTTTAGAATCCTGCTGGGGATGAGCGTTCGGGCTTACCTTGATGGCCGAAGAGGGATTGTTGTGCGGGCTTACCTTGATGGCCGCTGAAGTGGGACTATCGGGCTTACGACTGGCTGCCGGGGAAGTGGATGTTCACTTGCTGGAGTGAAAAGATGTTCGGGCTTACGAGGATGGCCTAAGAGGGATTGTTGTGCGGCCTTACCTTGATGGCCGCTGAAGTGGGACTCTCGGGCTTACGACTGGCGGCCGGGGAAGTGAACGTTGGTGAAAACCAATGGGAATTTTGACGTCGGGAGACGGATTTGTGATTTGATGTCCGAAGACGGGTGGCGTTTGAATGTCAAACGTCGGTTTGGGGTGGAAATGAGCGTTTGAATGTCAAACGTCAACTTGGGATGTAAATGAGCGTTTGAATGTCAAACGTTAGGATGGAAATGAGCATTTGAATGTCAAACGTCGACTTGATATGGAAGTGAGCGTTTGAATGCCAAACATTGACTGGGGATTGAGAATTTAACATTTGGAGACGAGCGTTAGTGAGGACTAACTGAGAATTTAACGTCTGGAGACGAGCGTTAGTGAAAACTAACAGGGAATTTAACGTCTGGAGACGAGCGTTAGTGAGGACTAACTGAGAATTTAACGTCTGGAGACGAGCGTTAGTGAAAACTAACTGGGACTTGACCTCAGGAGAGGGGGTAGGTTGACGTGTCCACTACCAAGAGTAGGGGAGATGACGAGATGTGAAATCTCGGGAGAGAATCTCACGAGGGAGAATAATAGGAAAGGGTCTCACGAGGAGATGGCGAGATGCGAAATCTCGGGAAGGAATCTCACGGGGAGATAGCGAGATGTAGAATCTCGGAAGGGAATCTCACGGGGAGATAGCGAGATGCAGAATCTCGGAAGGGAATCTCACGAGGAGATGGCGAGATGCGAAATCTCGAGAAGGAATCTCACGGGGAGATAGCGAGATGCAGAATCTCGGAAAGGAATCTCACGGGGAGATGGCGAGATGCGGAATCTCGGAAAGGAATCTCACGGGGAGATAGCGAGATGCAAAATCTCGGAAAGGAATCTCACGGGGAGATAGCGAGATGCAGAATCTCGGAAAGGAATCTCACGGGGAGATGGCGAGATGCGGAATCTCGAGAAGGAATCTCACGGGGAGATAGCGAGATGCAGAATCTCGGAAAGGAATCTCGCGGGGAGATGGCGAGATGCGGAATCTCGGAAAGGAATCTCACGGGGAGATAGCGAGATGCAGAATCTCGAAAAGGAATCTCACGGGGAGATGGCGAGATGCGGAATCTCGGAAAGGAATCTCACGGGGAGATGGCGAGATGCGGAATCTCGGAAAGGAATCTCACGGGGAGATGGCGAGATGCGGAATCTCGGAAAGGAATCTCACGGGGAGATGGAGAGATGCGGAGTCTCGGGAAGGAATCTCACGGGGAGATGGCGAGATGCGGAATCTCGGAAAGGAATCTCACGGGGAGATGGCGAGATGCGGAATCTCAGGAAGGAATCTCACGGGGAGATAGCGAGATGCAGAATCTCGGAAAGGAATCTCACGGGGAGATGGCGAGATGCGGAATCTCGGAAAGGAATCTCACGGGGAGATGGCAAGATGCGGAATCTCGGAAAGGAATCTCACGAGGAGATGGCGAGATGCGGAATCTCGAAAAGGAATCTCACGAAGAGATAGCGAGATGCGAAATCTCGAAAAGGAATCTCACGGGGAGATAGCGAGATGTAGAATCTCGAAAAGGAATCTCACGAGGAGATGGCGAGATGCGAAATCTCGGGAAGGAATCTCACGGGGAGATGGCGAGATGCAGAATCTCGGAAAGGAATCTCACGGGGAGATGGCGAGATGCGGAATCTCGGAAAGGAATCTCACGGGGAGATGGCGAGATGCGGAATCTCAGGAAAGGAATCTCACGAGGAGATGGCGAGATGCGGAATCTCGAAAAGGAATCTCACGGGAGATAGCGAGATGTAGAATCTCGGAAGGAATCTCACGGGGAGATGGCGAGATGCGGAATCTCGGGAAGGAATCTCATGGGGAGATAGCGAGATGCAGAATATCGGGAAGGAATCTCACGGAGAGATAGCGAGATGTAGAATCTCGGAAAGAAATCTCACGGGGAGATGGCGAGATGCGGAATCTCGAGAAGGAATCTCACAGGGAGATAGCGAGATGCAGAATCTCGAAAGGAATCTCACGGGGAGATGACGGAAAGATCTCACGAGGGAGAATAATGAGAAAGGATCTCACGAGGAGATAACGAGAGAGGATCTTATGAAAACATGGGTAATCTCTCTAAGAGATGGGTAATCTCACGAAAAGATGGGTAATCTCACGAAAAGATGGGTAATCTCTCTAAGAGATGGGTAATCTCACGAAAAGATGGGTAATCTTACGAAAAGATGGGTAATCTTTCTAGCAGATGGGTAATCTCTCTAAAAGATGGGTAATCTCACGAAAAGATGGGTAATCTCTCTAGCAGATGGGTAATCTCACGAAAAGATGGGTAATCTCTCTAAGAGATGGGTAATCTCACGAAAAGATGGGTAATCTCACGAAAAGATGGGTAATCTTTCTAGCAGATGGGTAATCTCACGAAAAGATGGGTAATCTCTCTAAGAGATGGGTAATCTCACGAAAAGATGGGTAATCTCACGAAAAGATGGGTAATCTTTCTAGCAGATGGGTAATCTCTCTAAAAGATGGGTAATCTCACGAAAAGATGGGTAATCTCTCTAAGAGATGGGTAATCTCACGAAAAAATGGATAATCTTTCTAGCAGATGGGTAATCTCTCTAAAAGATGGGTAATCTCACGAAAAGATGGGTAATCTCTCTAAGAGATGGGTAATCTCACGAAAAGATGGGTAATCTTTCTAGCAGATGGGTAATCGCTTTCTCGTCTTCATCGGCTCCTGCTGTCGGTTCCCTCAGTGCATGTTGTCGGTTCCTTTGGCCAGTAGTGGGTGAGGTCGAAGCTGTAAGGTCGGAGGTTGGGTATGCCTTAGGAGGTTCTCCCTTTGCGGCTTCTTTGCCTTGGTCTTTGCGAGCCTCTTGTTTTTCCCGATGTCGGGTGGTGGTGGCATATAACCAGAGCCTACGGGCGTAGTGTGGTCCCTTGACTTTGATGACTTGGTGTTAGCCTTGTAACCTTTTGCAAGCCCCGATCTGGGATGAAGTTCATGAGTTTCATCATCTTCATGGCGGGAGGATTTTGTCCCGAAATAGTGGAAGGTCCACGCTGCATATTTGGATTTTGGAAGTCTCCAGGTGAATCCGATTAATGCCATATCGTCGTCATGCTTGATCTCCAACACGGAATGTCGTTGGTGTAGGTCCCCCTCGGTGGTGACGCATCGCCGTAGGCGTGGTTAGCTTCGTTGCCTTGCATGAACTTGAGGCATTGGTGAAGGGTGGATACCACACCAATCATTTGATGCGGCCGGGGTCGCCCCGGGATGGCTGTGAAAGTGATAGGAATGTCCAACACTTGAAATTCGGTGGGGATCAACCTCTTGCCGAACCGGATATTTAGAGTAGCAACCCCAGAAGCTGTGCGGGAAGTAGAATCGTAGGCCTTGGCAGTGTGGTGAAGGCTTCAAATCTGTGGACTTGATGTCAAGCGGGTTCATCATCTTGGTGGGCAAGACATTCATTCGGAACCTTCGTCTACCAACACGGGAAGGCGACGCTCGTCCAGTGGGTGATGTAGAGCGGCTCATTGTGATCAACCCCAAATTTTGGCGAGTCGAATGCGTGAGGGTGACGATGATGTTGTCGATCATCTGGATTACTTCTTACGGAGTTGCGTCCGTAGGGACCATGGTGCGGGCCAAACTTTCCTCTAGCTTGAGCTTGTGAGGGTATGAAGAGGTGAGCAAGACTAAAGGGAAATGTTCGCACAGTGCGCTTGGTAGTGAGGATCGGGTCCTCCAACATTTGAGAGGTAGAGGTTTTGGTGGTGCCTCCAGATTGCTTTGAGGTTTGATGAGTTGAACTTTGGTTTATCCTTACGGGGATTATGCTTCTTGTTGGCGATAAGGTTGCCGAGATTGGAGACTTTCTTGTGTCTGATGCACGAAGCGTGGTGTCGGCGGGATATTTTTACTTTCCCACCTGTAGGTTCTAAAGTGTGTTGTTTGAAGGAAGGGAAGACTTCTTTGGAAAAGCGCCCTTCAATGCTCTTGTTGCCCGAGAGGTGTCATGAGGATTCGGATTACGATACGTCGAGGCGTATCGAGAAGCCCCAGTCGATTAAGACCATAATGGCGAAGGATGCTTCGACAAGCCCCGATGTCGAAACTTCAAGGTAGACCACTTGGGATGAAAGAAAAAAACTCTCTTTGCATGGAAAACCCCGGTCTGAAGAAATGACTTGGTGAAGCCCCGGTTTGAAGGAATCATTTGGTCATCGTGGGGATTCTAGAGTGAATCGATGCGGCCCCAATCTGAGTTGAACTCCATGTGGCCTGACGAGGCAACCGTCCTTGATTTTTTTCGATTGGTCAACCAAAGTGTATAAGAGGAATGGCTTGTAATGTATATGCGCAAGGACGTATTTTTAGAGAAGTGGGAACGAATCCCGATTTTATGTGGATGCCTAGTTTAATGCAGGCACCAAAACTCGCTTTGGGTTTGACTCTTTTGGGAGAGTATGAGCGTAGAGAGGTTTGGAGCAGTGTATGGAAGCTCTTGCTGACAGAAAGACAGTGTTTAGCTCTAATTTTCCAATTATCGTAGAAAAAGAAGACTTTTCGAGACATCTGAAAACATGTTTTATCCATAATGATCACAAGATTGCTTTAAACCCTTTGTTAATGTTCAGGTTGTTCAACCATTAATCCCGATATGAACAAATGTCTTGATTAACCTGCGAGAAGAAAGTCAACTGATGTCGCAGATCAAAGTTGGCTGTGTGTGAAAGAAAGGTCTGTGTATGGGGAAGGTCATTGATGAGACCGGGTTCATGGGATTTGTATGTGTTTAGCTATGGACCGTTCCTGTTTGCCTAGGTTCTCCTCAGTGTAAGGAGCTCAAGTCGCCGTAGTTCTGGCAGAATGGTGCTTGGCTCTGGGAAAAGGGTATGAACATTTGTGGTCACTTTGGTGAAAAGGCTCGGATGGGATGTTTGGATGATGAGGTATGGGCCTCGAGGTGATTCCTTGACAAGTCGTTGTTGACGGCTTCTTCCGTGATTCCATTGCTTCTTGATCAACGTCTTTCACCGGGGGAGAAAGAATTCGAATGTAGCGTAAGGGCTTATGATGTGTTTTTGCCTTTGCTTTGACCGCTCCATTGTTATCGACAACCTCCATTCTTCGAGCTTTAACTTTGTTTTGCCCATCTGTCAAGCTTGTGATTGGCGGTGCTGGGTCTTTCGCCTCACTCTTTTTTTTTTTGAAGTTCTTGCTTTGAACTTTTCTCTCCTTTTTTTTTTTTGGATGTTCTTGTTTGAACTTTTCTCTCTCCCTTTTTTTTTGAAGTTCTTGTTTGAACTTTTTTTTTTTTTTGAAGTTCTTGTTTGAACTTTTCTCTCTCTTTTTTTCTTTTTTTTTCTTTTTGAAGTTCTTGAGGACGAAGGCATGCTCCTGCTTGAACTTTCTCGATGCGCACAAGGGCGAAGGCGAGCTCCGAGGTTATTGTCGACATGGGGTCAATCTTCCGATGTTGAGTGACCTTTTTGTTGTTCCTTGATATTGCCGCCGTCGTTGACTTGGTCAAGGTGATGGTGGGGATGTGTCTTTGGGAAGTGTGTGGCTTGATGGAGGCCTTTGTGGGGTAAGGAAAGTGTATGGGGAGGGCACCAGTTGACTTTCTCACACCGATTAATCAGAACATTAGTTATTTCCAGAGATTATGTGTTGAGCAATGCAAGTGATCATTTAGGATATAACCATTTCATTAGTTGTAATGTAGGTGTGCAAATAATGTCTCAAGTCTAGCAAGAAGAGAAAAAAGACACTTATTTATAGAAACTTTAAGATTAACTACAATGTCCGAGGCGGACTTGATTGAACGAGGAAAGTACTAGAACCTACGAAGGTTGACGAAAAGACAATTGACGGATCTCGAGATAGGTAGCCCCTACTCTAGTTGCTCTTTTGTTCTTTGAATTGCCGGGACGCTCAAGCTTTCCATCTTACATTAACCGAGTTCCATACCGCAGGCAGAGGCGGTGATCAGTTTGTGCCCATGATGCGGTGGAAGTGGAGGGATTTGAGGCCATGGAGCGAGTGGAGCGGTCTGAGTTGTCAGAAGAAATGGGTCGGAAAAGTCACGGGGACGAAACTTGATGGCCGAGCATATTGAGAGAAGGAAGTGAACACAGGAGGATTTTGAGGATATTGGGATACATTTGAGAGGATCCAGTGGCTACTTGGGTTGCATTGAGTGAAAGGGGTAGTACTGGCTTGGCCGTATATGACAGGGTTGCTTTGAGAGGTGGCAGTATGAAGCCCCGGTCGGCTGTTTCCATGATTTGAAGGATTTCCGTAAGTTGGCGGGGGAGGAACTTGGTGGAAGGTTTGAGGAGTTGATCGGGAGGGCTCGTCGTCCTCGATTAGGATGAAAGTAGCATCTGGCTGGGGGATAGCTGCTATACCTCGCTCACTCAGAAGCTGTACCATGAAATTCTGCTGATCTTCTTTCTGCCTTTTGTGAACCTCAAAGGCCCGGATGGCTTCTTCCAGTGTCATATCTGTTATCGGTGGCGGGGTTCCGTTCCCGTCACGATTTCTCGGTGAGTCTGACATGTCAGAAAGTACATTTGAGGAAGCGAGAAAGCGAGAACGATCGTCTTTGCCGTTACTATAATTACAGCGGCGGCCACGAATTGAACCACTCTCTGTTTGCTATAGGAAACGAAAGGTTTGGCTTAGTTTTCGGAAGGGGTATGTGGCTCAAGGCTTTAAGGCTCGAAAATTGGACCGTGAAAGGTCGAGAATAAAGATTTGACCGTGAAAGGTCGGGATTGAATATTTGAGATCGAACCGCGGAGGTCTCGATTGGAGATCGGAGATCGGACCGCGAAGGTCGGGATCGACTACTTGAGATCGGACCGTGAGGGTCTCGATTGGAGATTAGAGATCGGACCGCGAAGGTCGGGATCGACTATTTGAGATCGGACCGTGAAGGTCTCGATTGGAGATCGGAGATCGGACCGCGAAGGTCGGGATCGACTATTTGAGATCGAACCGCGAAGGTCTCGATTTGAGATCGGACCACGAAGGTCTCGATTGGAGATCGAAGATCGGACCGCGAAGGTCGGGATCGACTATTTGAGATCGGACCGCGAAGGTCTCGATTGGAGATCGGAGATCGGACCGCGAAGGTCGGGATCGACTTTTTGAGATCGTACCGCGAAGGTCTCGATTGGAGATCGGAGATCGGACCGCGAAGGTCGGGATCGACTTTTTGAGGTCGGACCGCGAAGGTCGGGATTGCAGATCGAAGATCGGACCGCGAAGGTTGGGATCGACTATTTGAGATCGGACCGCGAAGGTCTCGATTGGAGATCGAAGATTGGACCGCGAAGGTCGGGATCGACCATTTGAGGTCGGACCGCGAAGGTCGGGATTGGAGATCGAAGATCGGACCGCGAAGGTCGGGATCGACCATTTGAGATCGGACCGCGAAGGTCGGGATTGGAGATCGAAGATCGGACCGCGAAGGTCGGGATCGACAATTTGAGGTCGGACCACGAAGGTCGGGATTGCAGATCGAAGATCGGACCGCGAAGGTCGGGATCGACTATTTGAGGTCGGACCGCGAAGGTCGGGATTGGAGATCGAAGATCGGACCGCGAAGGTCGGGATCGACAATTTGAGGTCGGACCGCGAAGGTCGGGATTGCAGATCGAAGATCGGACCGCGAAGGTCGGGATCGACTATTTGAGATCGGACCGCGAAGGTCTCGATAGGAGTGTGGAGATCGGACCGCGAAGGCCGGATTGACTGTTTGAGATCGGACCGTGAAAGGTCGCGATTTGAGGATCGGACCGTGAAAGGTCGCGATTGAGGATTGGAATCGGACCGTGAAAGGTCGCGATTAAGGATTGGAATCGGACCGTGAAAGGTCGCGATTGAGGATTGGAATCGGACCGTGAAAGGTCGCGATTGAGGATTGGAATCGGACCGTGAAAGGTCGCGATTAAGGAATGGAATCGGACCGTGAAAGGTCGCGATTGAGGATTGAAATCGGACCGTGAAAGGTCGCGATTAAGGATTGAAATCGGAACGTGAAAGGTCGCGATTGAGGATTGAAATCGGACCGTGAAAGGTCGCGATTAAGGATTGGAATCGGACCGTGAAAGGTCGCGATTGAGGATTGAAATCGGACCGTGAAAGGTCGCGATTGAGGATTGAAATCGGACCGTGAAAGGTCGCATTAAGATTGGGAATCGGACCGTGAAAGGTCGCGGATTGAGGATTGGAATCGGGCCGTGAAAGGTCGCGATTAAGGAATGGAATCGGACCGTGAAAGGTCGCGATTGAGGATTGAAATCGGATCGTGAAAGGTTGCGATTAAGGATTGGAATCGGACCGTGAAAGGTCGCGATTGAGGATTGGAATCGGACCGTGAAAGGTTGCGATTAAGGATTGGAATCGGACCGTGAAAGGTCGCGATTGAGGATTGGAATCGGACCGTGAAAGGTCGCAATTGAGGATTGAGATCGGACCGTGAAAGGTCGCGATTAAGGATTGGAATCGGACTGTGAAAGGTCGCGATTAAGGATTGAGATCGGACTGTGAAAGGTCGCGATTAAGGATTGGAATCGAACCGTGAAAGGTCGCGATTAAGGATTGGAATCGGACCGTGAAAGGTCGCGATTAAGGATTGGAATCGGACCGTGAAAGGTCGCGATTGAAAGTTGGACCGCGAGGGGTCAAGATATGAGATATCGGACCACGGAAGGTCGCGATTGAGGAGTGGACCGCGAGGGGTCAAGATATGAGATATCGGACCACGGAAGGTCGCGATTGAGGATTGGACCGCGAGGGGTCGAGATATGAGATATCGGACCACGGAAGGTCGCGATTGAGAATTCGGACCACGGAAGGTCGCGATTGAGGGTTGGACCGCGAAGGGTCGAGATATGAGACATCGGACCACGGAAGGTCGCGATTGAGAGTTGGACCGCGAGGGGTCAAGATATAAGACATCGGACCACGGAAGGTCTGTGAATGTGTGCCCATATTTTGTGGATTCACGCGAGTTTGAAGACATCCGAGTTATTTGAAAAACGGAGTTGCCACGCCATTTTGATTACCTCAAAACTTTGAAAAAAAGGTTTTTACTTGGGTTCGGAGGTTAAGTTACCCCTTGGGAAGAACGTTTGGCGTTCACCCAAAGTGCCTTGCCGGAGCAAGTCTCCCAAGATTTCAGTAATCGTGCTTGCTTGCGTGCTTTCTTGTGTGCATGTGTTTGAGAAAAAAGGGGGGGAATGTCCCAAGTTGTCTTCCGGACGTACAAACCATTTGTTGGTTGTCGCTCGGGATTCCTTGGAATTTTATGTATTTGGGATTATGATCCCGTCCTCATCTTATGACTTGTGATCATCGCATTTTAACCTCGGGACCCTCGGGACTTGCGTGATCGAGAGAATGACTCTCTTTTGGTCAAAGATGAGGTTCTTTAGAAAAGGAGGATCCTTAGCCCATCAATCCTACGCTTTAAGACGGTCGAGCTCGTATAGAGGCTTCATACTCTTTCTTAAGCGATAATCGGAGATATAGGGTTCAAGGTTATCCCTTTCCAAAGAAATCGTGAACCTTTAATGGAAGGAACGATGTAAAGATAGGATCTTTTACACCGGTCCGTTCCAAGGTTCGGGAAAGGGGAAATGCATGATGAAAAATGACTCTTTAATGAAAAGATGACATTTTTGGTTTTAGCAAATGATGCTTTTTGATTGAAAGAAATGATCTTTATGCAAGTGATGCGTAAAGATAGGATTTTTATGCAAATGATGGGTTGGAAAAGGTTTTGAATGCAAAGGATGCATTTTTATTGAAAAGATTGGATTTTTATGTGCAAATGATGCATAAAAATGACATTTTTATTTGAAAATGGGGGTTTTAGGTGCAAAGGATGCACCTTTATGAAAAAGACTACATTTTTATGACAAATGAGGTCTTAATGCATGCAAAAGGGAAAGGGGTGATAAAGATGTGATCATCAGAAATAAATGCCAAGTCCCAAGCAAGATATATGAATGCAATGAGCAAGTATATCAATTAAAAGCAAGGTTAGGGCGTGCGAGGTTACCAATTGCTTCCTTTGCTTCTTCGAACGGAGCTAGGAGGAGAGGTTGGTCTTGGGTCTTCAAGGAGGAGGGAGGTAGCTTCTTGGCCTTCCTTCTTCACCTTCTTGAGCTTGCACCAATATTCTTCACGTCTTGGGAGTGTTTATAAGTGTATTGTGTATTTTGTGCCTCTATTGTGTGTGTTGAAATGGGTAGAGGAGGCCTCTATTTATAGGTAATCTGGATAAGGTGAATGAAGCCGTGCGGCTAAGAGCGACGAGCTAATGCGGCCGTGCGGGCTTATCTGAATGACTCGGCATTCTAGAACCATGCAAGGTGGCAAATTCTAGAACCCTCCTTCCTAATTAAGAAAAACGTGTTTCTTAATTAGGAAGGATCCTCTTCAGCCCTTATTTAATAAAAAACAGTTCTAATGTTTTCGGAACATTTGGAAGATACAGGGAATTAGGAAAACTTACCGAAATTGTCGGGAAAAATTAACCGGAAGGCATGAGCCGGTTTGGGTACTTACGAAGCCCCTCGGCAACGTCACTTGCAAGGAAAGTGGGGTTGTCGATAGAAAAGGATCCGATGCGGCGAATGCGAGATGGATTTGATGGCCGAGACGGTCGAGTGGGTGAACCTTTTGGAAGGCTACCTACGTATCCGGAGGAATCAAGCCGGCCGTAGTTCGGAATAAGATCCGTGAGGAAGGGAGAAGAGAAAAGCGGGTCTCTTCTTTGGGGAAAATAGAAAATGACCTAGGAGGTCAAGCAATTGATCCCTCTTTGGGGATATGCTAGAAGTGACCAAGGTGGTCTCTATGAGGATTACTTCATCAGCGAGGAGCGACGAAGGAACAGGGGTGACCGAAGTGGTCGGATGGCTGGACCTTTTATAAAGGCTACCTACGTATCCCGGAGGAATCAAGCCTTGATCGTAGTTCAAGCATCACTAGATAGTTAGGAACGATGTCTAGGATTCTTGAGATTTTGACAATTAATGGAGTACTGTCACTGATTGACAATTCTTGGAGGATGTCACACGATTGACAATTCTTGGAGGATGTCACCTAATTGAAACTAGAGCTTACGTCACTATCGAGTGGATAGAGGTAGCTAGAGTTTGGTGAACTTGAGCATACGTCTCAATCTCTTTCGAATCGAGAGATATGGGTTGCTAAAGTTTGAAAAACTTGAGCATACGTCTCAATCTCTTTCGAATCGAGAGATATGGGTTGCCAAAGCTAGAATGATTTAAGCATACGTCTCAATCTCTTTCGAATCGAGAGATATGGGTTGCCAATGACTTGAGCATACGTCTCAATCTCTTTCGAATCGAGAGATATGGGTTGCCAATGACTTGAGCATACGTCTCAATCTCTTTCGAATCGAGAGATATGGGTTGCCAAAGTTTGAATGACTTAAGCATACGTCACTATTCATGACGAGAGGTAGCTTAAGTTAAGAAGAACTCGACAATTCGGAGGTTGTCACCTAACGTTATCCCGTTATAACGAAATTAACGGAGGTATTGGGAATAGAGCTTGATTGCTTAGGAGATAAGGGATATCTTACGAAGAGGGTGTTATCTCGGTTAGAGGATAACGAGGATTGGAGGCCCAAGTGGAAAGTCGAGGGCAAAATCGTAATTTTTGCTTTCCCGGAGCGAAAGAGGCCGCCCGGCATGAGAGGAAGGAAAAAGAAGCCGTGCAGTGGAAACTGATTTTTACGAGATTATTTAAAAGCAGTTTGAACGGGCTATTGGGCATTGTTGCCGCCCATTCGGCCGAGAGAGAGAGAGAGAGAGAGAAGAAAGAATTTCGAAATTCTTTGAATTCCCTTGCTTCCCTTGATTTGAGATGGATCCGGCACCAAGACAAGCAAGGAGGAATGTCTCCGCGGCCGCTCAAAGGAAGAGGAAGGAGCTTGTCCGGACGGATAGGAGGTATGACTTTCTCACGCCTCCATCGGAGCTCTATCAGGGAAGGAGGAGCCTGGAAATCGACGAACCCGCGATCGGTTGGGGTAAGCGTTCTTATTTGGCTCAAATCCGATGATTTTGCTTGATTTTTGAATAATTTAGGGCTTAACCCGAACTTAGGAATTTTCTAGGATTTTCTTAGGATTTTTGAATGATTTTGAGATGCATGAACAACCTATGAGGCTAAGAATATGCATGTGCAATTTATTTGATGAAAATTATGAGAATGACTCACTTTTTTTCTCGCAAATGAAGTAAGAATGAGAATTGTCTAAATATGAGACGGAGTTCTTGCCTTGTGCTAGAACTAGGTCAAAATTCTGATTTTCAATGAGAAAACATGATTTTGGAAGATGAAAAATGATTCATGCATGCCATTTTATTTGAAAAATAATGCTTATGTGCAAAGAATTGTGAAAATTATGATTTTGTGCCTTAGGAAAGCAACGTGCTTAAAATGACGTGTTTCAAATGATGAAAGTCACGTTTTGATGCAAAAGATGCTAAAAAGACTTGTATGAATGCTTTTCTTTTGAAAAAATATGTGCACTTTTGTGACTATATGCATGCTTTTGAAATGAGATGAAGGCTGACACTTCTTTTGATGTGCTTGTCTACGGGAGAACAAGTCTAGGGGACCATCGAGATAGCGGTGAATCTTTGGCGAGAGGATGCCGGATTTTGAGAAGAATGGGGTGAACCCTAAAGAGTTGGTGAGGGCTACCGGTGCGGGACGCGTTTGTGGAGGCCGTCGGCACGGGGATTCACATCACCTCAAAGAGCGGGGCACAGTTCGGGCTCTTTACGAGTTTTGGTGGGACTCTACTCATAGTTTCCACAGTGGGGAGAGCTTGCGTGACTCCTGCCGATTTTACGGCGATTGCGGCTGCGGTTCACGGGAGGCCCGTGACTTGGAGAGACCACATTACAGATGAGGAGTTAGAGCTTTGGTTGGATTTGAGGCGATTCCCGAGGATTGGGTATGGAGACGAGGAATGTCGAGGTGGCGATCCCGAAGCGCATGCGGGACTTTCTTTGGTAGTGACGTGTGGCCCACCAGTGGTTAGAGCTTTCGTGTGGTTGATCTTTGTCGGTCACTATCTTTGCTAATTACAGGACACTAGCCATGACTTGCCTCCTTGACTCTTTGGTTGATGTGGATGGGATAGGGACGGTCTCTTGGGGAGAGGCCGGATTAGGCTGAAGTTATACTTCTCTCTGGACATGTACGGTCGAAACAAAGCTGCTTCTATGGGTACTTCTCATTTGCCCTTGAGGTAGCCTCTCTTTCTCTTCTCTTTTCTCTTTTAAATCTTGAGACTTCTTATGAGAAAAATGACCTTTTTGATGTTTTTGAACATGCGGGCTGGTTTTGCGAGGTGATCGGGTTCTTTCCTTGGAACCGGCGAGTGATATCACCATTTTCCCTGCGATGGTTATTTGGAGGAGATGTGAGGGATAGGTTCACGGGGAAGACCCGGATCACTTTCGACTACAAGATGGTGAAGCTTGTGCTCAATAAGGATGGACCGGATGGAGTGGACTTCTACCCACAGGGCGAGTATCAGGAGATTTTCTTTGGGAGATGCTATTGAGGTGACAAGGCGAGAGGAGGTGGCTCAGCTGGGCGACTTGCGACATCATATATCGGGGACCGTTTCTCGAGCGGCGTAGTCATGTCCCTCCATTGGACGCCATTACTCCACACGATCCTCAGCCACGGATGCTTGCGGCCCGGGGGGCGCGGGCGGATGAGATTGAGAGGTACCGAGAGGTATAGGCTGCGGAGGAGTATTTTGACATGGGTACCCCCTACTGCTGTGTTTGTGGAAGCGGCGCTGAGGACGCCACGAAGGCGACGAAGGCTGGCGGTCACTCGGGGATATGGGGAGGATGAGCCTCTTGACCCGCCTATCCCTCCTGCACACCTCTCATACGTCGTACACGGAGTACCGAGGAGGATGAGGATTCTGTCCACGACACGAGGGAGCCCAGTATACCACTGCCACTGATAGCCTTTGTGAGTATACTCTTAGGGTCTTATTCCCTTTTTAGCTTTGATTTTCTATTTTTTTTGCAATTTCTACGAGATTTTACGAGATTTTCAGATTTTCTTTTCTTTTCTCGGGTTCCGGCTCGCACCTATGACGGGTTGGTCGGGCGAACGGGGGGCTGGAAAGACGTGTGCCGATCCTTGGTCAAGAAGGCGGCTGCGCTACTAAAGCGTCAACAAGCGTGCGAGGAGCACGTGCGCAAAAGGAGGCATGTCGGGGCGCGGCATCCTCTTCCTCGGCCGGAGTACTCATCCGGTGCCGAGGCCTCGGGGCGAGGTCCTAATGCGATATCTTGGAGCGGTGGCGGAGTACGAGCACGACAACATCCCTCTTTCCGATGCGAGCGACCGGGAGGACGTGATGAGAGAGCCTAGCGTCTATGAGGCGAGCGGTGATGAGGAAGAAGAAGAAGAATCGAGGCCTAGGGGGTCTCTAGAGTAGATTTGGAACAAAACAAACAATGAACACTTTTTATGCACAACTTGTTTATTTTTTGCTTTATTTTGGCCGGTGGGCGAAGACATTGTATTTACGCTTTATTTACTTTTCTAATTTATGCTTTTTCAATTTGCATATTATCGAGCCTCGGGCGACTTTTTGCTTGGAATTGGGGGTGGCGGGCCAAAATAATATATAATGATATAAAAGCTGCTTGGGTGGCTTACGGACATGTTTTTGTACGGGTTTTGGTTGAGAAAGTGGGGTGAAAACTCCCTTGGGCAGCAACTTTGGTTGCTTTGCAGATTTACAATTTACATCGAGCAAATGAAGCCGTGCGGCGTGGCCTTGAGGGCAAAAGAGGCCGTGCGGCTCACGGTTACATGCAGATCGGTCATTTTTTGAATAAAACCAAAGCTTGGCCATTTCATTTTATTTTCAACCCAAACTTGTTTCAAGCTGTTCCCAGGGCATATTTTGGACCTAAAGACACCACCTTTGATCACTTTTGCGATGGAGAGGCCCGTTAGACTACAAAGGGGAAAGAGAGACCATTTTCTGTCCGGTCTTCAATCTTGGGCGAGACATAACTTCCAAAATCACAAGGGGCTTGATTCTTCCTTCAAGATCAAGTCTTTATGGCATTTGAGGATCTCCCGCCCGATTGGGACTGTTGAGAGCCGCGGCAAAGTTACAGGACGTCAGGAGACATGTTCTTGCTTTTCTTACAACGAAATCGTCCCAACGCACGAAGACTTGAGCCTTGATTGGGGGTCCCGAGGCGAGGCTATATCTATTCCGGCGATCGGAGACGTGCCGGTGGCGGTAAAGCTTGCATCTTTTCTGCGAGATTCCTGCAGGAGAGGTGAGGAGATGATGGTAGCCTCGGACGGGATTGACCTTTCCGAGATCCCGGGCGGGTTTGGATCTCCCGGCTATAGGCTGCTACCATGGTGGCTATGGACGCATTTATCCTTTGCGTCTTTTACATTCTGTTCTTCTTTGAGTCAGTGGGGATTTGTCACGGTGGTCTCTGGACATGGTCGAGAGGCTGCGAGTGGGAAGGATATCGTCCCACTTGGTTTTGGGGAGACTTTGCATGGGATCGACGGGATGGCTCGGGAGACCATTTCATGAGGTCAGGGAGTCAGGCTGTGTTGACTTTGTGGGCTGCGGGGAGAGGCTCGGGGCTTTGCACGGGGCTTTGCCGACTCGGTGCCCTTGGGTGATTTCTCGGAGAGGTGCGCTAGAGCGGCGGGACCGGGGTAGGCTGGGAGGCGATGATGGCTAGGCTATCCACTTCGGACATCCGTTGGTGGATACCACACTGGAGGTTGCGGACCGGGAGGATATTTCGGGAGTCTTATCTTTGTGAGGGTTCCGAGTTCTGCTGGTCATCCTTCTACATACCTGCTTGGTATCCGGGCGGTTTGGGGCTTTACGGGAGCCTTTGAGTGGCCCGGGAGGACATCCGGACCATGGAGGTGATGTCTCTAGACATGAGGGACCCGGCCCGGCTTCACTTTTTTCTCGAGGGCTTGGACATACCTTTGCTTTCCCACCCGGGGCTATCTTTAGGAGCGGGAAGAGCACGATCTTGACCACTTTGTCTACTTGGGCCCAGTACGAGAGGGAGATGGGAGCGACTCGGGTTATCTTGGAGGATAGGCAGGAGTTTTATTGGGGCGACCACGACTCGAGTAGGACTACGAGGGAGGCAGAGGCTAAGGCGAGTTGCCATAACCAATCGAGGTGACTTGGTCGGGGACATGGAGGCTCGGTACAAGAGGTTGTCAGAGGTTGCTCATTTGGCCCGAGTCTCGAGAGGGAGGAGATACGGACTCGTGCTCGTATAGAGAGCGCTTATTGACACGGGGTTGGTAGAGGCTCCGGTGAGGATACCGAGAGGTCGGGATGAGGGATACCGAGCATTATTGAGAAGAAAAGGAAGAAGACTCGACGAGGCGAGGAAAAGGGAAGAAGGCTGAAGAAGACTCGGCGAATGACGGCCGACAAGTCTTTTCTCAAGATCCTCTTATTGCCATTTGCAAACACATTAGTTTATTTAGGCATTTTATTGTATTTTAGATCTTTTTAGCGAGGTTAGCGAGTCGAGGTAGACCGTGCTTGAACTCATCAAGAAATTTTTGACTTGTAATGAACAAGAAATATTATTTTAGAAATTAATCAAGACATGTTTCATGGAAATTCAAATGTCTTATTACTTGGGACCCGTTTTATGAAAACTGAAATACCCTTTTATTTATTGCTAAGGACGCACTTTATGGAAGCTTTATTGCCCTTTTTTATTGTTTAGACCGAACCATATATGGTGCCTACGTTCCCCTTTTACAAGAAAGGCTAAGGGGCTCGAGGTCTTCGTAGTTCATTACGGTGAACTAACAAAACTAAGTCTTTTTTTTTTTTTTTTTTTTTTACGTGCAACCTGTTTTTGCCTAGACCGCCCTTTTTGGGTTTTTCGGCCTAGTGGGTATTACTCTTTTTGCACTAAGATTTTTTTTTTATTTATCTTTTTTTTATTATTAGACATAGTATCTTCGGAGTTTATCACCAGTTGGCCCGGGTGGACAAAGGGATTGCCGTCCAAGTACGCAAGCTTCATTGCTCCTCCTGACGGTATCTTACGCACTACATAAGGGCCGATCCAAACGGGTTCCCATTTTCCCGGGGGTTGTCTACGGTAGGGGGCTTTACTTTCGGCACTAAGTCACCCTCTTTGATGTTTACGGCTTTGACTTTCTTATCAAACGCTGGCCATTCGCCTCTGGTAGGCTCGGGTGTGCTCCATGGCTGTGAGCCGTCTCTCAGCGCGCAAGGCCAATTCATCATGCCGGCTTCGTAGCCATTCTACTTCGTTGACAACATTTTCCGGGAGGACCCTTAATGACGGGATTTCCAACTCATTTGGTAACACTTTGCTTCCATCCGTAAGTTAGGGCAAAAGGAGTTTCTCCTGTGGGCATTCGACGGACGTTACGCAGCCCCGAGTGCTAGGTGCGGCTTTTCGGGCCAATCACGACCACGGGTGGCCATCTTCGGATGATCCGCTCGAGTGTCTTATTAGCGGCTTCCACGGCTCCATTGGTGCAAAGTGCATGCGGGGACGACTTGTGGCGAGTAACTCACGAATTCGACGGCGGTCTATCGCGATCTCCTTCGAAGTGTGACCCATTATCGAAATGATCTCGTTGGGCACCCCATATACGCACATTATGTTTTCTTTGATGAAGCTGGGCCACTTTTACGGAAGTGAGGACCTTGTAGGACTTGGCCTCTACCCACTTGGTGAAGTAGTCGATGGCTACCAACACGAACTCGTGCCCATTGCTTCTGTCGGGGCTATTTTCCCTATCACGTCAATGCCCCAAGTTGCAAACGGCCAAGGAGTCGTCATGCGGTCTGGTCATGAGGTGGGAGATGGTTGAGGTTGGCAAACCGGCGGCACTTGTCGCGAGGTTCGGACGTCTTTGGGCGCATCTGTCTCCATGGAGATCCGGTAGTAACCCATTACGAGGATCACTTGCATCGGGGCTCACGGCATTCATGTGAGGACCGCAAGGACCATTGTGGACTTCGGTCATCAACTCTCTGGCTCTTTCTTGAGTGACACATAAGAGGAGCGGTCCTTGATACCGCTTCTTGTACGGGTTGCCTCCTAGGATGACATAATGGGAGGCCAACCTTTTCGAGGGCTCGCAAGCTTTTGGCTCTGACTCCTTCTTTTGGTCTACCTTCTTCGTCTACGAAAGGCGACTCTCAGTCTTTGAGGAATTGGTAAATACGGTGTACCAAGGTTCCTTTATAGGCTCGGGTCCCGAGTCCACTTCACTACGAAGGCTGGGGCTTCTCTTCTACCCACTACGAAGGGCTTTATGGCTTTTCCCTCGGGGATCTCTACCAATGAGGCTAGAGTAGCTAGGGCATCTGCGAATCTGTTCTTTTCCCTCGGCAAGTAGTGGAAAGTCACTTCTCTGAGCTGTCCGATAACTCCTCCATATGGGCATGATACCGTTGCGAGATTAGGGTCCACGAGTCTTCCACTTGTTGGAGACTTGGTTGATGATCAGTGAGTCTCAGTAAACTTCGAGCTCCTTGACATTTCTTTCTAAGGCGGCCTCCAAACCGGCAATGCGGGCTTCATACTCGGCGACATTGTTCGTGGCGGGAAAGTTCAACTTGAGGGCTATGGGGGTATGCTCATCTTTCGGATCGACCAATAGCATTCCTACACCATTTCCTCTTTTGTTAGCGGCTCAGTCAAAGAACAATTGCCATCTATTCTCGGGCTCAGCTGCAAAGATCCCTTCATGCAGGAATTGGGGTTCGGGCCCTCTGTCTTCATTCTTGGGGAAGTTCGCCGGGTGATCGACAATGCTTGACCCTTGATGGCCTTTACGGTCACATAGTTGATGTCGTATTACGCCAAGAAGAAGGACCACTTCGCTAAACGCATCGAGAGGGAAGGCTTGTCAAAGATGTACTTGATGGGGTCCATTTTCGAGACCAAATTCACGGGGTGGGCTTGCATATAATGCTTTAACTTGCCGAGCTACCCGGACCGATCTGCACGAGTCTTTTCACATCTTTGAGTAATTGAGCTCACTCCCTGTAGCTTCCAGTGACAAAGTAAATGGCGTTTTCTACCCGAGAATCTTTCTTCTCTTGGGAAAGCATAGCCCCAAGCCGTGTACGCGACGGTGAGATAGAAGCGAGAAGAGGCTTACGTCTATGTGGGGGCATAGTGCGGGGGATGTACTAAGTATGCCTTGATGCGGTCAAAGGCATCTTGGCATTCTTCGGTCCATTACGTGTCCACATTCTTCTTCATGAGCTTGAAGATGGGCTCGCACATAGTGGTCAGCGATTGTGGCTTGGTGATGTCTTGCAATTTACCCATGAAGCTCTTGACTTACATGCAGGTTTGAGGTGGCCTCATATCCATGATGGCTTTGATCTTTCGGGGTCAACTTCTATACCTCGCTCTGTGACCATATACCCAAGCACTTTTCCCCTTGTCACTCCGAAGGTGCATTTGGCGGGGTTTAGTCTCATGGAATGCTTTGTCTCGACCTCTCAAAGAATTTTCGTAGGTCAACAAAGTGCGCCCACCCTCTCCTTTGGAGTGGATTATCATATCATCTACGTAGACCTCAATCTCCTTGTGGATCATGTCATGAAAAAGCGCGGTCGCGCCCTTTGGTAAGTAGCCCGGCATTCTTGAGCCCGAATGGCATTCTTGTATAACGGTAGGTTCCCCGTGGTGTGGTGAAGGCTGTCTTTTCTTGGTCTTCCTCGGCCATCTTGATGCGGTTGTAGCACATGCAAAACCATCAACGAAGGATTTGACTTCGTAGTTGGCGATGGAGTCCACCGGGATGTCTATGTTTGGCGAGAGGGTAGTCGTCTTTGGGGCTGGCCTTGTTCGGATCTCGGAAATCCACACGGCGGCGCACCTTCCCATTGGCCTTGGTTACGGTCACGATGTTGGACAACCATGTCGGGTATTCAATGACTACGATGAACCCTACCCGGTAGCTTCTCAATTTCTTCCTTGACTGTAGAGACCATTCCGGCTTGATCTTTCTCGGTTTACGCTGCGGCTTAGCATGCGGTGCTAGAGGGATTACGTGCTCTACTATCGAAGCTGTCTAGCCCGGCATATCCTTGTATGACCATGCAAACACGTCGACGTATTCTACGAGCGGCTCGATCAATCTGTCCCTTTCAACCCCCTGGAAGAAGCTTCCAATACGTGTCTCTTTAGGTTCCTCAATAGTACCCAAGTTCACACTTATCAAAACCTCCTCGCGGCTTGGGCCCGGTTTTCCTCTTTTACGAAACACCTTAAAGATTTCTTTAATGTATTGTTCGTTTAGTGTGTTTGCATCTTGTTCAAATGATTCATTATTAAGCATTTGTTAAGTTTTGAGTTAATTTATCATTTGTTAAGTTGGCAATAAGAGGATAATCGAAAGATTTGTCATTTCATTCAAAATAAGGGGAAAGATGACATCGATTACATTTTCATAATCCTCGGGCGTGAGGCCTTCGGATGACTACGAGGCTGGAATTCAAAGATTCTGACTCGGCGAATAGACGCTGCGACTCTGGACCCTACGCTACTTATTGACTCGAGGGGACTTGACAAGGGTTGGACCGGGATCTCACTCCTTCTTCTTTGTTGCCACAGGGAGTAGCGGTCTTGCCGGCGTTCTTGAGAAAGTTGGAGACTTCGAGCGATCAAAAGCTTGCCGGAAATCATTGACGGGCCGGTGCTTGTGGAAAGATGGTGAGGGGAACTAAAGTAACTTGTTGCAATCTTTCGGCTAGCTCTTCCGTAGCGGCTGGACTCATTGTAGAAGTGTACGGCTCATTTTGTCGGCCTTGCTGGCGATAGGTCATCTTTTCCTTGCCAATCTTTGATACCACCACCTTGTCGGTATAGCCAATAGGAGGGTTGGCTTGAATGATGCTTGATAAAGTCTTCTTCGGGAGAGACTTTGATCCTTCCACGATTGGCCAAATACTCTATAGGCTTTACGTATTCGTCTTCTAGATCTGCTAGCTTTTTGTTGAATCTTACAATGGCAACAAACTCGAGAATTTTCTACTTCAAGAGGTTCAGCTGATCATAGGGATATCGAGTTGGGCGTGCTTGGGGTGACGGGTTCCTTGACGGGTTCCTTGGCATAAGCGACATAGTAGTCGAACTTGCCCGAAGGCTCTCCCAAAGTTCCTACGCTCTTGTCCCCGGCTTCGTATCTTTCCTTAAGCCTGGCTGTGTGGACTTTCTCTTCTTCTTCTTCCTTGAAGGAGCGTCCTCATTGATCCATTCTTGATACTCATACTCTGAGCGGTCTTCACAATCACATACATCATACCGAGATGTGAGGCTTGGGTTGAGCTGGGATAGCCCCTCCAAGCTGCTTGGTCATTACCGTTGTGGATTACCATGTTGGCCATTTTGACACGAAAAGGCGACAAAGCGAGGATTACAGCGCGGCTGTGCGAGGATTACGCACTAACAAGTTCTTGACCCGGTGTTCTCACCCACTTCTTTCTCGGCTAGCGGGAAAGGGATAGGAAAGGTTTAGACTCGGGGTAGGTGTTTGAGGTGAAGGCTCGGGCAATATGCAAATTAGAATCTTCAAGTTTACTTAAAACAGTGTCTTTTATTAATATCTATTTGGTTGGAAAAGGGGTTACGCCCTTCTTTTTTCACAACTACTCTAGATCTGGATCGGTGGGTTCCGTCACTACGTCTATAAGCCCCTCGTATTCCACTGTATTTCGACCTCCCGGGGTGGGCGGCCCGGGCGAGGGTCCTATAGGGCACGCGGATCCCACCGGCCAGAGTAAAGAACGCTCCTATCGGGTCTAGCGGGTCATAGGACCTTTCAACGCACGAGCGATGCGGATTATAGTCAAGGCAATACGGGAAAGTCTCGTCTCTGCGCCTTGACGGATCTTTAGCGAGTTTCGCTTGAGCGAATGACGGTTTCGACTTTCGGTAATGTCCGAGAATATAATAGGCATAGGTCGGGCCGCAAAAGCCGGATGACACAGTGTCACATTGAACTTTGTTGCATACACGGTGCGTGGGTCGGAATCGAAGTCAATGCCGGTCAAGATCTTGCCAATTTTTCCTTGTCGGAATTTTAGCAGAGCTTCGCTTGAGCGAAAGATCTTTTGATTTGTTGGCAAAGACTCGGTCTTGACTCTTACGCATTCCGTACAGGTCAAGGTCAATAGTCAATGTCGGAGTTGAGATCTCGCCAATTTTTCCTTGTTGGAATTTGGCGGAAATTTCGCTTGAGCGAAAATCTTCCGTTATGAACTAAGGCTTGACCTTTACGAGGGTATGCAAGCTGGGCTATATGACACGGACTAGACCAAAAACCAACCAAAAGTCACGGTTTTTGAAACGTGTGACACGGGTGTGCATTGGTCGACAGTGCTGCCGTGGGGAGGTTGGGATGATTCCGTGCGCGCCCGGGAGCATCGTAAGGCTGTCCGTGGCTGCACTGGAACCACCCTCGGGTTTGAAGGACGTGCGTGCAAAGTGTACGGGATATATCGGGTGCGCGTAGTGTGCGGTCTCCTAAAATTGTTCCTTTTGAGTTAAAACGAAATTTTCATAAATGTGTTTTAAAGGAATGATTTTCGGGACGGGGAGAATGCACACATAAGCACGTAAATTTTACGGGAAGCCCCGGTCGGTCGTGGGTGAGTAGCCCCAAGCTCGCTAGGACTTGCCGGATTAACCACGATTTTTCTGGTGGAATTGCCCTTTGAGGTCGTATGGTCGAGAATCCTATGAGGATTAGCCGCACGACTGCATGGATCAATTTTCCAGGTTCCACTCCTTTTGCTATTTTTCGGGTTGTTTCCCGTTTCAAAGTATGCACAGATTCCAAGATGCAAATGATGTAATGCATGGTAAAGAAAGCAAGCATGATTAATGAAATCGGCGACGGGAGTCTAACCCGCTCAAAGGGAAAAGCTTTCTTTTATTTTTTCAAATTTTTTTTTCGAAAAGGGATGCGGTACGTGGATTGTTAAACCACCGGTTATCCCAACTCCCACGTCGGGGAGTGTACGGGAAGGGTAAGTGGTTTCCACCTATATACGAGTATCGATTTTTTTGTTTTGAAAATAAAAGCTTTTCTCCTTTGGGTCTTCCCAGGAGTCGCCAAGCGTGAATGTGTGCCCAAATTTTGTGGATTCACGCGAGTTTGAAGGCATCCGAGTTATTTGAAAAACGGAGTCGCCACGCCATTTTGATTACCTCAAAACTTTGAAAAAAGGTTTTTACTTGGGTTCGGAGGTTAAGTTACCCCTTGGGAAGAACGTTTGGCGTTCACCCAAAGTGCCTTGCCGGAGCAAGTCTCCCAAGATTTCAGTAATCGTGCTTGCTTGCGTGTTTTCTTGTGTTCATGTGTTTGAGAAAAAAGGGGGGGGAATGTCCCAAGTTGTCTTCCGGACGTACAAACCATTTGTTGGTTGTCGCTCGGGATTCCTTGGAATTTTATGTATTTGGGATTATGATCCCGTCCTCATCTTATGACTTGTGATCATCGCATTTTAACCTCGGGACCCTCGGGACTTGCGTGATCGAGAGAATGACTCTCTTTTGGTCAAAGATGAGGTTCTTTAGAAAAGGAGGATCCTTAGCCCATCAATCCTACGCTTTAAGACGGTCGAGCTCGTATAGAGGCTTCATACTCTTTCTTAAGCGATAATCGGAGATATAGGGTTCAAGGTTATCCCTTTCCAAAGAAATCGTGAACCTTTAATGGAAGGAACGATGTAAAGATAGGATCTTTTACACCGGTCCGTTCAAGGTTGGGGGAAAGGGAAATGCATGATGAAAAATGACTCTTTAATGAAAAGATGACATTTTTGGTTTTAGCAAATGATGCTTTTTGATTGAAAGAAATGATCTTTATGCAAGTGATGCGTAAAGATAGGATTTTTATGCAAATGATGCATTGGAAAAGGTTTTTGAATGCAAAGGATGCATTTTTATTGAAAAGATTGGATTTTTATGTGCAAATGATGCATAAAAATGACATTTTTATTTGAAAATGGGGGTTTTAGGTGCAAAGGATGCACCTTTATGAAAAAGACTACATTTTTATGACAAATGAGGTCTTAATGCATGCAAAAGGGAAAGGGGGTGATAAAGATGTGATCTTTATAAATAAATGCCAAGTCCCAAGCAAGATATATGAATGCAATGAGCAAGTATATCAATTAAAAGCAAGGTTAGGGCGTGCGAGGTTACCAATTGCTTCCTTTGCTTCTTCGAACGGAGCTAGGAGGAGAGGTTGGTCTTGGGTCTTCAAGGAGGAGGGAGGTAGCTTCTTGGCCTTCCTTCTTCACCTTCTTGAGCTTGCACCAATATTCTTCACGTCTTGGGAGTGTTTATAAGTGTATTGTGTATTTTGTGCCTCTATTGTGTGTGTTGAAATGGGTAGAGGAGGCCTCTATTTATAGGTAATCTGGATAAGGTGAATGAAGCCGTGCGGCTAAGAGCAGCGAGCTAATGCAGCCGTGCGGGCTTATCCTGAATGACTCAGCATTCTAGAACCATGCAAGGTGGCAAATTCTAGAACCCTCCTTCCTAATTAAGAAAAACGTGTTTCTTAATTAGGAAGGATCCTCTTCAGCCCTTATTTAATAAAAAACAGTTCCGGAATGTTTCCGGAACGCTGGGAAGGTCTGGGGAATTATCGGAAAACTTACCGAAATTGTCGGGAAAAATTAACCGGAAGGCATGAGCCAGATTTGGGTACTTACAAGGTCGCGATTGTAAGTTGGACCGCGAGGGGTCAAGATATGAGAAATCAAACCACGAAAGGTCACGATTGAAAGTTGGACCGCGAGGGGTCAAGATATGAGAAATCGGACCACGGAAGGTCCCGATTGAGAGTTGGACCGCGAGGGGTCGAGATATGAGATATCGGACCACGGAAGGTCGCGATTGAGGATTGGACCACGAGGGGTCACAATTTGCGATATAGGACCACGGAAGGTCGCGACTTGAGATATCGGACCACGGAAGGTCGCGATTGAGAGTTGGACCGCGAGGGGTCGAGATATGAGATATCGGACCATGGAAGGTCGCGATTGAGGATTGGACCACGAGGGGTCGAGATATGAGATATCGGACCGAGGAAGGTCGCGATTGAGAGTTAGACCGCGAGGGATCGAGATATGAGACATCGGACCACGGAAGGTCGTGATTGTAAGTTGGACCGCGAAGGTCACTATTTTAAAGATTCCCGAGATGGGGCCATGCAATTGTTGTTTAAGTTTACTGAAAACACATTTTTCTCAGAGTCCTAAATGGTTGGAAAAGAGCGTGTCTTCTTTTTCGCAACTAACCCTAGAGCTCTAATCAGTGGATCTCGTCACTACGCTTATAAGCCCCTCGTTTCCATTGTAGATCATCTTTCTCAGGACGGACTATCCCGAGCGAGGTCTGATAAGGCAAGCGAGTTCCACCGACAAACGAAAAAGTGAACTTAAGGCTAGCTGATCACGCAAACTTCCAACATATGTGACGCACGGGCCACGGTCGAAGTCAACGTCCTTAAGTTAAGGCGGGGATCGTGCCAAAATTTCGGCATGACCTCCCCTGACTCGCTTGCGCGAGGGACCTTAGCTTTTGGCGTTGGCCAAGTTGTGGCTGGCACGGTGCATACGGCGAGGTTTGGTGACACGGTGTCACATTGAACCTTCGGGTATATTTTTCGGCAGAGCTCCGCGTCAAAGTCAAGGCTGAAGAGCTCGAGACTTCGGGTCGGGAACGACCTTTGGTCTCAAACTCTCGAGCTTGACTCGGAGCGGGGCCAGGCGTAAAAAACATACACTTAGGCTTTATGGCACGAGCTAAGCCAAAAACCAACCGGGGTCTTGGACAAAGTGTGACACAAAGAGTGCATGACTTACACGGGCTAGGATGGGATGTTTGGGACGACCCCGTGCACCCCCGAAAGGTGTCTGGCAGACCAATCGGGGTGCAACTGATAAGGCCATCCCGGGTTAGGGGTTGTAGTGTGCAGTGTACCGAGGCAGCAAGTGCACGTGATGTGCGGTGTTCCGAGGCAGCAAGTGCGCGTAGTGTGCGTCACTAAAATTCTTTTTCTGAGTAAAACAGAGATTTTTTCAGAATGTGTCTTAAAGAATTTATGATGCACAGTTCAAAAGACAGCATGAAAATCAAACATGAATGGGGATGCACAAACATGGTAAGATTTTGAAAAGTTGACAATGTAATGCCTTTGAAAAACAAACCGTTCGAGGTTTAAAGGAACACACACACACGAAAACGAGGAAGGGTAAACGAAAGTTTGACCCACGGAAGGCTTTTTAGAAAACAACGGTAGTTTTGAAAAAAGTATCATTTCCCCAGCGGAGTCGCCAACTGAAATTACCCGGGATTTCGCGCGGACGCGAAACGCGGTTGTCTTTCGCGGAGGGTTGGTGTCTGAGACCTCGCTTCATGGGAAGGAAAAATGAGGAGTCGCCACGCGGTTTTTGTATTTTGAGCCCAAACGTTGAGAAACGGCTTTTGAAAATGGTGTCGTTTTTATTGGTAGCAAAAACTTAGGAAAAGGCTTTGAAAACGGGGATCATTTTTATTGGCAGCAAAAACGAGTAAAAAGCTTTTTGTACCAGAGATTGTTAGGTTCGGAGGTCAAGTTACGTTTCGGGTAGAGTATTACGAGATCGCCCGAAATGCCTCGCATGACGAGTCTTTCTACCTTTCTCGAAATCGTGTGTGTGTGTGTGTGTGTCTTTTGAAATGGGGGCTTGAATGACAAGCTTAATCTTGGTTTGAATGACAAACGTTGATTAGGTGACTTTGTTTGAAAAGACGAGCGTTTGAATGACAAACGTCGGTTTTGAGTTTGAAATGAGCGTTTGCGTGGCAAACGTCGATTTTGAGTTTGAAATGAGCGTTTGCATGGCAAACGTCGATTTAAGTTTGAAATGAGCGTTTGCGTGGCAAACGTCGATTTTGAACCGTGCGAGTCATTGTTAACGATTTTTACGGGAAAAATGCGTATTAAATGATTTTGAGTGTCAAATGGCGGCTTTTAGTTTGAAAGATGAGCTTTTGAATGACAAACGTCATTTTGCGCATTTTGAAAGAGAGTTCGACGGACGAACTCCGGTTTTGAACCGGGCATTACATTGTTAACGATTTTTACGGGAAAAATGCGTATTAAATGATATGCGATCAACGAATCGGGTTGCGACTCGGACTTTGAAAAGTAAATACTATCACGATCCAAACGGGTCGGACTTGTAAATGACAGTATTTAAAGTGCGGTATCAACGGAATCAAACGATCCGGAATCGTAAATGACGATCGACGAGTCAAACGACTCGGAATTGTAAATGACGATCGACGAGGCCAATCGACTCGGAATTGTAAAGTACGATCAACGAGCCAAACAGCTCGGAATTGTAAAGTTGCATGAAAGTAAAGGACGTTCGACGGATCAAACAATCCGGAATTGTAAATGACAGGAATTTAAACGACGATCGACGGATCAAATGATCCGGAATTGGTAAATGACATAAAAGTAAACGGAACGGGGTCGGAACGCCGTTTTAACCCGAGATTACTTCTCTTACGGGAAGAGAAGAGGATCGAGGGGCTAAAACGTATCGGACCCCGATAGACGGAGGCGTCTACATTTTGAGAGTGAGAGAGGGAGCTACCTATGGCTAGGGTCGGCTCCTTTGGCTCGGTGGGCGTATACGGGATACGAAAAGGTGTTTGAAAGGTGTTTTGGAAGTGTTTGGGCAGAGTTTCCCCTTTTATTTGGTGTTTAGAAATCTAGGGATTTGGGCAGCGTTTCGACTTGTGTCGGTTTAGCCTACGATCAGAATCTACCGACGAGTAGCACGAGGGCCCCCGAAGAGTAGAGAATTCCGCCGACGAGTAGCACGAGGGCCCCCGAAGAGCGGAAGAAAGACAAGCTTTGAAGCTTGGGGTGGAGAGAGGAGGAAAAGGTGTATGTTTTATGAAGGAGGGGGGAGTATTTATAGGGTAAAATACTTGGAGGAGGGAGAAAAATACTTGGGGAGGAAGAAAATGTCTTGGGGAGGAAGCTTCTTTGCTTAGCCTGATGGGTTTCTGCCTTGCAGAAAGAGTTCGGTCGGACTTGGACTGAATTTGGGGATATTTTGGTCAATTGGCCTTGAGTTTGACACGTCTTGGACACGTATTTAAGCTGCAGAAAGAGTCCGGCCGTACTGTTCATGAAATTGGCTATATTTCCTGATTTGAACAAGTTACCTGCGTAGATCTTGTTCTCGCGTTCGATTTGATATGTGGTGGGCCCAAAACGGAGTTCGTATGAGGGAGTTATGACCTCCGGAAGGTCGAGATGCTCGAAAACGGGAAATCTAATCCCGGAAGACCCCGAAAAGTACGTTTTTCGGGGAAAGCCATACTTTTACATGGGATAACGTGTGTTGAGTACGCTTTGATGTCGGAATGCACGGGGCAGTCCCGGGATGTCTCGTTGACTCGAGAACGGGGAACTTAACGGGTTCCGGTTAAATTTTAACGGATTTTGATGATCCGGATTTGGTTACTTACAAGCACCACTGCCCGCATTAAATGGACAAAACGCCCAAGTCCTAAAGATGGGCACCATTGTCCGCACTAAAAGGGTGAATGCCCAAGTTCTAAAGACGGGCACCATTGGTCGCATTAAAGACAGACACTATTGCTCAGGTCAAATGAATGAAGTACCTAGCTCCTAAAGATGAGGACCATGCCCGACTCAAAGGAATTAAATAACTACCATCAAAAGCTGAGCATTCACCTCGTATTATATGGGAAACTCAATTCAACAAAGCAAGCACAAATAAACAAGCAGTTTAAACAATTAACCAAGTAAAGGAAATGAGCACAAGTATGAACATAAAATACTTCATATTGAAAGGAACTAGAGACACCTCCCTAAAAATGGGCCAAGGTGCTCTAGTCAAACACGTAATGTATTGCCTCCCAAAAACCAGGCTAAGGCATTTAGACAAAAGAAAAGATAAAAAAGGGGATGAAACTTGTTCATTACAGTTATGACAAAAAGAAAAGACTATCAAGGCTGGTGGGCATCTCTGAACAAATCTTCCTGCTCGACCTCTCCCCTAGAGATAATCACTTGATCAGCTTGGCCCTCCATGACATTAGCTTCCTCCTCCTCGTCGGATGCCTCCTCTTCCTGTATCTTCTCCATAAGAACGTGAATGTTTTGAGGGTTCACGGTAGGAGCAATCCAGGCAGGACGACCATCACGGGCATACCTGGCAGCAATAATTTTTAATGCATTTTCAGAATAAGGCACCAAAGTATGCCCGAATCTGGCTTGATCGTCATAGGCATCTTGACTAATAAGACGAGCAAACACTTAGATCGGCACTGACACTTGGGTCCACCATAGCTCTTCTAGCTAAATGCAAATAGCCATCATAATACATGGTGGCCGTCTTATTAGCCAAGGCCTGCCTGAAAGTCGGGCTGGCCTTATATTGATCAATGGCATCAGCCTCCCTGGAGAGGATACTTGTCTCCAGCTACTTAAGCTGGGCAGCATCCCCAACCTTCTTCAACAACTCCTCCCTTTCAGCTCTTAGCCTCTTCACCTCTTCCTGCCTGGCCTTGGCTGCCTCCTGAGCCTTAACAAGATCCTCCTTAGCCGCCTGTTCAGACTTTACGACCTCAGTCTTGGCTCTCTTCTACTCTATTACCTCCCCCGTAGGAACCTAAGAAGCTCCATGTCCTTGGCTAGGTCGTCCTTGCATTTCTCGACTTGCTTTTCCAGCTTTTGTTCTAGCTCATCGGCAGTCTTACTTTGGATGGCCTCATAGCAGGAAACCATGGCGAGCTATACAAGAAACAATAAAACTATTAGTATAAGTACAAAGTATGAGGACAAATGGACAAATAGAAAAGACGAGTAACCTTACCTCACACAGAAAAAGGCCCTTCCTGTTGGCCAGATGCTCCCTGCTAGGCTTTGTCTCCAAGAAGTGATCAAGGAGATCCTCATCCATTGCCCGGTAAAGCATATAACATCCAAGTCATAGTTTTGGGCCCTTACGAGCAAGCACGTCCAAACCCTTCAGAGTTGGGGTCTGGCACAATTCATCAACAACTTGCTCAGCCTCGACAAAGGTTTTAACGAGACTAGCAGAGGTCTCAGATGAGGAAGGACCAGCTGTGGTCCTCTTGGGAACAGGCTCTTCAGGGACTGCCTCCTTAGCCCTTAATCTTATTGGCCGGCAGTCTGGTTTTCGACATCTTCCTCCTCGACATCTAGCAGGTCGGCTTGAACCAATACCTCTATGGACTCAGGAGGCACATCCTCAGCGCCTTGGGCATCCCCGAAATTGGCCTCCTTCCCGTCACGGCCTTCCTCAGTGGGCTCCTAGATGCCACCAGTCGATTTAAGGGCAAAGCCCCAACCTCCTTGGTGGAAAGGATAACCTGACGAGCAGCAGCATCTGCCCGACACTTACTCCTCCCCGAGGACTTGGAGGTCCTCCTCTTTAAATTCATAAATTATTGAGGGTCCAAAATCTCCTCTTCCATTTTCTTGATTTGCTCAGGGGTGAGATCAATAAAGGAGAAACAACAAAGTCAGTACAGCAAGGACGATCATGAAATGTAATACACAAGTTTTAACATAAGAACAAGAAAATTACAGCTGATGACATCATCCTCGGTTAAACATCTGTCTTTGTACAATCGACAGATGTCACACTGGGAATGGAACACTAGACCGGGCTGCACCCTCCAGTTCGGATAATGATTTCCCCATGTGACGGGGACTATGGGCATATGTTCATCAAGGGGGCCAAGAATGATGCCCGTCTGGACATAATAGCATTGGTCGGCCTCCAAAATTGACCAACAAAGCTCCCCACCTCAGCAAACCTTTCCAATCTCTCCACCAATTGGTCACTCCACTCCGGCCTCCACACCTCCTCTAGCACTGATGGAAATCGAGTAGGGGCAGCAAACTCCCATCCTTGCCTTCTCTCTACCCTCATCACATAGTTATTCCAGCCTGACACCTTGCTCGACACATGAAATATGAGCTTGGGACGGTTGGGGTCACTTCTTACCACTATCACGTGGGCATCTTCCTTATAACTAACCAGGAAAAATTTGTGGAAAGCCGACTGGCAATGCTCAAAATCCAGACTACAACACAAGACTATGAAGCCAGTTAAATGCCTCACGACATTTGCTCCAATCATGGCCGGGTCAACATTCATGTCCTCCAAGAACTCACAGATAAAAGGGTCCAAGGGAAGACGATGACCTAGATAGAATTGCTTGTAGAAAAAAGATACTTGGTTTAAATTGTAAAAAAAGTCATTCAAGGCGTCTCTGTCGTGCAGGGGCAGGGCCGGTGCATAAGTAAGATGGTACTCATCCTTGGATACACCATAGTTTTCATGCAAGTCTTGGGTCATTGGGTCTCCAACTTTAACTTGTATACCCCTAGGCGTGCTCGATCTCCCCCATTGAGACTAACCATGGCCCCTATGATGAGCACCAGCACGTGCTCATTCATCAAATGCGCCAACAATCCTCCCTGACGCAGAGGGATCGGCTTGGGGATGGGCAAAAATTTATTCTCTCCCAGACATATCTATAGAAGAAACAAGGGGATTAGTACTATTGGACAAGGACAATGATGAGGATGAGGAGGTATTCCTCCCCGTCTCAACCATCAAAGTCGAGGAAGGGACCTCACCTAACCATGGACGCTCCAAATGCCCGGCTTTCAAATAATAGAGATTGATGTGGTCAAGGATTTCAGTCCATACTCGAAACTACACCACATTAGGACAGTTGATGTCAAGACGGTCAATTCTAAACTGACTAGGATATGCAACGTCGGTCCTAGATGATTGGTAACTTGTCAAAATTTCACCTATCTCATTCAAACCCACCATCAACCACGGACCATCAATCCTCTTCTAAATCCAAATATTTTGGGTATGGTAACAGTACATAGCAATTGGGTTACTCCTCCACGTTTGGGCCATGACAAAATATGAAGGATTGAAGAACAAAAAATGGAGCAACAATGGAAGTAACAATGGCGGTTCAAAACCCCCAACAAGATTTAAGCCCGAAATGTGTAAAAGTGGCTGGGAAAGAGGAAATTACCTATTTATGAGGATGAAAATAGAAGGCAATCGAGCGGAACAGACTTAAATACCTGAGAAATTGCACTAAATACAAGAAGCTCTCCAAGAAATTTGCACCTTATAAGCTCCTTCTCAAACACAATGGTGATAAAAAAGTAATAATGGAAAAGGTTTTGCCTTTTATACCCAGTCCGAGCGGGTATGGGTCGAGGAAAATGGGTTACACGATCTCTCACTCCCTGAATTGAATGCTCGTGCGTGTTTCAAATGAAAATGTCGAGTCAATGATAAGCGTGCCCATCAATGTCTAAATCCGCCGGTCAAAATGATTAGCCGCCTCATATTTCGAGAAAAACCCTTCGTATACATAAGCCAAGGATGAGATACACTTTCTCCTCGACATAGCCGAGCTAGAAAGTCGAGGGCCACTGAACGATATAAAACGAGTACGACCTTAGGCTATAAAATGAGAAAGGCCCAATGGATTGAGTCCAATGGAAAGTATACATAACTCCTAAATACTATATATGGAATGGGCTTCCATACCTATGCTCGTAATTTCCTCCCTGACATAACCTTATGTCGACCAAGGAATAAAGAAGCCCGTCATATGACTAGGACGACCAGGGAGCAAGACTAGGCCCATGGAGGATAATATTGGCAACAAAGGAGCAACATTCCTCCAAATTGGTCACCACCTCCTCCGCCTTATGATGAGAGGACAAAGGAAAAGGGCTTCCCTACCTTGGGCCATCTCTCATGCACAACATAATCACTATGTCGACCAACAAACATGTAGTGACTATGTCGATGAGCATGACCTGCCCGACATACGTCAAGTGCATAGTTCTAATCCTAGTACAACATGTACATCATGAAATTAGAGTCTGAGTAGGATTAAACTCCTTATTCTATCCTAACTTTCTATCCAAGATAGAAAACTGTTTCCTACAACTATAAATACACACATAAATCATGAATTTTAGGTAACACATTCTTTTACTTTTAACTATTGTTAATTGATTTACTTTCATAAAATACCAATACTTACTTTTACACCGGAGGGCATTCACCGATAAAGCCCCGACTTAGTTTACGTGTATATTTATCTTTTTCAGGCTATTCAAGTCATCGGGATATATCTGAACCAATGAATTTAGGCTGATATGACGTTTTTGACATCGTCATTAACTTTGGGTGTTAGTTAACAACTCGAAATAAAATAGGCTCATTAAATATCTATCTCTCTCTCTCTTTGTTTTTTTTAATTGGAAACGGCTCACCATATCTTGCTCACCATCTCATGCTCATTACTCTCCACTCATTGCATCATAATTGGTTATTATCAATAGCCTGCTCACTCATTGGCTGAGTATGTACGATTTCATTTAGTGTTGATCCAACGTTTATATATTTATTTGAATGATATTATTATAATGTCAGCACTAATAACTCTGAACCAAGTATATAATATAATAAATGATGATGCCAAAAATGTTTGGATCAGCCCAAATCCAGTGGCAGGTTGTATTTTGGATGAATGAACAGCCTGAAAAAGATGAACAAACATGTAAACTAAGTCGGGGCTTCACCGGCGAAGGCCCTCCGGCGTGAGAGTAAGTATTTGTGTTTTAGAGAGAGAAATAAATTGACAAGAGTTTAGAGTCAAAAGATTGATTACCCAAATAATGTGAATTATGGCCTGTTTATATAGTCATAACATAGTAGAGTCCTTGTTGGATAAGAAAGCGTGTGAGATAAGATTATAATCCTAGGGAAATTATAACTGTTCACAGTCCTTATTTGAGTAGGATTGTTTAATAGCAATCTGCATGTGTACCTTTAAAGCATGCTCCTCGTCATAAGTAGCCAGGTCATCTTGGGTTGACGCCGGTGAAGTGGAGAATAAGGATAGGAAAGCCCATTTCCTTGTTATATGGAAACCGAGGAGGTCTCCTCGTCTTCAAATGAGGCCTTGCTCGGCCTTGTTGGATTCCTTGATCGGCATGTGTAGTTGCTGGGCCTTGGTCATTATTCACTCTGCTATGTATAGGTCGACATAGTGGGAATGACGAGTAAGCAAGACGAGTAAGCAAGATGAGCAAAGGTAGGAAAAGCCCACTCCCTTTATCGTAATTGGGTCTTGTATGTATTATTGTTTTGGGCCCAATCACTTGGGACTTTTCCGGCCACGAATCCACGTTCGTACCTCGGTTTATACCGTTCAGTAGCCCCCGACTTCCTAGCTCGGCTAGGCCAAGGAGGAAGTGATGCTCTACCTCAGCTTAAAAGAATACAAATGGGCTCTTACATGTCATGAGACGCTTCATTTTCCGCCGTTGAATTCGTGCAATGATGGGCACATTGAACAACGTCTGGCATTCGCCTTGGGAACCCACTAGTACATTTAATGCGGAGGAAAGGACGGCGCTTTTACCCGTTTTAACCCATACTCATTTCAGAATTCGGGTATATAAACCTAAACCCTCTTCAATTTCAATCTTTTATCACCCTTTGAGTTTGAGAGAGAAATAGCAAGCTTCAAATCACCATTTTCTGTTCTTGATTTCTTGGTTAACTCCGTTCATTTGTGCTCGATTCATTCGTGTTTTCTTCATCAAGCTTCCGAATTAAGGTATAATTCTTCACTCCCATTAGTTTTACTCTTAAATTTCTGGGTTTTGGCATTCGTTCTTGGTGGGTTTTGTTGGACCGCCATTGTTATACTCATTTGAAGCTTTTTTAGAACTTGTTCTTGAGTGATTTTTGAGTTTGTTCTTGTGCCCTCCTCGTATTTAAAAATGGCAAGTACATGGATAAGCAATCCCAATGCCCTTTACTGCTACCATACCCAAAACCTTAGGACCTACCAAAGGACCGATGGGCCATAGCTGATGCTAAGTCTGGGAGAGATAGGGGAAATTTTGACAAGGTATCAAAGCCCTAGAACCGACGTTGGTTATCTTAGACGGTTTAGGATAGACCGGGTTAATGTTGATTCTCCCAATATTGTGCTATTCAACGACTGGTCTGAGATAATTGACCATATCAACCTCTATTACTTGAAGTCAGACCATCTGGAGCGTCCTCCCTTGTTGGGTAAGAATCCCTCCTCGGTTTTAGTTTATAAGATGAGGAGGGATTTTCTTCCTCTTCCTCGTCTTCCATATACCTTAGCCAAGTAATAATCCTTAATTCTTTTATTTGTGCAGCCATGACGGGAAGAGGAAGTAGTGTCTCTCGTCCCCGGTCCCTCGACTTCGGGGAGGATTGTAAATGCGTTCACCGAGGGAGCCAATGCTGGGGGCCGAGGAGGAGGACGAGGTAGGTCTAGTCGGGGAAGAGTGTACACCCCTAGGCCTAACCAATTAAAGACGGTGACCCAATGATAGAGGAAATACATTCTAGGTTTGGTGTGTCGAGAGAAGAGTACCGCTTAACTTACCTCCCTGGTGCTTTTATTCGTGACGAGGAGGATAAGGGTGATTTTTCTATAATTTGAACCACATCCATTTTTACTACAAGCAATTCCAACTAGGCCTTCGTCTCCCTCTTGACCCATTCATCTGTGAATTTCTTGAGGACATACAGGCTGTTCTTGCCATGATTGGGGCCAACGCCATGAGGTTCCTCGTCGGCTTCATAGTGTTGTGTCGCAGTCTTGGTTTTAAACCCTATCAATCTGCCTTTCACCATTTCTTCATTGCCAGTTACAAGGAAGATTCCCAAATTTTGGTGGTGAGGAGTGATCCCAATCAATCCAAACTGATATTCCCAGTGATGAGCAAGGTGTCAGGGTGGAATAACCATATCATAAGGGTGAAGAGCCGAAAAGGCTGGGAGTTTGCTACTCCCTCAAAGCTTCTTGGGGTCCCAGAACAAGTTTGGAGGCCTGAATGGAGCGGCCAATTAATTGAGAGGCTAAGGCAGATTGCCAAGGTAGGAACTCTGTGCTGGTCTAGTTTAGAGACTGACCAGAGGCACTATGTCCAGGCCGGCATCATGCCAAGCCCATTAGACGGCCTAGTACCAATGGTTCCAGTGAAGAGGTGGAATAGGTGCAATGACTGGAGGGTACATCCATGTCTTGTTTTCCATGATGAGTGCAACGTTTGAAGTTGCACAATGACAAGTGCCTAGCCGAGGATGACGTAGTTGACTGTAAAATTTCTTTCTTCTCATCTTTATACTTGTACAGATGTCTTGTTTATTTCATCCTTATACGTTCTACTTACGACCTCTCTCGTCATTTACAGATTTAATTGAAGATCAAAACAAGAAGATGGAGGAAGAAATGCTTGATACCCAAGCTCTGGCGAAGTTAAAGAGGAGGACTTCACAGTCCTCTGCCAAAAACAAGAGGCAATCTGATGCCGTGGAGAGGCAAGCCATTCTGTCCACAAAGGAAGCTGGGGCCTTGTCCCTCAAGCCGGTGGGGGGGCACTGAAGCTTCCACCGAGCGAACCGAGGACGGCCAGGCATCCCAAGCCGGGGAAGGACAGGCCTCCCATGAAACCATTTCTCCTGAAGCCGAGGGAGCGCTTCCCCAGACCGACCATACTGAAGCCGAGGGAGCAGATGCTGGGGGTAGGACTCCAGTCCCTAAGCGGCCAAGGATTGAGGTCGAGGTAGCGGGCTCCTCGAAAAGGCCTTGCATTGATTCTTCTCCAACTACCCTCAATTCTCGGCATATCAAGACTTATGCTGAGGCCGAACAATTTGTGAATGATGCTAAGCAAGTCCCTATTTTGAGGGGCATGGACTTGGCTGCCCGTAGGGGTCCCCATTTGAGGGTAGGCCGAGCAATTTTTCATCGATCCCTTGATGAGGAATACTTAGATCAGCTGATTGAGTCCATGCCGTCCATGAAGCATCTGGTCAATAGGAAAGGCATATTGCTGAGTGAGGTAGGTTTCCTGGATTTATTTCCTTTTCTTTGCTCGGTTACTCCTATACTTTGTATTTTTGCTGATCAATTTTTCTTTCTTTCCTTACGTGCAGTTTGCCTCGATCATGGCCTATGAGGCAATCAAGTTGAAGGCGACTGAGGTCCATGAACAGAATCTTGAGAAACAACCTGAGAAGGACAAGGCCGACCTAAAAAAGGCTGTGGAGCTTCTCAAGAACCTCCGAGCTGACGATGATGCCTTCAAAGCAGCTAAGGCTAAAGCTGAGGAAGAAGAAAGGGTTGCCAAAGTGGCATTAACCCGTGCTGAAGAGGCGACCAAGTTAAGAGAGGCTGAGCTGGAGAGGAAAAATATTGAGGCTCTGAAGGAGGCCGAGGATACTGCTGCTGTTCTGTTGAAAGACTTGGAGGCATGCATTCCGTCTAGGGAGGCAAGTGCCATTGCTCGTTATAAGGCCAGCTCGGCTTTTAAACAAGCAGTGGCTGAGAAGACGGCCATAATGTACACAGATGGGTACTTACATTTGTCCAGGAGGGCCATGGCAGACACGTCTCTCAACCTCGACCTAGAGGTTCTTGCTCGGCTGATATGCCAGGATTCCTATGATGAGGCTGCTCGGTCTCTTCACTATCTAGTTCCCTTCTCTAATAATGCTCTTAAGGTGATTGCCTCCCTTGATGCTTAGGCCGACCGTCCTACTTGGGTTCCTCCTCCCCTTGATCCACAAAATATTAATTCTATAATTGAAAGGATCGAGGGCGAGGTCCTGAGTTCTGGAAAGGAAGAGGGTGCTGATCCCGAGGGGGCTCAAGCTGAAGCCCAATCTGATCAAATCGTTATTCCTCCCGGCTGTTGATCAAGATGAACTTTTTAGGGGGGATGATCAAACTTAGGATTTTATTTTGTTTTATTTTTGATGTAATAGACTAGGGCCCTTGTACTTCTACTTTCATATTAATACAATTCCTTTCTTCAACTCTTTGTCGCCTTCATTTTATTGCTTTGATATGAACTGTATTGATTATTTGAATGCTTGTTGTTTGTTGAATATTTGCTAAGCACCAAACTTATCTCTGGGAGACCGAGGAGGTCCTTCTAATCCTTTATGTTCTAAGTTGTATAAATCGAGGAAGCTCGTTCGTTTTTAAACACTTGATAAATTTTGAAAGTTTAGTCATTAGGCCGAGGAAGCTTCCTCGACGAAGATTGAATTCAAAATTTTCTATGTCGATTAGGGTCGTTCAGCCATAGGTCTTGGGCAATTTTTGAATGTGTTAGTGTAATCTGCAGGTGATATCGCAGATGATTTCCCAAAAGTCCAGGTGATATCGCAGATGATTTCCTGGACTGAAAATTATATAGTTGTATATTTCTTGTTTGTTATTTAATGGACTAACATGCTAATATGGTCTGTATAGTCTATGGTTTATGATTATATTTCAGGGTGCAATAGCATCAAAGAAGGAGCTAGACACGTGTGGAAATTGGAAGAAAAGAATTAATACATTTTATGTATTAATTCGTAACTTTGGCAAACAACAACAACACGTATGGAGACTTTGTCAAAGGTTGTTGCTGAGTTATAGAAGAAGTACAAGGATGATAAAGCAAAGATGTACAAGGCGTGGAAGCATGGCTTGAGGATTAAACAACTCGGTTGCTACAAAATAGGAAGTGGGAGCTAGAATTGTGGAAACAAATTCACCCACTCTTCCTACACTTCCTCCACGTGCAAGACCAGCCCCAAGGCTGTTATTGGAGTAGCCTTCAAGTAATTGAAGACTATAAATAAGCTTGGAAGGTTTATTTGAAGATATGCCAATTAAATCATCACATTCACACCTTCGAAAAGCTTAGAGATAGAGTTCTTTGTTTGGTTCTTTTTAATCCTTTCTCCCTTGTAATTTCGCACTTGATTACTTTGGTATCAAGGTGTGTGAAGGCTAAGATAGGATTCCGTTCTTTATCTCTTGTTCCATAGAGCTTAAAATAGATATAGCTATAGGGAACTTTCGGCTTTGTAACTTCATTCATAGTGATTATAAAGTCTTGCCTAAGAGGCACTCTCAAGTTATATTTATATAACTTGAGAAAAACAATTTTGGTGTTTTTATTCCGCTGCAAACTCTTTTACAAAATTGTTTTATTTTCGAAGTGTGTGTGTGTGCCATCCCAAGTGCTATCGTTGGTGCTGTTATCACCTTGGATATCACTTGTGATTCAAGCCGTGAAAATTTCAATTGGTATCAGAGCCTCTCACTTGACGATACTAAGTGTTTGGTCCTTTTTATCATGGCTTTTGATCCTGCAAATCCAAACCAAAAACGTCTTCCTGTTTTAGATGGTTCGAATTATGCATATTGGAAAATTCGCCTTCGCTCGCATATCAAATCAATTGATCTTCGAGCATGGCGATCTATAGTTCATGGGTACTCTCTTCCACTATTACCTCTGGATGAGGATGGTGATGTTCAGGTTAAACCTGAAGGTGAGTGGACTAATGAAGAGATCACCCTGGCTAACTATAATGAGAAAGCTCTTAATGCTATCTTTGAGTGGGTTGACATGCATATTTTTAAACTTATTCAAAATAGTTCCACAGCTCAAGAAGCTTGGGATATTTTACAAAGGTTTTGTGAAGGTGATTCTAGTGTGCGTGAAAACAAACTTAGAGGTCTTACTGGCAAATTTGAAAGGTTGAGAATGGGTGAAAGTGATACCATTTCCTCTTATTTTGAAAAATTGTTTGACATTGCTAATGAGTGTCAACTTTTAGGTGAACCTTTTACAAACAAACAATTGGTTTCAAAGGTTATTAGAACTCTCCCTGAGCGTTTTAATATAAAGGTTTCATCTATAGAAGAGGCTCACAATCTTTCTACTATGAACATCAATTCCTTAATGAGCATTTTAAAAAATTTTGAGTCAAACCTTGCTGAGCAAAGTGAAGCTTCTAAAGGCAAGAGTGTTGCTTTAAAAGTTCAATCCTCTAGTGGTTCAACTAATGAGGATGACGAAATTTTTGAGGAATTAGGTGAAGATGCCAGTGTTGCCTTACTCACTAGGAAGTATAACTCAATGGTGAGAAAATTTAACAAAGAAAATGTGCAGGTAAAGGCTAAAGAGCAACAATCCAAGGTGTACAATTCAATGCCCAAGAGGACATTTCCATCTACTCATAAAGGTGGTCCCATAAGGAGAGCATCATCGTATCAATCCAGATCCGATCCAAAATACCTTGAATCAATCCAATGTCATGCTTGCTCTGGTTGGGGTCATTACTCAAATGAGTGTGCTAACACTCTAAGGAAGATGGGAAAGAACCTATGGGTTTCTCTCATGACAATGAGGATGAGGAGACCAATCAATCGAAGATTCAGATCAAATAGCAATGGTGGTCACAAATTGTGACTCAGATTCTGTCAGTGATACCCATTGTGATATCCAAAGTGGGATAGCACGTGAGATATCATCCAACAGGTATACAGATTTAAATTTGATAAATGCTATTTGTTTTGTGGGTTCTGTTAACATGGATGCGGGTTGTTCACAAGATGAGAAGGAGTTCAAGAAGGATGAACTCATTTGTGGTCTTAAGAACCTTTGCAAAGAATTGGTGGATGAATGGAAGAAAGAGAACAAGAAGGTGATCTCTCTCGTCCAAAGAGGTTCAAGACCTAACCGATGGCTTGACTAGATTGGAAGTTCAACTCACAAAGAAGGATGTGGAGCCGGACAAAGTCAAGAGCAAACTTACTCTTGCCGAGACAACATTCAAGAAACTCAATACGAGTTCTACCAAGTTAGATGCAATTCTTGGGTTGTCCAAACCACTCAAGGCGGGTATAGGTTTTCAAGAGTCTTTAAATGCTATTACATCTACTTTGTCTAATACGTAAGATAAGTTAATTTTTGTTAAAGAAAGAGATCATGTTGAACCAATATCTTCCGATAAGTCTTCCGACAAGGTAAAAATATGTAACTATTTCCACTGGACATTTGAAAAATGATTGCAAAACTCTCTTTAAAGAAACAATCCAGCTTCTGTGATACCTGAAGTGCTACCTAGCATGTCGATATCACTTGTCAAGAAAAATTATCAAAGTAGAAAAGTGTGGAAACCTAAGTCTAATCGATATGTGATGTTGTATGCACTGCCTTAAAAACTAATGTTGAAGGTTCATGGTATTTTGATAGTGGTTGTTCTCGTCATATGACTGGAACAAAAATGTTTTTAAAGGAATATGAACCTATTCAAGGTGGTAGTGTAACATATGGTGGTGGTGGCAAGAGTAATATAGTAGGAAAAGGCGTATTAAATGTACCTGGATTTCTTACTTTGAAAAATGTTTTGCATGTTGATGGACTGGTAACTAATTTAATTAGTATTAGCCAACTTTGTGATGACAACCTTGAAGTAAAACTCAATAAAAACACTTGTGAAGTTTTTGATTGTACCAATAACTGTGTTATGACTGGTACTAGGTCAAGTAATAACTGTTATCTTGTTGAGGATAAACAAGTGTGTCATTCTGTGAGGGTTGATGATGCTACCTTATGGCATCAAAAGTTGGGTCATGTCCGTTTTCGTAACATTGTGAAACTCATTAATGCTGAAGCTATAAGAGGTATACCTAGTCTGGACATAAGTACGAAAATCATATGTGAAGATTGTTTAAAGGGTAAACAAACACGTGCTACCCATAGTGCTACCCAACATAATGAGGAGTATTCTGGGACAACGCACTGTTTTCAATTAATGCATATGGATTTAATGGGTCCAGTTGAGGTAGACAGTTTAGGAGGTAAGAAATATACTTTTGTAATAGTTGATGATTTTTCTAGATTTACTTGGGTATATTTTTTAAAAGAAAAATCGAAACTTTTGAAAAGTTTAAAGTCTTACATGCTAAAATCAAAAACATGTTTTCTGCTCTTATCATGCGAATAAGGTCTGATCATGGAACGGAGTTTGATAATTCATTGTTCTTTACTTTTTGTGAATTAAAAGGAATTAAACATGAGTTTTCTGCTCCTAAAACACCTCAACAAAATGGGGTGGCTGAAAGGAAAAATAGGACCTTACTTGAGATGGCACGTGTGATGTTGTTTTCAAAAAGAATTTCAAAGAGATTTTGGGCCGAGGCCTTAAACACAGCGTGCCACACGGCCAATAGGGTTTTTCTAAGACCTGGTACTAGAATGACACCTTATGAAATTTTGAATGGTAGGATACCAAAGGTTCATTATTTTCATACATTTGGGTGTGTGTGTTATGTTCTAAATGATCGGGATTACTTAGCTAAATTTGACTCTAAAAGTGATAAGGCTATATTTCTTGGGTATGCTCAGGACAGTCGAGCATATAGGGTTTATAACCTTAGGTTAAAAACCATTCAGGAATCAATTAACGTTGTTTTTGATGATTTAGCAAGTGTTACAGGTGATGGAGTACAGGAATCACCATTGCTATTGCTGGAAGAACTGGAGGATCAAAATCAGGTAAATGATACCCCAGGTGCTGGCCCAAGTGTTGCCACTGATGGGATAGCATCTCCGGTATCACCCAAGACCAATCCAGCAACTGAAAAGGATGAACAGTCAGATGATGATCATGTGCATGAAGACTTGAGAAGGGATCCACCAGCTAGGATCAGAAGAGACCATCCTTCCTCTCAAATTATTGGAGAAGCTAGTGAAGGGGTACGAACAAGGAACAAAGGACATTTTAGTGACCGTGAAATGGCAAGGTATGTGTGTATGTCCACCACATACCACAAGGTAAAATATTCCTGTTTTGTTTCTTCTTTAGAACCCAAAAATATTTCTGAAGCTTTAAAAGATAATTTTTGGATACATGCCATGCAAGAGGAACTTGAACAATTTGCTCGTAATGAAGTTTGGTGTTTAGTACCACGTCCTAGTAATACAAATGTTATTGGTACTAAATGGATTTTCAAAAACAAATCAGATGAGCAAGGAAATATTGTTAGGAACAAAGCTCGTCTCGTAGCACAAGGTTACACCCAAATTGAAGGTGTTGACTTTGATGAGACCTTTGCTCCCGTTGCTAGAATAGAATCTATAAGACTCCTCTTGGCTATAGCTTGTTTTCTAAAAATTACTTTGTTTCAAATGGATGTTAAAGCCGCCTTTTTAAATGGTTATTTAAAAGAAGAAGTTTTTGTTGAACAACCAAAAGGATTTGAAGATCCTCATCTACCAAACCATGTATATAGACTTGATAAAGCCTTATATGGCTTGAAACAAGCTCCACGTGCATGGTATGGTCGCTTAACCTCTTTTTTACTTGAATATGGCTTTACAAGAGGTGAAGCGGATAGGACCTTATTTATCCTAAGGCATGGCAAAGAAATAGTCATTGTTCAAATCTATGTTGATGACATAGTCTATGACTCTACTTCTCAAACATGTTTAAAAGATTTTGTAGAAGCTATGACATCAACATTTGAAATGAACATGATTGGAGAGTTAACATTCTTTCTAGGCTTGCAGGTGAAACAATCAAATGAAGGAATATTCATTTCACAAAGCAAGTATGCAAAGAGCCTAGTAAAAAGGTTTGGGTTGGAAGGAGCAAAAAGTTCAAAAATCCTCATGTGTTCTTCTCTCAAACTTGGTAGAGATCAAGTAGGTGAGGATGTTGATCCTACTCTTTATCGTTCAATGATAGGTAGCCTTCTCTATCTCACTTCTAGTCGTCCCGATATCATGTTCGGGCGTGTGTGTTTGTGCACGTTATCAAGCCAATCCTAAAGTCTCTCACCTTAATTCTGTCAAAAGATAATTAAATATGTTTCAGAACAAGTGAATTAGGGATTTGGTTTAGTAAGGATACTAATACCAATTTGGTTGGCTTTAGTGACTCTGATTGGGCGGGGATATGGATGATAGGAAGAGTACTAGTGGGGGTGTTTTTACTTGGGCAACAATTTAGTTTCATGGTATAGTCGTAAACAAAATTGTGTTTCTCTCTCCACAACTTGAGTCCGAGTATGTTGTACCGGTAGTTGTTGTTCACAACTTATTTGGCTAAAACATATGTTAGATGACTATGGCCTAGAGAGTAATTCTTTGACTATGTACTGTGATAACCTGAGTGCTATCAACATTTCAAAAAACCCAGTTCAACATTCCCGTATCAAACACATTGACATACGTCATCATTTTCTTAGAGATATGGTAGATAAAGGCCTAATTAACATTGATCATATAAATACTAAGTATCAACTGGCTGACATCTTTATCAAGGCATTAGACCACGAGAGATTTTCTAGTTTGAAAAGATCTCTTGGTCTTTGTAATCTCTGAGTCTGTTCGTCTGTGCTACCCCAGGTGATGTTATCACTTAGGGTAACACTTGTTTATTAGTGTATTTTTTCTTTGGTTATTTACTTAAAAAAATGCTTTATTATTTGTTTAATCTGGTTAGCTTAGTTCTAACTGTGGCACATGCTGACCTTTTTGTTATGGTAGGTTATTATTTAGGTTAGCACGTCTGATATCATTCCCCTTCATATGCTTAAAGTGACAAAGTCACTAATATTTTTTTTGATAAATAAAAGACAAAGGCATTTATCCATACTATTCTCTCGAGCTCGGGGCACGGTGTTCGCTGCAACGATGTACTCTTGCCAATGAGAATGTATGAGGTGATGTATGCTAAGTATTAGGGACATGGAGTTCGCCACTACAGTGTACCCTACTTGAAAGGCATAGATCACTTGGTCTCTACACTTGAAATATAACTTGAAGCACGGAGCTCGTTACTACGATGCTTTCTTGTTTAAAGAAGTGTATTGAGACGTGTTTAACAAGCAATGTACTTAAAAAATATATATAGGCATATAATGCCTAAAGTGCATGAAAAATGCTCAGCTTGTTATGCCTGAAGTGTCTAAAAAGGCTAAGCTTATTATGCCTCAAGTGTTTGAAACTGAAAATTATTTATCAAGGGGTTTTATATCATATGTGTTATCCTACGTGTTGCCATCATTGCCTTAACACATTAGTGTGTGCTATAATAGTTTTTTTTTATTATTTTCGAAATATTGTTGATTAATTTCTCAAAATCTGAAAGTCTTTTTAATTAAAGAGTTTACGATTTTGAAAACGTCTTCAACAAGTTTCCTTTATTTTTGGTAAACTTAATTAAGTAACTAACCCATATTTATTTTTATTTGTGCATATATTGTTTTGGTTTAGTTACAAATTATTTAGTTTACTTATTTTTTTTGTTTTTTACGTTTTTACTTAAAAAAAAAAAAACACATTTATTTTAAATTTTTCAACCGTGTTTTATCCTTAAGATTGGTTGGGGTTTTAAAAATTTTGTGTGGTTAGGGTTTATTGTTAATGAGTGGATAGGGTTAAAGGTGAGGGTTTTTAGGAGTTTAGATGGGATGGGGTGTCTAATCAAATTAATTTTTTTGTTCCCTCACCGTCTCTCTCTCTTAAATTCCTAATTTATCTCTAACTCTCCTATTATCTCTCTCTAACCGTTACTCCCTCTACCTCTTTAAACCCCCATTCCAGCGTCTTCTTCCCTTCTCAACCTAGGTCAAAAAAATTCGTTCCAAAATTCCCTCATATCTCCATGGCATCTCCATCCAAAGCTAGTACCGAACCTTCCCACACGGACCAAATGGACATCTCACCTAGCATTGCTCCATCCGTGGCATCTCGTGTGGCCATGGAAACTTCCCCAATGATCACTCCAAGCTCTTCTCCACCAACAATGGCGATAGTTCCTTCCTCTGGCCCCATTACCTCGGTTGATCAAGGCATTCCTAAAGTGACTCTCATCCCTGCCGAGCCAAAAAGGAAGAGGAAAGCCCCAACTGCCAAGCTGTCTCCCCAAATCGCAAAAAGGAGGTCTTCCAACCGCATTAGATCAATCAGTCCAAGGCAACTTCAAATACCTCTCTTGATCCAGCTTGAAGTCTCGTAAAGCTCTATTGATGTGTCCTCACCCCATGTGAGTGACGAGAACTTTGAAGCAAACAAGGAAAAGGAGCCTTCGTGGACTCATTTGATGCTTGGGTAGATGGTGATGAAGAGGAGACCCTCTCTCGATTATCGTAAAAGAAGGCCAAGGGCAAAACCGTAAGTACTACCGAAGTGCTAGCAAGAAGAGGATATCATCCGAGGTAACACTTGCCCCCTCTTCTGTTCCTAAACATTCCTCTAGTGATAATTCTGGTGATGAGGTTACTCAAACCGAAGAGGATAAAGCTTTTCCAAAACCTTTTCTTACTTTGGAATATTATAAAAAGGAAAATATGGAACTTTGATTGAATAGTCTCGAGTAAGAGAATTTTAAAAGAGAAGCACATTGATGAGGGTCGGTTGGAAAAGGAAGGAGTGGTTCGCTTTTAAAGGACAGGAATTTTATTAATGCTAATAATCATGCATCGGTTTTTGTTGAGAGTGTCATTCGCAATTTCTTTGCCAATTTGCATGCTCACTGATGATGAAGGGTCCGCTAAATATGGAAAAGTGTTTGTTAGGGGAAGAGTCTATTCTTTTACTCCAGCCCTAATCAACAAAGTTTTAGGCCTCCCTAATGTAGATGATGAGAGCATTAGGGTCAATAGAGATGAAATGGTAAAATTGCTCACTCACAACAAACCGCAGCCTTGGCCTTTGAAAGAGAAACTTCATGCTTCTAGATTATCTTCTCTCTATTCTCGTACTACACAAACCGTGCATCTTCAATTGGCTTCCTACAACTAATGAACCTATTGTGACATTGGAGCATGCGAATGTGTTGTATAGATTGGGTAAAAATTTAAGGATTAACTTTGGAAGATTAGTGTTTAAACACTTAGCTTCATGGGGTAGAAAAAGGAAGTGAACATCACTTTTTCCCTATCCTTCTCTAATCTTCAAAGTTTTGGTATTTCAATCCTTGCCCATTGAAGCCTCCGATGTTTTTACCACCGAACCCGAGTACTATACCATTGATCAACAACCGAAAAAGGGTAAAAGGTATACAAAAGATCTTCCTTGGAACAAATCTGATGAAACAACCCCGCTCCTCCCAAAGCTATCTCACGTGATACCCCAAGTGCTTTCCCTGTGTGTTGCCCCTCATACTTTTGCAGGAACTGATGCTGCAAGTATTCTAAACAACATGATAAATCTTTTGGGCAACTCTGGACCATCAATCCCAAAGGCTACAGTTCTCAACTTCCTGCACAAACAGTCAAGTGCAATAGGAGAACTTGCTGAGGGATGGGCTAAGCTTAAGCAGGTAATGTATGCTTTTATTGATGAAATTTCTTCCCAAACAGGGAGGATCTGCTGCTGCTAGAACTTCTGAGCCGGTGCTACTGCAGTGCTACCACCGATCTTGGCCCAAGTGATGGTGGAAGTGATAGGGAAGGAGATCAGGAGGAAGAAGAGGAGTTTGAAGAAGAAGAAAACTGAACCTGAAGGTTGACAAACCTGAAGGTTGATGTTGCCGCTATCATATGGGTGACTGTTTTTGTGGTGGTCCTACAAACAATGTTTTTATTTTGGTGATGGTGGTGGTTCTTTAAACAATTTACGTTTATTTTGTTTATTTTTGCTAAAACACTTTAGTTGGTTTGTTAATAACTTAATCTGCTAGGTTGTTTTTTGCTAGTTTTTGGATGATATTTGCTACAATGGTTATGGTTTTTAATGGTTACTTAGTTTATTTCGAAAACTTTTTAAAGTTTGAAATAAATTAGTTTATTATGATAAATCATTGTTTAGGATTAGCTCCTTGATTAAGGGGGAGTTAATTTTTTGTGGAGATATTATTCTATGTTCTATGCTCTGTACATTTGTATATAGACTAATCCTACAGGACAGCAGCACATTGAGTTTGGAAAGAAATATCCAACTAAGGGGGAGATTGTTAGTGTAATCTGCAGGTGATATCGCAGATGATTTCCCAAAAGTCCAGGTGATATCGCAGATGATTTCCTGGACTGAAAATTATATAGTTGTATATTTCTTGTTTGTTATTTAATGGACTAACGTGCTAATATGGTCTGTATAGTCTATGGTTTATGGTTATATTTCAGGGTGCAATAGCATCAAAGAAGGAGCTAGACACGTGTGGAAATTGGAAGAAAAGAATTAATACATTTTATGTATTAATTCGTAACTTTGGCAAACAACAACAACAACACGTATGGAGACTTTGTCAAAGGTTGTTGCTGAGTTATAGAAGAAGTACAAGGATGATAAAGCAAAGGTGTACAAGGCGTGGAAGCATGGCTTGAGGATTAAACAACTCGGTTGCTACAAAATAGGAAGTGGGAGCTAGAATTGTGGAAACAAATTCACCCACTCTCCCTACACTTCCTCCACGTGCAAGACCAGCCCCAAGGCTGTTATTGGAGTAGCCTTCAAGTAATTGAAGACTATAAATAAGCTTGGAAGGTTTATTTGAAGATATGCCAATTAAATCATCACATTCACACCTTCGAAAAGCTTAGAGATAGAGTTCTTTGTTTGGTTCTTTTTAATCCTTTCTCCCTTGTAATTTCGCACTTGATTACTTTGGTATCAAGGTGTGTGAAGGCTAGGATAGGATTCCGTTCTTTATCTCTTGTTCCATAGAGCTTAAAATAGATATAGCTATAGGGAACTTTCGGCTTTGTAACTTCATTCATAGTGATTATAAAGTCTTGCCTAAGAGGCACTCTCAAGTTATATTTATATAACTTGAGAAAAACAATTTTGGTGTTTTTATTCCGCTGCAAACTCTTTTACAAAATTGTTTTATTTTCGAAGTGTGTGTGTGTGCCATCCCAAGTGCTATCGTTGGTGCTGTTATCACCTTGGATATCACTTGTGATTCAAGCCGTGACAATTTCAGAATGCTTTACCTCTTTATGCCGAGTAGGGTCGTTCGGTCATAGGTTTTAGGCAATTTTTGAATGCTTTACCTCTCTATACCGAGGAGGGTCGTTCAGTCATAGGTCTTGGGCAATTTTTGAATGCTTTACCTCTATATGTCGAGGAGGGTCGTTCGGTCATAGGTCTTAGGCAATTTTTTATGGGATTTTATCCCTTGGATGCCTAGGAGGATTTTCCTCGTCTTCCAGTATTTGTCTTGCTAGTCACTTGTTTTTGAAAAAAAAGCTGAATTTCATTAACTGAAACTGATTACATCAAACTGCAATCCTATCTTTACTGAAAAGGAAAAGACTAACAAAGACTAATCTATTACATAAAAATAGACTAAAACTAATGATAATACTTCCATAGATGATCAGAATGCCACAGATGTTTAAGCTCTTGCCCATCTGTAGTCTTCATTCTGTAGGTCCCTTCTCTGATGACTTGAGTGATGTTCCCAGTTTGAGGAGTGCATGTTTTGTTCAGCATTTCTGCCAGTTGCTTTAATTTTTCTAAGTACCCAATCACCCACTTGGAATACTCTCTTGTTGACCCTTTTGTCATGATAGGCTTTGGTCTTTTGCTTGTAGTTCACCATTCTCATCTGAGCAGCTAGTCTTCTTTCATCTACTAAGTCTAGGTCTAGGAGCCTATTGACTTTGTTGATTTGCTCATCATAGGTATAATTTCTTGCTGTAGGGATAGCCATTTCAGCTGGTGCCATATCCTCTGAACCGAAGGTTAGTGCGAATGGGGTTTCCCCGATTGGCCCCCGGGTGGTTGTACGAACTGCCCATAAGGCTAAGGGAAGTTCGTCCAACCATCTACCATCACTTACCTCAAGGTTCTTATTTAGGGCCGTTAGCACCAACTTGTTGGCTGCTTCCGCTTGTCCATTGCATTGTGGTCTGCTCATAGATGACTTGATGTGTCGTACTCCAAGTCTGTTCAGCTCTGTCGTGAATGCCTTAGAGAACTGAAAACCATGATCTGAAATGATAGTGTGTGGGACCCCAAATCGACACCAGATAAAGTCATGGACAAAATTGATTGCATTCTTGATAAGTGACAATTATATAGTTGTTTATCCCATCATTTATCAATCTTTTCCTTAGTTTTAGTATCATTTAGTTTGCATTTAGGTTATTTAAAGCTTCTTTTGTCATATATCTTTGATTTTATGCTTTTGATATATTTTATACTCTTAGACAGGTTTTAGAGTCAATTTATGATCAAATGGGAGCCTTGGAAATAATCAAGTGTCAAAGCTATGGAAGGGGAAGACCAAATAAAAGCAAACATGGCAAATTCCAGACAGAGCGGCCGTGCTCTTTGCCTAGGAGCGGCCGTGCACTTGGCCCTTGCCAGGCCAATTTTGGCCCCAAAACCTGGAGCGGCCGAGGCTTGAAAAGATGAGTGGCTGAGCAATCCTGGCCAGAGCGGCCGTGCAGCCAAAGGTGGAGAAGTCGTGCACAATGCCCAGTTCAAACCAAAAAATGGCGCCAAGGGGGCACGGCCATGCAGTTCTCTTAGCCCGGCCGTGCAAATGGAGTCTGCATAATTAAAAGGAACCTTTTGAAGGCACAACTTTGAAGAGTCTCCTCCATATCTATATATAGGCCATTTGTAATCAGTCTAAAAACAGCAGATCATATCAGAGAATAGCATACCAGAGTTTAAAATACATTATATACAATTCCTTATCATTAGTTACAAAGATTTTGAAGATTCAAGTGTTCATTGTTCTTAAAGTATTTTTGGAAGGAAGCAATAAAAGTTCAAGAGTTATTTCCAGCCATCATCTCTTTACAATCATAAGTCCTTCTTCTCTTTATCTTTTATTATTGCTTATGCTTGCTTGTTTATAATGGCTAGTGAGTAATCCCCCTTATTCTTGGGGTTGGAAACTCAAAATGCCTTTTGTTCATCATCTCAAATAAAAAGTCTTGTCATCTATCTTCATCTAAACAATTTCTTTATATCAATCTCAAAATGACTTACATTTTGGAGACGTCCAACTTGTATGATTCAAACAATCGAGAGAAGTACCTAGCGGAGAATCTCGATTGATGGAACCATATAAAGGAACTAGGTTTCATTGATTAGAGAGTAGTTCAATGGCCTAGGGATGTTCCTTGAATGGAAAGTACATTGATTTGAGAACTTTAATGGATCCTTGCTAATTATGGGCCATCGAGAGATAGGGCATAATTAGTGAAGGGTACAACACTACTTGCTTGATCGTGAGAAGTAGTGTAAGCCTAACGTACCATCCTTGATTTTTATGAAAATCTATATTTTCAAAGACATGACTATATGATGAATATTTGGCTAAATGATTTCCAATCCCGAGAATGCTTCGTTTATAAGAGTTTTCTTAAAGTATTTTTCTGCGTATGCTCTATTCTTTTCTTGAATCAACCTATATTTCTCCCAATCTCTTTTATATTTGTAGTAAAAATAATTTCATCCCAAAGTAAACCATGTCCTTATGGGATTGAATCGTACTTGCACCCGCTATATTTCAATAGCCCGTGCACTTGCGAAATTTAAATAAACCGTTAGGTTTTGATCGAACAGGTTTTTGGCACCGTTGCCGAGGACAACGGTTTACTTATTGTTATTGTCTTTACTACATAATTTTTTTTATTTTGTTTTAGTTTTTACTTCTGATAATCTGTTACGTTTAATCTCCTTTGTTGAGTGTTCTTATAGTGTATGAAACGGGCTCGGACCTTCTTTGACAACTTTGATCCGGAACTCGAAAAAACATTTCACGAGAGACTAAGGAAACTCAAGGAGACATTAAACCAACACATGGCGGAAGGAGAGCCACAAACACCTGCTAGGACCCTACTGGACTTTGTGAATCCAAGTACCCCGGGAACTAGATCCCCCATTGTTGTGCCGAATGCCAACGCGGCCAACTTTGAGATTAAACCGCAACTTTTGCATATGGTTATGAACAACCAATACAGTGGCACTGCTTTCGAAGACACTCATCTCCACATACAAACATTCTTGTAGTACTGTGACACCAGTCGTATCCAGAATGTCACACCGGAAGCAATACGAATGTGCCTTTTTCCTTTCTCTCTTAAGGATAAGGCGAAGCAATGGTTGAACTCGGTCCCTCAAAACTCTTTAACTACATGGGACCAAGTTCAAGATGCATTCCTTGGGATTTTTTCCCACCGAGTAAAATAGCCCAAATTCGCATGAAGATCACTAACTTTTGTCAAATAGGAAGTGAGACTTTGTACGACGCATGGGAGCAGTTCAAGGAGCTTCTCAGAATGTGCCCCCACTATGGGCTCGAAAAGTGATTAATTGTTCACACCTTCTACAACGGTCTCATATTCAAGACGAGAGAGACCATTGATGCCGCTGCAGGAGGAGCATTGATGAACAAAGGAGTCGATGAGGCATACGACCTCATTGAGAATATTGCATTGAACCACTATCAGTGGTCAAACGATAGGGAGCAACAGCAAGGTACGCCTGGTAAGTATAATGTTGACGCAGTTACTCTTCTCTCTTCTAAGGTTGACATGATTTTAAAGAAATTTGAGAATCTTAATGTCAATCCCGTGGCAAATATAAATATTTTGTGTGAACTATGTGGGTCTAACTCACATAGTACGGATAGTTACGATTTGCTAGACACTAGTTCTAGTGATCAAGTGAACTTTGTCAATTCTTTTTGATAGAAGGGGGGGATGTATTCTAATACATACAATTTCGAATGGAGGAATCACCCCAACTTCTCCTACAATAATAACAACGTTCTAAATCCTCAACCATCCACACAACCCCCGGGATTCGCATCTAAGAATTTCAATAATAATTCGAATACCTTTGCCCCTAAATCAAAATTGGATCTTTTAATGGATTTCGTAGTTGAAAACAAAAATGCTCAAGAAAAGATCAATAATGAGTTTAGGGAATGTTTTAAATTGTTGAATGCTAGGTTCGATAACCTAGCGGTGCATAATAAGATGCTAGAAAGTCAACAAGCTCAACAGGCCATCCCAACAAGTAGACCACAAGGGAGTCTTTCCGTTCAACCTTAAAGGACTAATGAGCATGTTAGTATGGTGAACACTAGGGATGAATATGAAATGCCAAATGAATGCCCTAGTGAAGTTGATTATAGTCCAATCCCATCGATGATTGAGACTGATTCGGGGACAGAATCCCCTAGAAAAGAAGACAAGGATTATACCGAACTTTTAGAGAACTGGATGCCATTAATGTTAACATTCCATTATCTGAAAAAATTGAAGAAATGCCCTTATGTGTTAGACCGTTAAAGCAATTGATTTCAGATAAAAAAAGGCTAGTAGAATATGAGAATGTTATGTTAGCGGAGGAAGTGAGTGCTGTTTTACAAAATAAGACTCCTCCAAAATTAAAGGATCCAGGTACTTTTTCAATTCCTTGTTGTGTTGGCAGAATTAATATAGATAACGCTATGCTTGATTTAAGAGCTAGCGTAAGTTTGATGCCATTATCGGTGAGTGAGAAACTTGGTGTGGGGGAACTCAAACCCACCACCATGTGTCTCCAGTTGGAAGATCGTTCCATTAGATACCCCATCGGTATAATGGAAAATATGCCGTGTCGAGTAGGGAATTCAATCATCCCTGTCGACTTTGTGATCCTTGATATGGAAGAAGACCATCAGATTCCAGTCATTTTAGGGAGGCCATTTCTTGCCACCGCTGGGGCAATCATTGATGTAAAGAATGACACTTTTTTCCTAAATGTCGGGAAGGAAAAGGTCGAGTTTGATATGAGAAGATCAGATCTCGAGGATCCTTATTTAGAGACCTACACCCCAAGTGAAGAATATGAAATGGGTGAGGGATCGCAATCTAAAGAAAATGTGGAAAATAGCTTCATGAATGATGAAACTTTAGATTGCGATAATGATTTTGATGCGATAAATATATCTGCATGTCCAGATACTAACAATGTAGTGAAAGAGCCAAAAAGAACAAAGGTGCCAAATAAGAAAGGCATTTCAAAATTTCGAAAGTGTAAGGACTATAGGCCACTTATTCTACCAAGAAAAAGATCGGGATGGAAAGCATATTTATCGCAAGAAATTTTAATCACTCCGAATGGAATGCATTGGCAGGTCGTCAATGACAAGAGACCGCCAAAATATCACGTATCACCTATTATCGGATAGGGGTCGAGCTAATGACCTAAAACAAGCATCATCGGGATGGTAACCGATGGATTATTTTATTTATTTATTTTATTATTTAATAATAATAATAATTATTATTATTATTATGTGCTAATTTTGTTTTATAGGTATATATATAAAAAAAAGAGAAGAAAAATGGTGAACAGCTGTTAGCACGACCGTGCTCTATGACTTAGAGCGGCCGTGCAGTTCATATCGAGTTTGGCCTGGTTGACTCAGTTAAGGGGAGCGGCCATGCAATTTTCCTAGCTCGGCCGTGCATTGTGTCTGAAAAAATGTGGCTGTTCAGTCAAAAAGGCGCCTCTTCACTCTCCTCCCTCATTCACTTCATCTTCTTTCTCTCTCTTCCTCTGTCTTTCTCTATACCTCCGCCCCATCCTCCATAAAACCTTCAAAATCCACCACAAAATCAGTCAAAACAACCTTAATCCTCCATAAATTCAACAACCAAAAACTTTCCCATCCCATATTTTCCATCAAAAGCCTCTCAAAACCCTCCTAAAACCCCAATTTTGAAAAATCCCAAATTTTCTCCCATTTCAAAAGTTGAAGAGTTTGCTCCGAATTTGAAGTTCAAGGTGAAAGCTTTTGGGCAATTTGAGGCTGTGCAACAAAGATTTCGAGGCATTCAACATCAATTCCTCCGGGTAAAAATTTCTCCCTTCTCTTGTTCTTAAAATTTCTTGGGTCTTGAACAAATGGCTTCTAGAGAAAAAGAAAAGACCACAGAAAGGGTGTCTAAGAAGTCTCGGAAAGAACCCGCCTCTACCTCTAGCCTAAACCCAACTCTCAATAGCTTGGGTATTGAATTTAGGAGTGCTTCAGAAACGGCTCGGTTCACTGCCCTTCGTTCCAAGCGAATAAGGCCAACCCAATTCCCTGATACACTTGCCCTTAGATCATTGGGAATTTATGGAGATGTGTTTTCATTTCATCTTGGGTTAGGTTGTCCGGGAATTCTTCAATTGCATGAGAAGACTTATGAGAGACTTTCCTTAGAGTTCTTGTGTACTTTGAAGAGGAGGGTTACAACAGAAATTTGCAGGCAAACCGGAAAGTCTTACAATCTGCTCCATCTCAATTTTCGCCTTTGCGGAAGAGACTTCATCTTACCTCCTTTGATGTCAACAAAATTTTGGGTTGGCCCTCTTTCACTGATACTGAGGCCGATACCCCCATTGAATTTAGGGAAGATGTGTTTTGGAGCCAAATAACCGGACTTCCCTCTTTTAAATCCAAAAACGCCAAAGCCTCCTCCATTATCCACCCGTCCCTTCGCCTCTTACATAGAATCTATGCTTGTACCATCTTTTCTAGGGAAGATAAGGGAACGGTTAATAGGAAAGAGCTATTTTTTATGTGGTGTTTTGTTTGGGGGCATAGGAAAATAAACATTTGCAATTTCCTCCTTGAGTTGATTAGTGACATTATTTCCCCAACCTACAATGGAGAGATCAATATAGGGGGAATTGTGACTTTATTTGCTAAGCACTTTGAGTTTGAGGTACCAAGTGATTGGATTGAAGTTAAGGGGTCAACAAAATTGGGCATTTCGACCCTTCAGACTATGCAACTTATTTCAGATAGAGGGCGTAGAGAGTACAATTGGTTAGTAGGGGCAGGGAAAACGCCCTATATTGTCCTCCCAAGCAATAACCTACCCTCCGCCCAAGTTAGACAACCCGAAACTTGGACCTTTTCAAATGCCTTGGCTCAAGAAGAAGGTCAAGCAAGCCAAGCAGGTCAAGAAGAAAGAGAAGATGAGCAAGCCCCACCAAACCTCAACCAAATGCCACCCGACTTCTACCACTAATTCAATCAGTTGTCCATCCAACAAACCCAACTACTTCTACAAAATGCACAAATTCTTCAACATCTCGGCCAAATGGATGATCGTATTCAACATGTCCAAGAAAGAATTGATGACGTTTACTATAATGGGACAAGGTATTGGGACAACTTTCCACCACCACCACCATCTCCGTAAGTTTCTTTTCACCCTTCCCAAATTGACATTGATCCTTGAAGCATTGAGGACAATGTTCACTTCAAGTGTGTGTGGGGGGTAATTATCTATCTTTACTTGCTTTCTAGTTTAAATTTTTCTTTTTTTCTTTTTTACTTAGTTTGTCTTTTTCTTTTTTTGTATGCATGTCTAGTATTTAAAAAAAAAAATCCCTATGATGATCCCCATTATTAATCCTTATGATTGCTATTTGCTCTAGAATAATACCTTCTTCTTTCTTCTTATATTTTCTATAAATTTAGAAATTAATAGAAAGAAAAATATAGAAATATTTTTAGGAAGTAATTAAAGCCTCATAAGTTAATATAGCAATATATAGGGTTTTGTCAAGAAAAGCATTTATTTGTTGAGTTGAATCTTTATTTGATCATCTTTAAGGACTTGGTTTTTATCTTGTGAAAAATTTTGAAAAAAAATTATTTCTTTAAATGTACATTTCAAATATTTTTGATGTTTATTCCCTTATTAGAAACATTCACGTTGTTTTGCTTCTTTTGAATCACATCCCTTCATAAAAATTTCATCTTTCCATTTCCACTAATCAATCAAGGCTAAATATTTTATCTTATTGCTCAAGAGTGACTAAGTCACCAAATCTTCAAAGCAAAAAGAAATCTATTACCTCCTAAATATCTCGGGGCACGACGTTCGCAGCGACGATGTTTCCTTGCCAAATGGAAGTAATATCCAAAGTATTCTTGATCTAAGTATTAGGAACATGGGGTTCGCAGCCACAATGTCTCCTACTTGAAAGGATCAAAATTACTTAAAAATCTTTTGCAAATTTAACACGTAATAAAAATAAGATAAATTGTTAAGCCTTGATAAGATTTTCTGTTGGTTCCAAAGGTGGTAACAAGGGTGAAAAACAGCTAGAGGGGGGGGGTGAATAGCTGTTACAAATTTTTCGCCCTCTTAAAAAAACTTTACCTCTTGCTTACAAAACCTCTTACAGTTAATAAGAAACTGCAAGTAGAGTTGCAAAATGCACAGCGAAGTATTTAGAAGATACAAAGCGGTTTTGAGTGCGGTTTGTAAAGCGGTTTATAGTGCAGTTATAGTGAGTGTGATTTACAAACAAAAGTGAGGTTTAGACAAAGTTAACTCCAAACACAATTCTCAGTAATGGATAACTACAAGTAAGATCAAACAAAAAGAAAATATATAATTAATAAGCACAAGAAATAATAAATGCAGAAATATGAGAACACAAATATTTGGAGTGGTTCAATCGATAAACGATCTACGTCCACTACCAAGATGGTTAGTCTTGGATTTTCTAAGAGTTAGATTTTATATAGAGTATGAGAGAGATTACAAGTTACAAAGTATTCAAACTCAGATCTAAAATCTATTCTATGAAGATCAAATCCTAGACTATAATCAGTGTATCTCAAATGAATAATCTATATGATTAAACAAGTGAGGTGTGTGTGTGTAAACAAGATCAAGGCTCTTTAGATCTATGAGATGTAGAGCACAATGATTCTTGATGTGTATAAGGCTTGATTTCTGGGCTGGGATATATTTTTTGAAGTAGAAGATGAAGATTCAAAGGACTTAGAATTTTCTGGGCAGAGCTTCAGCTTCTATGAACTCACAGCAAATCAATTTCTCAAGCAATCTTCAAATGGTGAAGATTGGGGGTATTTATACCCAAGCACCAAGGAACTAGCCGTTGGATACAGCTGTTGCAAGGACTGTACTGGTGCTTTCCCATTGGTCTACAGTAACCACTTTTGTCCTTGGTACAACAGTTGAAGGAAAAGCTGATCAGGCTCCAGCTGCAAATAAGGTAGTTAGGACATCTGTCACCTTTTCAAGATCCTTGCAGATCTTCTCTGACATTGAGTCACGTGACAAGATATGGTGGTTGACATTTGATATTGCTGACGTAGATTCCAACGGTCAAATGTGATTCTCTTCAAGTCTTCAATCATTGGAGCGGTCTGGTGTAGAAGCGGTTCTGAGAGGAGCAGTTTCACCAGTGAAAGATTTCATAAGTGCGGTCTCAAGGTTGGAACTGCAATGCAGTTTGCATGGAGCGGTTCACAATGCGGCTTGCACTTAGGAGTTCAGAAGCGGTTTCAGACTAAAGATTACACAGAGCAATTGCTAGGAGCGGTTTGCTTGGTGCGGTTTTGATGAAGCGGTCTGAACTTTTGAACTGCATCCTCAAATCCAAAGAGTCTTGTGCCAGTCTTCAAGCCTAATTTATCCTATTCTATCAAATGGACTTAGCTAAAAAATTGAAGTCTAAGCTTCATTACATATGGGCCTAAAGTCCTTAAAATAGAGAGGAGGTTATAGTATCAATCAAATCTTAAGCTAATATAGGAGGGTTAAATAATGCATACCCAACATTTTCCACTATCATCCTCCATTTACACCCTTGTGATTCAAAAATGCATTTCAATTCCATGGATACTTCTAATTTGTGAATAAATGTTCATTCTTTTTATTTGTACGTTTTAAGCAACACAGTCATTTTCACAAAATCACTCTAAAGAGTGAAGCTTTTTATTGCACCAAGCTTATGATCCAAGATTCATCCTTCTAATATACTTTTCTTGATCAACTCCTTTTTATGTTATATTAGTTTATTGTCTCAAAATTGCTCCTTTGAAACATCCCCTAAATACTTCTTTCTAGTGATTTTTAAGGATATGAAAAATATGAATAGAAAGCTAGAGGCAATCTTCAAAGGCATAAGCATGCTACAATAAATTTTTTGAGGGATCATTCTCGTTGTTTTATCCTTTGCATTCTTTTCTCCCTCTCCATTTTTTTCATCCTAATCTTGCCTGAGGACAAGCAAGAGCTTAGTGTGGGGGAGTTTGATAAGTGCTATTATATAGTCATTTATCCCATCATTTATCAATCTTTTCCTTAGTTTTAGTATCATTTAGTTTGCATTTAGGTTATTTAAAGTTTCTTTTGTCATATATCTTCAATTTTATGCTTTTGGTATATTTTATACTCTTAGACATGTTTTAGAGTCAATTTATGATCAAATGGGAGCCTTGGAAATAATCAAGTGTCAAAGTCATGGAAGGGGAAGACCAAATCAAAGCAAACAGGCAAAATTCCAGCCAGAGCAATCGTGCTCTTTGCCTAGGAGCAGCCGTGCGCTTGGCCCAGGCCAATTTTGGCCCCAAAACCTGGAGTGGCCGAGGCTTGAAAAGAGGAGTGGCCGAGCAATCCTGGCCAGAGCGGCCGTGCAGCCAAAGGTGGAGCGGCCGTGCACAATGCCCATTTCAAACCAAAAAATGGCGCCTAGGGGGCACGGCCGTGCAGTTCTCTTAGCCCGGCCGTGCAAATGGAGTCTGCATAATTAAAAGACACCATTTGAAGGAACCACTTTGAAGAGTCTCCTCCATATCTATATATAGGCCATTTGTAATCAGTCTAAAAATAGCAGATCATATCAGAAAATAGCATACCAGAGTTTAGAATACATTATACACAATTCCTTATCATTAGTTTCAAAGATTTTGAAGATTCAACTGTTCATTGTTCTTGAAGTATTTTTGGAAGGAAGCAATAAAAGTTCAAGAGTTATTTCCAGCCATCATCTCTTTACAATCATAAGTCCTTCTTATCTTTATCTTTTATTATTGCTTATGCTTGATTATTTATAATGGCTAGTGAGTAATCCCCCATATTCTTGGGGTTGGAAACTCAAAATGCCTTTTGTTCATCATCTCAAATAAAAAGTCTTGTCATCTATCTTCATCTAAACAATTTCTTTATATCAATCTCAAAATGACTTACATTTTGGAGATGTCCAACTTGTATGATTCAGTCAATCGAGAGAAGTACCTAGCGGAGAATCTCGATTGACGGAACCATATAAAGGAACTAGGTTTCATTGATCACGAGAGTAGTTCAATGGCCTAGGGATGTTTCTTGAATGGAACGTACGTTGATTTGCGAACTTTAATGGATCCTTGCTAATTATGATCCATCGAGAGATAGGGCATAATTAGTGAAGGGTACAACACTACTTGCATGATCGTGAGAAGTAGTGTAAGCCTAACGTACCATTCTTGATTTTTATGAAAATCTATATTTTCAAAGACATGACTATATGATGAATATTTGGCTAAAAGATTTCCAATCCCGAGAATGCTTCGTTTATAAGAGTTTTCTTAAAGTATTTTTCTGCGTATGTTCTATTCTTTTCTTGAATCAACCTATATTTCTCCCAATCTCTTTTATATTTGTAGTAAAAATAATTTCATCCCAAAGTAAACCCTGTCCTTATGGGATCGACTCGTATTTGCACCCGCTATATTTCAATAGCCCGTGCGCTTGCGGAATTTAAATAAACCGTTAGGTTTCGACTGAACAAGTTTTTGGCGCCGTTGCCGAGGACAACTGTTTACTTTTTGTTTTTGTCTTTACTACATAATTTTGTTTTTTATTTATTTTGTTTTAGTTTTACTTCCGATAATCTGTTACGTTTAATCTCCTTTGTTGAGTCTTCTTATAGTGTATGAAACGGGCTCGGACCTTCTTTGATAACTTTGATTCGGAACCCGAAAGAACCTTTCACGAGATACTGAGAAAACTCAAGGAGACATTAAACCAACACATGGCGGAAGGAGAGCCACAAACACCTGCTAGGACCCTACGGGACTTTGTGAATCCAAGTACCCCGGGAACTAGATCCCCCATTGTTGTGCCGAATGCCAACGCGGCCAACTTTGAGATTAAACCGTAGCTTTTGCTTATGGTTATGAACAACCAATACAGCGACACTGATTTCGAAGACCCTCATCTCCACATCCAAACATTCTTGGAGTACCGTGACACCACTCGTATCCAGAATGTCACACTGGAAGCAATACGAATGCACCTTTTTCCTTTCTTTCTTTCTTAAGGATAAGACGAAGCAATGGTTGAAATCGGTCCCTCAAAACTCTTTAACTACATGGGACCAAGTTCAAGAAGCATTCCTTGGACATTTTTTCCCACCGAGCAAAACAACCCAAATTCGCACGAAGATCACTAACTCTTGTCAAATAGGAAGTGAGACTTTGTACGACGCATGGGAGCAGTTCAAGGAGCTTCTTAGGATGTGCCCCCACCACGGGCTCGAAAAATGGTTAATTGTTCACACCTTCTACAACGGTCTCATATTAAAGACGAGAGAAATAATTGATGTCGCTGCAGGAGGAGCATTGATGAACAAAGGAGTCGATGAGGCATACGACCTCATTGAGAATATTGCATTGAACCACTATCAGTTGTCAAACGAGAGGGAGCAACAGCATGGTACGCCTGGTAAGTATAATGTTGATGCAGTTACTCTTCTCTCTTCTAAGGTTGACATGATTTTAAAGAAATTTGAAAATCTTAATGTCAATCTTTATCATTAGTTCCAAAGATTTTGAAGATTCAAGTGTTCATTGTTCTTGAAGTATTTTTGGAAGGATGCAATAAAAGTTCAAGAGTTATTTCCAGCCATCATCTCTTTACAATCATAAGTCCTTCTTCTCTTTATCTTTTATTATTGCTTATGCTTGCTTGTTTATAATGGCTAGTGAGTAATCTCCCATATTCTTGGGGTTGAAAACTCAAAATGCCTTTTGTTCATCATCTCAAATAAAAAGTCTTGTCATCTACCTTCATCTAAACAATTTCTTTATATCAATCTCAAAAATGACTTACATTTTGGACACGTCCAACTTGTATGATTCAGTCAATCGAGAGAAGTACCTAGCGAAGAATCTTGATTGACGGAACCATATAAAGAAAGTAGGTTTCATTGATCACGAGAGTAGTTCAATGGCCTAGGGATGTTCCTTGAATGGAAAGTACGTTAATTTGCGAACTTTAATGGATCCTTGCTAATTATGGGCCATCGAGAGATAGGGCATAATTAGTGAATGGTACAACACTACTTGCTTGATTGTGAGATGTAGTGTAAGCCTAACGTACCATCCTTGATTTTTATGAAAATCTATATTCTCAACGACATGACTATATGATGAATATTTGGCTAAATGATTTCCAATCTCGAGAATGCTTCGTTTATAAGAGTTTTCTTAAAGTATTTTTCTGCGTATGTTCTATTCTTTTCTTGAATCAACCTACATTTCTACCAATCTCTTTTATATTTGTAGAAAAAACAATTTCATCCCAAAGTAAACCCTATCCTTGTGGGATCGACTTGTACTTGCACCCGCTATATTTCAATAGCCCGTGCGCTTGCCGAATTTAAATAAACCGTTAGGTTTCGATCGAACAATTCTCCTCTGTTATTTTGGCTAAGGCTTTAGCTTCAATCATTTGGAGAAGTAGTCGACTGCCACGATCACATATTTGCAATTACCTCGGGCGGTGGGAAGGGTTCGATGATGTCGATTTCCCACATGTCGAATGGCCATGTAGGTATTATGCAAGTCTGCTCCACTGCTGGAAGTCTAGGGATGTCATAGTATCTCTGGCACTTATCACACTTTCTTGCGTAGGCTTGCGCGTCATCTCTCAGGTTTGGCCAATAGTAACCTAGTGTAATGATTTTGTCGGCTAAGGTTCTAGTCCCCGGGTGACCACCACAAATGCCATCGTGGACTTCAGCCAAGAGGTTTTCTATTTCCTTAGGATAGACACACCTCAGTAGGGGCTTTGTGAATGACCTTCTATATAGAATTTCGTTCATAACTGTGAATCTTACTAATTTTTTCTTGACAAGCCTGGCACGTGCTTCATCTTTCGGGAGTTGGTTCTTGTCAATGAAATCCATGTAGTCATCTATCCAACACCTCTCCTCATCATCTAGAAGCATTACTTGTAGTCTCTCGTAGGCAGGTTCTTCAGCAAAGACTATGAGTGGGTTAGAATTAGGATCTGCCACATCAATAGTTGCTAATTTAGATAGAACATCTGCCACTTGATTGTCTTCCCTTCCTATCTGACTTATTTCAAAAAAACTCTAATTTTTTTCGTCATTTCTAGGACCAGGTCTTTATATTTTGTAATTACAGGATGTTGTGTACTATACTCCCCCTTTATCTGCTCGACTACGAGCTGGATTCACAGAAAGCAGTGACTTTGGTTGCTCCATAGAAGGAAGCCAACTCAATGCAAAATATCAGGGTCTCGTACTCCGCTTGATTGTTGAAAGCAGGGAAGTTGAATCTGATTATATCTTGGATGTTGTGCTCCCCATCGGTACTTGCTAGCACAATTCCAGCTCCACTTCTCTCCTTAGTGGCTGAGCCATCTGTGTATATGACCCAACAGTTGGATGGGAGCTCGATGGTCGATTCTTCCCCCTGCGGGTTTTTTGCGCTTACGGGAGATGGGGTCGTGCTCACCTATGAAGGCGGTTTCAACCATGAAATCGACCATAGGCTGTGCTAGGATTGTCTTCCTAGGTTGGTATGTGATGTCAAACTCAGTGAGTTTGATATACCAATTAAGGAGACGTCCTGAGTAATCCAACTTATGCAAGTTTTTCTTAAAGGGCGCATTAGTATACAAAGTGATGGGGTGTGCAGAAAAGTATGCTCGTAGTTTTCTTGTCGCTATGACTAGGGCGTAGACTATCTTTTCTGTATTGAAGTATCTGCTCTCCACATCTGATAATGCTTTGGAGACATAATATATTGGCTTCTGTGTGGCTCCTTCATTCCGGACTAGTACCGCAGCTATTGCGTTGTCCGTGGCTGCTAGGAAGACATATAGAATCTCTCCAGTAATCGGGATACTCAACAAAGGAGGGGATCCCAAGCACTCCTTCAACTGTTTGAATGATTTTTAGCATTCAGATGTCCAGGAGAAGCTCTTGGCCTCCTTCAAGACTTTGAAGAATGGCAGCGATTTTTTTGTGGACTTTGCAATGAATCTTCGAAGTGCAGCTATCCTTCCATTTAACCTTTGAACCTCCTTGATGTTGGTAGGTTCCTTCATGTCAATCAAGGCTTTGATCTTATCCGAATTTTCTTCAATGCCTCTTTGTGATACCATAAAACATAGGAATTTTCCGCCAGTCATCCCGAATACACACTTACTTGGATTTAATTTCATGTTGTTGGCTGGCGGGTTGTTGAAAGTTTCCTCCAAGTCTGGGGCATGACTGCCAATCTTAGTCTTGATGACCATTTCATCTATATAGGCCTTCATGTTATGGCCTATCTTCTCCCTAAAGACTTTATTAACCATGCGCTGGTAGGTCGCGTCTACATTTTTGAGCCCAAAGGGCATCATAGTGTAACACTAAATCCCTCCATCTGCCTGGAAAGATTATTTTTCAATATCTTCCTTATCTATTTTTATTTGGTGATAACCACAATAGGCATCTAGGAATCTGAGTGTTTTATGTCCAGCAATGCAGTCTACCAGCTTGTCAATTTTGGGGAGAGGGTAACTGTCTTTCGGGCAGGCTTTTTGAGATCTGTGAAGTCGACACACATTTGCCACTTCTCGTTATGTTTCTTGACCATCACAACATTGGCCAACCAAACAGGGTAGATTGCTTCCCTGATAATTCTATCACTTAGCAATTTTTGCACCTCTTCTTTGATAGCATCTTCCTTATCATTTGCAAAAATTCTCCTTATCTGCTTGATAGGTCTAGCAGACGGGTCAACCTCCAACTTGTGCAGAGCTATCTCTTCCTTGATTCCTCTCATATATTCGACCTTACAGGCAAATACATCAAGATTATTTCTTAGGAGTGTGATGATTTCTTCCCTGTCTTCTGGGGAGAGCTGACTCCCGATTTTATTTTTTGATCTGGATAGTCGGGGTTGAGTGTGATTTCCTCCAATTCATCTACGGGCTCCATTTATGGACCATCTCGAAAATGCAAGGTTTCAATTATTATTTCTCTAAATCTTTTACCTTCTTCACCATTAATGTCAAGGTCTTCTATTTCCATCAATTTGTCGAAGTCCGGTAGCTCTCCTTGTCTCAAGTCAGGGTTGGCCCCTGAGTTCTTGCCGTTGATGAGATAAGGGGCTAAATTCGGGATGGACAGAACTGTGTCATTGTTTTCATGTATAGTTAGGATCATGAGGTCCTCGTCATCTGCTTCAAAAACCTGGTTGACCCTAGAACTGGTGCTGGTAGTCTTTACAGACTTAGAGATTTTCATATTTTCCTCAGGTGTGTCCACCTCCACCTTTCTAGATGTTTTTCTGCTCCTCATGACATGCTCCAAGAAGTCCTCGGGGGTCACCCTCACACATCCGACTCCAACACGCGTAGGGAACTTAACTCGTTGGTGAGGGACGGAGGCGACCATCCCTAGTTTGCCTTGACTTGGAATGCCGAGGATGGCATGGTAGTCACTTGCCAGATCCATGACAACGAATGTTACTGTAGCCTCTGCTCGTAAAGGATAATCACCCACTTCCAAAAATAAGTCAATTGTCCCCATGGCGCTGACTTTGTGGTTGGTGAAGCCTTCCAGTCTTCCAGAGTATGGCTCTAGCATGCTATCCTTTAGGTTCATTGTCTGGAAGGCAGAGTAATATAGAATATCTCGGGAGGCCCCCGAGTCAATAAGGAGTCTCTCAGACTCACAGTTGTCATTCCTCCCTTTGATCACCAATGGTTGTTCGCGAGCCGCGCGACTTCCGGCTAGTTAATTAGGAGAGAAGCTGATAACTTACTATTCCTTATGAATCCAAATGGGAATGTGATAGACTTTACTTAGTTCATGGATCTGGTCTTTTAATTTTTTATTAGAGACAACTTCCTCCCTTATAACTTGAAGTTTATCCCTATGAGGCATGTCCTCCCTTTCATCTTCCTTATCATCGTCGTCGCCCTCTTTTCGCATAACGTAGCGATCTAGCTTTCCCTCGTCTACCCATCTTTGAATCATTCTTTTGAGGGAGATACAATTTTCCGTGTCGTGTCCATGGTCCTTGTGAAAGGCACAGTACTTGGAGCTGTCACGGGTGTATTTAGTTCTTTCATCAAGCGGTCGAGGATTTGGCAAATTCACAAACTATATGATTTCTGTAATGGGTTTGGTGAGGGGGTAAAAACCTCGGCTTTTTCAGTAGCCCGAGTTCTATTTTTCCCTTTATAACCATTTCCATTTGAAGCCTAGTTGGTTCCAGCTGCCTCTGCTTCTGGTTTCTCAGACCTCTTCTTGCTTTTCTCTTCTGCCATAGCTATAGCATAAGCCACATTGTACAGATCTAATTTTGACTTGGGCTCTCTGGAAGAAAGTTCATAGATCAACTGCCCGGATCTCAATCCGGAGTTAAAGCAAACTATCACCTCCCGGTCAGTCAGGCTCTCCTCAACCTGGTCTGCCATGGTTCTGAATCGATTGTAATAAATTAGAGTGGTTTCATTCTTTCCTTTCTCAATGTTAGCAAGGTCAGTCAGTCTCTTCTTTCTCTTCCCAGCTGTAGCGAAGTGATCCAGAAATCTCCTTCTCATGATCTTCCAGCTGTCGATGCTTCCCTTATTTTGCTCATGGAACCAGGACAGGGCTGTTTCGGAGAAGGTACTTGCGAAGGCCTTGCAGCGTATATCATCTGATTTAGTGAGGAGGGCCATGGTGGATTCAAAATTTTGCACATGATCCCGTGCATCGGTGGTTTCCACATACTTATCGAAACTTGGGATTTTAAGAGCCGGATTGGGAGGTAGATCATTAATCCTTTGGGAGAAAGGACGAGTCGCACTGGTATCATCATCATCCACTTCCTTCTTTCCCATCTCCATTTCATCTAGTCTCCTTTTCAAGAGTAGAATTTCTCGTGCATCAATCCCCGAGCTAACATGAGAGCTACGGTGGGTCCTTTCCTTGTTTCAGTCCCCATTCACCTTAATATGTAACAAGTGTTCTTGGTGATTGTTTCCATATCCAGATGGTGCTTTGTTCCTTCTTGGTTCCAATTCTGAATAGGGAGGAGTCCTGTGACAGGGAGGGTTCCTCGGCTGAAGAGGGCTCCTATGACGAGGAGGGCTCCTGTGCCGAGGAGAGGGGTTACGACGAGAAGGGGATTTTTGCATAGCCTGACTAAGCCTTGCTCTCAAGTCAGCAAAATCAACCTCCTATTCCCTTGGGTGGTTCAAATGACTTCTCAAGTTTACCTCATTTCTTATGTTATCATGTCCAGGTGCCTTATGACGAGTAGGAACATATTGGGGGTTTTGCCTTTATCTACCAGAGATGCCATGGTGAGGGGGATGTTGGCCACGAGGAAGATTTTCTCTATTCCCCTAACTACCACGCCTGTTAACCTGACTCTGCCCTCCAAGGGAATTTCCAATCCTCGTAGGCCTTATAAATTCAGTCAGAGAATGTTCGGGATCTAATTGTAACAAGGCATTTTGCGTTTTATAAATGCGTTGCAAAGTTTCCATCTGTTGATGCAGTAGAGTTCTGCGGTCAACCTGTGGGGGGGGGGAACCCCAGTTCCTCCCTGGAAAGCATTCCTCGTCGTCTGGCTGCCTCTACGACAACGACGAGGAGAGTTTGGCAGCGTTCCCTCGGTTACGGGCTGTCCCCTATAACACAGATTCATTCCTAGGGGCGGCATCCCATCAATCAATGGTTGAGGAGGAGGCAGTTCCCCATTGGGAAAAGGAAAATTATTCCTAGTGTTGCCATGAGTCTCCTGCATATGAGTATTATCCGGATCAGGAGTAACACTAACATTATGTCCGTCTTCCATTAAGATTAGGAGAGTAGAGCATAATTTTTCAAGCTATTCAATGGGTGTTTCAAATCGCTTCCCGCTAATGAAACCAAACTGATGATGCCAAAAATGTTCGGATCTTTCCAAATCCAGCGGCAGGTCGTATCCTGGATGATTGAACAGCCTGAAAAATATGAACAAACACGTAAACTAAGCCGGGGTTTCACCGGCGAATGCCCTCCGGCGTGAGAGTACGTATTTGTGTTTTAGAGAGAGAAATCAATTGACAAGAGTTTAGAGTCAAAAGATTGATTACCCAAATAATGTGAATTATGGCCTGTTTATATAGGCATATCATAGTAGAGTCCTTGTTGGATAAGAAAGCGTGTGAGATAAGATTATAATAATAGGGAGATTATAAATGTTCACATTCCTTATTTGAGTATGATTGGTTAATAGCAATCTGCACGTGCACCTTTGAGGTGTGCTCCTCGTTATAAGTAGCCAGGTCGGCTTGGGTTGACGCCGGTGAAGTGGAGAATAAGGATGGGGAAGCCTATTTCCTTGTTATATGGAAACCGATGAGGTCTCCTCGTTTTCAAAGGAGGCATTGCTCGACTTTGTTGGATGTCTTGCTCGGCATGTGTAGTTGATGGGCCTTGGTCATTATTCGCTCTACTATTTATAGATCGACATAGTGGGAATGACGAGTAAGTAAGACGAGCAAAGGTAGGAAAAGCACACTCCCTTTGTCGTAATTGGGTCTTGTATGGACTATTATTTTGGGCCCAATCCATTGAATATTGCGCGATCACGAATACACGTTCATACGTCGGTTTATACCGTTCAATAAATATAATAATTAAAGTGATTTTGATCCTGTATTCGCTCACCCCATATGAAACAATGAGTTAGTGGGACATTATCCACAGCCCTCATATTCACTGCACGCCCACCGTCTCACCAAAAATCCCATTCTCTTTTTTCCATATGGGTCGGTTTTTCATTATTCAATAACCACCCAAAAAGTTAACTTCCCATTAACAAAAATATAAAATAAAAATAATAATAATAATAATCCTACTATAAAAAAGAAAACTGACTTCTTATTTCTCACTTGTCAGTTTAACTTCAACATCTTCAACTGCAGTTTTTTCTCGCAAGTTGATGTTCATATTTGCATGCCTAAAAGTGGTCACAACACAAACCTAAAATAAGTCTCTTATATTTAGCCATTTCTTTCAACTTCCCTAGTTGCCCTTCACTCTATATACATTCACCCCCCCTACCTACACACTCTAATTCAACCCAAATTTGACTTCCCTTCTCCCATATTGCCTATAAATCCTTAACTAAAACAAACTACCTTAGCCCATCATGGAACTTTTATACAAGGTTTTCCTCTTCTTTTCCATCATTTCCTTGTATTTTTCACATAGTTTAGTTCATTCTAGGCTCACGAACTCCCGACGACTCTCTCAAATCTCACTGCCACCTTCCCCCGCTCCGGAAGCCGCTACTTTCCCCCCCTCGGATGTTCAAAATTCCTCGAAAAACACTCCTCAAATCTTCAATGTCATGTCTTTTGGCGCTGTCGGGGATGGTGTCTCCGACGATACACAAGCATTCAAGATGGCTTGGGATTCCGCCTGCGTAAATGATTCTGCAGTCATCCTAGTCCCTAAGCATTACACTTTCTTGATACAATCAGCCATTTTCACCGGACCTTGTAAAAGCAGCCTTGTTTTTCAGGTACTAGAAACATCAAACTCCGGCCCAAAATGAATGTACAAAAATATTTCAAATTTGACAAAAAAAAAAAAAATCGAACATTTATTTGGGACAGAGGGAGTAGTAGTTAAACTCGAAATGTAATGTTTTGATTGTGTGTGTGTGTTTTTTTTTCTTGATGTTGTAAAGCTCGATGGAACTGTAATGCCACCTGATGGACCGGATGCATGGCCGACCAGCAACAGCAAGAGACAGTGGCTGGTGTTTTATAGAGTCAATGGATTGTCGATGCTAGGCGGCGGTTTAGTAGATGGTAGAGGAGAAAAATGGTGGAGCCTTCCCTGCAAACCTCACCATGTAAATAAACCCCTCCTCTTTTAATACAAATTATATTTTAGATTTTATTTTACTGATTTGTTTTACTATAAACAGGGTCCAAATGGAACAACTCTGCCTGGCCCCTGTGACAGCCCTGTTGTAAGTCTAAGCATAACACATTGTCTTTCTAAATTTGACTTTTTTTTTTTTTTTTTGAGATTAATTTCATTCTGATTTGTTTTGCAGGCTATAAGGTTCTTCATGAGCTCAAATTTGACAGTTAAAGGATTTAAAATAAAGAACAGCCCCCAGTTCCATTTTCGGTTTGATGGTTGTCAGAATGTACATATAGATTCACTCTTTATAAAATCGCCTTCCGAAAGTCCAAACACAGATGGGATTCATATAGAGAACACAAACGACGTTAAAATATATAATTCTGTTGTTTCAAATGGTGAATATTCAAACCCTTTTAATTTCAATTTCATTTCCAGTTTCGGTTAATTAACTTCATTCTATCTGAATTATGTAGGCGATGATTGTGTATCCATTGGAGCTGGTACTTATAATGTTGATATAAGGAACATAACTTGTGGTCCTAGCCATGGGATAAGGTATCTTCATTGCTCAAATGCTCGAAATCATGTAAAGAAATACTCCCTACGTCCCAAAAAGTTTAAATCTTCTTTTCTTTTTATCAGCATTGGGAGCCTCGGGATTCGCAATTCTCGTGCTTGTGTTTCCAACATAACGGTAACGGATTCTGTCATCAAGCACTCTGACAACGGGGTTCGGATCAAGACATGGCAAGGAGGATCAGGGGCAGTATCGAACATTAACTTCAACAACATTCACATGGACAATGTTCGAAACCCTATAATCATAGACCAATACTACTGCCAAACAAAAAGTTGTCTTAATCAAACATCTGCAGTATACATTTCCGATATAATCTACGAAAACATAAGGGGGACATATGACGTGCGGAGCCCACCCATGCATTTAGCTTGCAGCGACAGCATACCATGCACAAATCTAACGTTTTCTGGGGTGGAATTGCTTCCTTCTAAGGGACGGACTATTTTAAGTCCGTTTTGTTGGAACGCATACGGGGATTTGAACACGATTACTATTCCACCTGTTTTTTGCTTGATGGAGGGGCAACCGCGGTCATTGCCACAAACCGATATTGGTCAATGTTGACCAAGTTTATTGGAAATGTATTATGATTTGTAATATATGTAGAGATGAATGTTATATAGTTGTATCAAATCTAACTACAGCATAAGATGCTTAGTTCCCTAGCTTAAAGGAAATAGTTGAAAAAAGTGTTTACTTTGTTGTTCCTACTTAAAATACACACTGTATGTGGAAAAGGGTTGTCAAAGAATTATCGATCTAATGCTTTTATCAACATTAAAAATTAAGCCATCTGTTTATAAGCCAGCAATCATTTGTTAATATATGTAAAACCTGAAGTAAAATAGCTCTAGCTTAGCTCGAGAATTTTCTATTATAATATAATACCTAAATCTAGTTTAAAGGCGGATTTTTTTTATATAGTGTCATTTTTTCTCAATATAAATTGGAAGGGGTAAAATAGTAATTTAACAGTAAAGAGCAATATACTCCTTCCGTCCCAATAATTAGTTCACCATTTTGGTCTCGGCAGGCAAATTAAGGATAGAGAAAATGTTGTGAGTGTAATAGTAAAATAGGAGAGAGAATGAGCGGAGAAAATAGTAAATTTGAAAAGTGTTGTGAGTGTAATAGTGAAATAGGAGAGATAATGAGTGGATAAAATAGTAAAGATTCTTTGCCAAAAAAGGAAAGGTGAAGCTTCTAATGGGACGCCATTTTGGATAAAAAGTGAAGTTATTAATGGGTCGGAGGGAGTATATAATAACAAATTGGTACAATTCAAAAATGAAAGGGGGTAATTGCCCCTTTCCACATGTCTGGCTCCGCCAATGGCTCAAGGCATCAGGAGCAAGGACATCATGTAAACATTTTAAATTTTTTATAGTAAGGTATCAGGAACAAGTGCAGATCGGGTAAACTTTTCAATACGAAAGGTCAGATATTTAATCCCATCATTTCACTTCCTTCCTAAGCGTCACTGTTGTAATAAATAGTAAATTATCAACTAATAAAAATACATTTCTATTAAAAAAAATTAACCAAAACACACTAAGGGATAATGTGGACAGAGAGGTAACTTTTCACTTGCAAGATCAACTCTCTTTTTTGCAAAGGAGAAATGGCGGCAATAGAGAATGCGAATTTGTGTGTGTATTTGTTTGGTAACGCATACGCTTCGCGTGTTGTATTTCATTTTCGGGTCTCTATCTTTGTATGTGAAAAAGTTACAAGTTGTTTGATTGTGACTTGGGAGTAGACATGTGTGTAGAGTGGTCATGCAATGACCATGAAGAAAGACAAGATTCAGAATTATGAAGTAAAAATGAATACTCCCTCAGTCCCAGGAAATGGTTCACCATTTTTGATTTGGCACGCAAATTATGGAAATGGGTGTGAAGAAAAAATGTTGTGAGTGTAATTTGAAAATAGGAGAGAGAATTAGGGGAGGAAATAGTAAATTTAAAAAGTGTTACGAGTGTAATAGTGAATTAGGAGAGAGAATGAGTGGAGGAAATAGTGAGTGGGTATAATAGAATATTAATAAAATTTATTCATTTTAGGAAATGTGAAGCTTCAAATGGAATGCCATTTTGGATAAAAAGTGAAACATTTTCTGGGAGGAGGGAGTATTATTCAACATGATGTTCAAGTGGTCACTAGGAACTTTGTCAATTGGTCAAAACAGAAGCCGGGGAGAAATTATCCGGTGGGATTATGATGCATAAATCCATCCGGCTTTGCGGTGTTAAAAGATAGTCATTGATTTGTGTCATAACTATCCCTATCTCTCTCTAAAGATTAGAGGTTAACTTATTTGATTGGCTGTTGATTACACGTAACCATATACTCCCTCCGTTCAATTACTTACTTCATACTTTCTATTTTAGGCGTTCAAATACATACTTCACACTTTATTTTTTACCTAAAAGGGAAAGTTTATATCATTAAAATATTAACCCTACCCTACTCATTCTCTCTCCTACATTATTTTAATACTCACAACACCATTATAATTTACTATTCTCTCCACTCATTCTCTCTCCTATTTTACTTTCACACTCACTACACTTTCAATATAATACTCCCTCCTTAATTTACGTGAGTACAGTAACTGTGAAGTAACAAATTGAACGGAGGAAGTATAAATAAGATATCGCAACATGTCAACCGATTCCACATAAGGAATTAGAAGATTTTGGGCATAAGTTGCAAAAGTGCATGACACAACCCTAAATAGTAGGTGTTAGTATGGGTAACACGCTTATGGGATGGGTACAAACTTATAGGATGGAAGATGACTAAAAATGGGGTTTCAGTCGGATTGGATTTACATGGAGCACTACAATACTTTGTTATTCTTTTTTTTTTTTTTTTTTTAATTATCCAGGTTCCCAGCCTTCGCCGGATCAATCCCTGGACCACCAGTCTGCGGCCCTCGGTATCTTTGGCGGAGGTAAATCGCGGTATATGTCCGAGGCAGCCAGGGTGGCAGCACCCCTTATACTCCTGGCCCCAAGGGAGCCCTCCTACAACGCGACAGTTGAACTCCCCACACTGAGGTTGCAAGCCCAACAATGCTGCTTCCTTAACTGGACGGATGTGCACCGGGGGACTCCAAGGCTCCTGAAACCCAATGGAAGAATTAAATCCACAAGATCCCCCCAGGGGGAGATCGAACCCCCGACCTCCCCGTAGGAAAGCCAGCCATGATTTCACTTGGCCAGGAGACCGTTGGTACCTTGTTATTCTCTTTACTTATATGAGAGTGAGAGTGAGACTCCCCGTAGGAAAGCCGGCCATGATTTCACTTGGCCAGGAGACCGTTGGTACCTTGTTATTCTCTTTACTTATATGAGAGAGAGAGAGAGAGAGAGAGAGAGAGAGAGTGTTTGGTAATGATATGGGAAAGGGCAGCCGAAATAACAAGGGGTTTACAGCGTGCGGTCCCAAAGGATAATAACTTAGTTACTTATGGATAAAATATTGGCCAACGGACCCTAGGGCCCCTGAGCCCAGATTAAAGCCCAATTTAAACCATGTGAGATACTTATTTTCCTAGACACCCCTCACTTGAAAAAACTTAAACTCCTTTCAGCCCGTCTCTCTCTCCTCCAGCTGGCTCTCTTTTTTTTTTCCCCCAAAAACTTTAATCTACAATATATTAAGATCTAGAAGTCGAAAAAAAAAATCTGAGACCACCGTTTTACTCGTATCGTCGAGACGAATCAAACTAGTAGTACTAACATATATTTTGATGCAAATTAATGAGATTATTAAACTTGTATATTAAACTTTACGTTCTTAGTTAATGCAAATTAGTTGGTATTTTGGGGTCTAGGTCTAATCTGCCTGCTATCAATCATAGCCCAAGAGCTACTGCATATGCAATAGTTACAAGCTGAAGCGTAAAAGGAAAAAGCAGTAAGCTGAAGCATAAAAAGGAAAAAGTCTTATAAGTTACTTATAAGACTTATTAATAAGTCTTATATGTAACATATAAGACTTTTTTAAAAAAAAATTATAAGTAACTTATAAGACTTTTTAAAAAGTCTTATACGTTACTTATAAGACCTATTTGAACATTGAAAACTTTGTTGTAAAAAAGTCTTATAAGTAGTAACTTATAAGACTTTTTTTAATAAGTCTTTTTACTTATAAGACTTTTTAAAAAGTCTTATAAGTTACTTATAAGACCTATTTTGAACAAAAAAAGTCTTATAAGTAACATATAAGACTTTTTAAAAAGTCTTTTTAAAAAGTCTTATAAGTAACATATAAGACTTTTTAAAAAGTCTTATAAGTGTAACTTATAAGACTTTTTAAAAGTCTTATAAGTTAGTTATAAGACCTATTTGAACATTGAAAATTGTGTTGTAAAAAAGTCTTATAAGTGTAACTTATAAGACTTTTTAAAAGTCTTATAAGTTAGTTATAAGACCTATTTGAACATTGAAAATTGTGTTGTAAAAAAGTCTTATAAGTAACTTATAAGACTTTTTAAAAAGTCTTATAAGTTAGTTATAAGACCTATTTGAACATTGAAAATTGTGTTGTAAAAAAGTCTTATAAGTAACATATAAGACTTTTTAAAAAGTCTTATAAGTTAGTTATAAGACCTATTTGAACATGAAAATTGAATTCCTTCCCTAAACGTACAGAGAACAACAGTCTAAGAAAATGCTCAAGAATCATCAAAAGTTTTATCAAGTCCAGTCAACCAAAGCCATTTTCACTACTATCTTCTCTCTCTACCTAATCTAACTTTTTCAAAAACCTCGTTTTCACTTTTGCTTCTTGAGCTGAATCCGAGCCTCAACCAAAGCCATTTTCACTTCCTCATTTTCCGAACTTTCTTGAATCAAAACCAAATACCAGATTGACCAAATAAAACCAAATACCAGACACAATTGACCACCCATACGCAATGGTGATCCATCTTGAGAACACATCTTTGGCCTGCAAGAAATATAAAATGGAAATGTGAATATTACCAGTTGTTACCTCCGGTGACCAACAGAATTGTTGCTGCCAACTGAAATCGGAGCCGGGTAGCGAGATGCGAAACATCGAAGACATTTTAATAGCATAACGAGTAAAAATATGGCTTACAAACAGAACATTTATGGTTATATTATGAAATTAATCATGCTTAGATCATTGATTCAATCTCGATTTGATACAGAACAACCATCAAATTCATTGATTCGTTACAGAACAACAATCAAAATCCTAAAACTAGCACCTCGCTAACGACAAAATCAACCGATTCATCAGGTCCCAAGATCAAATAACTCTGAAATTGCTAAATCAAAAGTATACCTAGTGTTATGATACAAAATCTACCATTTCAATTATCCAAAAATTAATTTACTAAATTGAATTCATTGGAAACTCTAAAGATCAAATCTATTTGACCTAACAATCAGAATCAGAGCAATTGAAGAGTAATATACTTGAATTCAACAATAAAATCAATCAAATAAACAAACCCCACTTCAATTCTTTGTCAAAAACATTTATAAAATCGATTACGAGTAAACGAAATGAATGTATACCCCTTCATCCTTTGAAGGGGAAAGGAGTTAGAGAGAGAAAGAGAGAGTATGTGTGTGTGTCGGAATCGGAGAAGATCCGTAGAAGCGCACGCCGGCGACGAAGGTGGAAGGGCGACGATGGCGACGAAGGTGAAAGGGCGACGCCGGAGACGAAGGTGAAAGGGGAAAGTTAGAGAGAGAAAGAGAAAGAGAAAGTGAAAGAGAGTATCTGTGTGTGTGTGTGCGTGCGTGTGTCTTGAATTTGAACGAGGGGTGTATGTGGAATTATGATATTAAGATAACTCCCTAATTGAGATTTTCAAAAATATTTTCTTTAAATGGAATAAAATCTGGGCAAGGGCAAGGGGGTGTTAGGGGAATTTTTCCTAAAATATTTGGACTAAATAATTTTTTTTTTGTTGTTAATAACATTTAAATTTCTATTATACCCCACCCCACCTTGAAACTTGTTTCAACTAATTTATTAGTGGTTTGTTGTATGAAGTAGCGTTGAAATAGGAATAATAAATAGGGATAATCTTGACACTTTAATCATTAATAATTGGTAATAATTGTTTTTTTTAAAATATATAAAAATGAGTTGGTCTTATAAAAAATGCGTTTTTTCCGGCACTTAGAAAAAACATGTTTTGTGTTTCCCCGTTGGTGTCAGTGCCAGTTAAACAAAGTGCCAGTGTGATAAAGTGCCAGTGCATGTGTGACAAAGTGCCGGTGAAAAAAGTGTCAGTACCAGTTTAACAAAATGCCAGTGTAAAATGACACTGACACTTTGTTAAACTGACACTAGCGCTTTTTACACGGGCACTTTTATATACATGAACTGGCACTCTTCACACTGGCACTCTGTTACACTAACACTGACACTTTATTACACTAACATTTTTGCTGGCTCTCAAAAACACAAGAACTGGCATTCAAAAACACATGCACTGGCACTCAAAAACACATACACTGGCACTCAAAAACACTGGTAATCATTTTTGCTGGCTCTCAAAAAACACAAGCACTGGCACTCAAAAACACAAGCATTGGCACTCCAAAACACACGAACTGGCACTCCAAAACACGTGAACTGGCACTCCAAAAACACATCACTGGCACTCAAAAACACAAACACTGGCACTCCAAAACACATAAACTGACACTCAAAAATACATGAACTGGCAATCCAAAACACAAACACCGGCAAGGACCAAAATGAGATCGGATCTGGTGGTCATAGGCTGAGTCATTCACAACCTGGCGTTTAGGGTGGGCCAGGACATGCCGGCGTTGGTCAAATTGAGATAATTCCTTGACCAGAGTAGCAATTGAACCCCAATAATCGTAATCGTAAAATCAACCCCGTAGTCGCAACAAAAACTAATTATTTTTTTTCATTTCATTTCATACGGAGTGGAGTATTGTTATTGTTAGGTACATTTGATGCGTGATCGGAACATCGTATCCATCGGAGGAGCAAGGTTCGTGTTTAGATCGATCGGAGAAAAGGAAGGAAGGGGCCGGAGGAACTAAAAATGGTGAAGGAGACGAAGTATGCTTGGGGTAAGCCCCACGTCCACTGAATCAGAGATTAAGAAAGATTATTACATCAAGGTATATCCTTCTTCCCCATCAATTGGGATAAGACGACGGGTGGTGTTTGCGTCTAGTGAGAGAGCAGAGAGAGAGAGAGAGCTGGTGTTATATACGATTGGAAAAATTCGTTTTTTCAATTGTTTAGAAAAAATGCATTTTTTACAAGTTTTTGGCTATGAAAATTAAAAGTGACAGATATTTTATTTTAAACCTTAAAACATATTAAAAATCTAAATATAACAGTTATTTTGAATCGAACAAAAACCTAGTAAAAACCATTAACCTTAGATTAGATGAGTATATATACAGGATCCTAAGAATATCCTTGACAGAACCATTGGAAATGGGAAGACTGTAAAAGCGAAGGTGAGGGGCCTACAGATTGATCGGAGATGGCCATTTTGGGCAGTGGTATGTGGGCGGCCTGCTCGGTCCGTGGCATGTCGTTTGTTTGGCCCGCATCCGTTCAGTTCATGGCTCGTTATTTGCTTGACCCGCTTCGTATACGACACGGGCCTGGATCAAGGAAGTCTGCACGGACGGGTCTTTGGCCCGCGAATCAGAAGATTCGTTTGGTCCGTGGCCCGTTTGGTCGGTTGCAGTGAGTTTCGCACAGACCTGTTTGTAAAATTAATAAAAAATAAATAAAGGGTAGTCCGCCCCCTCTTTCTTTTATATACCTTTTTGTAAAAAATATCACTAATAAAAAATGTCTAAAATATTATTTTCTAGTCAATAAAAATTAATAAAAAATAAAATAAAAGGTAGTCCATCCCTATTTTTTATTTTATATACTTTCATTTGTTTATTTTCATTTATCTTTTTTTATATACCTTTTTGTAATAAATATCAGTAATAAAAAAGTCTAAAATATTATTTTCTAGTCAATAAAAAATGTGATAAAAAATAAAAATAAATAAATGATAGTCCGTCCCTCTTTTCTTTTTTATACTTTCATTTAGTTAATTTTATTTTTTTTAATCTTTTTTTATATACCTATTTTTTAAAAAAATCAGTAATAAAATAAGTCTAAAAAATTATTTTCTAGTTAATAAAAAATTAATAAAAAATAAAATAAAAATAAAGGGTAGTCCGTCTCTCTTTTATTTTATATACTTTAATTTGCTTATTTTTTTTTATCTTTTTATATTCATTTTTGTAAAAAATATCAGTAATAAAAAAAATCTAAAATATTTTTTCCTAGTCAATAAAAAATTAATAAAAAAAAATAAAGGATAGTTCGTCCCTTTTTTCTTTTATATACTTTAAATTATTTATATTTTTCTATCTTTTTTTGTATACCTATTTGTAAAAAAAATCAGTAATAAAAAAAGTCTAAAATATTATTTTCTAGTCAATTAAAAATTAATAAAAATAAAAATAAATAAATGGTAGTCCGTCCATCTTTTCTTTTATATACTTTCATTTGTTTAGTTTTTTTAAATCTTTTTTATATACCTTTTTTTAAAAAAATATCAGTATTAAAAAAAGTCTAAAATATTATTTCCAAATCAATTAAAAATTAATAAAAAATAAAAATAAATAAATGGTAGTCCGTTCCTCTTTTCATTTATATACTTTAAATTATTTAGTTTTTTTTCTATCTTTTTTATATACCTTTTTGTAAAAAATATGAGTAATAAAAAAAGTCTTAAATATTATTTCCTAGTCAATAAAAAATTTATAAAAATAAATAAAGGATAGTCCGTCCCTCTTTTCTTTTATATACTTTAAATTGTTTGTTTTTTTCTATCTTTTTTATATACCTATTTGTAAAAAAAATCAGTAATAAAAAAATTCTAAAATATTATTTTCTAGTCAATAAAAAATTAATAAAAATAAATAAATAAAGGGTAGTCCGTCCCTCTTTTATTTATATACTTTCAATTGTTTAGTTTTTTTAAAAAATACATATTTGTAAAAATATAAGTAATAAAAAAGTCTAAAATATTATTTCCTTGTCAATAAAAAATTTTAAAAATAAAATAAAAATAAAGGGTAGTCCGTCCCTCTTTTATTTTATATACTTTCATTTGTTTAGTTTTTTCCTATCTTTTTTATATATAAAACAACTAATTTTCTTGTGTCTAAGTGATTTTATATTTTAAAAGCTTATTAAATACTAAATTACTTTTTATTTTTTTCATATTTTTTTTGATTTTTTTTAAATAAAAAAAATAGGAAAACCCGTTTGGCCCGTGGATCTTCAGATCCGGGCCAAACGGGCGGGCTTGGACAGTTCAAAATGGGACGGACCGAGCCGGATTTAGGTCTATTTCATTACACGGGCTGACGAACTTCAACACATCCCATCTGAGAATTAATCCGTACAGACCGGGCCGAGATGGCCGGCCAGTTTGACCATCACCATTACATATCTAACTTTAATTTCTACTCACATTTCAAAAACACGCACAAGGACTATATTGTTTTGGTCAAATTTCAACAAATATTTTTGATGATAAGAAAAATGACTAAAGTGATATGAATCAGGGTACAATGATTATCGGGTTGAATAGAAATGAACACGAGATATTTGTTGACTAGGGAAAGCCCTTGAACAACTTGTTAGCCGGCATAAAACCCCGGGAGGTTTTGGTACCTTCCTTGATCAAAAGTTTACTAAAGATTGAGATGATTATAGAGCTAAGAGCGTATGCAAGGGAGCTTAAGCTAGTGAAAAAACGTGTGTGCAAAATACAGTGTTTCTCCCTTTTTATACCTCAAATAACGGCTAAAATACAAGGAGAAAAATAAGCCTAGAATCTTGGAAAAGAGGTTGATCTTCGTTGAGATAACTTCGCCATTTTGTTGATGAAGGAGATAATGGTCCGTTGCTAGGTATTTGCATGGAGAGACGTCTTTGAATTGGTCTTCAATTACTTTGACACGTTCCCTGAAAAATAGGGTTAACGTAACAATAGTTCAACCTGCAAACGATCAAGATGTAATAGAACAACTCAAGTTGTTAGTACCAAGTTGTTATATGCAAGTTGAAACAAGTTGACTGAAAATGTAGGGCCTAACAATTGCCCCCAAACTTTTAAAATTTTCAGAATAAAGAATATAAAGGGACAAAAAATTTAAAAAGTTTGCCAAAAACGGATGTGATGCACGGCGGTTTTAAATGAAAAGGTTTTGATGGGACGGTTTGAGTATTTTCCAAAGCAAAGGTCATGATTGTTTCTTAGACTTCCAACCGCTTTCAACCTCTTTCTTAAATAAATTAGACTCCTCCCCCAACTCTCCCTTTCACAGAATCAAAAAGGTAACTTTCAAGGAGGTTTCTAGAGGAATAATCAAGGAAAGAAGCCGGAGAGAAAAATCAAGTAGAAATTTTCGGTGAGTTTCTCGTTTCCCTTTCAATTTCTCTTTGATTTCTTGCTCAAGTTGTAAAAATGGGAAGAAAAAAGGTGAGTATAATCGAAAGCGACGAAGGTTTGCCCGAGGGTTTCTTAACTCAAAACATGTTGAAAGAACCGGACAAAGAAAAATGTTTGATTCCTAAAGCCAACCTAGAAATTATTAAGAAAAACCACGCAATGCCATATGAAACCATCTTTTTCACCCACCCCGACTTGACCTCTGAATGCTATTCTCCCGATTGGGTGTGCTTTCCTTAATATCCTTTTGTTATTGGCCTAAAATTTCCCTTCCCAGACTTAATCACTAGGTTTTTTGCTTCCTCAAAACTCAACTATGCCCAAATCATGCCTCAAGGCTGGAGGTGCTTGCAAACCCTAGTTAGGTTAAATGAGGAGACTGGGTTGAAAGTTGGTTTAGAAGAATTCGCCTATACAACTGAAATAAGGGGATTTGGCCTTGGGAGATTTGGTTTTAGGGTTAAGACTGGTGGAGACCCTTTTTTGAAAGAGAACAGTGACCCTGCTGATAGAGGTTGGGGGAACAAATTTTTCTTTGCAAGGAGAAAAACCCTGGGTTAAGAGGAGGGTGTAATTTCCAAGTGGAGGTCTTAAGGTAGTGCAGATAATTTTTCTTACTCTATTAATGTTTCTTAACATCTTGATAGCTAACCACTTGAATTTCCTTTGGTTTAGTTGCTAAGCTGAGTGTGCTTTTTGCTCATAAAGATGAGACAGAGGAGAATGTGAAGAAAATCTATGAGTTGGATCCATTAATAAGGTCTTTCAAAGCATTCCCAGTCTTGTTTTCTGTAAATCCAGAAGAAGAACTTAACCCCGAAGAAACTCTACCAGATTCCATCAAGATGTCCACAGGTTTGACAAACCTCTTAAAGTTTTTTCCTATCTCCAATTTATTCTAGTCCTTTCAAGTTGTTTTAATACTATATCCCTTTGTCGCAGCTACTCGTTCTAAGACCTCTGTGAGCGTTGCGGACCTACTGGCTGAAGCTAAGGCAAAGAGGATTGTGAAGAAAAATAACAAGCCCCCAACTCCCCATTCTGCAGTATCTAGCTCTGAAGCAAATGCGTCCAAGAAGAAGGAGGAAACCAAGAAGAGGAAATTGACGGAGGCTGAAGCCACAGATGTGGGTGGTGATTTGAATGTGGAAAAGACAAGAGAGAAGTTTAAAGCTGCGATGACAGAGTTTATCGACAAGGTGAAATAAGGAGATTTTGAACCTTATTTCAAAGAATTCATAGGGAATTAACACTTCTTTTTCACAGGTTTCAGAGATTATGGTTCCTATTATGGATCAAGTCGATATTTTGAAGATCAAAGCGGCTAAATGTAGCCACGAAGCTGAAGAAAGAAAGAAAGAAGCCAAGATGTATGCTGATGAGGTGGAAAAACTGAAGAAAGCTAACGGGACTTTGAAGAAGGAGTTGGCAGCTGTTTATGCTGAGAAGGTGAAAGAGAATGAAGCACATGTGAAGGAGCTTGATGCATCAAAAGAAGATTTTAAGTTCAATGCCACCAAGACAGTGTTGGAGGCAAGGATCCAACTTATGGAGGAGTTCAGGAACGGCCAAGCTCCAACTTGGGATGTGGAGGAGGAGAAAAGAACTTTAGAATGTTTCATTGGTGAACCTGTAGATGGAGAAGAGGTAGACTCACCGGCCCTTGAAACTATTAACCAACTGGTTGAGGATGCTAACAACATTTGAGTACCACAGTGGTTACTCAAGCTGGAGAAAAGGATCAAGAGAAGGAAACAAACACAACACCAGCGGCAGCAGGCCAAAATGTTTAAATGATTTTAAAAGTTTTTAAGTAATTTGGAAGGAGGAGAAAACAAAAAAAAAATTCTTTTTTGCTTATTTGTCGTACCATCGCTGGTGGGCAACAAATGGGGGGTCTGTCCCCAAAACAAGTTTATTTTGGTATGTAATGGCTCATAATAGCCCAAACAATTTTATTTGGGGTACTAGGTTGGTCTAGTACTCCAAGCTTTCGGTTGGTTTTTAGGGATTTGTTGGCTTATCCAACTCGTCCTTTAGTTGCAAAATCTTTTGGGGACAGTTGAAGGTTTTATAGAAGTATTTTAAGCTTTTCAGAAATACTTGCTTGTTCAGTAGATAACATGTTGATGTTATAAACAGAAGGTAACATGATAATGTTACAACTAGTAGTCACAACTTGAATAAGTGTGAAATCGTGCGCCCAGGCGAAGGTGTCAAAACCTTAATTCGTTAGAAAAGGTGAAAATCTTTTAACCACATGTAAATTGTACCTTTGATCAGAGGTAACCGTTTGAAGAGATAGAACAAGTATCAGCCGTCCTGGCGTGTCAACATGTTCCATCCCTCTCCATCTTAGAGTTTCAACATGTTTGAGCCGTACTGGCGTGTCAACATGTTGAACTTCTTCATCCTAGGTCTAAACATATTGGATCCGTACTGGCGTGTTAACATGCTTAGACCTACTCCAACTTTAGGTCTCAACATGTTGGAGCCGTACTGGCGTGTTAACATGTTTGAGCCTACTCCGTTTGTTCGAGTTGTATACCTTCTGAAAACAAATTCATGTTAGGGTTGGGTGTTAGCGTAGCTAACACCCTCCGATCTTAAGTTAGTAAGGATTCTCAATAAAACTTGATAATTTGAAACATGTGAATGAATTTGACACAAAATAGATCATACGAGAAGTCTAGTTGTTAATAGCGGACTTACATAAAATAGAGCTTCATGGCATTAATGAATGGCATATCCAACTTCGGCTCGATGAGATATGGTCCTTCCCACTTGGGATCTAGTTTACCTGCATTCAGTTCTCTTGTATTTTGAAATACTTTTCTCAAAACTAAATCACCAACCTGGAATCTTCTTATTCTAATATTCTTGTTGTTGGACCTAGCAATCCGCTGTTGATAAGCTGCCATCCTTATCTTGGCTAAATCCCTGATCTCATCAATTGTATCTAAATCTTGGGTTAGTAAGAGATTATTTTCATTTTGAGTTAATAAACCATACCTTGCTGTTGGGATTGTCACCTCGACCGGGATTACAGCTTCCGCTCCAAATACCAAGGAATATGGAGTTCTACCTGTGGCCCCTTTTGTAGTGGTCCTGTCTGCCCAAAGTACAAGTGGTAACTCTTCAGCCCACTTTCCTTTCTTTTGATCTAGGCGTTTCTTCAAGTTATTCACAATCAACTTGTTGCTCGATTCAGCTTGACCATTGGCTTGAGGGTGGACAGGTGTGGACATGATCAACTTGATGCCCCAGCGAGCACAAAAATCTCTAGTTTTCTTACTCATGAATTGGGATCCATTATCACATATGATCTCTGATGGTACGCCAAACCTGCTAATAATATTTTTCTTTAAAAATGAAATTACCTCCTTGTCTCTCACTTACACATAGGCCTCTGCCTCGATCCATTTTGAGAAATAATCAGTCATTGCTAACATGAACACTTTGCCACCAGGGGCCTTAGGCAGCTTGCCCACAATATCCATGCCCTATTGCATGAAAGGCCAAGATGAGACAATAGAGTGCAGAGGTTCTGCAGGTTGATGCAAGATGTTGCTGTGTCTTTGACAGGCATCACACTTCTGTACATAGCTCATGGCATCTTGACGCATGGTTGGCCAGTAATAACCAGTCTTGAGGGCCTTCGACGCCAATGATTTTCCACCAGAATGATTTCCACATATTCCTTCATGAATTTCTTTTAGCACCAGTTCAACTTGCTCATTATTGATACATCTCAAATAGTGCCCTGCAAAAGATTTCTTGAACAAGACATTATCTATTAAAATGAAAGTTGAAGTACGAATCTTAAAAGATCTAGCATTCTTAATATCTGGCGGAATAGTCCCAAGTTGAAGGAACTCAATTATGGGTTGGGTCCAAGATGGACTTGTATCTTGTGCCCCCTTAGATTGAGTAACTTCTTGAGTTTCCTCAACTTGGTCTATTGCCGGGAACTTAACATAAATAATGGGAATATTAGTATGCAACATAGACTTACAAGTTGAACCCAAGTTGGCCAATGCATCAACTTCTGTATTCTCTTCTCTAGGGACCTGTTCCAAAGAGAATGATATGAATTTTGAAGCCAAAGCTTTAACATGTTGGAGATATAGAGTCATGTTGGACTGCTTCGCCATATAACTGCCATTGAAATGGTTAGCGAGCAATTGGGAATCAACATATACATTTATATGAGTAATATTTAAACTTAAAGCTGTAGTTAAACCCATGATTAAAGCTTCATACTCAGCTTCATTATTCGTTGCATTAAATTCACAAGATACAACTTGAGGTATGATATCACCTTGAGGGGATTTTAGAACTATTCCCAAGCCAATTCCTTTGGAATTTGAAGCTCCATCTGTGAACAGTGTCCAAAATCTAGGAATAGTTTTACCTTCAAGTTGCTGTACTTCCAGTTCCACCTCGGGCTGCAAACTTGGGCTAAAGTCTGCTACAAAATCAGCTAGAGCTTGAGATTTGATAGCTGTTCTTGGCTCATATGATATGTCGTAGGTGCTTAACTTCACTGACCACTTGGCCAATCTGCCTGACATTTCTGGAGTTCTCAACACATTTCTCATAGGATAGTTAGTTCTAAAAGTTATAGAATGTGTTTCAAAATAATGACGTAGTTTTATAGCAGCAGTAGTTAAGGCTAAGATTAATTTTTCGAGATGAGAATACCTCGTTTCAGCATCTAGTAAAGATTTACTGATATAATATACAGGATGCTGTTCACCTTGGATTTCTTTCACCAGTACTGCACTAACTGCATTCTCAGATACAGCTAAATATAAATAAAGGTGCTCACCTCGTTCTGGTTTAGCAAGTAGAGGTGACATCATTAAGTATTCTTTAAGTTGTTTGAAAGCTGCTTCATGTTGGTCAGTCCATTGGAAGAGTTTATTCTTCCTTAATACTTCGTAGAATAACCTGCACTTATCAGATGATTTAGATATAAATCTATTTAGTGCAGCTACTCTACCTGTTAACCTTTGGACATCTTTGATGTTCTTAGGAGATTCCAAGTTGAGAATGGCTTTGATGCGCTCGGGATCGGCTTCAATTCCTCTCTTGGTCACCATATAACCCAAGAATTTTCCTGCTTTAACACCAAAACTGCACTTGGCTGGATTAAGCTTCATGTTGAAAGCTTTCAAGATGTTGAACGCCTCAGCAAGATGCTCCACATGATCTTCAATATGCTTGGACTTGACTACCATATCATCTATGTAGACTTCCATTGTCTTGCCAAGTTGATCTTTAAACATCTTGTTCACGAGCCTCTGATAAGTTGCCCCTGCATTTTTAAGACCAAATGGCATAGCAATATAACAATATATACCTTCCGGAGTCATGAATGCTGTATCCTCTTGATCTGAGGGCTCCATTTGGATTTGCTGAAAGCCTGAGGACGCATCCATGAATGTTAAGATGTCGTGGCCAGCTGTCTCGTCAACTAGAGAATCAATATGAGGGAGAGGGAATGGATCCTTCGGGCAAGCCTTGTTCAAGTCTGTGAAGTCCACGCATACTCGCCACTTGCCGTTCCTCTTCTCTACCACCACAACATTGGCTAACCACCTTGGATATTGAACTTCTCTGATCATCTTGGACTTCAAAAGCCTCTCTACTTCATCCTTTATGATCTGGTTCCGCTCCTGGGCAAACTTTCTTCTTTTCTGGTGGATAGGACGGATGGTTGGATCAATGTTCAACTTGTGAGTAATGATGTCCTTGCTTATTCCTGTCATATCCTCATGCTTCCACGCAAAACAACATTTCTGACTCTTCAATAACTCGATCAGCTCCTCCTCAAATTTGGATGGAAGATCTGAACCAACTTGCACTTGGGCCTCAGGATTTGATTCATCAACAGAAATACTTTTAGTTTCCTGCTCCACAGCTTCAAGAACATCCTGGGCCTTTTTATTTAATTTCTACGCTTGATGAGGAACTGAACTTGCTTTCATATTAACCTTGTAGCACTCTTTAGAAGCCTGCTGATTTCCCTTCAACTTGGCCACGCCCCAAGGTGTTGGAAATTTGACACACTGGTGATAAGTTGACGGCACGGCCTTCATGTTGTGGATCCAAGGTCTTCCCAAAATGTACGAGGAAGAGCATTCAATCACACAGAACCTTTCCATAGAATTCATACCCTCCAAATATATAGGCAACTTGATTTCCCCGACTGTTTGCTTTATCTCACCACTAAACCCTACCAGTACGGATGAATTCTTCACAACTTCAGACAAAGGAATGCCCATGTCTTCAAGAGCATGAGTGAAGATTATGTTGACTGAGCTGCCGCCATCAATCAAAATTCTCTTGACCATACAATTAGCAATCTGCACCTGAACAACTAAACCATCATGATGGGGGGTCCAACTTGTTGGCTTTATCCTCATCTTCAAAGGAGATAACTTGACCATCGGTGAAATCGCGACATCTTGAGGGTAGTTCTGACTGATCCTCCTTAGAACTCTTGGCATGACGCTTGGCTGCAGAGTAAGTTGTTCCACAAATATGGGATCCACCTGAAATAACATTTACTACCTTGGTGGCTGGAGGAAGTGCAACTTTCTCGGGTGCAGGCTGCTCCCTGAATCGGGTTCTTTAGACTCACTTCGACCCTCTTCTTACCCAACAAATCCTTAAGAAGACCCTTGGATAATAAATGAGCAATCTCCTTCCTCAAGGCAAAACAATTCTCAGTGGTATGCCCAAAATCCTCATGAAATGCGCACCACTTGGACTTGTCCTTCCAAGTTGTTGGTTGATCACTCTTCTTGGGCCATCTTGCTTTATCTCCAAGATTTCCCATGGCGCAAAGGATTCCTGCAATGTCCACAGAAAAGCAGTATTCAGAAATTTTAGGATAATCATTATCATCCCCATCTTGATCATCATCTACAAAATGAACTTTAGAAGATTCAGATTTAACAGGGGGTTTGCCCCTGTTGGACTTATAATGATGGGAATCCGATTTTCTGTCAGAGGGCTCGAATAGAGGAGTAGAGGTCCTCCCAGTCGACTTCCCCAATGCCAGGCTGTCATCCTCCAATCTGATGAAAGGCAAGGCTCTGGTTCTGATTTCTTCAAGTTGTTTTGCAGGAGTCATCACCAACTCATTATAAAATAGAGAGCTCTTCTTCAAGCCTATACGGAATGCTTCTGTAGCCGTGGACACGTCCAAGTTAGGTATAGTCACTGCCTCCTTGTTAAACCTGTGCAAATATTCTTTAAGACTTTCGTTAGGCTGTTGCACAATTCTATAAAGGTCACTAGTCAACTTGTCAAATGCCCTATTGCACGAAAATTGATTAATAAACATATTGACAAGTTGAGCATAAGAAGAAATAGAGTTTAGGGGAAGCCCTGTTAGCCATTTTAAGGCTGGTCCTGACAAAGTTGAGCCAAAACCCCTGCAAAAACATGCTTCTCTAAAAATAGGGGGGATACTTATAATATCCATTGATTCCTGATACAGCAACACATGTTCTGCTGGGTCGGTGCTTCCATCATACTTCTTCATATGAGGGACTGAAAACTTCTTTGGGATCTCCACACTAGCTATTGCTGGAACAAAATGAGATTCGTTATAGCAAGTTGGAGAAACTTGGTGATACGGCATGTTGACTCCAGGTATGCTTCGAAGCAAATCTTTTATAGTCTGCATTTCCTTAACAAGTTGACTCTCTGCGAAAAGAGGATTATTATTAAACTGAGATGCAGAAGTATCAAAAGCATTAAAGAAACTCCCTGTTTGCCCCATTGAAGGCGTGGCATAGGTATAGCAAGATGACAACACAGGTTGGCTAGCTGGAAGGCTGAATCTTGGTTGCGTGATTGGAATGGACGTCACGATTGTGCTTTCTGCTGGCAAGGTATTGGACATAGGGATATCTCCAAAATGGCTCGGTCCTGTACCTGCATCAAACAGAGATCTAGGAAGTAAAGGTGAAAATGAAGTAGATACTTGAGTTTCAACTTGCTTCCCTTTACGCAGGCTATCAATGGCATTGAATATCATGGCATTCGTATGCTCCTGACCATCCAACCGATCATTCACTTTCTTCAACATATCGGCCATGTTGGACAATATCTCCAAATTGACAGCTTCCGCATTCAAAGATGGATTGCCTTGGGTGCCGGAAATAGGAAGCGGCCGACTCCCCTCACCTTGACTGCCGGACGATGGATTAGCCATTTCTACGCAAATAATCAAAGTTTCCCACAGACGGCGCCAAATTGTTTTGGTCAAATTTCAACAAATGTTTTTGATGATAAGAAAAATAACTAAAGTGATATGAATTAGGGTACAATGATTATCGGGTTGAATAGAAATGAACACGAGATATTTGTTGACTAGGGAAAGCCCTTGAACAACTTGTTCGCCGGCATAAAACCTCGGGAGGTTTTGGTACCTTCCTTGACCAAAAGTTTACTAAAGATTGAGATGATTACAGAGCTAAGAGCGTATGCAAGGGAGCTTAAGCTAGTGAAAAAACGTGTGTGAAAAATACAGTGTTTCTCCCTTTTTATACCTCAAATAACGGCTAAAATACAAGGAGAAAAATAAGCCTAGAATCTCGGAAAAGAGGTTGATCTTCGTTGAGATAACTTCGCCATTTTGTTGATGAAGGAGATAATGGTCCGTTGCTGGGTATTTGCATGGAGAGACGTCTTTGAATTGGTCTTCAATTACTTTGACACGTTCCCTGAAAAATAGGGTTAACGTAACAATAGTTCAACCTGCAAACGATCAAGATGTAATAGAACAACTCAAGTTGTTAGTACCAAGTTGTTATATGCAAGTTGAAACAAGTTGACTGAAAATGTAGGGCCCAACATATGATAGTGACTAGGTAATAAAATGAAGGCTACAAACAGTCAACTTGGTGATATTCTGCTTGTATCAGTTGGTCTAGATAAAACCATATTTTTTCGTAGGTCATTTAGCAGTTACCCGAAAAATATCCGCCCAATTTCACTTTTGTACAACCCCGAAAGCTTGTTATTTTTTGATGCTTTGATATTGAAATTGTTCCACTCTATTCTCGACCCTTTTCAAATCCTCCCACTTTATCCCGCTAAAGTGCATGTCATGGAATAAAGTGAGGCAAACGGACCGATTTTTTCAAACTGGACTGCACAGTGAAATTGAGTGGATATTTTGGAAATAAACGTAATTTGACCTATTTTTATACAATTTTCTAAAAATCGCTAGGCATATAATAGACGGTGAAGTCGGGCCTATCGCATAGAGGCATAGGCGGGGCAGAGAAATTTTACAAATTTATAAATATATTCAATATAAAATGAACTTTAAATTTCAATGTTATCAATAAAAAGAAAATAAGTTAACAACAATACATTTTCATGTGTCAAAAAGTATAGAAACATCAATTCACACTTTTTAAACAAAGTAATCAAGACCCAATTTCTTTGAGACGGGAAAGAGAGGGCTTATAATTTAATAAATTTATAATCGATGATAAAGATGGTAGAGTCGACTCCTGAACACGAGAAAAGATAACGATGAAGATGATGGACAAATGGAGAGAGAACGGCCAGGGGCGGATTTACTATTGTGCCAAATGCTGCAGAGGCAACACCGAAAAAAAAAATATTTAAAAAACGACGTCGTTTTGGTTCAGAAGAAAAAAATAAAAAAATAAAAGAAGTTTAAGCGCTAAAGAAAAGAGAAAAGAGAAGGAAAAGAGAAAAGAAGGAAAAGAAACACGAAAGGAAAAGAGAAAACCTGCTGCAACATCGTCTGTCTCCTTCGGTCCTTCCTCCTTCCCTTCGCAGCCGGTCACCGGCCTCCATCAATATGGACGACCCACCCCCTCTTCCGCAACCTTCTCACAAAACCAAGAAGATTTTGTCGAATAAAAGGTAAACCCTAAAAATCTAAAATTGCTTCAAATAAAAAATTTCACATTATTGATTTATTAATTGGTTTGTGATTGAAAATTTTTTGGGTTATTTGGTTCATTATAGTTGATTTTTTATTCGAATTTTGAAATTTATTGGGTTATTTGAATAATTGATTTATGTGTTGGATAGTTGGATTAGATGTTGATTTGTTCTAAATTCTACAAACTTAGTTTAATTGATTTTTTGATAACATTGGTATAGGTTGGATCAATTCTTTACGATGACTCCGAAAAACAAATCAAGCACTAGTGTTCCAATTGCTCAAGAAAAGGTAGTTGTTGAAGAAACACAAGGACCACAACCTTCAATTAAATCTCAACCTACAATACGATTACGAGACGAAGATGTGACACTACAAAATGATCGCGGGAAAAGGGAGGCAATCACGGTTTTTCATCCAGATGATGTTGAAAGAGTTAGAAGAATGTACCTCGTCAAAGGCCCGAAACAACCAAGTTTACCGGAATATCCAACCACTCTCATCTCAGGTAAAAAGCGTAAATTTCGTCATGAGTGGTTTAGTGACTATAGTGGTTTAGTGACTATAAAGATTGGTTGGAATATAGTGAATCGAAAGATGCTTTGTTTTGTTTGCCATGCTATTTGTTTAAAGATGTGAGTAAGTATGGTCATGAAGCTTTTGTTGATAAAGATAATGGTTTTAGCCTTTTAGGAGTTGGTCTAGAATTGGGGAGGGACTTGAAAGACATGCTAAGAGTGATTTTCATTTAGCAAGCTTTAGTTTCTTCGCTTCATTTTTTTTAATAAAGAATAGGCAACACCAAACCTTTAGGTGTAGATCCGCCACTGAAAATGGCGGAGAGGAGAGAGTAGAGACACGATGTCGTCGAGAAACCGAGAGATAGAGCTATAACTGAGATATCATAGAGGATAAAAAATAGTGAAAATACAAAAAAAAAAACCCTCTGAAAAACTTTCATATCCAAAAAATACTAAGAATAATTATTCAATCTAAAAAGTCACAAAATTCAATTTTCAAATCCAAAAAGTTCAAAAATTTACTATTTAACAAATGTCGTTATGTTTGAAACTTTTATAAAGATAAAAATTTATTTTCTAATAATAGTGAGGTGTCATATACGGATTTTTTCTCAAATAATTTCATTTTAAAAATATAAATCCCAAAATAACTCACACTTGAAACTATTTTTCAAAATGATCAACTTTTTGAAACTCGCTATACGGTGTAGCGAGTTCAACATGTTACCGTTGAAACTCGCTACACCTTGTAGCGAATTTAGTTAATTAGGGTTTGACGTTTGAATTAATCAGTGTAATTAACTAAAGCAAAACTCGCTACACCGTGTAGTGAGTTTACGCGACAGTGAACTCGATACATGGTGTAGCGAGTTTAGAAAAATTCCTTTTCCCCTTTTCGACTTACAGTCTGTTGAAAGAAAAGAAAACCTAAACTTGTCGCCGGTAGAAGAAGCAAGAGAGAAGAAGGAGAAATTTTGCCATTGTTATTTTCATCAAATTCAAGCTTTTCATCCCCAAAATTTTGTTATTGTAAGTTTACATTCATGTTTTTTACTTCATTTTGTATTGACTTTGCTTTGATTTGAGTATTTGTTTACTTGCAATTTAGGTTTATTCAACTCAATTGTTGATATATTTTGAACTCAATTGTTAGTATATTTTGATTTGAGTTGTTCTATATGTTGATATTGAACGCAATTAGTGTTGTTATTGAACTCAATTGTAGGTATATTTGATCTCAATTATTGGTGTATTTGAACTCAATTTTCGTATGTTTGAAATTATGGGGTTTTGAACTCATTTTGTGGGTTTTTTTGAACTCAATTGTTAGTATGTTTGTTATTTCATTTAGAAGTATTTGATATTAAAATTGAGTTTATTTTGTTGAAATAGATGGATACCTTCGTTGATATTGGGCCTATCGATAACTCTGTTTTAACTGAACATGAGAACCACAGAGCTCGTTTCATTTGGGCCGGACAGCAGGTCGCTAGTCTGTTCTCATTTTGTCGTGGTGCCTCTTTGCCGGATAGATTAGCTCCTAGAATGTTGTCTAGATTAGTCGAGAGTGGCTTTAGTGAAGTTCATTACATAGGGAGAGTTCAGTATGATTATGGGTTGTTGGAGGCCTTGATCGAGAGATGGAGTTCGGAGACCCATTCATTTCACCTCCCGGTTGGTGAGATGACGATTATCCTAGAGGATATCGACATAATTTCCGGGTTGCCGATTGATGGGGATGTTGTTACTGATGCTGACATCCTAGCTCTTATAGACTGGCGGGTGGTATGTCACCAGCTTTTAGGGGCTGTCCCATCTCCCGGAGATATAGATGAGAGTAGTCTAAAGCTACGATAGATTACTAGTCAGTTTCCACACTTCCATGACCTCGCTAATGATTCCCCCAATGACATTGTTGATATGTACACTTGGGCATATATCATGCTCGCCTTGGGTTCTACGGTGATACCTGATCGTACGAACAACAAAGTTAAGTTGTATTATCTCCCTCTGCTTCGGGAGCTTTCGAGGGTCTGGATTTACGGTTGGGAAAGTGCGTCGCAGGCTTTTCTATATCGAGAGTTGTATAGTGCGACTAACCCTTTGACGAGCTAGTGCGGTAGTTTTCTCAACATTCTACAGGTATGTTTATCTCATTTTAATGTGCATTATGTTGTTGGTTTTATGTTTGATTTCAAATTATTGGCATTAATTATAGTATTTGATATAAATTTTATTAATATAGATTTGGGCTTGGGAGCGGTTGCTATGTGTGCAACCTGGAATTCGAAGGTGAAACATTGATCCGGACTTTGAGCACATGTCACTGGGATGCATGTATACATATATTATACGTTATTTTCTCGTCGTTATAGTTTTTTTTAACTGTTTCTTATAATTATTCTTTTTATGAGATTTCAGGTGGACCGGATCATCATTGTATCTCAAGGAGGTTACTGCCCATAACCTGCGAGGCTATCATGATCAGTTGACTAAGCTAACAGATGATCAGGTTGTGTGGCAGCCTTATAGAGATAGATATGCTCCGGCATACTACAGTCAGGGACAGGCCATATGGATGGCGTGGGTCCCTCTTATATGCTTTGAGAGGATAGAGTGACATTTTCCGGATCGTGTTATGAGGCACTTTGGCATGCTGCAGGGGATCCCAAAACCGTGCGATACTCAGAGGGACTTGCACAGAGTTGATAGGCGTGGAAACAATATAGTGATTTGGAGCGACCGCCATTAACAATACATGGGGACAACGGCGGAACTTACTGGCTGAGGGAATACCAGGCTTTCATGTTATGTATTACACTGATCCATATATGATATGGTTTCGGAGCATAACGTGCATGTTTGTGTAGAACCCCCTTCATATAGAGGACGCTGGATACCGGTCGGTTGCCCCTTTCCTAGAGGGCGTGGTAAGTATTTACATTTTTCAAGTTATTATTTCTAGTTTTTTTTTTAAACAAAACTTCAATTTATTAACTTATGTCTCATACTTATTTTTTTGCTATAAAAACAGGTGCAGAACCTTCAACGTATGCATGTCACCAATGAGGAGGAGGAGCATACTAAACAAGCTGAGCTGCGAAGGTTGATTAGACACACGCTCACGGGAGTTAGGGAGCAGCAACGACTTGAGGCTGCAGCACCTCCACCAACGGTAGATCGCGTACATGGGGTAGAACCTCGACAGCGTCGGGTTAGACGTCGTGCACAGCCACAACCCCAGCCAGAGCCAAAGCCAGAGCTCAAGGTCCAGCCAGAGCCCGAGACTCAGTATGATGGACTCTTTGATATAGATTAACAGTGGGGAGCTACTCAGGTAGAGGAGCACGAGGAGAGGATTAGATTCGATGTTGAGGAGGGTATTTATTCAGGTACTTACCCTCGTCACGGACCGAGTCAGGTGAGTAGGATTATAAATGATGATGATGATTTCGTTGACCCTCCACCTAGGACTTTTCACACGCCCGTATATTCGGGAAGTGGCTTTAGGGTTCCTTCATCATCCTCATGAGTGGATCTTCCACCCTTCTCTGATCTGGCTGCTACTTCATCTAGTTGGGTACTTCTTACCCCTGCTCAACGGGAGGAGTTAATTAGAAGAGGGTCTCGGGAGCGGACGAATAAGTTCACCCCAGCTGCCTATGATAGAAAGTATGATAGGAAAATAAGTGAAACTATTTTTTATTTAGATGTAATAAAACTTTGTAGTATTAGTTATTTAATTATTATTGTAAGAAAACATTTATGTATTTTATGTATGGTTTTTTAAGTTTTTATTTGGATGTTTGTTGTATGGTTTTTTAAATGTTTGTACATTTTAATATATTTGTATATTGTTTTGAGACTTTAGTACATGTTTTGAAACTGAATCCAAGTCAAACCAAATTCAAATGAAAAACAAAGTCATATTCAAACAACAAACAACACAAACTGTATAACCAATCAAAATTACATCAAAGTCATACTCAAACGAAATCCAAATGAAATACAAAGTAAATCCAACAACTCAAACATAAATTACATGAAAAACATTCTTCTACTCCCTAATGTTTGGGCATCTACGTCGATTGTGGCCTTCTTGTTTGCATGATGAATACAGAGTCTTCCGTTTATCTACTTGAAAGTCCATACTATTTCGTAAGCGTCTTGATCTAGGCCGTCCGGACTTCACAGAACATCGAAGGGGGGGGATTAGGGAAAAAACATGGAACAAAATCATCCACATCCCAATAGTCCTCATGGGGGATTGGTTCAAATGTTCCCTTTCATGTCTTGTAGTATTCCATAATGGTGTAAAATGGAGAAATGAAAAAACGACCATCAAGATGTTGGGCATGACAACATGCAAGAAGATGGGAACATGGCATGTGATAGGCAACCCATTTACCACATGTGCAGGTACGCTCATTAAATCGGTCAATTTGGATATTTCCACCTTTATCACCCTGACGTGTGGTTGTCACTTGATACACCCCTATCTCATGATTGTTGAACCTCCTAACCTGATGTGTCATACCTTTCTTGCTATTCTTCAAGTATCGGTAATGAACTTTCTAACTGAATTGGTGTAGGGAATTGATGTTAGGATTATCAAGATTACCTATTAAGGCATTAAGTGAAAATTCATGCCTTACTTGAAAGTACTCCACACAACGGTAGAAGGCAGTTTCAACAATTATTGTGATTGGCATTCCACGGGCTCCCTTCATGACACCATTGAAAACCTCAGACATGTTAGTTGTCATAATGCCATATCTGTAACCACCATCGTGTCTGTGGCATCTAAATTCAGAAACCATGCAATTGCCTCGGGCTTAATTGAACGGATACTCTCTAAAGTAGATTTCAATTTTCTATCTTGACTTGCTCTACCCGCTCTCCAAAACAGATACTTCAAACCTTCCCCTCTATGCTTATCCAAGAAATTTGCTCGCATATGTCTCAAGCAATATCGATGATGCACATTTGGCCACCATGTATCTTCCGCTATAGTTTTAAGAATGCAATGATGACGGTCAGATATCAAGCACACTTCACGACTCTTTATAATATGTCTGCAAAGAAAATATAAGAACCAACGCCAGTTCGTCCAGTCCTCTTTTTCAACAGCAACAAATGCAATAGGAAGTATACTGTCTTGGACGTCAACACCCATGTCAATTAGTATTACCCCTTTATATCTGCTATGAAGGAATGTTCCATCAACAGAAATGACAGGCCGACAATGAGAGAAAGCTTCAATGCAAGTCCCAAATGCCCAAAACACCCGTTGAAACATGTATAATTCACCGACAGGAGGAGGAGGATGAGAATTCTCAACAATTGTTCTGGGTTGTATTTTTGGATTGCTGCTAGGACGCGGGGTAACCTTATATAAGATTCCTCCCAATCTCCAAAAACCTCTGCAATACCCTTCTGCTTTCCACACCATGCCTTCTTATACGTAATTTCCTTTCCAAACATACCACTGATGTGTGCAATAATAACTCCAACCTTGACATCTGAATCGGCCTTAATAAGACTAACAACTTGCCGACCAATAAACTTCGCATCTAGGTTTGGATGATATCGACTTTCTCCAGAATATAAGCAGCAATGAGGAGCCTTATACTTGGTCACTTCCCAATAGCCAAACTTCCTCCTACTCACACGAACATAGAAATTGCATGGAATTTTTTTCAATAGACATTCAATTACCCATGTGTGAGTTGTGCTCTTTCTTATCCTGAGCCGGCAATTGGTGCGAATATGGTACCTTTTTATATCAAATTGCGTATCGTTCTTGCTAGAAAAGCGTACCCCTTTAGCAATTTCATGTTTCTCCGGATCCCAAACTGAAAAACTAGGTTCATTATGGTAATCAATGAAGTCTTCTTCTTGTCTAACAGAATAAACAATATCACAGTAAAAAAGATAATCTGCTCTCTCATACCTTCGATTTTCTGGCGCTTCATCATGAACCAAATATGTTTCCACGTCATCATCAATCGGCCCATTATCACCCTCTCCCAAATTGACATCAGAATCACTACTACCCTCATGATATTCATCATCATCTAGCATTGCATCTACATCAGTGTCTTCTTCTTCTTCTCCATAATCTACATCATCTTCAGAATTATCGTCATTAACAGGATCATTTTGGCATGCCCCATCATCATAATTTGGTGTTTGGGTTGATACAAGTGTTTGGGTACTTGGACCAACCCCTGCATCACGGTTACAACTTGGTAAATACCCATGAATGGTCTCTGTGTGCAGTGGTTCAAACTCTGGATAACGTCGATTTTCAATCAATTTTACAACCACATACAGTTGCAAATTACCCATCCCCCAAATTTAGCTAAATGATCGAACATTATATCCATACACGCATCATCTTAAATAAGAAAAGGAAAGTACTCACCAATCCTACTATCAAAAGTATGAGGACATCTATAAATGACTTCCAAATCATATTGAGACCGATCTAAGTCCGCCTTTTTATATAATTCATCAATCAACTCATTGTATCTCCATCGACAATTAGCCCTAATTGTACATTTTGACCCTTTTTTAAAATGAGGATCATTAATGGTTGTTCATCATCACCTCCCCAATAGAACATGAAAATGATTGGACTCCCGTTCATCTTTAATTCTACATTACGAAATCAAAGTGTTAAAACCTATATAACAAAACCCTAACATTTATATCTATAATATACTAGAACACAGTTAAAAACTTAAATTTTATATCTAAACACAAGTGAAAACAATGATTAAGATGATGTTAATTTACCTTGATTCTTGATCTTCAACAATTCTGACGAAATTAAATGATGTGAAGATTTGAATTTTTTTTTTTTTTAGAGTAACTATGAGAGGATATGAAAATGAGAATGAATCTGGATGTGAAAACCTTCTGTAAAAATGCCATTTTAAATTCGCTGCACCATATAGTGAGTTCTGTGTGACCGGTCAAACTCGCTACATGGTGTAGCGAGTTCTGCTTTGATAATTAAAACGCCAAACCCTAATTTAACTAAACTCGCTAGACCATGTAGCGAGTTTCAACGGTAACATGTTGAACTCGCTACACTGTGTAGCGATTTCTAAAAAGTGGGACATTTTGAAAAATAGTTTCAAATGTGAGTTATTTTGGGATATAAATTTTTAAAATGGAATTATTTGAGAAAAAAATCGTCATATACGCTTCTGGCTCTTAGAATGTAAGGATTTATTATATTCAGAAATAATAAAAAAATAATAATTAAAAAAAATATTATTATAAAAACTAATAATAATAAGATATATTCTTAATCCCATGTCTAATAATAATTAGAAAAACAATTACGTTGTCTTATTAAATTTAATTGTTATAACTTATAATTATAAAAAATTATATATAATTATTGTAATCATGAATTATTTTCCATATATCATCACTATCAACATTATTTTAAATTATTACTTTAATTTTTTTACAATTATATTAATAATAATTGTAATATAATTATTTGTAAATTATTATTACTATTATTGTTCAAGATGGATACACTTTATCTTTGTAAAACTCATAATTGAAAAGAAAATCAAGTTTTCATCATTTAAAATTCTTAAACTAATGAAATCAGTTAAATCGTTAAATTTTGGACTTTTTGAAATTGAAAATCTAGTTTCAAGACTTATTTGATAGAATGATTATTTGTAGGATTTTTTGGATATGAATTTTTTTAACGGGATTTTCGATATTTTTCCCTAAAAAATATCTAAAATTAACTTGACTTTATTAAAAATAAATAAAAACTGACTCGTTTCCACCTAGACCCGCCCAAACCCGCCTTGCTCGCCCAGCACCCAGCTCCGCCCAGCATGCTCAGCGCCTAATCTCCCCGCCTTGAAGGTAAGCGAAGCGCCCGGCAACTGCCTAGCGCCTAGGCCGCTTTTTAGAACACTGTTCTGTGTTTATATATAACGGGTATTTGCTGCAACAAACAAATTGGCCGCAACAACTATAAACAAGATGTGGACAGTTTGCTTTATTTTTTTCCCCATTTCCTTGTGGGTTTCGCCTTCAAGCAAACAGAACAGTCAGACGACTCTACTCCAACTTGAACAAAAACTGAAGCTACAGCATGACATCAAATGCCAATGAAGTCGGGTTGAGTAGAAGAGAAAGATACAAGATTAATATTCACTACTTGCTTGAATTTAGATTAAATTCAAGCCAAAAGTTCCGAACTTGATGAAATATAAAAGGAAATACATGAGATAGATACAGAATGTCCCACAATGGTACTTTGTATTTAACTTGCAACTTTTTCACAGCTTTATTACAACCTTAAAGCAAACACACAAACCCATCCACTTCCCACATAAATAACGCCAATGACAACAAACCCATAAATAAGAATACGAGGACAGAGTAGAAGGCTTAATGTAGAGAAGCAAGTACCTCCAATAAGGAAGCAGCAAATTGCATTTGGATATTCTCCTCTATTGTTAAGAAGAGCGGCACGTGCACAAACAGTGATTTAATGCCATTTTGCTCAGCAAAACGCAGAGAGTGATAGTAAACGTAATTGCATACAAAGCGGCCTGCGTCATCGGAGGTCATCACTTCATATCCCATCTTTGCTAACGATTTCGTTATCTCCTCAACTGGAAGAGAAGACTGCATACAATATAAATATATTACAGTTCTGGAAACACACAACAGTTATTCATAAAATAAAAGATCTCAAGACCAGCAAAAACAGTTAAGAGCTCGTCTGGTGCATAGTTTTAAAACGTAGAGTTCTAACAAAGGAGCTCGTTTGGTGCATAGTTTTAAAAACAGAGTTCTAAAATTGGAGCTGGCTTGGTGCGTAGTTTTAAAAACGGAGCTTGTCTGGGGCATGATGCTCGCTACGGCGATGTTCTCTAGTCAGAAGTAAAAATGATTTTTTATAAGCTATATGTCATAAAAAAAACTCGGGGCACATAGCTCGCTACTGCACTACTTCCTTGTAAATTGATGTAAAGTGTAAAAGATGATATTTTGGTGCCTAGTAGGTATGTAAGTGAAATTAATTCAAAGGACGAAAAATATCAAATTGGGGGGTTGACAGAAATGTTGGCCTTGGTGTGGCCAACAATGTCAATAACACATTCTTATGTGCAACATTATTTATTTTTAATTATAATTTTTGCTTTTAATATCACCCACTTTTTCAAAAATTATATCCATATTTGAATTAAAGTGTATGATTAATAACTATTTTTTGAATTCAAAAGTTATGTTCATGCTTGTTTTTCAAAATAGTCTTACCCATATTCTGATTAGTATTTTTTACTGTTTTTGTTAATTTTTGTAATAATAAAAAAAAAAAAAACTTCACAGTTGTGCCTTAGAAATTTAAAGGGGGGCAAGTTTGTGTATTTTTCAAAATAGATACCCTTATCTTAGGTTTCCCTTCTAACTAGTATGAGATATTATTGGATTGGGTGAGTTAAAAACTTTCTCTATTTCCATGGATCCTCCAAAATCACCAAATCAAGCTTCCATATCACCACAATCTCCAGTACCTATGGAGATTTCTCTAGATGTTGGGTCCTTTCGTAAGTTTTTGATTTCAAGTGCAAGACTTTGACACCCAGATTGAGTACTTGACCCGAATGCGTAACAATATCCTGAAAAAGGTTCAAATGATTGTTGGGCAGAGTGTTGGCAACACCACAGATGCAACAGCACGGGACAAATCAGCACAAGGAGATAAGAAGACTGAAGGTTGAATATGGCTGACAGCCAAAGATTATTTTTTGTTATTGTTGGTGGATTTGGTACTTGAACTATGTTCTTATTGCTTACTAGTTTAACAATTAAGTTTAAGGGTATTATGGTGAAGAACATAATTGGAATTATGTGGATTTAAGGGTATTGTGAAAGGTTCTTTTTTAGCATTCCATATTTTATCGTTGTTTCTCATTCCTACTTTTTTGAGAGGTGAAAACGACCATAAAGTTTATATTTATAAAACGCAATGCTTTAAACCTCTCAATTGATATGCCTAATTGTCAAACTACATATATTTTTCCTCCGTTTTGATCCTAAACGTGCGAACAGACACAGACCCTAAGAAAGAAATCAAAGTTATGCAGTTGGTAGGTAATCTCGATGGAAGAGAGCCCTTACAAGTCCTTGAACTTAAAGCAGAACTGCAGATTTATCTAGCAATCTCAGACGCATATTAACGTCACAAACAAAAGTTAAGCAGTAGGGATATCATTCTAAGATTTAACTGTTTGGGGCTCCACAGCATGATTTAAAACTCGATAAGAAATGCAGAAACTAGCAGGGGGGCAACAAAAAAATAAAATAAAAATCGTAAGAAGCAATTTTCTCCCCCCTCCCTTTCTCTTTCTAATTGAAGACCAATGACAAGACATTCTTTAATATAGATAAGAAATGATGAAACTTCCATATTACCTCTCTTGTTCGTGATATACCACCATCTGCAGGAACAATGGGGACTTTCTGCAACGAGAAACAACAATACGTTGATTAGACCAGACAACAGCGAAAACAGACTAAAGGGGCTATATCCAACCTGAGGCTTCCATCCCATTTCATCAGGACAACGGAAGGTAGCTTCATTCACAGCTTGATGTTCAATAGCAAATCTTGTTGCGCCACTATTAACACCAAAGTGTACCTGAAACATAGTTTCCATAAACGAAGATAGTTGAAAAAGAAGGTTGGATGATAGTGGTATCGTAAACGGACCTTTAGCTTCTAAACTGGTCAAAGATAATTTTGGTAAACGTAAATGCTACTTTCACAAACAATGCCTACTTTGAAGAGGAGATTAAACTATTTTGACCACCTCTGGTAAAGCAACAGCCAAAGAACTCCAAATTAAGAGAATCACCCGAAGACTGGATTAAACCCTGTCATATTGGACAAATGTCCTTTTCTTTCACGGGTTCATAGAACTCAAGTCATTGAAGATAAAATAATACTCCCTCAATCCCTAAATGAATGTCCAAATTCAAGATTTTTTTGTCCCAAAATGAATGTCTTTTTCGTAAAAAAACTGTCCCTAAACGTGTTTACCAAAAAAAGAAATCACTAATTTTATTATCGTAAAACTAAACGTTTAAAAAGTGGATAACAAAGAATATTTATACATCTTTGCTATTAAAATGTATAAAATGCACACATTTTCAGAGTGTCCCTTAAAATGAAATTTGGACTTTCATTTAGGGACGGAGGGATTAGCAAGTTGTGCAGGTTAAATTGTTTTATTGAAGTCAAAGCAGTAATACATGGTATTTGGTCAACTCAAAACAAATATCCCCATGATGCCCCTTAACCCTACAAAGCAGATGCACCCATGTTTTAGTTCTAAAGGTTTGCATAAGCAAACACTTAAAAAGGAGTAAACATAAACTAAGTACAGAGCCCATGGTTTCAAAAGGCAATGATATCTCAAGCACCTGGTGCTTATACAGCCACCCAGTAAAATGTGAATTCGTTAACAACAATGTTTCATAATTGAACAATGGCTAGAGGGCACTGCCACTAGCGACAGTGCAAACCCACAATCAACATATACTAGCACATACTGCCACTAACACAGTAAACCCATTGTTGGCTTGTGTCATGCTGAGTTATATGCCAAGTGACCGAAAACAAAGTTCATATACATTAAAGATATAATCCAAAAACAAGGCTATACCCTAATCCTTTTCATTGAAGATTAAAATAGGCAATTTAAAGTTGAGAATTTACGAATACAAACATCATCATTGTTGACGGTCAAATTAGGATGTTTTCCAAAATTCAAAAAAACTCGATCTTCTGTTTCTTTGCCCCAATAAATTTCTCAGTCTATCCAAATTTCAATATTATGTTTTTCACCTGCCTAAAAAGAAATGATTAATTCTTAATTTGATACCTTCAGTATGTGAACAGTATGGACTCGAGAGTAGCAGGAAACTGGTCACTCAAGCTATTTCTTAGGAATTGGGCGGAGGTTCAGGATTTCGTTCGGGATAATCAAAACAAAGGCCAGTAACCTGCAATTATTGTGTGTGGAGGGGGGGGGAATTCAATTTTGAAGCATGAAAATCTTTCTTTCAGGACAAGTTTTATACAAGAGGATACAACAAATCTGAGTTGCAATTCTATTCATTTTTGCACATTCATGTACATGCCAATGGATATATTGGGCTTCAATAAAAGACTCTGCATGCCAGAGGGCTCCTATACTCGGGAAGCAAGCTACCTTCTTGCATTTATGTATGTTAAGAGGCTTACTTGCTTAAAGTATATTTATGTTGCCTTTTGAATGAAACTATGTGCTTGTACTCCTTTGTCTTCCATGAGCTGGAATGTGTTTACCAAACTCCAAATAGAGTGGAGAGCAGACTTGATCATTCTTATGAAATTAGCAAATATGATGCAGATAGATACAGGGCAACAACAAGGATTTTCGGCAGTCTTGAGGAAGCAGGAGCAGCTCGACCGTGAGCAACAAAGGACTCGGCCGTGCAAGATGAAGGCCTCGGCCGTGTAATGCGGCAAAGTCAGGAAACGGGCTTGCGGCGGAAAATCAACTATGGGCTTTTCAGTGTTTGCTAGGTTTAGGGTTTAATGAATAATTAGTGTAGGGTAGTTTAGTCTTTTCATTTAAAAGTGTTCTAGGGTTTTCATTAGGGTTTTCTTTTTAGTATTTATAGTTGTGTTAGGGTTTGGAAAAAGACAGACTTTGATTTTATGAATTAGAGAAAAGCTTAGGCTTTCATAATTGATTCTTGTTCTATCGTTCGATCTACAATCTCTAGCCTCTATCCGGCATCATTTGGTATCAGAGCTCCAGTTCGAGATATATCAATGGCTGAACGAGGACGCGTTGGTCGTGGTGGACGAGGTGGTCGAGGGAGCGACCGCGCAGCAAAGCCCCAAGAAGATGACCATCATCGCGAACGAAACCTTCGTGATATCGAGATGGACGAGCTACGAAGACAGATTCAAATACTCCAGAACCGCATGGATCGCGTGGAGCTTCCAGCGAAGATGGGTTCAGATTCAAATATTCCATCCGATGATATGGAGTATAGAGAGGGGATTAATTCCTCCGCCCAAAATCATGGACATCATAACAGGTATGCGGCTGACCCTTCTAGGGATGTCGATGTGAGGATCGAAATCCCGGAGTTCGAAGGTAAGGCAAATCTTGATGATTTCATTGATTCTTGGATTGATACTGTTGAGTATAAAGAGGGGTTTTTTTTATCGAATCTTTAAGTCAAGAAGATCTTGTTGATTGGTCCAAACCACCTATGTTTGATGTCTGTCGTTGTGACGTTTGTCAAGTGATGACATCTGATCGTGTTTATGACGTTAAATCCTCTGCTAGTCAGAAGGAGACCGACGAAGTGTTTGCTGGTCAAGGGGCAGCCTTGGTGGTTAGGCTGTTGAGCCATTCCGTGCTTGTTGACATCCCAAAATGGGAGATGGATTTCGCTAAGAGCAATCTACGAAGCGAGTTTCATCAGTGTCATGTCAAAGAGACAGGATGTTTTCAGACCATTTATCGTGTTCGTGGGCGTGTTATTGACTATGCCTGCAGGAATGTTTTGCCAAGCCATTCCAATGGCTCTACAACCTTCGGTGTCACGGAATTTTCGGGTTATCATAAAGCTCCTATCGAGGATATTGACTCGGGGTCGAGTCTTTTCAAAGAAGGGGAGGATGATGCAGATAGATACAGGGCAACAAGGATTTTTGGCAATCTTGAGGAAGCAGGAGCAGCTCAGCCGTGCGCAACAAAGGACTCGGCCGTGCAAGGCAAGGGTGCGGCCGTGCAAGATGAAGGCCTCGGTCGTGCAATGCGGCAAAGTCAGGAAACGGGCATGCGGCGGAAAATCAATTATGGGCTTTTCAGTGTTTGCTAGGTTTAGGGTTTAATGAATAATTAGTGTAGGGTAGTTTAGTCTTTTCATTTAAAAGTGTTCTAGGGTTTTATTAGGGTTTTCTTTTTAGTATTTATAGTTGTGTTAGGGTTTGAAAAAATGCAGACTTTGATTTTATGAAATAGAGAAAAGCTTAGGCTTTCATAATTGATTCTTGTTCTATCGTTCGGTCTACAATCTCTAGCCTATCCGGCATCAAAATAGGTTGTCCGTTCTTTATACAAAGACATTCAGTACTGCACATGTATTGCTTGAGACTATTGCTTTCCCTTTTACTTGATAATTCTCTTAGTTCATAATTGACTATATTATCTACTTTTGGGCTAGAAAATAAGTATACATAGTATATATGTATAAATATGTATATTTCAGTAGCAGATATTAGAGGGAAAAGATTTGAAGACTGGTGAATAACAACATACAATATGCAAGTTATCACAACATAGACAGGGAAAAACTTTAAGAACCAAAATTAGCATGAAGGTGCTTCAAAAACACACCTCCCGCTTTATAATAGTAATAAATAATACTCCCTTTGTCCCTAAATGATGTCCAAATTTCATTTAGGGTGGCATGGGCATTCTGAAAATGAGTACTTTTAATACAATTAAATGACAAAGATTCTTAAATATTCTTGTTATCCACTTAAGTGTTGCATGTATAGAATGACTAGTGAAACCAATTTGGTAAAAGAAAAAAAATAGGGACAAAGATTTTAAGAAAAAGGACATTCATTTTGGGACCAAAAAAAATCCTGAAAATGGCATTCACTTAGGGACGGAAGGAGCATATGATAGTAATAAATAATACATGTATAGATAGTTAAACAGATACTCTATACATTTCATTTATAATATGAAAATAAATGGGTGAAAATCAGAATTGAATAAAAGAAAAGATGGATCATCCTATAAACTCAGTGAGTGATAGTGGGAACTCAGAAACTAACCCAAATAACTTTCTCATAAGCTGATGATTCATTCTCCGGCTTACTCACTGCAGATTGCAGTGTCTGGTATAACGGAACGACCGCACCCTGACCAGCAGTCTCAAGGATATTGCAACTACCAAGGATCATCCCTTTCGGCAATCCTTTCTTGTTCATATACTCCTTTAAATTACTGACAATTTTCTCGGTCGGATTTACTGAAACTCCATGAAACTTCTTAAAACCCGTTACATGGATTGTTACCGAGGGAGGCCCTTCCGAACCCATTCACCACAAGTTTCAAATGAGTCCAAAAACTGCTAAAGCACCAACTATCAGAACCAGGAATCTGAGTAACACCTGCAACATATGCCATGCAATCAGTTAACAGTCAGATCAAAACAAGTATGAGAAATGTTTCAAATTTCCATGCTTGTAGCCGAATTCGAGCTCAATTCTTATTTCCCTTATTATTATTCTAACACAAACGTGGAAGTTATGCAAACATAAAACAAGATTGTTAGGTGGGGAAAAATTACAAAGAGAAACCAATTAGGATGCAAAAAAACTTGTTCTCAATCATTCCGAAGACAATGAATCAAAATTCATTCTTTAGAACTTATTCTCGATCATTCGGAACACAATTAATCAAAATTCATTCTTTTTTAATACTTATTCATTATCATGCAGAACATAGTTAATCAAAATTCATCAACTACAAGAGTCTAATGCTGATATGAGCAACTTTTTTAGGTTTTTTAATAAAATTCTTAAAGATTCCATCCATTTGACAACAAAGGAGACTGTTACTGATAATTTTCCTAAAGAAACACCAAATAACTACTCCAATTGCAGAAATTAAACAAAACCCATTAAATTCAGGTGCAGATACAAAACAAAGATATCAAAATCCAATCAAATACAAAAACCCACTAAACCCTTTTGACGATCAAAGTAAAAGAAACCCAAATTACATGAAGAATCAGTCAAATCCATAAACAATCAAAAGATGAACAGCAAAAACAGCTAAAATTAAACACATATAAAGCCTAAAACAGAGGTAATTAAAGGCCCAATTGGATCGCAAAGATCAAAAAACTCAGAAATCTTGAAATTGAACAGTCAAACAAAATTGACAGGAAAGATTAGCTTTTTCCTAACCTGGAAATCGTGAAAAGAAGGCTCAACTCAACGACCAATCTTATCTCTCTGTCTATATACAGAAGTTGTTTCTTTAAACAAAGACTAAAATAAAACTGATAATGTGATTCGATTAGAAAGAGAAAATAAATCACTGATAAAAGAAATGGGTATTATTGGAAACGTGGCGGTTTGGTGGGGTCATTCACATAAGAACTAAGAAGAATTTGCAGTTTAGCCCAATTGTTTAACATGAGCTTTATTTTCCCTTGAGTGAACTTAATATGACCGTAAACAAGGTCACAATATTTTGAGTAAGGTGGTAAGATTGTTTTTAAAAATATATAAACCAGTCTCATCCGAAAATATATAAAATGGAATTTACACAAAAATTAAAAAAAAAAGTATATAATGAAATAAGTATTATTAGTATGAAAAATAAAATATAAGAGAGAATATGGGGTAAGAATAGTAAATAAATAGTTATTGACAGTATAACAAATCAGTCTAAAAATAAAAGATTATTAAAAAAAAATCATTTTTGGGAATGCGTCTTTTTTATGAAACATTCAAAATGAAATTTTGTGTGTTTTCGAGTGAAATGGAGAGAGTATTATATTGTACTTATCATATAAAAATGTTAAATAAAAGAGGGTCAAATATTATTATAATATAAATTTTATCAAATAAAAGAGTTTGAAAGAAACATAAATAACATTTTTTATATATTTTTTTCAAAATTTAATTGTTCCAAAAAGATATTTCTCAAAAAATCAATGGCTTCTCCATCGTCACTACTGATAGTAGAGACTAGAGAGTAGGGAGAAGGTGTGTATATCCAAACCGTTTGGTTCATCTTAAATTTTTAGCAAACATATTACTCCCTCCGTCCCAGACCATGGGTATATGGGGTGGATTTCACGCTTCTTTCTTAAGAATTTTTTTAAAAAATGAATAAAAGTTAAATGTGAAATATGAAATAGTAGTTAAATGTGTGGTAGGAAATATGAGAGAGAATGTAAAAGTTAAATATGTGGTAGGGAATAGGAGAGTGAATATAAAAATTAAAAATATTTAATAGAAGAGAGAATGAGTGGGAGGAATATTAGTTAAATGTGTGGTAGGGAATAGGAGAGAGAATATATAAGGGTATAATGAATGGTTTTTTTGTAAATATATGGAGATGATAAGGGTATAAATATATTCAAAAACTTGTCATTTATAAAAATGAATCCTTAATTTGGGACGGATCAAAATGAAAAGATGAACCCTTGATTGATCTGAGACGGAGGGAGTACTTGGTTCATTTTGCGGCTTGATCACTTAATAAAAAAGTAAACCAAAGCAAATTAAATTTAATTGAACCGAATTTTAAAAAACCATCAAACCATTGTACTAGGCATACATATTTTTGTACATTTTATCTTACCCATCTAATTAACAAAAAAATTAGAAAATAATAACAATTCCAGTGGGCCTCATGTCCTCATGTTTTTTATGCAGGTTGATAATAGAAACAGAGGCAAAGGTAGAGGCAGCTGCTGCAGCAACAGAAACAGAAACAGAACAGAGGTTGCTGAGAGCCAGGCGGGCGCCTCACCAATAGCTAGGCGGGTGCCTGGGAGCCAAACGGAAACATCAGTTTGAAACAGATTGGGCTTCGGTGTGACTGGGTTTTGGACTTTAAGTTTAGGACTTTAATGAATTAAGTAAGTTAGGATTTTATTTATTTAGGATTTCTAGAATCTTCCTTTTAGTAGTAAAAATAATAAGTTAGAATTTTTGTATTAAGCAAGTTTTTTATTATGAATTAAATAAAAGAAAAGAGAGACTGTGGCTTTATTCTTTGTGAATCTTGATTCATTCTTGTTCGACTAAGGCGTGGAGTTCGTGGAGGAAGAGGTGGTCGTGGAAGGGACCGTGCAGCGGATCCTCCGGAAGACGATCATCACCGCGAGCGTGATCTACGCGATATCGAGATCGACGATCTGAGAAGACAGGTTCATGTACTTCAACTCCAAGTTCGGAATCGCAGAAATCGTGGGAGGACGCCGCTGATTATGGGTTCTGATTCGGATATTTCTTCCGAGGGTTAGGAGTATCACAATGGTGTCAATTTCTTGGCCAGAAATCATGAACTTCATGATAGGTATGCAACTAACCATTCGAGGGATGTCGATATGAGGATCGAAATTCCGGAGATCGAAGGTAAGGCAAATCTTAATGATTCCTTTGTTTCTTGGATTGATACTGTTGGGTTTAAAGAGGGTTTTTTGTCGAATCTTCAAGTCAAGAAAATCTTGCTGATTGGTCAAAACCCCCTCTGTTTGATACAAATCCTAAAGAGTCGATTGATTCTTGGATGGATACAGTTGGTTCTAAAGAAGGTTCTTTGGTCGAATCTTCAAGTAAAGAAAATCTTGTTGATTGGTCCAAACCACCTACGTTTGATATGTGTCATTGTGACGTTTGTTTAGTGTCGACAACCGATCCTGTTTATGACAATAAATCATCTGCTGAGTCAGATAAGGAGACCAAGGAGGTATTTGCTAATCAAGGGGCAACCTTGGTGTTGACGTTTGAAATGGTTACCGTTGGTCTTGGGTACACAGATCCATTTGACATGTATTTCCCCCGTTCTTCTGTTTGATACAATATTCAGAAATTGATTATTGAGTTTTTTGTATCATTGCATTGGGCTGATTGGATGGATACTGTCACAAGGGCAATGAAGTTTCGAGTTCGTCAAGGGCATTGAATTCCTTTTGCGGATGGAGTTCAGATTTTTCGAGGTATCGTGGTGTTCATATCGAGGATATTGACTCGAGGACGAGTCTTTTCTAAGGAGGGGAGGATGATGTAGGTTGGTAATAGAAACAGAGGCAGAGGCAGCAATAGGAACGGCGGAACGAGAACGAGCGAACGAGGCTGCTGGGAGCCGGGCGGGTGCCTCACGGTAGTCGGGCGGGCGCACAGGAGCGACGGAAACATCAGTTTGCGCAGAAACAGATTGGGCTTTGGCGTGGCTGGGTCTTGGGCTTTAAGTTTAGGGTTTTAATGAATTAAGTAAGTTAGGGTTTCATTTATTTAGGATTCTAGAATCTTCCTTTTAGTAGTATAAATAATAAGTTAGGGTTTTTGTATTAAGCAAGTTTTTTATTATGAATTAAATAAAAGAAAAGAGAGGCTGCAGCTTTATTCTTTGTGAATCTTGATTCATTCTTGTTCGATTCCATCTCAACCTCTGTTTATTTACATCAGTTTTAGTTTTGGGTTTACATTGTTTTTATATTTTCATTATAACTTTAAATTTATCGTAACAAAAAGATCAATTATTATTAACTTAAAAAAATCGTGTTTTTAAATTTATCGTCATAAAAAGATCAATTAGAAAAAAAGATTAGTTATTATAATGATTGTATTTCGTTTATACCATTTATCAATCAATTTTAACTTGGTACATAAAAATATGTAACATTATCAACCGACTAAGTTGGTATACCAACTTAGTTGGTACGGTTGATACTAGTCTCTGCCAAATGTAGAATCAAAATCCAAAAAGTATTACATTATCTTTAAAACAAACCATAACCCACATACAATCTGACCCAATAAAGACATTTTGCTTGAATATCCGATCAAATAAAGACATTTTGCTTGAATTAGGAGTCAAATAAAGTGAATTACTACCCAGCAACGATCAATACGGTGACGCTAATGAATCAAAATTAAAAAAAAATAAAGAGCAAAGACATTTTAGAACGAGGGAATGTGAAGAAAAGAAAGAAACCTCAAACCCTATATGTATTCAGTAAATAAGGAATAAGAATTGAGAAAATCAGCAGTCAAATAAGTAGAAGGAAATTTTATTATTATTATTATTATTATTATTATTATATATATATATATATATATATATATATATATATATATATATATATATATATATATATATACACACACACATACTATTTAATATTTTTAAAAATTATAATTGGTATTTGGTATACCAAACAACATTAAATATATGTATCGTGTATCATTCAATTATACAGAATTGTTATGATACTACTGTACCAACATTTTGATATATCGATTTTCATGTACCAATTATAATTGATACATTTAGTACACAAATTAGTTGGTACATACTCCCTCCGTCTATTTACTTACTTCACACTTTCTATTTTGGGCGTCCAAATACATACTTCACACTTTATTTTTTACCTAAAAAGGAAACTTTATATCATTAAAATATTAATCCTATTCCACTCATTCTCTCTCCTACATTATTTTAATACTCACAACACTAGTATAATTTACTATTCCCTCCACTCATTCTCTCTCATATTTTACTTTCACACTCACAACACTTTCAATATAATACTCCTTCCTTAATAACCGTGTAAACAGTAACTGTGAAGCATGTAAATGAATAGAGGGAGTATTTAATACTGCCTCGGGATGAACCGAAATGGCTCAGGATGGACCGGCAGGGCTTCGGAATGCCTCGAGAGCACCTCGGGGCAGCTCTGGAGCGCTCGATAGGGCTTTGGAGCGCCTCAGAAGGGCTCGGAAGGCCCCAGAAGGAACCGAAAGGGACTGGGATTACCTCAAAAGGACTTAGAGGGGAGCCTGAAGGCTGGGGAGAGAGAGGATAGAATGGAGGTGTGAATAAAATTAGAGGGGGAGCCCTCTATTTATAGGCCTTGGAAAACTGCAAAATGGTTCAGGATCACTGTGGAGCCGAGAGCTAGTGGTCCAGGACTAACTCGGCGAAGCTGGGGAACCTGGGTATAAAAAAAAAAAAAAAAAAAAAAAAAAAAAAAAAAAAGAGGGAGTATTTAATTTTTTTGCCGGCCCTAATTTTAAGAATCTATTGATTGCAATTTAGATTAGATAGTCATTGAACCTAGCCATAAAATTGAAATGTGATCTTACAGAACAGACCCGTTTTAGTTGTTCAGCTAGATTCCAAAATTCAATTATTATTTTTGACTAAAATTTTCATACCAAACTTCAATATCTCTGTATACTCCCTCCGTCCCATAACAAGCGACACATTTTGTCATTTTGGGCGTCCCACTGATAAGTCACACTTCCTAAAATGAAAAATAATATTTACTATTTTCTCCACTCATTCTCTCTCCTACATTATTATAATACTCACAACACCATTATAATTTACTATTCTCTCCACTCATTCTCTCTCCTACTCAACTATCTACACTCACAACACATCAACCTTTTCACTTTTTTCTTAATTCTCGTGCGGAACAGTAACTGCGTCGCTTGTTATGGGACGGAGGGAGTATATAAAAGCAGAATCGTCAATGTCCCGCCCAAACCAGGGACAGTTTTGTAATTTCACAGCAGGGCGAAGTTGTAATTAACTAGGCTGAGGAGCCACGTGGCACGCTTGGATTGGGCGCGTGCTTCACACGCGCAGACACAGGCGCGTGAATGCTGGAAGGGGTTTTCTTTTTTTTTTTCTTTTTAATTACGCGACACGTGTCACACTATGACTGGATGATTTATTTTCAAATTTTTATTTTTCATCCCCTTTTTTCGACATCAATTATGTTATAAAAAAAAATTTAAAAAAAAATTTTACACCAAAATTCATAATTTTTTTTCCTCTTTAATTAGAGACTAATTGCATTTAATTTGGACAAAAAAAAAAAAAACACTCTTTCTTATTTTTCATCACCTTTTTTCGACCTAAATTATTTTATAAAAAAAAATATTTAAAACTTTTTACACCAAAATGCATAATTTTTTTTCCTCTTTAATTAGAGACTCATTTCATTTAATTTGGACACAAAAAAAATAAACACTCTTTCTTAAATATAGATTTCTTAATTATCCGTTCTTTATTTTTTTTTTCAATTTCTTTTTTCTGAAAATTAATTAAGTGTGAAGTATATTTTTTTATTATAAATGATGAAGTATATTAGTGAAATTAAAAATCTTATTAATCTTATTGAAAATCTTATTTTATCAAAATTTGATGGATTATTAATTTGGACACAAAAAAAAATGTGGAAGCCATTTGATATAACATACTCCCTCCGTCCAAGTTAATACTTCACAGTTACTGTTCATGCGTGGATTAAGGAAAAAAATAATGATATAATGTTGTGAGTGTAAAAGTAAAATAGAAGAGAGAATGAGTGGAGGGAATAGTAAATTATAATGGTGTTGTGAGTATTAAAATAATGTAGGAGACAAAGTGTGAAGTATGTAATTGGACGCCCAAAATAGAAAGTGTGAAGTATGTAACTGGACGGAGGGAGTATTTTAATTTAAAGAGTAGTTTAAGTATATTAGTGAAATTAAAAATCTTATTATTGCCTACAAATATAATTATTAGAAATATTTATGTTTTAATTTTTATTTTATCAAAATTTGATGGATTATTAATCTTGGTTTCATTTATTTGTGCCTTTTTATATATAATATTTATGAATAATTTTTTCTTCAAATTTTGTCCTATTTTAAACGTTAAAAAATGGGTTCGAATATTAAAGAGATGAATGGTTTTATTATAAAGTATAAAAAGTTGGGTACAAAGTAATTAGTGAATAGTTGTTGTGAGTATGACTTATAATTTTTTCATTGTAATTTTTTATATTTAAAATGGGACAACTTTTATTAAAAAAAAAGGAAGTTTAAAATCGGACGAAGGGAGCATTTATTTATTTGATAGTGAAATAATTTATCCTAATGTTAAATTTAATTACTAGCAAAATAAAAATTAAGTCTTAATAATGAAAACTAAAATAAATAAAACTAGAAGGGGAAATTAAATTTTCCGTCTCAAGTCAACTTTAAAAAATGTCATTATACAAAAAAAATATTTTCTTCATTTCAAAAATGAATATTACTTTCAACTCAAAATAAATCACCAAAAAATAATACTACTTTTTTTCCAAAAAATTGCATTATTATGTGCTTTAACTAGAAAAAAAAAATTATAATTTACGTCTCAAGTAACTAAAAATTTTGAAGTAGAGTAATCAAATTATTTTTTTTGGCCCAATTCTAGGAAAACAATGTTAGTATGTGCTTTAACTTGATATTGCCCTATTTAAAAAATTATGTAAGTAAAAAACGGGTTGATAAAATTTTTTAATTCCTCCTAAACCCACATTGATCCGCTTCTAATGAAAAGAGTATGGAAATGTTTTCTTTTAAATCGGGTGGGATTGGGGTGGATTTGAGATTAGCACAAACCGTCCCATTTATCCCGAACCCGCATAGTATTCATCTTTTTTTATAATAAATTTTATATATTGATAATATTTGTATATTATTATATACTTATTTGTTTATAGTTTATTGTATTTTCTTATTTTTCTATATCATATTATTAATCTCTACATTTAAAAAGAAATAAATGGAAAAAAATTCATTTTATAGTAGAAATATTAATATTTTTTTCTTCAACTTTTGTCCTATTTTAAACGTAAAAAAATTGGTTAGGATATTAAAGAGATGAATGGTTTTATTATAAAGTATAAAAAGTTGGGTACAAAGTAATTATTGAATAGTTGTTGTGAGTATGACTTATAAGATCATTGAATATAAAAATACTAAATTTTTTTCATTTTACTTTTTTAAAACTTAAAATGGGACACCTTTTATTATAAAAAAAAAGGAAGTTTAAAATGGGACGAAGGGAGCATTTATTTGTTTGATAGTGAAATAATTTTTCCTAATGTTAAATTTGATTACTTGCGATATAAAAAAAAACATGATTATATAACAATAACATTAGATAGATATGTAAAAATCAAACGGGGATGTAGAAGTTGAATACGGTTTAAGAACAAAATAACTTCTCAAAAAAAATTGATGATACTTGAAAATTTCATTTCATGTAATTTGTTTGTTTGAAGAATCACTAGAGTCAAGAGTTCAGAATTGCAGTTGAAGATAAAGATTTGGAGACTTATAAGTAGATTGCTTACGCTTTCCCAATCGTTGTCGAAACTAAGTGATACCGTGGACAAATTACGCACATATCACGTTCAATACACAATAAATATGTTTTACATCAAAAATATGCGTTCAATTCCAGAGCATTGAAAAATGGATGTCAAATGTGATTATTATTGAATAGAACGGGAATGTACGTATAAAACGCGCTTCGTCCAAACTAACTATGCCTTAAATATATATTTATTTTAGTGACCTTCAATCTGATATTTGTACTAATAATATAGTTTTCAAAAAAGTGTTTTACAATGTACACAAACATTTCTATTTCCTGTTATATTTGTATGAATTTTCGTCAATATGTGTTAATAGCTATCCGTGCATCGCACGGGAGTTACACTAGTACATATAAAGTGAGTTCTATTATTAGTTACTAGTATTGCACCCACGTGTTGCATGTTATAGCAAAATTGTGTTATATTAACATATTTTGTTTACTTGATGTTATATAATTATAATATATTAATTATGCGTCCAAATAATTTATAATAAAAAGTTAAAACTAATGAAAGTATTATAGGTTATAATTATTTAACCAACACAATGAATATTATAAATTTTGTAAGCTTTTTATATACACATATTTTGTGATGTGAGAAACTCCAGTGATTATTTCAATAGAAATTGTTATTTTAAAATATTTTTCCTTTAATGATTTATTTTACTACTTTGTTATTTTACTATTCATTATATAATTGTAAAATTGAGAATTTGTAATAGCAAGTGTATTTATGCATCTTTGCTAAAATAAATATTTTTAAAATATTCTAAATCAAAAGTTTGATATTCATTTATTTTTTATTCTAAAAGGATAATTCATTTGAATTTGAAGTATTCACTTTGGATTTGGAAAAGAAGATAAATATTATTATTATTCTTTTTTAAACATTTAATTTACGATAATAAAATAAATAGTGAAAGAAATTTAGTAAAAAAAAACGTTTAGAACAACGCTTTTTATAAAAAATACAATTTTAAAACAAAAAATTCTTACATTGGAGTTCATTAATGAGAGACAAAGTAGTAATAATTAAAACAAAATCATCTACTTAGTCTACGTATTTAGTAGCCTTATTATGACAACAATTGTATTGACTTTTGGTTCTTTATATAATTTGTATAATTTTGATATAATTAAATAAACAAAAATCAAAATTAACAACTACAACTAAAACTAATGTAACAATTTATTCAATTTTTTAATGAAATATAAAATCCCAAAAAATAAATAAATCTTAAATCAACACGAAATAATGGCTCCTTTGTCGAAAGGTGCATGACACCGAAAAGATTTTTTTTTAGAAACGTGACATCGGAAAGTTAGCAAAGTCTTTTATGTAATAATATTTTCATCTATATAATGTAGCTGGATCAATAAAACCAGTAAAATAAGAAACAAAATAATAAGAAATAAAATAAACATGAAATAATAAATTTTCATAAAGTGAGGGATCAACAAAAAAGTTCAGTTAGATTATACCCTCTCCATCCTATTATAAACTACACTTACTATTTGCTTGAAAATTAAGAAAAAAATGTTAGTGGATCGAGTGTTGTGAGTATGGAAAATGAGGTTGGAGAGAGAAAATGAGTAGTTGTTCTGAGTATGATATGCGAGTCTCATTAGTATAAAATTAATAAAATGTTTCAATTTTAGAAAGTATATACTCCCTCCGTCTCATCCGACTTATGACAATTTTTCATTTTGGGCGTCTCACTGGACTTATGACATCCCAAAATAGCAAATTTATATTATTTTTATATTAAATAAGACTCACTTGTCATACTCATAACAACAATCTCCTTACTAGGCCTCTCACTCATTCTCTATTTTATTTTGTTTTTTATACTCACAATATCTCCTTCACTCATTCTCTCTTTTTATTATATTAATATTTCTTAATTCATGTGTCAAAAGAGAAAATTCTAAATCGAATGAGACGGAGAGAGTAGTTTTAGTGGGATGCCCTGTGAGAAAAGTGTGTAGTTTGTAGTTTGATAGAAAGAGTATATTTTTTTAATTAAATAAATAATGCCAAAAGTATCCATGTTGGTTTTTTTTATTTTTTTTTGTGTGAAAAAATCCATATTGATGTTAAAAATAAAAAAGGTTGACGATAAGGATCAAAAATTGATAAAAATGATCTTGTTGAATTGAATATAAGCCAAACTCTTTTGGAAGATATTTTAGTTCTTTTTTTTTCAAACATTTATTAGGACAACAATAAAAATACTCTCAACAACAACTTCTAGAATTATCACTATTTTGGAGGGAAAATCTTATTTTTGAATTGAAAGCATACCAAAAGACACTATTCTCTTTTTATATATATATATATATATATATATATATATATATATATAGATTATCTTGTATGATTAAATCAATAGCTTAGCTTGTTGTGCAGAAAAAATGTAGAAAAAATGACGGAAATTCAAAAAGACTTTCTTAAGAAATTAACTGAAAATAATTAAAACTCGAAATAAAAATGGAATGCGGAAAGTTGAGCCTTGTGTTGGACACAATCTCCGTAAGAAATAATTACCCCACACTGGTGCTATCGGTTACTGGCAATCTTTTCGTAAAATATAACAACTTTAACTGTCGTTATTAGAAGCACTCCAAATTAACGATTTCGGCGAATAAATCTGAATGTTTGGAACTTCTGAACTTGAAATGAATTTTATGCTTCAATATGTTTTCTTTCTAATTTGCTATTTAATGTTTGATGACCGAATGAATTTATCAAACATGCGGGGTCCTTTTATAGTTTTTAAAGAAATAGACACAATTTAGATCGAATGGATGTTAACCGTCCGATCTGATCCTGATCAAGGAACAGATTGAACAGAGCGACCCACAGCCATTCGAGAAGACGCGGATCCTCCATCTGAACCGACCCATGTCCATTTGAATGGACACATCCGCCCAGCACATACCCGTGCCCATTGCACCTATTCGGCCCAGTCCACGACCCACCCCACCTGAGCTGCCAACACTGAACCGATGACATGCTTGAACCGAGCCGACCTTGTTCTCGATTCAAAGAGAGCAAAGAGGTAAAGCTATTGAAATATTTGAAATCTTTCAATTATTTCAATCGCCATAAGGCTAAAATAAAAAACAAAAATTAAAGAAAGAACAAAAATTAGATTCATTGAAAAAAAAGTTGAAAAAAATCAATATAACCCCGAACCGCCCACATGCATTCGAGCTAGCTGAGCCACGAACCTTGACTTCTCAAAACTTTAAGGCTCCACATCTCCCATCGAGCGATGCGCAAATTGCAAAGTGCGCCTCTAAAGTGCCCAATACACCCTTTGCGCGCTGCGCGGCTTGGGCTCGAATGGAGCTTCGCACCATCCTCGTGGTTCGAATTTGAGCTAGCTCAAAACTAGCACAATTTGGGCCATTATTTGCATGGTTAGTCCAATGGACCACTATTTTTTTTCACTACTCACACACACACACACACACATGCACGCACATAAGCGCCTATTGTTACCTCCTTGAAGCTGATGAGTTTAAAAACTCTCATAATTTGTGCTTTTTAGGCAATGTGATATATGACTTTTCACAATCACAAACTTTTCATAAATCCATTTTCAATTGCATACTTTGAGCATTAATTTCGTATTCATCACAACTAGCAAAAATTCCGTGCTACGCACGGGTTCAGTAACTCCGAAGCTTTTGGGAGATTTGGGATTAATGAAGGCCTCGTACGAAATTTATCAATACTGAGTTTAGATAGCACATGGTTTATTTGATACACATGAAATAAAATTTAAAAATACTACTAAAATTAATTATTTATGCTTCTTTAATTTCCTTAGTAATATAATAATCTTTTATTGATAGCAATTGAGATAATCTTTTCGGGACAGAGAAAGTTTTTTTTTTATTGAAGGGTTGATAATAATTATAATTTATATATAAAACGAATATTCTTTTGAATATTACATAATGAAAATGTACATATGTAATAGTAAAATAATAGTAATTTTATGTATATGAACTATATTATTAATTATTATTATTATTATTATTATTATTATTATTATTATTATTATTATTATTATTATTATTATTATTATTATTATTATTATTATTATTATTATTATTATTATTATATCTTCTATATGAACATAGTACAATAAAATGAACCTTATGAAATTATAATAATATTTATTAATTAATTTTCTAATGATGTTTTTTTAATAAAAAAAATCACTTTCTTTAATATTCTAGTTCATTCACACATTCGTACGTATCATTTCTAAATGTCTTTTGATTATGCACTTTCTTTGACTTGTCATGCTTTCACATCCCAAAACTCTTGACATTCAATTAATAATTCACATTCTACCTCTTCATTGATAGACAAAATTAGTTCAAATAAGTATGTGAAGGGGTGAATTATTTATGACATGTTTAATTTCAATAACTTTGTATGATCTTTGATTTTTTTTTCACTCAATGAAAAATGAAAAAATAAAAACAAATCACAACAATTTATAGGACATTTGTTTAAAAATATTAAACATTTAACAAATTGCAAATATATAATTTCAAATTCAAATCTAAAAGAATTATTAAAAATTAAAAGAAAATTAAAAGATAAATAAAATACAAAAAATAAAATAAAAATAATTAATTAAAAATAAATTTCTCATTCATATGTAATTAGTCAAAGTTTTTACTATAAATAATTCATGCAAATTTTAAATCAATAAATAACTGAATCTACAATAATCATAAATCATAATAGAAATAAATAAACCAAAAAAATTATAAATAAAATTAAAACTAAAATTAAAATCAATACTAAACAATTAAAGCGATAAATACATACATAAATAAATAATTAAATTTGCTTTGCAAAACACAAAAAATAAGTTAAAAATAAAGTTCATAAAAGCACCAAACTAAGAGTAATACGATAGCATTAAAACAAAAATTAAACAAATACAATATCAAATAAAAACATAAAAATATGTATTCAAATAAAGAGAATAATAACTAAAATAAAATAAAACTTTCATTAAAAATTAATACAAAATAAACTTATATGTCAAAACTAAATTCTCATTTAATCAAATTTAAAAATAAATTATAACAAAAAGTATAACCTAAGAGCACAATTTTTATAAGAAAATTTATATGGAAAAATATATACGAAAAATCAAAGCGTAAAATATTTATGCCACGTTTAATATTAAAATAACTTTATATGATCATCTTTGTTGATAGATAATATCAATTCAAATAAGTATTTGAAGGAGTAAAATATTTATGTAACGTTTAATATTAAACATGAAATATTTATGTCACGTTTAATATTACAATAACAAATTGCTTATATGTAATTTTAGTTTTTATAAACAATATATACTATTATATAAAAGGGACAATAATTTTATGACATATTCAAATCTAAAACAATAATTATTAATTAAAAAAATAAAAGAAAATTAAAATATAAATGAATTACGAAAATAAAATCTTAATCAAGATAAAATATAAACATTAAATAAAGGGAAAAAATTCTAACAAAAAGTAAAAATTAAGAGCACAATTTTTATAATAAAATTCATAAGAAAAAATATATAAGAAAAATCAAAGTATAAAATTTTTAAATTTCATATACTAAAGTTCTTTACAAATTGTAATCAAAGTAAGAAAAACGAAAAATTAAAATGAAAAATTACAAAAAACTAAATTAAAAAATACATTTAATTACGAAATAAAAATCAATATAAAAGCAAAAACTAAATCAAAATACAAAAAAATCAAAAGGAAATATTTTTTTAAAGCCAAAAGAAAAATCACATATAAATTAATTTGTAAATTAGAGCAAAAAAAATCAAAAGGAAAGCAAAAAATCAAACAGAAATATAAGATTAAAAGTAACAAATCAACTAAAAATTAAAATGAAATTCTCATTTGAATCAAATTGTAAAAAAAAATTAAAAATTGTAGCAAAAATCAAATTCAAAAGCATATATTGTATTAATAAGGCTATATATATATATATATATATATATATATATATATATATATATATATATATATGTATATGTATATATATATATATATATATATATATATATATATATATATATATATATATATATGTATATATATATATATATATATATATATATATATATATATATATGTATATATATATATATATATATAAAATAATAAGTAGTATCATAACATAAGTTATTTTAATTTCATCAAACTTTGTTTTCTTTATAAAAAAAATTTAATCAAAATATACAAAAATCAACAAATAAAATCAAAGAAAAATATTAAAATATTTCAAAAACGAAATTTAAACAAAACAAAAGATCAATCAAAACTTGAATAGAAATACAAATAGTCAAAATATAATCAAAAGTGAAAATAATGTAAAGTCAAGTCGAAATAAAGTTCTCATTTAAATCAATATGTAAATTATCCAAAAAAAATCAAGAGCAAAGCAAAAAGTAAATAAAAATATATAATTAAAAATTAAATATAAAAATATATGTGAATGTGAAATATAATTAAATTTAAATAATGTTAAGATTGAGATTACAACAAAGGAAGACATCAAAACTATGATGCCCTTAAAAAACAATTTAAATACAAAATCAATAATATATTTTTAATCCAAATAAATCATATTACCAACACCAAAATTATAATAAACACAACATAATAACGAACTCACCAAAGTCTTGGCATATGAACAAAAATTCTTCCATTAAAAAAGATATAATCCACGGCAACGGCGGCAAATGGTGAAGAAAATAGAAAAAAGAAGTCAGAAGGAATTCATATTAGTTCCGGTGCTCCTTACTCCTTCGTCCGATTGAGCTTACTGAAAGGGAGATACTGGAAAAGAGGAGACTGCCATTAAAAAAGGGACATAGCATATGTCTTCTTCAACTGAAGTGAGTGATGAAATATACCTTGCTTTCTCTCTAATCTGTTTGGATAACAACTGCTTGAACAAAAGAGAATAACCAAAAGAGATTTAATCAAATTCATCATTAAGAACATTAAACATCTTTTTGCCTTTTGAATTACTAAAATAAATTTCTTTAATTATTATCATATTTTCAAGCAAAACTATATGTATTCCGAAAATAAAATAATGCATTTTTGTATATAAAAAGTTGAATTAGAATAATCAATACATAAGAAGCCGAAAGGTTGACAATGTTCCAAGCAATACTATATGTATTCTGAAAATAAAATAATGCATTTTTGTATATGAAAAGTTGAATTAGGATAATCAATACATAAGAAGCCGAAAAGTTGATAATGTATCAATTTATTAGTGTTTTTAAATGCATAGCCTACCTAGTCTATACTTCTATTATATATATAAGAGTATATGTCTATTACTACTTATACATACTCATATACCCTAGTCTATACTTCTATTATATATATAAGAGTATATGTCTATTACTACTTATACCTATTCACATACCCTATGTTAACGATTAGTACTATCAATTAAGTAGAAGGAACCTAATGGGTCTTGGTCTTGTGGTATCTTAGTGGCTTTCCTTCGGGGAGGTCACGAGTTCGATTCTCCTTAGGGGAATCCTGTGGTTTAATTTATACCATGAGTTCAGGGTCCTTAGGAGCTCCCCGGAGCACATCCGTGCAGTTAAGGAAGCAACACTGCTGGGCTTGCAACCTCAGCGTGGGGAGTTCGAATCTTGACAGGAGCAGCTGGAGCAGCCAATTGGTGTTGTAAGAGTGATGTAAATGCCTCGTTGGCGGGGAGGCTGCTTTGGAGCTTGACCAATTGGTGATGTAAGAGTGTTAATGCCTTGTAGGAGGGCTCCCTTGGGGCCAGGAGTATAAGGGGTGCTGCCACCCTGGCTGCATAGGGCATATCCCGCGATTTACCTCCGCCAAAATACTGAGGGGCCGGTACTTGGTGGTCCAGGATTAGTCCGGCGAAGCTGGGAACCTGAGTAACAAAAAAAAATTAAGTAGAAGGAGGTCAAAGGTCATGGCAGGCGGGTCCCAATGGTGATGTGGGAAGCTTAGAATGCAAATAAACCTAGAAGAGGATGAGGTGTCATTCCTAGAATGAGTTTCATCCACCTTAATATACTATAGTATATATTTGGTTTTGAAAAAATAAATACATCACATTAATCTACTCCAAATGTAAATTACAAATATGCGATTTATTTTCATTTACACAAAATGAAATTACATTTAATTTTTGATCAAATATAGGTCAAATCTAATATTTGGAATCAAATTCCAACAATCCCCCACTTGAATGACAATTAATGCATGCATGCAGATTCGTCCAAAAGTTCCGGCGAACTATTATTGCATAGGGATAGGTAGCTTATGGCCTTAAACCTCCCCTAGTAAAATATTATCGGATATACTAGCTATTTAGTAGCGCAATTATTTGAACTAGTAACTGTATAATGTATACCAAGACAATAGTACTCACACAATAATAACTCTAACACTATTTGTTCTCACGTTGTGTCCCTTTCGGCCCTGGACAGTATCTCATTCATAAGTGTTTATTTAGAAGTGGCCTTATTACTTCTCACTTATATAGGTGATTCTACTATAAAGAGTATCTTGTTGTACTCCACCAATTAGGTATAAGAATCATTAAAAGTTTTCTCAACTTAACCTCACTACTGTTGCAGGTACATACACTTGTATGTTATAGGAATGGGTATGAAACAGGTTCCAAGTGTTTCTACTGAACAGCGTAACTTAGTTTTCTCATTGAACCAATGTTTTGGGATCTCCAATTCTCAAGGTTGAGTGTCCACTATAAGTTCTTTTGTTCTGGATTTTAAACCCATTACCCTTAACAGTTTATACAGTTGATCTCTATTTATACCTTTCGTAAACGGATCCGCTATGTTATCATTTAACTTCACATAGTCAATCGTGATAACACCATTTTTGATCAGTTGTCTGATGGTATTATGTCTACGACGAATATGTCTAGACTTACTATTGTACATACTGCTCTGTGGCCTTTCTATTGGTGATTGACTATCACAATGTATTAGTACAGCGGGCACATGCTTATTCCAACAAGGAATATCCTCCAAGAAGTTATTAAGCCATTATGCTTCTTCTCCAGATTTATCTAAAGCTATAAACTAAGATTGCATCGTGGATTTGGCTATACACGTTTGTTTGGAGGATTTCCATGACACTGCTCCTCCACCTAGTGTGAATACATAACCACTTGTGGACTTGGAGTCTTTCGTGTCAGATATTCAATTGGCATTACAGTATCCTTCTAATACTGTTGGATATCTTTTATAAAGTATCCCATGTTTCAATTTATACTTTAAGTATCTCAATACCGTCAATAGAGCCTTCCAATGGTCTGCACTTGGATTACTAGTGAACCTACTTAGTTTTCTCACTGATTATGCAATGCCTGGACGTGTACAATTTTTTAAGTACATCAGACTGTCAATTATTATTGCATATTCCAATTGAGAAGTCGGTTCCCCTCTATTCTTAGCTAAGTGTAGAGTTAAGTCTATCGGCGTCTTAGCGGGAGGGCTATCAATGTCATCGAACTTTCGAAGTACATTCTCTAGATAATGGAATTGTGACAGGACTATCCCTTCTGATATTCTAGAAATATTTATTCTTAATATAAAATCAGCTAATCTCATGTCCTTCATGTCAAAATGCTTTTTAACATGCCTTTAGTATTCATGATTAATTCATGATTACTTCCCATTATCAACATGTCGTCTACATAAAGACAAATAATTACAAATGATTCAGATGTTCCTTTAATGTAGACAGACTTGTCATATTCATTTATCTTGAATCCATTTGACAAAATTGTTCGGTCAAACTTCTCATGCCATTGTTTAGGTGCTTCTGTTAGTCCATGCAAAACTTTAAAAGTTTACACACCTTCTGTTCTTTTCCAGGAACTACAAACCCTTCAGGTTGTTCCATATAAATTTCCTTATCTAGCTCTCCATTCAAGAAGGTTGTTTATCCATCTGGAATATCTCAAGGTAATGCATTGCAGTGATCACAATGAGAACGCGTATGGATGTGATCCTTGTGACAGGGGAATATGTATCGAAGAAATCGTATCCCTCCTTCTGTCTAAACCCTTTAGCTACCAGCTGGGCTTTGTACTTATCTATAGATCCATCTGCCTTATACTTTCTTTTAAGGATCCACTTGCGACCCAATGATTTACATCCTGGAGGGAGATCAACTAACTCCTAATTATTATTATGCATAATGAACTCTATTTCACTGTAAATTGCTTCTTTACAGAACAGACTATCCGAACCAGATAAAGTTTCTTTAACAGTAGCCGGTTTGTTTTCTAACTTATATGATAGAAAATCAGGACCAAAAGACATTTCCACTCTTGCCCTCTTACTACGTCTAGGTCCCTCATCTTTTTCTTGAGATGGACCATTTCTTGCTTCAAAATTTCTCTTATTAGAACTTGAATCTTTATTTTCCTTCTCGCAGGAAATATATTCTCAAAGAATGATGCATTCCTTGATTCTATCTTCATTCCTTAATTCGTATCAGGAATGTTCCATTTGTGCACTATAAACCGATAGACAGTGCTATTGCTCGCATATCCAATGAAAATGTAGTCTATCGATTCCTTTCTTAGGTATCTTATTAAGAATGTAGTTGGACGAGAGTATGGCTTCACCCCACAAGTTGTCGGGTAAGCCAGAGCTTATTAACATTGCATTCACCATCTCGTTAAAAGTATGATTCTTGCGTTCAGCTACTCCGTTAAATTGAGCTGTATATGGAGTCGTCATTTGATGAATAATGCCAGATTCCCATCTATATTTTCAAATGGCGCTACATATTCTCCTCCTCTATCGCTTCGAATCTTCTTAATATTTACATTAAGTTGATTCTCAACTTCCTTCTTATAATTCTGGAAAGCTTTCAAGGATTCATCCTTACTTTTCAATATATACAAATAACAATATCTATTGCAATCATCTATAAAAGTAATGAAATACTCTTTTCTACCTCGAGTTTGCACATACTTTAGATCACATATATCTGTGTGAACTAATACAAGAGGAGTCGTGTTTCTTATTAATGAGGAAAATGATGACTTAGTCATCTTGGCTTCAACGCAAATTTCACACTTGCCAGTTGTAAGTACCCAAATCCGGATCGTCAAAATCCGTTAGAAAGTTAACCGGAATCCGTTAACTGGCCCGCTCCAGATTAACCGGAACCCGTTAAGCTCCCCGTTGCCAAGCCAACGAGACGTCCCGGGACTACCCCGTGCATCCCGACGTCAAAGCGTACTCAACACACGTCGTTGCACGTAAAAGTACGGCTTTCCTTGAAAAACGCAGTTTTCGGCACTTTTCGGGGACGTTTTGGACATTTTTCGGACTGTTATTTTAAAAACGGACAAAACCGGGAAATAACGACACGAACTCCCATGGCCTGTGAGTCACAGGGACACGTGGCTCACATGCCACAGCTCCCCCATCACCTTTCAATCAAATTCAGAGTGAAAAGAAAAAAATACCCCTAGTATGCAGTCTCAGTCCGGCCGGACTCATTTGTAGGAAATTCAGAATTGCCAGCAAGTCCGTCCAATTTCCAAATTTCACAAAACCCCCTGATTTTCACCCTCAGTCCGTCCGGACTCATGCTGAATTTTCACCTATAAATACCAAGGCTATCAAAGCCATTTAGAACAACAAAAAATCACTCCCTTTCACAAAACCCCCCCACGGCCTAAACTGGTTTCCCTCCTCCCGAGCCCCGGTTTTACCTTGTTTTGCGTGAAAACTTCATATTTCGATCAAATACAACCCCCGCCACTTCGAAACACCGTTCCAAACACACTTTCGTATCCCGTATACGCCCACCGAGCCAAAGGAGCCGACCTTAGCCATAGGTAGCTCCCTCTCTCTCTAAAGCTCTCGTTCCGTCTCGGTTTACGCGCCAATCGCTACAACCGTTTCGGACAACGTTGTTGAAATGTAGACGCCTCCGTCTAACGGGGTCCGATACGTTTTAACCTCTAGATCCTCTTCTCTTCCCGTAAGAGAAGTAATATCGGGTTAAAACGGCGTTTCGACCCCATTCCGTTTACTTTTATGTCATTTACCAACTCTGGATTGTTTGATCCGTCGATCGTCATTTACAATTCCGGACCATTTGATCCGTCGAACGTCATTTACTTTCACGCAAATTTACAACTCCGAGCTGTTTGGCTCGTCGATCGCACTTTACAATTCCGAGTCGTTTGGCTCGTCGATCGTACTTTACAATTCCGGATCGTTTGATTCCGTCGATACCGCATTTAAATATTGTCATTTACAAAGTCCGACCCGTTTGGATCGTGATAGTATTTACTTTTCAAAGTCTGAGTCGCAACCCGATTCGTTGATCGCATATCATTTAATACGTTTTTCTCGTAAAATCGTTAACAATGTAATGCCTGGTTCAAAACCGGAGTTCGACATTCAAACTCTCTTTCAAAAAGCGTGAAATGACGTTTGGCATCCAAACGCTCATCTTCAAACTTAAAAGCCGACTTTTGACATTCAAAATCATTTAATACGTTTTTCCCGTAAAATCGTTAACAATGACACGCCCGGTTCAAAACCGGAGTTCGACATTCGAACTCTCTTTCAAAACGCGCGAAATGACGTTTGGCATCCAAACGCTCATCTTCAAACTCAAAATCCGACGTTTGACATTCAAACGCTCTTTTCTTTAAAGTCAACATTTGACACTTAAGATAAACATTTAAAATCAGCATTCGCGCCACTTTTCCTAAAACTTCAAAACCGACGTTTGTCATTCAAACGCTCGCCTTTTCAAAAGAAACCACCTAATCAACGTTTGACATTCAAACCAAGATTAAGCTTGCCATTCAAGCCCCCATTTCAAAAATGCAAACACACACACACACACGCACATGATTTCGAGAAAGGTAGAAAGACTCATCATACGAGGCGTTTCGGGTGATCTCAATATTCTCTTCCCGAAACGTAACGTGACCTCCGAACCTAACAATCTCTGGTACTAAAAAGCTTTTTACTCGTTTTTGCTACCAATAAAAATGACTCACCGTTTTCAAAAGCCTTTTCCTAAGTTTTTGCTACCAATAAAAATGACACATTTTTTCAATCAATAGCCGTTTCTCAACGTTTGGGCTTAAAATACAAAAATCGTGTGGCGACTCCTCTTCCTTCCCGAAAAGCGAGGTCTCAGACACCAACCCTCCGCGAAAGACAATCGCGTTTTCGCGCCCCACCGCGAAAATCCCGGGTAATTTCACCAGTCGAGTCGAATTTATTCATATGAATTAATTCTTGACTCACTAATTTCTTAATTGTGTTGAAATTCACGTGACCTAATCTATCATGCCATAAATTAGGACTCTCCAACAAGTAAACATAAAAAACACTTTCATTCTTCGCCTCAGGGATGATAACTTTCATTACATTCATTTTGAAAAGATCTTTATCAAGGTACCCATTTCCCATGAATTGACTACCATTAATCACATCAAACTTGTTGTTTTCAAATACTAGTCTAAAACCAACATTGCTCGATAAGGATCCGGACACAAGGTTCTTACGAATGTCTGGGCATGCAGCACATCTAAGAGCGTCAGTTCGCCGAAAGTCATTTTCAGCACACAACCTTTCCAAGTCCTACGACATTGGAAGCAACAGAGTTTCCCATGTACACCTTCCTTCCATTGGTCTTACGAAAAACGCGTTTTTTTTTAAGCTTAGGAAAAATGTGTTTTACACTGACACTTCATAACACTAACGCTGACACTTTTTTACACTGTCACTTTATTAAACTAGCACTGGCACTTTTTTACAATGGCAATTAATATACATGCATTGGCACTTTTTACACTGGCACTTTGTTACACTAACACTGGTACTTTGTTACACTAACACTGGCACTTTTTGCATTGGCACTTACTATATATGTAATGATACTTTTTTACACTGGCACTTTGTTACACTAACACTGGCACTTTGGTAAACTGGCACTGGCACTTTGTTATGCAAGCACTAACAATTGTTTTACATGTACCGGCACTTTGTTACAATGGCACTTTGTTACACATGCACTGACACTTTTTTACACCGGCACTTTGTTACACATGCACTAGCACATTGTTACACTGACACTTTGTTAAACTGACACTGACATTGACGGGGAAAATAAAACACGTTTTTCCTAAGTGCTAGGATAAACGCGTTTTTCCTGAGATTTTGGCCATGTTTAGTATATATTAATATTATTATTATTATTATTTCATTAATATTTGTTTTTTTTGCCATTCTCAACAAAACCCTCTCGTGTTCTTCACTCTATCTCTCTCTCTAAACCCCCGAGCACCAAAAAAATCACCACCGCCTCAGTAAGTTTATTTTCCCAACCCCCGTTTTAATTTTGTTGTTACTTTATTTTGGTAACATTTGGAACAATGTTTGTTTAAAGTGTGGGGGGGGGGAAGAAAATATCCCTATTGGTTTTTTTTGTTTGTCTTAGTTTGCATTATAAATTAGCTGTTTGATAATCTAGTTTCTCATATCTTTTTTATGTATACATTAGTTAGTTGTATGTTAAATTAGTGTTCATGTTTCATTTTTTATTGTATGCATGTTAAATTAAAGCATTTTTTTACAAAAAAAAAAATCCCCTATTTTACTTATTATTCTTACTTACTATATAGTTGCCTTAGTAACTCATCATTTATCCTTTTATTCATCTTTTTATCATTTCAAAAATTTAGAAAAAGATCATTAACGATGTATTGAAAAGTAGATATAAAATCATAAATGAATATAGGATTAATAGAGTTTATACTAAAGCAAGGCATTGTTTTGATTAATGAAGTTTTGGATCATTTGGCGCTTGGATATGATATATACACTTGTGAAAAAATTTAGAAAATTATTTTTATAAAAATGCTCCATAGAGTGTACAACGCGAGACTTTGATTTTAATTCCTTTTAGGATACCCGGGTTGTTGTGTACATCTTGAAATCACTACCTTCACTCTTTTCATCTTATCATTTCCACTATAAATGATAATTGATGATTAATTTCACTACGTACATATTGTTTAGGTTCCACTAAAAAATCTAAATTAATAAATCATTAAAAGAGTGTGATAACCAAAAGCAAGATGTATTGTTCCACTATTATATTTAACTAGTATTGCACACATGCGTTGCATGGTACAAGCAAAATTTTGTTATATGAACATATTTTATTTAAATGATGTTATATAATTATAATATATTAATTATGAGTCCAAAATAATTTACACTGAAAATAATTTATAATAAAAAGTTAAAACCAATACCCAGTTTAACCAACACAATTAATATTATAAATTTTGGAAGCTTTTTGTATAAATATTTCGTTATGTGAGAAACTTTAGTGATTATTCCAATAGAAATTGTTATTGTAAAATATTTTTCCTTAAATGATTTATTTTACTACTTTGTTATTTTACTATTCATTATATAATTGTAAAATTGAAAATTTAGAATAGCAAGCGTATTTATGCATCTTTGCTAAAATAAATATTTTTAAAATATCTCTAAATCAAAAGTTTGATATTCATTTATTTTTTATTCTAAAAGGACAATTCATTTGAATTTGAAGTATTAACTTTGGAAAAGAAGATAAATATTTTATTATTCACTTTTAAACATTTAATTTTCGATAATAAAAACAAATAGTAAAAGAAATTTAGTAAAAACGATTATAAAAAAGACAATTTTAAAACAAAAATTTCTTACATTGTAGTGTATTAAGAAACAAAGTAGTAATGATTAAAACAAAATCATCTACTTAGTCAACGTATTTAGTAGCCTTATTATGACAACAATTGTATCAACTTTTGGTTCTTTTTATAATTTTTATAATTTGATATAATTAAATAAACAAAAATCAAAATTAACAAATACAATTAAAACTAATGTAACAATTTATCCAATTTTTTAGTGAAATAAACTCTCTAAAAAAATAAATCTTAAATCAACATGAAATAATGGCTCCTTCGTCGAAAATGCATGACACCGAAAAGTTAGCAAAGTCTTTTATGTATTAATATTTTCATCTATATAATGTGGGGGATCAACAAAAAATTTCAGTTAGATTATACTCCCTCCATCCTATTATAAAATACACACTTACTATTTACTCATAAATTAAGAAAAATTGTTTGTGGATTGAGTGTTGTGAGTATGGAAAATGAGGTTGGAGAGAGAAAATGAGTTGTTGTTCTGAGTATAATATTCGAGTCCCATTAATATAAAAATAATAAAATATTTCCATTTTAAAAAGTATAGACTCCCTCCGTCCCACCCGACTTAGGATTAATTTCCATTTTGGACTTCCCCCTCGACTTATAATATCCCAAAATGACAAGTTTATATTATTTTTATATTCAATGATATTAACTTGTTATACTAATAACAACAATCTCCTTACTATGCCCTTACTCATTCTCTCTCATATTTTACTTTTTATATTCACAATACCTCCTACACTCATTCTCTACTCTTATTATATTAATATTTCTTAATTCTTGTGTCGTAAGAGAAAATCCTAAATCGAATTAGTCGGAGGGAGTAGTTTGTAGTGAGACAAAAGAAGTATATTTTTTAAAATTAAATAAATAATGTCAAAAGTATCCATGTTGATGGTTTTTTTTTTTTTTGGTGAAAAATTCCATATTGATGTTAAAAATAAAAAAAGGTTGGCGATAAGGATAAATAATTGATAAAAAGAATATTATTAAATTGAATATAAGCTCAATTCTTTTGTAAGATATTTTAGTATTTTATTTCCAAACATTTATTAGAACACATTAAAAAGACTCTCAACAATAACTTTTAGAATTATCACTATTTTGAAGAAAAAATCTTATTTTTGAATGTTAAACATACCAAAAGACACAATTTTCTTTATATATATATATATATATATATATATATATATATATATATATATATATATATATATATAGATGACTCATGTAATAAATAATCATTAGCCTTGAATCTATAATTATATAAAGAGAGAAGTGCATAAGAGCACTCATTTTCCCTACAAAACAAAGATGATTTTAGAATTTAGCTATTTCAAGTGCACCAATTTCAAAGTAATGTAGAAAATCTTTAATTGCTTCCTTCAAGTAGCCAATAATTTAATTAATGATAAATGCTTTCTCAAATTTTCTTAATTACTCATTTCTCTCTTTTTAAAGATCACCTTCACCTAATTCCACACTCTTGCACCTTTTTTATTCTCCTCCCCAATATCACATTCATAAAACTGTTTTCACCTACAAACAATCAATTTTGAATATTTCTTCATGATAAATTCTTAATTTCTAAGATGGGCAGAAGTCTAAAATGACAGTTAATTTGCTAAGCATATTCTAAGGAGAAATAACAATAGCTATTGATTTATCGAATTATTTAGACCAACTTTTTTATATTTTCTTTATTTAAAAAAAAAAAGAGACACTACTTATACTACAATAATGCTACTAATTACCCCTCTGAATCACATAAAATGATATTTTTTCTTTAATTTTATTCAGCCACTTCAATTTAAGTAATTGTTTTTTGGGAAAAAATTATATTCATTGTAAAAAAAAAAATTATATTTTGCACTTTCCTTATTTGTATAAATTTGTTGTCATAACTTTTATCCTTGCATTTAACGCACGGGTACTACACTAGTTGAATAGAGATCTGATGCGCCACAGAAAAAATGTGTTGCACAGGAAACTGACCGGGGTAGCCACGGTGGTCGGACCGGAAAAGCACGCTCCACGAGGTCCTAAATAATGTGGGGCCTACAAGAGAAAACACCGTTAGGGCGGGGGGATTTTCCCCCCGAAAACCCTCCGGCGTGAGAATCATTAATCCGATACATAACATTTATATATGACATATTTCTAGAGAGAGAAAGAGATGAGAGAGAAGCTCTTTTGTAAAAAATGGGACATACCTCTCAAATGATCATGGGGGGAGTATTTATACATCCAAGGGTGATGTCATCAATGACATCACCATCCACATTATTTCCATTTGCCACGTGTCACGCCTGCAATGGAGGGGAGTCTAACAAAAGACTACAACATTTAACATTCAATATACAATATAAATTATGCGCCCTGCGACATATAACATACGAGAACCAAGCCATATGCGGGAATTGATCCATAACCGCATAAACATAATCCTTGGCCTAAACCATCACCATAACATTAACATGCGACATATAATATACGGCATGTAACCATTATAACATTAATAGCATACATTATGAGTCATGCGACCTACGATATGCGACATGACACATCGACAACCAACACCCGTCATACGGGAACCTCCATCCGACATGCGGGAACGACATCCGTCATGCGGGAACCAATATTCGGTATATAATATATAATATGCTAGGGCGAGCCATTGGTGGGAACCAGGACCAGAACCACAACAATAAGCATAACCTTGGCTAGCATCGTAATCATAAGCACTCACTATGCAGCATATAACGCACAACATCTAATACGCGGCATACGAAATATAACACATAATATGCGACATCGATCACAACACATATAGTATGCGGCATATAGAATATAACACGGGGGAACCAAACCATAATTATAACTTTGGCTATATTTTCATAAAATGTGGACCCCTTATATACCATAAAATAGGGCCCCCTATCCTGATAAAATAGGGCCCCCCAACGACCATATACTCGGGCCGGGCAGACATTTAACGGGAATAATATTTTGCCATGGTAGCATCAGAAGCCCCCGACTCCTTAGCTCGATTATTTATGATCGAGTTGAGGAGTAAAATAATATTTATAACAAAATATTTCTTATCACATAGAGTCAACTCTCACGGTACAGAACATAGGTCCGCTCCGTGATCTTCCCAATACTTTCATTACTAACTTCCTATTTTACTTCAATTTATTGCCTTTTCTCTTTACCACTTCAATCATTTCTGTAAATTTTTGGCTGGTAAAATATGCGAAAACCAATCATATGAGAGCCAACATTATACGGCTCAGATCCATAAATGCCAGCGACATGAACCCTGGTCGCTGGACTTTCTGATAACTTTCCTTCCTTACAATTTGTTTCGACAATTCTGTCAAAAACCCTTCGATCCCCTGACTTTTGGGGGGAAAAATTTCTCTCTGATCTTTGAAGTCCTTTCAACACTTCAATCTGATCTGGGTCTATACTAAAACAATTTACTTTTCTATCTTTTAACTTTGCTTTTCGTACTTTGGGCGTCGCGCTCTGCGACTTATAATAACTTTAACTTGAATGACATTGCCTACTTTGTTTACCCTGCTTTGGATTTTTATCTTTTGCGTTCATTATTCTACCTTGACTTTTCACTTTATATGTCGCCTACTGCCCTTTGCTTCAATAGTGATCTTTTTTGCTTCGATAGTTTATCGAAGACTCCTTTTACACAACTTATCTATATACATACTACTCCCTTCAAAAAAGTGAGGCTTGTCTTTAGGCAGCCTTACTCCTTAGCTATACTCCTCGCCCTTCAATTATACTTAGCGTCGGGGCGACTTGCTATTCCTTGTCCATTTGGCCGAAACCAAAACTCGCGGCCAAACCTCTTGGCCGAAACCAAACTCGCGGCCAAACCACTTGGCCGAAACCAAAACTCTGGGCCAAACCTCTTGGCCGAAACCAAAACTCTGGGCCAAACCTCTTGGCCGAAACCAAAACTCTGGGCCAAACCACTTGGCCGAAACCAAACTCGCGGCCAAACCTCTTGGCCGAAACCAAACTCGCGGCCAAACCACTTGGCCAAAACCAAATCTAGCGGCCAAACCTCTTGGCCGAAACCAAACTCACGGCCAAACCTCTTGGCCGAAACCAAAACTCTGGGCCAAACCTCTTGGCCGAAACCAAAACTCTGGGCCAAACCACTTGGCCGAAACCAAACTCGCGGCCAAACCTCTTGGCCGGAACCAAACTCGCGGCCAAACCACTTGGCCAAAACCAAATCTAGCGGCCAAACCTCTTGGCCGAAACCAAACTCGCGGCCAAACCACTTGGCCGAAACCAAAACTCGCGGCCAAACCTCTTGGCCGAAACCAAACTCGCGGCCAAACCACTTGGCCAAAACCAAAACTCGCGGCCAAACCTCTTGGCCGAAACCAAACTCGCGGCCAAACCACTTGGCCAAAACCAAATCTAGCGGCCAAACCTCTTGGCCGAAACCAAACTCACGGCCAAACCACTTGGCCGAAACCAAATCTCGCGACCAAACCTCTTGGCCGAAACCAAACTCGCGGCCAAACCACTTGGCCGAAACCAAAACTCGCGGCCAAACCTCTTGGCCGAAACCAAACTCGCGGCCAAACCTCTTGGCCGAAACTAAACTCGCGGCCAAACCACTTGGCCAAAACCAAATCTAGCGGCCAAACCTCTTGGCCGAAACCAAACTCACGGCCAAACCACTTGGCCGAAACCAAAACTCGCGGCCAAACCTCTTGGCCGAAACCAAACTCGCGGCCAAACCAATTGGCCGAAACCAAAACTCGCGGCCAAACCACTTGGCCAAAACCAAATCTCGCGGCCAAACCTCTTGGCCGAAACCAAACTCGCGGCCAAACCAATTGGCCGAAACCAAAACTCGCGGCCAAACCTCTTGGCCGAAACCACAACTCTGGGCCAAACCTCTTGGCCGGAACCAAATCTCGCGGCCAAATCTCTTGGCCAAAACCAAAACTCTGGGCCAAACCTCTTGGCCAAATCACGCTGATCAAAGCATAAAAACGCGCCAATCACAAGTGCGCCAACTAAAACGCGACAATTACAAACGCGCTAACTAAAACGCGACAAATGCAAACGCGCTAATCGAAATCGCACTGATCAGAACCAAGCTGATCAAACCCGCGCTAACCAAAACCTTACTAATCAAACCGCGCTGATCAGAACCACGCTGATCAAACCCGCGCGAACCAAAACCCTATCAATAAACCGCGCTGATCAGAACCACGCTGACCAAACCCGCGCGAACCCAAAACCTTATCAATAAACCGCGCTGATCAGAACCACGCTGATCAAACCCGCGCGAACTACTTGGTCAAACTATCTAATTCCATCATTGCTCAACCTTTGCCTGGCATCTTTGAGCCAGGTCTTTCCTATCAACTTTATCACACAAGCATTTCGGGATGCGAGCCCATCATAACCAGCAGTTCGGGATGCGAGCCCATCTTTCGGTCTTTCCAGGCGCCTGGGTCCCTCCCCAGGTCGCAGGCACTTCGCCACTCAGGCTAGGCCAGGAGCTTCGCCACTCAGGCTAGGCTGGGAGCTTCGCCACTCAGGCTAGGCTAAGAGCTTCGCCACTCAGGCTAGGCTTCTGGGACTTCCGAGTCTGCAAGCGCAGATCCCGTTGTGCCTGGCTTTTCAACCAGGACTTTTCTGAGCTTGGCCTTTTGCCTAGACTCCCGAGTCTGCCAACGCAGATCCCGTTGTGCCTGGCTTTTCAACCAGGACTTTTCTGAACTTGGCCTTTTGCCAAGACTCCCGAGTCTGCCAACGCAGATCCCGTTGTGCCTGGCCTTTCAACCAGGACTTTTCTGAGTTTGGCCTTTTGCCAAGACTCCCGAGTCTGCCAACGCAGATCCCGTTGTGCCTGGCCTTTCAACCAGGACTTTTCTGAGTTGCAAAACTATTCAAACTGTTACATCTCGTCAAACTTTTACTTTTCAAAACTTCTCAAACGGTGGCATCTCGCCAACTTTACCTCTTCAAAACCTTTTCAAGGCGGCGACATCTCGCCAAACTTTTCCTTTACAAACTTTTCGAAGCGGCGACATCTCGCCAAACTTTAACCTTTTAAAACTTTTCAAAGCAGTGGCATCTCGCCATACTTTAACCTTTCAAAACTTTTTCAAAATAGTGGCATCTTGCCACACTTTAACCTTTCAAAACATTTCACAGCGGCGACATCTCGCCAAACTTTAACTTTTTAAAACCTTTTCAACACGGCGACATCTCGCCAACCTTTAACTTTTTTCAAAACTTTTCAGAACGGCGACATCTCGCCAACCTTTACCTTTCAAAAACCTTTGAAACATGCGGTCTCCCGCCTATTTATAATTTTTCAAAATCATTTTCTCAACAGTGGCATCTCGCCACCCTTTCCTTTTCAAAATCATTTTCACAACAGTGGCATCTCGCCACCCTTTCCTTTTCAAAATCATTTTCACAACAGTGGCATCTCGCCACACTTTCCTTTTCAAAATCTTTTCAACCGGTATGGCATCTCGCCAAACTTTAAACTTTCAAAACTTTTCAACCGGTAATCAAATTCTTTTCAAAACTTTCTGTGCCCGTAAAAAAACCGGGACTTTCTAGGTGCCTGAAACCGTTATCTCCAGGACACCGCGACTTGAAACCGTTATCTCCAAGCCGCAAGGTTTGGCGACTTGAAATCGTTATCTCCAAGCCACCTCCCCTTTCTCGCCCATAAAAAAGCTGGGACTTTTCTAGGTGCCTGAAACCGTTATCTCCAGGACACCGCGACTTGAAACCGTTATCTCCAAGCCGCAAGGTTTGGCGACTTGAAACCGTTATCTCCAAGCCACCTCCCCTTTCTCGCCCATAAAAAAGCTGGGACTTTTCTAGGTGCCTGAAACCGTTATCTCCAGGACACCGCGACTTGAAACCGTTATCTCCAAGCCGCAAGGTTTGGCGACTTGAAACCGATTATCTCCAAGCCGCCTCCCCTTTCTCGCCCATAAAAAGCTGGGACTTTTCTAGGTGCCCGAAACCGTTATCTCCGTGACACCGCGACTTGAAACCGTTATCTCCAAGCCGCAAGGTTTGGCGACTTGAAACCGTTATCTCCAAGCCGCCTCCCTTTCTCGCCCATAAAAAGCCGGGACTTTTCTAGGTGCTCGAAACCGTTATCTCCGGGACACCGCGACTTGAAACCGTTATCTTCAAGCCGCAAGGTTTGGCGACTTGAAACCGATTATCTCCAAGCCGCCTCCCCTTTCTCGCCCATAAAAGCCGGGACTTTTCTAGGTGCCTGAAACCGTTATCTCCAGGACACCGCGACTTGAAACCGTTATCTCCAAGCCGCAAGGTTTGGCGACTTGAAACCGTTATCTCCAAGCCGCCTCCCCTTTCTCGCCCATAAAAAAGCTGGGACTTTTCTAGACGCCTGGAACCACTATCTCCAGACGCCGCGCCTGGAACCACTATCTCCAGGTCGCAAGGTTTGGTGCCAAGGAACCACTATCTCCAAGGCACCGCCCCTTATCCTCAAGCTTTCGCAATCCATCTTCAAGCTTTATCAATCCAGCTTCAAGCTTTATCAATCCAGCTTCAAGCTTTATCAATCCAGCTTTAAGCTTTATCAATCCATCTTTATCAACTTTGGCGGTAACTCACTTTTGTCGCAGCTTTAGCGGCAACTCAACTTTGTCGCAGCTTTAGCGGCAACTCAACATTGTCGCAGCTTTAGCGGCAACAATCTCTATCAACTTTGTCGCAGCTTTATCAACTTTGGGGCCGCTTTATCAACTTTGGGGCACGAGCAGTTCGGGATGCTAGCCCGACATATCAGCAGCTCGAGCTTTACCATCCGGCAAAGTAACTTGGCCGACTTTGTCATACTTGACAGATTACCTGCCAAAAATACTAGGTGGTCATATGCAAATCTAGTGAACACTTCCTTTATATTTGACATAACAGGCAAACATTTCGCAACTCTTTCATGAATGAGAGAAATAATGATCTACGAATGTCCTTTAGCATTTTACTGAGCATATCATCATTTCAAACATATTATCGTGACTGCCATTTTTCACTATTCACCATTCCAAAATCTCAAACATGTAGCAGGTCAACGTTCCCATATATCATGATACTTCCAATTTCACTTACGACATTAGCATAACTTTTCATAATTCTGACGCAATTTTACATATAAACGTCGAGCATGAAATTCACATATTTTACTTTATGAAAATATCATTTTTCTCGCGCCATACTTCTTTTACACTTAACTCGATCAAGATCCATATTTTGCTAACTTGATGACTTTCATAACTAAACAAACAAGCAAGGGCATAATTTAAAAATTGGCGCGACATGTTGCCATATAATACTAATCCACGTTCATCCATACTTTAGCAAGTAGGCAACAAGCATTTCATATCATATTACACATTCTGAGGGGCATATTAAAAATCTTTATGTGAACCGTTTACTTGAGCATTACTTTATTGACCTTATATCTTCATATTTATAAAGCACGCTCTACATTAGCGGCCGAGCATGTCTCTCATCATAATAACCACATATTGTAACATAAGATCACATAATCAATTTCGCGAATCATAGTCTCCACATATTCTAGTTACATTGGATTTGTCTCATTCATACTATCACGTAATCATAGTAACAAAGAACATTTTTTACTTAATCAGATACCCATTAACTATTTTCATTTTCAGTCACGCCTATTTATGATCAACAAAGCTTTAGCGACTCATTACCTCTTTTTAGTGACATAAGTAGGCGAGCAAGTTAAGTCAATAATTTTAACATAGCAGTTCAGGACACATTTAACTGTGCTATGTAACAACATTTTTAAGCATGCATTCATATTCTCACATAATGAGCTTATATGAAAAAACAATTCAACATAATTGGAAAAGATGGAAAGAGACAACCTGACGGAGGTTAACGATATTCCAGATGGATTCAACACCAAGGCTGTCTCACACTTGCCCTTCCCATCAACTTTTAACTTTCTGTGTCCGCTTTTCCTGTCTCAAATTCTTAGTCCAAGAAAAATAGCAATACCATTTTGTCTACTTTTCATTTTATCCAAATAAAGGCTATAGTGAAAAAGGAAGAATTGACCTGATTTATTTGGCCGGCAATCACTGTCTCTGGCGGCTTTCCTCTTCCCGCACCAAATTTACTGCCCAAAAGATAACAAATTCTCCCAAAAAGGCACGCAATTTGCTATTTCTTGACCAAGAATACATCATTTTATATCATTAAAAACATAAAGGTGATATTGGCAAACTATATTGAACATAGAACTAAACATAAATTTTCATATGTTGCCGAACACTTCTTTCTATTCTTTTCATACGAAATCGCCAATTATCAAAACCTTATTTCAAAATACATTTTAACCATTTCACGGAGCTTTTTCCGCTAGATTGTAACAATTCATATTCAAATTTCTATATCCTGTTATCTCTTGTTAGGGACAGAAAATAGGCAAGTAACGCATGAAGCCGATTTATTCTATCAAGTTGGCGTAGTAAATAGAGAGCATATTTAATTTTACTACGCACCAGGATTTCTAATCATACACTCATTTGCATACTATTTTCTCGCATTTCACTTTTCTTTCCATCTAATAACTCTTATTATTACTGATTACAAGATTTAATGTCGCTTAAAATAGTATCAAGTTGAAGCACCAACTTAGCATGATACACATATTCAATTCATATTCATATCTCTATTAAAAGCGCATTTGCATATACTTGTGATCAATTTACTATGCACGTAATGTTAAGCAGTTATTCACTATAAATGAAAGAGATGGAAAGAAGCGACCTGATGGGGATTTGCGGCAATTTTGACGAAACCCGTCAAAAATTTAACGGACTTCTTGACGGCTGACTCTTGACATAACGTCCAAGTTAAAGAAGCCAAATGCCCCCAAACTGAAAGACCCACGTCTGCTCTCTCCATTCTTATATGTGGCTAAAAATCCATTTTGACTTTGTTCAACCCGCCTTTCTTCTTCCTGTACCACAATTTCAGCCAAGTAAAATATTACTTTAATACTACTCATTTTCTCTTCAATTTCCCCTCATTCTTTATTCATTTCCCATTTTCCTTTTCTTCTTCCATTCAATTTCTTTTGATTTTCTGACCAAACGACGGGCTCAAAAAATGACGATCTCTTCGGCTACTTGTTTGCTCCCGGCGAGATCTACGCTCTCCGGCGGCATGACTATCTCAGTCGGCTTCCATTCTAACCGGCGACCTCCCAGGATGTGCGAACTCAATCGGCGACCTTTCCCACTTAGCGGCCTCCATTGATTCCGGCTTCAACCTCGGCCCCTCATTAGTTGACACGTACCAAAAAAAACGTGGCCATGCAATTGACACGCGTCAGACACGGCCATTCTCTCGTTGACACGCGTCTCCGTCTTACTGTTCAACACTATTCACTTTCTCTCTCTAACTTTCCGGCGAACGGCGACCGGCTCCGGCCTCGTAGCTTCTCGTATCTCGGCCTCTTATTCTTCTCTCGTCCCTTCTATTCCGATTCAAGATCCGTCCTCACCTCGCCCAGAAAGGAAAAAGAAAGTATTGATTTCCGTGATTCCGCGAACGCCGAACCGATTTTCCCTCTTCCCGCACAAACGGAAAACTGGCGACCAAACACTCCGGATGCTCCACGAACTCCGATCCGATCGGTACCTCCCGCTACCCTCACCGTAGTCCGAATTTATACCCCGGCTCCTCTATTCCGGCCAAACTTCGCCGGAAAATTGTCGATCCCAGAACGGAACCATCTCGATGCGCCACGTAAAAAATGTGTTGCACAGAAACCGACTGGGTAGCCACGGTGGTCGGACCGGAAAGCACGCTCCACGAGGTCCTAAATAATGTGGGGCCTACAAGAGAAAACACCGTTAGGGCGGGGGGATTTTCCCCCCGAAAACCCTCCGGCGTGAGAATCATTAATCCGATACATAACATTTATATATGACATATTTCTAGAGAGAGAAAGAGATGAGAGAGAAGCTCTTTTGTAAAAAATGGGACATACCTCTCAAATGATCATGGGGGGAGTATTTATACATCCAAGGGTGATGTCATCAATGACATCACCATCCACATTATTTCCATTTGCCACGTGTCACGCCTGCAATGGAGGGGAGTCTAACAAAAGACTACAACATTTAACATTCAATATACAATATAAATTATGCGCCCTGCGACATATAACATACGAGAACCAAGCCATATGCGGGAATTGATCCATAACCGCATAAACATAATCCTTGGCCTAAACCATCACCATAACATTAACATGCGACATATAATATACGGCATGTAACCATTATAACATTAATAGCATACATTATGAGTCATGCGACCTACGATATGCGACATGACACATCGACAACCAACACCCGTCATACGGGAACCTCCATCCGACATGCGGGAACGACATCCGTCATGCGGGAACCAATATTCGGTATATAATATATAATATGCTAGGGCCAAGCCATTGGTGGGAACCAGGACCAGAACCACAACAATAAGCATAACCTTGGCTAGCATCGTAATCATAAGCACTCACTATGCAGCATATAACGCACAACATCTAATACGCGGCATACGAAATATAACACATAATATGCGACATCGATCACAACACATATAGTATGCGGCATATAGAATATAACACGGGGGAACCAAACCATAATTATAACTTTGGCTATATTTTCATAAAATGTGGACCCCTTATATACCATAAAATAGGGCCCCCTATCCTGATAAAATAGGGCCCCCCAACGACCATATACTCGGACCGGGCAGACATTTAACGGGAATAATATTTTGCCATGGTAGCATCAAGATCGTACGTGACATAGTGATACATTCTTCATCTACTTACTTCGACACATGCTACGATTATAATTAGACTATCTTAGTTACTATGTGTTCCATTTTTTCCAATTCTTTTCCTTTTCATACTGTTTCGTGTCGTTGTCATGGACATTTTAGTACTAGTAGTAGCAATATAACTGATGATATGTTGCTATATACTCCCTCCGTCCCACCATAGTGTAGACTTTTGGTCAAATTGATCAAACTTAGACCAATAATTTAGCACTAAAATAATTATCCTAACGAAAATCTAAAAATGGTTATTGTATCACAATTAAGATTATTTTCGATTTCAAAAGTTTTAGATTTTCATTAGGATAATTATTTTGGGCTAAAAGTATTGGTCAAAGTTTGGTCAATTTGACCAAAAATCTACACTATGGTGGGACAGAGGGAGTAAGTACTTCATATCTTCATTTTGATTTTTTTCCCTCACTTCACACTTGCTACATTAGAAGAGAGAAAATTTTAAGCATTATCAGAACCATATGGTTGCAATTGAAGAGGAAAAAACCAAAATATTGTTTTTTAAATATTTATTTACCAAAATAACACCCAAAAAAACTTATTAATCAAAATAGCACTTTTTTTTTTAAATTCGGAATTCCAATTTCCGGTTTTAAGCTAAATCCGGGGCACTCCATTTTCCGGATTTAATTTTAGTTAAATCTGGAGGTCCATTTTCCGGATTAATTTTTTTTTTTATTATTATTACTTTTTTTTTGTAAATTCGGCATTGCAAATTCCGGTTTTAAAATTAATTTTTTTTTGTAAATCCGGCATTGTAAATTCCGGTTTTAAAAATTTTTTTTTTGTCGAATCTCAGAAGAGGAATAGGAAATAAGAAAAATAAGAAAAAAATGATTAATCCAAAACTTTAGGGTCAAAAACCTATTTAAATATAGTTTAATGGTATAGGATATAAAAATTGAAACATACTAAAAATATGGAACTAATAGTCATAAACACCATATATAGAGTACTAAAACTTTACAAACTTCACAGAAAAATCCTCCGACCTTTTTAAATTTAAAAATGTCAAAATCTTATAAAAATGGAAGTTTTTAACTTTTTTTATGGGTTAAATTTAAAAATGTCAAAATCTTATAAAAATGGAAGTTTGTAACGTTTTTTATGGGTTAAATTTAAAAATGCCAAAATCTTATAAAAATGAAAGTTTGTAACGTTTTTTATGGGTTAAATTAAAAATGCCAAAATCTTATAAAAATGGAAGTTTGTAACGTTTTTTTATGGGTTAAATTTAAAAATGTCAAAGTCTTATAAAAATGGAAGTTTGTAACGTTTTTTATGGGTTAAATTAAAAAAACGCCAAAATCTTATAAAAATGAAAGTTTGTAACGTTTTTTTATGGGTTAAATTAAAAATGCCAAAATCCTATAAAAATGGAAGTTTGTAACGTTTTTATGGGTTAAATTAAAAATGTCAAAATCTTATAAAAATGGAAGTTTGTAACGTTTTTTATGGGTTAATTTAAAATGTCAAAATCTTATAAAAATGGAAGTTTGTAACGTTTTTTATGGGTTAATTTAAAAATGTCAAAATCTTATAAAAATGGAAGTTTTTAACTTTTTTTATGGGTTAAATTTAAAAATGTCAAAATCTTATAAAAATGGAAATTTGTAACGTTTTTTATGTGTTAAATTTAAAAATGCCAAAATCTTATAAAAATGGAAGTTTGTAACGTTTTTTATGGGTTAAATTTAAAAATGCCAAAATCTTATAAAAATGAAAGTTTGTAACGTTTTTTATGGGTTAAATTAAAAATGTAAAAATCTTATAAAAATGGAAGTTTGTAACATTTTTTATGGGTTAAATTTAAAAATGTCAAAATCTTATAAAAATAGAAGTTTGTAACGTTTTTTATGGGTTAAATTTAAAAATGTCAAAATCTTATAAAAATGGAAGTTTGTAACATTTTTTATGGGTTAAATTTAAAAACGTTACAAACTTCCATTTTATAAGATTTTGACATTTTTAAATTTAACCCATAAAAAAGTTACAAACTTCCATTTTTATAAAATTTGACATTTTTAAATTTAACCCATAAAAAACTTTACAAACTTCCATTTTTATAAGATTTTGACATTTTTAAATTTAACCCATAAAAGGTCGGAGGATTTTTCTATGAAGTTTGTAACGTTTTAGTTAGACGTGTCCAAGGTTAAGCGTTAACCGGCTAACCGTAAGGTTAATAACCGGATTTTAACCGCCTAAACCGTTAACCGTCTAACCGCCTTAACCGCCTAACCGATAACCGTGTAACCGAGGTTAACAAAGGTTAAGAAATTTTTACTCCGGTTAACCGCCGGTTAACCGCCGGTTAATTAACCGGTTAACTTAACCGTTAATTAACCGTCGGTTATTCAAAAAAGTTAAGTTTTCTCTTTATATACTTCCGTTTCTTTTAAATCCGTTAAGTTTTCATTTCTTTAAAAATTCATACCTATTTTTCTATAACTTTTTGCAAAAAATATTAGTCTTAACAACTATTTAAAATAGTTTTATTTATCCAAAAAAAAAAAAAAAAAAAACAGTTCATATACAGTTACATATTTAACAGAAACTGTTAAATATTTAACTGTTTTTTCAAAAAAAGTGTTAAAAACTTAACTTTTTATTCAAAAAACTATTAAAAAGTTATTTTTTTTAACTTTAGATAAAAATCTGACATTCTTGAAAAAAAAAAAATAAAAATAATTAACCGTTTATTAACCGGGTTAACCGGGTTAACCGGATTAACCGTTAACCGGTTAATCGTAACCGTGACTTAACGGTTAACGGTTAAGTCCGGTTAATGATTTTAACCTTCGTTAACCGCCGGTTATTAACCGGTTAACCGCGGTTAATTAACCGTGGTCACGTCTAGTTTTAGTACTCTATATATGGTGTTTATGACTATTAGTTCCATATTTTTAGTATGTTCCAATTTTTATATCCTATACCATTAAACTATATTTAAATAGGTTTTTGATCCTAAAGTTTTAGATTCATCAAATTTTTCTTATTTCTTATTCCTCTTCTGAGATTCGACAAAAAAAAAATTAATTTTAAAACCGGAATTTACAATGCCGGATTTACAAAAAAAAATAAAATAATAATTTAAAACCGGAATTTGCAATGCCGGATTAACAAAAATAAAAAAATTTAAAAATTTAAAATCGGAAAATGGACCTCGGATTTAACTAAAATTAAATCCGGAAAATGGAGTGCCGGATTTAGCTTAAAACCGAAAATTGGAATTTCGGAATAAAAAAAAAGTGCTACTTTTGGTAAATAAGTTGTTTTGGGTGTTATTTTGATAAATAAATATTTAAAAAACAAAATTTTGGTTTTTCATCAGCAATTGAATACATTGTGATGAAACATGTAATCATGAATACTTTAATTTATTTTTACTTTTAGTTTTATAATAATAATTATACTTTAGACTACCTACAATGGATGTTTGAAAGTGGAATGAAATTGGATTTCATCCGGCTCACAAGCTGCAATGGGGGTATTAAAAGTGATTGGTCGGCTTGGCTAGATGAAATCTTTCATCTAGCTGAAACATTTTTTTTTTTATATCCAACACATGTTAGCATCTTATTGGCCAGTTGAATTTTCAAAAAAAAAAAAATATCCCAAATTTTTGAGCTGAATTATCACCTAGTAAATTAATTTTTTTTTTACCAAAATTCATCATTTTTTTTCCCTACAAATTGATATAAGTTTCATTTGATTTGGATACAAAAAAAAAAAAACACTTAATTTTCAATTTGGGCTGAATTATTACCTAGTAAATTATAATTTTTTTTTAATTTTTTTTTCCACCAAAATTCATCATTTTTTTTCCCTACAAATCGACATAAGTATCATTTGATTTGGACACAAAAAAAAACACTTAGTTTTCAATTTGGGCTGAATTATTACCTAGTAAATTAATTATTTTTTTAATTTTTTTTTCACCAAAATTCATCATTTTTTTTCCCTACAAATCGATATAAGTTTCATTTGATTTGGACACAAAAAAAAAAAAAACACTTAGTTTTCAATTTGGGCTGAATTATTACCTAGTAAATTAATTATTTTTTTAATTTTTTTTTCACCAAAATTCATCATTTTTTTTCCCTACAAATTGATATAAGTTTCATTTGATTTGGACACAAAAAAAAACACTTATTTCTCAATTATCCTTCTTCATTTTAGCATTTATTTTAAAAAAATCATTATATTTTTTTTACCTATAAATTGATGCAATATTTTTTTAATTAAGTGTGAAATATTTTTTAATTATAAATAATAATAATTATTATTTTACTAATCATAAAAATAAAGAATATAAATAAAATAAAATAAAAGTAGTGGGGTATAGAATGATGAGTTGGAGGGAGTTGAAATTTAATTTAAGTTAGCCATTGGAGTGAGGGTAAATGAAATGGGTAGATGAAATATTAAGTGGATGAAAAAAAGTGTAAAAAGTATTACAGAAAATTTTGGGGGAACTCTGTTTCCCCCAAACATATAAAAAGTCTTGTTTTTAAAAAATCCAAGGCAAAAACTCAGTGTTTTAAGACATAAACTCGATGTTTTAGTTGCTAACCTTAACTCGGTGTTTTAACGCCTAAACTCGATGTTTTAACTTCTAGGTATTTTAACGCCTAAACTCAGTGTTTTAAGCTCGAAACTCAATGTTTTACGCTCGAAACTCAAAATTAGAAAGTGGACTTTTTAAAACTTATGGAGAAACAAGTTTCCCTCAAAATGGACTCATTACATTAAATGAAATAGGAGAGTGGGATGAAACAATTGTGGATAGTCTAAGTCTACAAAAAATCAGGCTAAGTCCCTTATTTGGGGACGGAGAGAGTAGGACAGGTATCTCCAGATTCTAATCACTTTTGCATAGATTGAAATTTTGACCAAAAAATAAATGAAAATAAAAACGAGATATCGAAATAATTCATAGAGTGATGATTGATAATATTGTACTCCCTCCGTTCCGGCTGAAGTGTCACAAGTTTTCTTTTTGGGTGTTCCATTTAAAATGTTTCATTCCTAAAAAGGAAAGTTTTTATTATTTTTATACTCTTCCTACCCCACTCATTCTCTCTCCTACTTTACTTTTACACTCACAACATTCTCTCTCCTAAATCCTAATTATTCCTCCCACTCATTTTCTCTCCTATTTAATTTTTCATACTCACAACATTTAACCTTTTTCTCTTTCTTACATCACTTTCCTTAATTCTCGTGCAAATGTCCTTTTGAGACACTTCGGCTGGGACGGAGGGAGTATAATACTCCCTCCGTCCCTAAATGTTTGTCCCATTTCCCCTTTTTTTTGTCCCAAAAAGTTAGTTTCATTTCCAAAATTAAAGTTTCAAAATCACTAAATTTTCAAAACTTGTAACATTTAGGGACGAAGTATTACATAACGGTGGTGTATATTATCAATAATTTTCAAAGCATTCGTAAAAATAACCAAAATTAAAGCTTTAAAATCACTAAATTAAAATATTTAAAAAGTCAAAAACGGGACAAACATACTCCCTCCGTCCCAGTGATCTTTAGAAAAAGTAAAATGGCACGGGAATTAAGGAATATTATTATAGTATTAGGAGAGAGAATGAGTGGAAGAAGTGTTGTGAGTGTGAAAAATTAAATAGGAGAGAGAATGAGTGGGATGAATAGTTAGGAGAGAGAATGTTGTGAGTGTAAAAGTAAAGTAGGAGAGAGAATGAGTGGGGTAGAAAGAGTATAAAAATAATAAAAACTTTCTATTTTAGGATTTTTTAAGATTAGCGGGACGCCCAAAATAGAAACTTTTCTTAAGATCGGTGGGACGGAGGGAGTATATATTTAGGAACGGAGGGAGTACTACAGACAATCGACATAAGTAGAAGGCCAGAAAGACTAGCAAAATGCCATCCGCAAGCTGGAAGACCAAGACGAATGCAAAATTCACGTCACATGTCACCCACCCTTTTATGGTGGAGATGTTATTCTATGTCATGGTGCAGTTGACCATAAAATTTGAGTTTGTGGGTATGAGCGAGTTATACACCGATGACGTCACTGAATTTGGGGTTTTACTTGAAGATAACCAACTTTAAGTAATTCGAACATTTATTACATCACAATTAATAAACACCGTTATATAACAAGTTGGGGTTGATTACGGCTCAAGCAATCGGGTGTGAGAGTAAAATTTCTGAGATATATGAACCGAAAATAAAACTTGAAATGTCTTGGTGTATATGCTATAGTTTAGATAATGTGGCTTATCTAGTAAGGGTATTTATAATTTAGAGAGAGTTCTATTATTTATGATATCAACCGTTAAACATGTTTATCTTGACATAGAACACTTGGCGAGCCCTGATAGGTAAATAAGAACAAATGACACTGTTAATGTAGTGGATGTCGTTGAAAGGACGAATGACAGAGGAACAGGTAACAGTTGGTTCGGCGCCCCAATGCGCGTGATGGTCGCCTGAGCCTTTATTTAATGCGACAATGATGATCCACCAGTTGGTGTCAGAGCTCGTACGAATCTTGATCCACAAGTTAGGAATCGAAAATCTGGATGAGACCGCGGTATTCGCGGTCTGAGGTGAACACGATTTGGAGCTTTTAAGCTTACTTGGTTCAGTTTGGAACATAGCGATCTTGGGCCCGGTCTGGAGGGGTTCGAGTACTAGATTATTTATGGTTAGGGCGAGAAGCCATATATAGCTCGGTCTGCGAACTAGAATAATGTCGCGAGCAAAAGTTTTGTGAAATTTAGTTATGATTTCGGAGACTCGCTGCTTGGGACACATGGCGTTACATTTGTGATGTGTTGGTGTGAGTGCAGTTGAGATTGTGAATGTCTTTCATGAGGGTCATGAGAAGACAACCTCTGCTCGTGAGCAAAGTCACCTTGGTTCTTCTACCTTGGACACCATGCCTTTGGTTCGTCCCCCTAAGAAGAAATCCTCAGGAGCTTCAATATTGGCCCGAACATTTATTCCATTCGCGGGTTGAGGGATGTTGTTGTAAAGGTGATCGCACATGTCCTGAGAATGTCTTCGATGTCCAGGATGATAATAGAAAGTGTGTTTTTTGGGTCCTAGTTTGAAAATGGGCTTAGGCTATCCCTAGATCTGTAGTTGCCTTCCTATGCACCTTACTCCCAATACAATATCCACTTCCTCATATCCTTCATTGTAGTGAGTAGAGTGCTAGGATATGAGCACACTCTCTCCGACCTATACATTTTTTATACAAATCAAATCACCAATGGCAACTTTGGCTTAACGCCTTCTCTCCCCTAAATAATAAGTTTGACTAATGGAATCAGAAGTAAACCTTCGTGATTGACAATAGGTTTGGTTGGACCTTCCCGAAGCCAGGAGGTATCATACCCTGAGGGTCTCATCCAGTAGTTATCCCTGCCCATATGAAGCCCTTGAGTTTAAGACCACAGTAGCAACATACTTAGGCAAACACTCTGGTGAGAAGGTGGATGCGGTCTTCGATGTCGGTCGTGGCCATATTTAATGATGAGGCCCTTCTGATATACGTTGGGGTGTCTCCGTTAAGAAAGGTTTGAATGTTGAGCCTGGGTGTAGATGGAGCCTACCCTTCGTGACCCGGACGGAAGAGTGCATGAATTCTTTAATTTTGAATCTACGTATGGCACCTGCAGAATGGGCGCGATCTGTGAAGATCCATAGTGGATTGGTCTCTTTTTTACTTTCTATTGTTTTTTGCATATTTTTGATGTTTCCCCTCTGTACTTTTTGATTCTGACTCCTTTGTTCTATCTTTCTTCAGATCCCGAAGATCCAGAGATGGCCCCTAGGAAAACTACTGTTGACGGAAGGCTTCTAGGGCGCGCTAACTGGCACAACAAAATATGTCAAAACAGGGGAATCTTGGGAATGTTGCAGATCCCAAGATGGTGTTTTGTTAGAATTTGGTCCTCATCCCCTTAAAAGGCCTTGTTAAGGGGTGAGGTTTAGCCAATCTATATATTTGATCAATTTTATTCTCCAAGTTGATGTGGGATACATGGGACTTCAACACGCCCCCTCACGTGTAGGCCGGTAACTTGGCACTACACGTGGACTTCAAACCCAACACGGGTTAACTTAAGCCCAACATCAACGGGCACCCAACACGCAGATGTCGCATGTCGAAGTGAAATAATTTTTTTTTTAAAACGTTTTAATTTTTATTTGGCAAGTTGGGTATCTACGTTGTAGATCCTCCAACTTGAGGGGGGGAGTTGGAGAATATGGTGGAGCGACATGGATCGGACCGAGTGAAACGGATCTAGACCGATGGAGCGGACCGAGTTTGCAAGAAAATACTTGTTTCCTAATGTTAGCTTCGTATTTTAGGAAGACTCCTTAATTAAGTAGGAAAGTAGAATACATAGCTAAAATAGAATCCTTGTCAAAGAAGGATTATTATGTATACATAGGATTGTATCTCCTATTAGAATTAGGACTCTAAAATTAGTATAAATAGGTGTTTAGGACAATTGTAAAAGAGGAGAGTGAAATAATATAGAAATTATAATCCTACTCCTCTCCACATTTTAACATGGTATCAGAGCTGGCCCAAGTTGATGTTGGGCTTAAGTTAACCCGTGTTGGGTGCCCGTGTTGGGTTTGAAGTCCACGTGTAGTGCCAAGTTACCGGCCTACACGTGAGGGGGCGTGTTGAAGTCCCATGTATCCCACATAAACTTGGAGAATAAAATTGATCAAATATATAGATTGGCTAAACCTCACCCCTTAACAAGGCCTTTTAAGGGGATGAGGACCCAATTCTAACATGTTTTCAGTGGTCAATCGGGCTACTGGAGCTTCTTTGGCCTCAGGTCGCATCTATCTAAAGACTGGGGATTTTCATCGGTGCGGTCCTGCAGGAAGAGGTTGCGGAGGTGATGGTGGCCGCGGTCGCGATGCTCTTTTAGGTCAGGCTTCAGGAGCTGACAAGGATCCTGTTGGAACGAAGAGGTCCCTTCATGTTTCTGAGGGCCAAAGCAAAGAGAATCAGCTGAAGGTTCAATCCCCAGAGGTAGAGGTCCTTCCGGAGAATCCCGCCAGCTTCCTAATAAGATCGGCCACGATCTGTGGATCTTATTATGCCCTTGAGAATGTTGAAACCAGAGAGAAGGTGTGGGAGCTAAGTGGGAAGCTGGAGGAGGTGCCACCTGTCAAGGACGTGAATATGTACAGCCGCAGAGGCAATAACTCGGTTTTAGGGCTCGGTCTCTTGAACAGGCTCTACTGTCCGGATTATTATAAGACAATACTACCAAAGATCAATCCATTAGCCCTGATAGGAATCATAGGCTTCCTGGTCACGGAGGTACTTTTGCATGACTTCTTCTTCCTTTTTGGTGTAGTTATTCTTTCTTTCTTTTCTCTCATTTTGTTCCTTTGTTTCAGATGGATAATGATGCTCTCCGCTTAAAGGAGATCACGAATGAGCAGGCCGCGGTCAACTCGAAGAGGAATGGCCGGATGGGAAAGCCATGGAGGAAGTGAAGGTTCTTTCTCAGTCTTTGACTGATAAAGTGTCTGATCTAAAGAATGCCTATGATCAACATGATCAACTCCTTAAGATTTTGGAGTGGGCTAAGGGAAAGCGAGATGAGATTCGCGGTCACAAGGAGAATTTAGAGGTGGAGAATAAAGAATACTCCAAGGGGTTGGAGGCTGAGAAAGCATGGATCCAAGATCTCGAGAAGGAAATTGAAAACAATTGAATGAGCTCGTTGAGCTAAGAAGATATCGTTTAGAGAAAGATACTGTGTTGGATCAAGCTCGCCAAGAGGCTATGGAAGAGTACCTGAAGTCGCAAGAATATAACAACCTTATCAGCAAGGAGGGCTCTTCTTAGTATGATTCCGCAAGTAAGACTCAGATGCGGAATTTTGCTGCGACATGAAAGTTTACGGCTGAACAACTGGCGATCATAGGGGCTTTTGTTTCTACGGACTTAGAATGCCTTCCTGGACATGCATTAGTTCTTCTGGCTGAGGAGGACTCGAAGAGTCTTTATGCTGCAACGGTCTCACTCTTGCCTCCTGTTTCCGCAGTCACTACCACCTCCCTGCTTGATTAGTTGGACACTTTGAGGTGGGGCGATGAAAAGCTGTCTTTGGATGATGCGGTTGCCCGCCTTTTTCCTAATGGGCCCACAGTCTTCGAGCTCATTCCCAACCGGACTCATCTTGCCCCAGCTCCAACTATTGAGACTCCAGCTCTGGTCTCCTCTACCGAAGGCCCTTAGGCTCAACACTTAACCCAGGTTGTGACCTGATGTAATCTTTGTAATAGATCTATTTTTTAATCAATTTTATGAGCAAATATTTCTTACTTGCTTTTTTGTAGTAGGCTTAGCTTTGTAATAGACGTTTCTACTTGCCATTTATATTATATCTTTCTTTATTTAAGTATCATAGCCTGTTTTAAGGGTGCTTTTATGAATATGAGTTTGTTATCTCATTTTGCAAGAAAATACTATCTTTCTTGTGTCTTAATACCCTATTCTCCCTTCCTTTTTTTTGGGTATCTGCGGGCAATGATGCAAGCTATAAATTCTTGTTAGTCATTTTAGACCGCTGTGATGATGTGCCACCAAAATTTCTCGGGAAAAAAATTCGATTTTTGCGTTTCTTTGAAAAAATCAAATAAAACCCGGAAAAAGAACGGAGTCGCCACGCCATTTTTGTTTTAAGGGCCAAAACTTTGAAAAATGCCCGAGATTAGAGATTTGGGTTCGGAGGTCATGTTACACGCCGGGAAGGACGTTAGTGTGCACCCGGAATGCCTCGTAAAACGAGTCTTCCAAGCTGAAAATCATTTGTGTGTGTGTGTGTGTGTGGTTGTGTGTGTGTTTTGGACAAAATAATTTGAAACTCAAAAAAGTAAAAATTGGGATGTCTTTTTAAGACTTTAAACTGATCCCATGATTTTTTGGAAGATTTTTGGATTGAGATTTGGTACTCAAAAGACCTTTTGAAGTTGAGAGTCACTTCTGCCAGAATGAAAAAGGCAGTGGACCTTTGATTTTGAAATGGATTCAAGGGCCTTAAAAATTCATAATCTGGATAAACTCAGAGAATGAAAGTTGTTCCAGACACCTTAAATAAGATTTTTGCGAAGGAATTTTCCATTTTGGAGAAGATTTGAGGGGTCAAAACCTTCTGGAAATCTCAGATATGAGATCTGGATTCCCAGAAGCTGATGAACTGGCCTCTAAAAGAAAATTTGAAAAGAGGAGTTTTACTCACCCAAAAAATAAAGTAAAAATATGTTTGGAAAGCTCTGGATGTTGGCTACAAAAAGTGTTTTGTAGTCAACACCAAGTTCCAAGTTTATCTGTGTCCAAAAATTAAGACAATGGACTGGGGTCTTGGAAGATTGCTACTGGACAGCAACTTCTCAAGAAAGAAAATATGATTTTAAAGGGGGTTTTTGCATCCATGCTTGTCCCCATTTCCCTAGGTTTTGGTTAGTGATCACTTGAAATTTTAGCCCTTGGGGTAAATCAACTATACCAAACCATCCTTGGGGTACATTAGGACTAAGCACTTCATTTGCTTGGGAAGGGGAATTTTATCCTTTGAAAATTAGATTTGATGCTTGAAAATGGTTTTTAGGGTTTTGAAAATGCATTTGCAAGTAAGTAAGAACACTTTGAAAATAATGTAGATCCTTGTAGAAGATCATCCATGGAGATGAACTTCCATGGTGATCTTCTTGGATCTTAAGACAAGAAGATGAATGAACTACATTTTGTAGTTTGAAAATGCATGCATGGATGAGAGATTTAGGGTAAGAAGAGGGAGGTTATACCTATCTTCTTTGTGCTTTGTGTTTGAAGGCTTGAATGCAAGAGTTTTTGAACTTGGGAGTGAGTGGGTGTGATTTGAGTGAGTGAAAGTTGGGAAGATTCAAGAGAAAAAGGTGACAATTCTTAGGGAATTCTCACTGTTTTCTCAAGTATTTTCGCCAAATGCTGTGAGTTGTGTTCTTGGTCCTCCTTATTTTTGTGACTGGAGGGCTCAATTTATAGCCCTCTGAATTTTACAATCCCATCCGCGCGGATAGGACCTGCAGCGTGCACTGTTCATTAAATGTCAGCTCTGTGCTTTGGACATAAGGAATAATATTTTTTAAAATTCAAATTAACCAGCCAGATTTTGTTTCCAGCCATTTCTTTTTTTGGTTTTTCTTATTTCTTTTGCTTTTTTGATTCCTTTCCTTGGTTTATCTTTTTTTGGCTATCCCTAATCTACCCTTACTTGGTTAGAAATATTAGAAATGTTAGGAATTGTTAGAAATGTTATAACTTTCGTTAATTTTCTAACGAAAATTCTAACAAGCTCAAATTGGAGCACTTACAGTAGCCCCTCGGCGACGGCGCTTTCGAAGGAAGCGGGGTCGTCGATAAGAGTAAGGCTCCATATTTGGCGGGATGATCGAGTGATCGGGTGGCTGAACCTATTTAATAGGCTACCTACGTATCCCGAATGGGAATCAAGCCGGCCGTAGTTCGGGTCTTCGACCCACAGAGATGATGGCGTTTAGGTGCCTCGAACCCGATGAGCGAGTTCTCGCAGTCGATTCCGGAGAGAAACTCTGTTGGGGATAAGAGATGACCGTTTTCGGTCTGATGGCTATCCGCTCTGCTGGGGATAGAAATGACCATTTTCGGTTTGATGGCTATCCGCTCTGCTGGGGATAGGAATGACCATTTTCGGTCTGATGGCTATCCGCTCTGCTGGGGATAGGAATGACCATTTTTGGTTTGATGGCTATTCGCTCTGTTGGGGATGATTGTGATTTATCGTTTTCCTAGTGTTGTGTGTGATAGCGTCTTAGGTGCCTCGAACCTTGAAGATGGCGTTTTAGGTGCCTCGAACCTTGGAGATGGCGTTTTAGGTGCCTCGAACCTTGGAGATGGCGTTTTAGGTGCCTCGAACCTTGAAGATGGCGTTTTAGGTGCCTCGGACCTGGATGATGATGGCGTTTTAGGTGCCTCGAACCTTAATTTGAAAAGGCCTTTCGGTGGACTTCGTCTGCTGCCGAAGGAGAGGGTGACCGTTTTGATCGAGGGGCTGGACCTAATGATAGGCTACCTACGTATCCCTAGCGGGGAATCAAGCCCTTTCGCAGTTCGGAATCTTCTCGAGATTTCGTTGGCTTTTGGGATTCCGTTAACTTTGCTGGGGATTTTGTTAGCCTTTGCTGGGGAAAATCAGACGTATTCGTCTGGGAAATCGGTCTTACGTTTGACTGCCGAGGAAGATTTTGATGAAAGATACGGGATCTCGTTATCTTTCTTGAGGAGATCGGTCTTACGTTTGACTGCCGGGGAAGATTTTGATGAAAGATACGGGATCTCGTTATCTTTCTTGAGGAGATCGGTCTTACGTTTGACTGCCGGGGAAGATTTTGATGAAAGATACGGGATCTCATTATCTTTCTCAGGGAGATCGGTCTTACGTTTTGGCTAGGGAAGATTTTGATGAAAGATACGGGATCTCGTTATCTTTCTCGGGAAATCGGTCTTACGTTTGACTGCCGGGGAAGATTTTGATGAAAGATACGGGATCTCGTTACCTTTCTCGGGGAAATCGGACTTACGTTTGATCACGGGGTAATTTTGATGAAAGATACGGGATCTCGTTACCTTTCTCGGGGAAATCGGACTTACGTTTGACTGCCGGGGGTAATTTTGATGAAAGATACGGGATCTCGTTACCTTTCTCGGGGAAATCGGACTTACGTTTGACTGCCGGGGGTAATTTTGATGAAAGATACGGGATCTCGTTATCTTTCTCGGGGAAATCGGACTTACGTTTTACTGCCGTTTATGATTTTGATGAAAGAAACGGGATTTCGTTATCTTTCTCGGAGAAATCGGACTTACGTTTTACTGCCGTGGAATGATTTTGATGAAAGAGGGTCGACTTTGGTTAACTTTGGTTAACTCTGTTAAGTCTAGGATCAAATTGCAGAGTTCTGGATTTTTAAAGGGCAAAAGGGTCATTTTGACCCTTACAAACCCATCCGCGCGGATAGGAGCGTGTTCCAGAGGGTTTTAATGAGGGCCAACGCCCTTCCTCTTCCCCATTCAGTTTTTTTGAAAATTACGAGAGAGGAAGAGAGAAAACGCCCCAAGCCGCCATTGTTGTCCAAAAAGCTTCAAAAATCTTCCGATTTTCTTCGATTTTCAAGCAATGGAACACGGGAAGGTGTTTTTCAAGGCCAAGGACGTGGCCCGGTAGCGGAGAGACGATTGGAGCTCGTCCGAATGAGGAGGCATTATACTCTTTCGCAATCGATTGCGGAGGAGCCATACCCCGATGCTTGGCAACATTGGGCCACCGATCCGAGTCTCCGAACGGTATTTTTCGAATCCTTTTGATTCCTTTGTTGATTCTTGCTTGAAATTTTTTTCGAATGATTGATGTTCTTGGCTTTGAATCTTGATTTTGATGCTTTGCATGTTGTTAAGATTATATGGGTATCCCAAAATATGCATTTTGCTTGGAAAAAAGAATTGGCATTTTCGCCATTTTTTTTTAGTATCCGAAAATTATGGATGAAAATTGTGATTTTTTTTTTTTGTAATTTGAATATTGATTTTTGATGATATGCATGTTGCAATGAATTTGTTGGTGTTCCAAAATGTGCATTTTGCTTGAGAAAAGAATTGGCATTTTGCCAACATGAGATGATGATATGAATGTATGATTTTTGATTTTTGATTTTTTTTTTGAATAGTGGGACGGATTTTTCCTCCCGTTGATTGAATGCATGTTATTTTGTGAAAACGGGACGGAGATTTTACTTTCGTAGGAATACATTTTTTTTTTCGATGAATGCATGTATGCATGTTATTTTATGAAAATGGGACGGAGTTTTTACTTCCGTAGGAATCCTTGTGTGAATGTAGGATTTTTTTTTTTTTTTGAAATGACGGATGATATGCATGCTATGAATGCACTTTTTTTTTTTTGAGAGTGTGATTTTCTATGAAAAGTGAGACGGATTTTTCGTTTCCCTTTGAATGAATGACTTGAGAGATTGTTTATGTATGCTATTTCATGAGAAATGTGACGGAGTCTTTTGCTTTCGCTGAATGAATGTATGCGTTTATTTTTTTTTGGAAAATGGGACGGAGTTTTTACTTCCGTATGTATGCATGTAGAACTCTCCCTTTTTTTTTTTTGATGATGAGTGTTATGCATGTATGCATGTTGGTTGGGATTTGCTGAAAACTGCTTCTTCTTTTTTTTTTTTGAAAAATGGGGCTGGGTTCATTGTATGCCGTTTTGCTGCCGAATTTTCTTCAAACTTTTGTGTTGCATGATGCATGTATATGCTTTTTTTCTTTTTTTTTTTGTGCAAATGCAAATACAATTTTTTTTTTTTTTGACATTTTCTCGCTCTCTTTTTTTTTGCAGGGCGGAAACAACTACGTTACGGAGCAGCTGAACAAGATGAAGACTCGAGGATCGGTGGAGTCTGTAGTTGACTTATGAGACCGGCTTCCGAATGCGGGCCGAGGAGCTTTGCCGAGTCCAAGACAGATAGTTGTTGAGACCGGGCTTTGGGAGTTTGTTGAGTGCTTGAGGGGATTGGTCAAGTTCCCTAAGAGCAAGGGCTTGATGTTTGCTTTGGCGCATCATTGGTGGGATGCGACCCACACGTTTCACTTCTTCTGGGGCGAGGCTACGGTTACGCCTTCTGATTACGCTGCGATCACGGGTTTGTCCTTCAATGGACGCAGCATTGAGTGGCGGGACGGCTACAGTGACGCGGACTCTTGTGCTCTTCTGGGATTTTCCCCTATTCCCAAAAAGGGGATGGGGATGGAGTATGCCGTGGTCTACGGGAAGATTGTGGAGACCATCGTGAGCTACGAGGCTGGGGAGGAGAGGATAGGCGCCGAGCAGATTGCTAGGGCCTTCTTATGGTTTGCTTTTTCGAGCACCCTTTTTGGACATGCTGAGGGGACGGCAGTCTTTGCCTTGCTGAGGTCCTTGGAGGACATGGAGATGGCTTGAGACGTCTCCCCGGGAGAAGCCGGCCGGCGCAGAGCTTTACTTTGCTCTTGATAGGTACACGGAAGGCCGTGAGCTCCTTGTACCGCTTTGAGTTTGCCCCGAGGTATAAGCTCTCTCTTTGCTTTCCCTTCTTTCTTGAGCACACACTTTTCTTTTTGCACCGGATTGATTTGATTTTTACCTTTCGCAGTGTATGGGCGTTGGAGTTTTTCCATCGTCACGATGTGGCGACAAACTGGCGGAGTACGTCGGGCGTATCCGGCCATGCGCTCCCGGTTCAAGCATGCCCGGAGAAGATAAGCTCCGGGCGTACGACTCTGATACGCGGATTGCCTTCCTTTGACGGAGGCCGAGACGGCCGAGAGGATGATATTCTATCCCCGGGATCGTTTTGAGGTGGGGCACCGAAGGGCGCCGAGATTTGGACCGTGCAATGGAGGATTCCGAGAGGCCCGACTGCGATGCCTATTATCTCGGGAGAGAGGGTGACGCGCCAAAGATGGCGTGAATTCGCCTTTGATGACACCGGTGGAGCCCCCGCCGATATGATGCACCCGAGTGATAGATCTCGCGACTGGAATTATTACCGAGCCGGCCAAAGACTCCTCGGCATTTGTGGCGATTGAGCCGTACCCCGTATTTGTTTCTGAGGAGGCCGAGGATGCCCCTGTGGCCCTGGATAGAGAGGGGTTGGGGGTCCCGCGATACCCTGACGGACTTTTCGTATGTCCAGGATGGGGTCCGATTGAGGGTGCAGATCCCTCAGCCTGAGCGGCTTCCACGAGCTTTCCGGCCTCGTCCGGGTATGAAGGTATGGCTTCTCCTTCCCACCTTTCTTTTTTTTTTGCTTTTGTCTTTTGTCATCATTTTTCGCTTCAACTGTTCCTGACGCTTTTGCTTTTGTGCGCTGAGGTGGTCGTCGAGAAGCCGACGAAGCAAGTGATCGGAGCTAAGAGATTTATCAGAGGATGGTCGCTTGCGGGGCTCCTCGTGCTAGGGCGAGGCGACCACGGCCGGCGCCTCGTCAGCGGGAGGCTTCCCTATTCGTTCGCAGACTTCTTCGGAGACTCCTCTGTCTCCTCTCATTGATCCCCGCGCGGTGCTGCCTTCGGATCACGTCATTCTCGGAATCCACATGGGCGTGGACACGTTTGCAAGACATGGTGGGTCGTCTTCGTACGTCCAGGAATCCGACGCCTTCACCTTCGGATATGATTTTTTCGCAGATCTTGGCTTGCCCTATCAGAGCGTGCCGGTTGGTCCTGACGAGCCTCTTTCTGGAGACGAGGACGATTCTGAGCCCGAGGTTTTCAGGGCTCCTGAGGAGGCGGGCCCGAGTCGCAAGAGGGACCGGGGACAGACGTCGGGCGCTAGGGATTCTGATTGATTACCCCCCCTTTTTTTTTAGACTGATTTTCTGAGATTTTGAGATTTATGACTGGGATTGAGATTTGTACAGCTTATGCACATTTTTTTTCCTTTTTTTTTTGATATAATAATTTAGGATTATTGTTACCTATTTTTTTTTATTTGATTTTTTTTTTGCACACTCCCTTTATTTTTGGAATGTAATAATTTAGGATTTTATTTTTTTTATGAATGCAATGCAGTATGAATGCAATGCAGTATGAATGCAATGTTGCATGAGCCTTGGTTTTTTGGCAAGGGTATTAGTGTTTGGTATATGAACTGATTTGGGGAGGCTTTTTTTTTGCACAGGTTTCAAGCAATCGGGACGGAATATTCCTCTTTTGATGCAGCAGCTTGGACTGTTGCAGATTTTTCTGATGAAAGACAAACTTGTCCGCGCGGATAGGACATAAATCTGACACTGTCCTTTAATTTTGCTTCAGATCTAGTCTCACTTTATTTCAAATTCAAATATCCTCTTCAACCTCCAGTCCAAACAGCCATTTTCGGGGAGAAAGAGAGAAAATCCATGGAAAACCTTAGAAAAGCTCCATCAAAATTGTCCCAAGAATCCCAAATGTCATTCTTCAACAAGTTCAAGGATTGGTCCCGGGAGATTATGCATAAGAGGAGGTCCTTCTTTGAAGAAAGGTACAAGGTGAAGTGCTTATGGTCTCTCAAGGAATTGATTCCGGACTACGATCTTCTGAGGGATTCTTCCTCATTTTGGGATACTAGAAGGCATGTCTTTTGCCTTTCCTTCAACGAGATGGTCCCAACCGTCGAAGAATTTCGGGCCTTGCTTGGTGGTCCGGAGGTGGAAGAGATAGCGGTTCCTTTGCCTGGAGGAGCTTCTTTTGTTGACAGATTGTGCAACCTCCTTTATCTTTCCCCGGAGGAAGCGCAAGGTATGATCCGTGGTCCCGATCATTTTGATATTTCCGGTCTCCCTGATAGGTTTAGGGGCTTAGGTTTGCTTGACGATGCCTATTGGGATGCCTTTGCACTTTGCATGTTCGGGACCTTGCTCATGGTCTATTCTTTTGGGATCTGTCATCGGTCTCTGTTGGATGTAGTCGTTCATTGTCTCTTGGGCAGAGATGTTGTACCTCCGATCCCGGGGGCGACTTTCCATGCTCTCGATAGTCAAGCTACGGAAGCGGTATATGCACGGCAGCCCGTTCCTCTTGACCCCGTGGCCGATGGAGCGCTTGGGGATTCTTCGGGAAACTCGACATGATCAAGCCTTCGACATTTGCCAGAGGGGGATGTTGTAGATTTTGATGATCGTGGCTCATGGGAGCGTTGGATGGCTGGTCTCCGGACGAAGATATCGACATGGTCGCGCCTTGTTGGCGGGTGGAGACTCGCAGAGTACTTCAGACGGGTCTCATGTGGTCATGCTTCCGGGGGCTTTCTCACCCAGCCTTCTATATTCCGTCCTTGGTTCTCGAGACAGTTCGACCCGGGAGCAGGTTCCTTTGGAGAACTTTGATGATATAGCCATCAGGGTGGTGGCTCCTGTTTCTATGGATGATCCCTCGGTGTTTCCATTTCTTTCCCGAGCATGGAGGTATGACGCCTTTCCTCCTCGGGTTATTCTCAGGCGTCCGAGACTTGTGTTCTTGACCACTTGGTACCTGGATTGGTACGAGAGGCATTTAGGAGAGACTCAGATGGCTATTTTGAGGCGGCGTGAGGCCATTGTGGGTGCAGAGGACCTGACAGTTTCCGAGAGGAGGAGGGCCGAGGCGAGGGCCAACCCTCATGACAGGAGTGGAGACGCTGTGACCGACTATGCGGCTTATGTCAAGAGGCAGGAGAGGAGGACTCCTATGCTACCAGCTAGGCTACAGGAGATGAGAGATGACATTAGGGCTACTAAGGCCCTGACAGAGGCTGGTCTGATAGATCCTGTTCCTATACCAGAGCTTGGTAGGAGGAAGACCGATATTTTTCCGGTTCAGAAGAAGACTCGAAGGGGGAAGAAGAGGGGAGAGGCCAGTTCGAGTGGCTTGGAGTGACTCTGAGGTTTCCGAGTATCCCTTTCTTGTCATAGCAGACACATTAGCTTGATTATGTATCTTAATTTCTTTTAGCAGGTTGCCAGTTGTAGGAATGAATCGGGCTTGGACTCATCAAAAAGTTTTTAACTTGTAATGAATATTTGAATTGCTTCAGAGTTTTTCGAGACGCTTTCATGGTCTGATCGATTGTATCGATGTCAGAGTATGACTTTCATTTGTGTTTTAGACCGAACCGTTTCCGGCTGCCTGCGTTCCCCTCATTTTGAGGAGCTCAGTCTTCGTAGTTCAACCCGGTCGTTTTGTTGTTGTTTTTTTTTTTTTTGTTTTTTTTTGTGCAACCCTGTTTTTTACCTAGGCCGCCCTTTTTGGGTTTTCAACCTAGTTGGGTATTACTCTTTTAGCACTCTTTTTTTTTGTTTTTCTTTTTTATGCGTAGTATCTGCGCAGCTTGTCACCATTCACTGGGTGCAAAAAGGGATTTCCGTCGAGGTCTGCAAGTTGCATGGCTCCTCCGGAGAAGATCTTCTGGACGACGTATGGCCCGACCCAGACAGGCTCCCATTTTCCGAAAGGGTTGACACGGACCGGGAGCTTTTCTTTCAAAACGAGATCACCTTCTCGGATCTCCCAATGCTTTACTTTCTTGTCAAAGGCTCTGGCCATTCTTCCTTGGTAGGCCCGGATGTGTTCCATTGCTTTCAGTCGGCGTTCATCTAGCAGGGCCAATTCATCATGGCGACTTTGGAGCCATTCGACCTCATTGATCTGACTTTCCAGCAGTACACGGAGTGAGGGGATTTCTAGCTCGATTGGGAGTACGGCTTCCATTCCGTAGGTGAGGGCAAACGGTGTTTCCCCGGTTGCCGTTCTGACGGATGTTCTGTAGCCCCAGAGTGCCAGGTGCAACTTTTCGGGCCAATCTCGACCTTGGACAGCCATTTTTCGGATGATGTTTTCCAGAGTCTTGCTTGCTGCTTCGACGGCTCCGTTGGTTTGGGGCCTGTAGGGAGATGACTTGTGACGGGTTATTCGGGATTCTGCCAGCAACCTGTCACATTCCCCTTCGAAGTGGGATCCATTATCTGAGATAATTTCGGCTGGCAACCCGTATCTGCATATGATGTTCTCTTTGATGAAGAGGGCTACTTTCCTTGAGTTGAGGATTTTGTAGGATTTTGCAGAGCATCCTTTCCAGTTCCTTCGAAGAAATCACCAATCTGCGTCTCTTTAGGCTCTTCCGCAGTTCCCAGGTTCACACTCGTCAAAATCTCTTCGGCAGCTTGGGCTCGATTTTCCTCTTTCCGGACAACCTGCTTAATGATTTCTTTGATATATTGTTCATTTAATGTGTCTGCTTCTTCATCTAGTGAATCGTTATTAACTGTTTCTAGATTATTAGTTAATTCATCATTAGTTAAAGTGGCAATTAAGAGATACTCAGAAAGGTTCGTCATTTCATTGAAAACGAAAAGGAATACAGCGCTTGCTACAGACTCGTAGTCTTCAGGCGTAAGGCCGTCGGACGACTCTAGAGACTCGACCTTAACAATGAAAGACTCTGAGGACTTTTCCTAGGTTGACACAAAGGGATGGGGGACCAATCCAGGCTTGGTGATCATTTCTTCTTTGGTCGCGGACGGGCCTGAGAGAGTTTCCCGATTCTTTAGCGGCATTGCTGTCAGTGGCCTCATGACTCGGGAGCTGTCTCCCTCGATCATCGCTACCATTTCTTTGACTGCGCTGAAATCAATCAGATCTGGCACCTGGATCTCTTCCCCGAACAACTGCTGCATGATTGGGCCATCCCAATCATCTGAAAAGACTTCTGTGGCTTTGGCTTTCGGCACGGTTAATTCGACTCAGGTTTCGGACCTTCATGGGCAGTAGGAATTGTGGTTGTGAGTTTCTCGAACTGTTCCACTAGGCTTAGCACGCCTTTGAAGGTGTACTCACTCTTCATGGTAGTGGTAGCCCCGGGTAGCTTGGGTAGGTCCAGGAACATTCTGCGGACCGGGTTGTCTTTGGCTCCCCTGAACTTGTTGAGGCTATCCTGTAGCTTTAGCCATTCTTCTGTAGAAGTGGCCTCTGTGATGTTACCGGGTTGTGTGGAACCCTTTACAAAGTAGTCAGCCAAATTAGGACTGAAGGGGAGAGATTTAGGGTCGTCGACCGGGACCCTTCCTGTGGCAGCCTTCAAATCTTTTTCCTTTTGCAGACCGCCCACCGAGGAGGCCTCATATCCTGTGCCGTGGCGAGTATTCTGGTCCTTTCACCTCGATGAGTTTGTGAGTTCCTTGTTGGTGTTTCCCTGCACCGAGGCCAGTAGATAGCTCATTTTTCTCATCATTTTCAAGACCGGTGGGATTTTATCCCGAGTGACCGTCGATCTATGTTGCACACTTGGGCCTTGGGAGGCTCGACCGTGAAGCCTCGTTAGCATGAGACCTTCCTCGTCATGTTTGATTTCCGTAATAGGTATTCCGCCCGTATCCGTGCCCTCCAAAGTGACTAAATCCCCGTAAATGGTCGTCGATCCCCATTCGAGACGAATTTCACACACCGGTGGAGGCTTGAGGCGACCCCTTGACCTGGTGCAGCCAAGGTCTTCCCAATAAGGCATTAAAAGTAATCGGGATGTCAATAACCCGGAATTCCACAGTATCAATTTCTCGTCCAAACCAGAGGTCCAAGGTAGCGACTCCAAGGACTGCTCGAGATGTTGAGTCGTAAGCTTTGACTGTGAGGGAGGAAGGCTTCAAGTCTCGTAGTCTTGATATCAAGCAGGCTCATGATCTTTGCCGGAAGAATGTTCATTCTGGACCCATTATCAACCAGGACCCGAGGGAGGCGTCGTTCATCCAACTGGACTGTGATGAAGAGAGGCTCTTTATGATCAGCCCCAAATTGAGGGAGGTCGAGATCTGTGAAAGTGATTATATTCCCGTAATGGATGTTTCCAATTAGCTGTACCACATCATCGGGAGTAGCATTAATGGGTACTAGAGTGCGAGCCAGGCTTTCTTCCAGCTTCAGCTTATGGGGATAGGACGAAGTGAGTAGAGACCAGAGGGAAATGTTGGCCTGTGTCTGCTTCAACTGGGTGAGCACGGGATCCTCTTTTTCGGGGTCTGGAGTTTCAGCTGTCTTAGCATAGGGGCGGCGATCTTCTTTCGGTGCTTGATCTGTGGCCTTCTTATCTGCCTTGGGATTTCCTTGGAAGATCTGCCCGGATCGGGTCAACAGATTAACTTCCTCCTCAGCTGTCTCTTGACTGGATTTCTTCAAGGCTGCCAATGTCAACGGGGGAGCCTTTTTGGCTATCAGAGTCTAGCAACGGTGAGGGGCTGAGCTTGAGCTGTACTGGCCCCTTCCTGGGCGGCCCTTATAACTGCTTCCCAAGTTACAGGCTTTTGGGTCTGGGGTTGTGTTGTTGCCCCCTGTATGGCCCAGATAGCTAGGGCGTCCTCAGATTCGCTCCCATAGTCTGCCTTGCTCATAGTTATCATACAACAAGAGTCGCTATTGTCGGGACTCGGCGGCTTTCCGATCTCATCCCCGGTATAGTGCAACCATTCTGGTTCCTTTCTGTAATACTCGGAGCTGGAGATGATTATGGCACTTTGTGTGGGAGGTGCATCCGGTATCATGCCAGTTTCTAGGACTTCTCTGAAAGCTGACATACATTCGGGGAAGGTGACCTCTTCTTGGGTAACCCTGACAAGGATCGTTACTTTGTTCTGGGGTGGATTTGATCTAACCATGGTTATTTTCTCATTTGGGCGGATGGGAGTTAGTTTCCCTCTCTCTATCAGATCTTCGACTATCAGCCTGGATCGGACGCCTGAAAACCCTTTCCCCAAAGCATGGTAGGCGTGTTGAATTCTAAGACATCCACGTGCTCGATCCAGAAACTTCATGGCCTTCATGTCCTCGGTTTCATATTCGTCTTCCGAAGTGTCTTCGTCGCCGCTTGCCGACAACCAACCATTGTGCTCCGGCTCCCACGGGCTTATTTCTCGGCATGATTGTTCCGCATTGTTTCCGGATCTGGGGCCTCGCTGACTCTTCACTCTCGTCATCATCGTCTTCGTTGTCATCGGAATCTTCTTCCCATACTACCTGGGATTTCGGCCGAGAGGGAACGCCGATCAAACCCGTTAGGGAATACGGGCGCGTGCGCACCGCGTAAATTGTCATATGCTCCCATTCCCTAAGTGATAGATGCGACTCGCACTCTCCTCCCAAAACCGTGGGGAAGAGTGAGAGGTGGCACGTATTTGACTCCAGTGTGATGTAGAAGGATTCTTCCTCCTCCGATTCTTCGCTCACCGCCTGGGATCGTATTCGACTTCTCCAATAGCCAGCTTTGCGAAGTGTACTAGCTCCGCATGTTCTTTGTCTTCTTTGCTAATAAGTCCCAAGACAACAGGCGCCCGTCCGAAGCTTTCTTGTTCAATCTTTCTTGACCGCTCCAACCATCTTGTGTAAATGGTTCTCTCATGTTTTGACCTAATGCTCTCAGCTTCTTCAAGACGGTTTTCCCTTCATCCGAGAAATAGCAGTGCCTCGTATTTTTGCAAGGAGTCTCGACATGAGACCAAGATGGGTCGATTCGTTCGATATCCTCAAGGCCGAGGGGAATCCGAATTCGTGATCCTCGACGAGGTTGGCCACGGGTATTTGGGGACCTTCATCGCATCTTCCCGGGCATGCGAAGATTCTCCGCATTCAATCATATTTACTCGATTATGGTTCCTTGGGTGGGATTTTTGATCGTATTAGGCCCCTCGGGGCCTTCCAACTTTCCTTGCTCTATCAACCCCCGGATTGCCTTTTTCAAAGTGAAGCGCTTGTCGGGCTAGATGTCCGTGGGCTTGATGAAAAGCACAATACTTTGAGGTATCCACGGGAGCGTTCGGATTTCGGGTTGGAAATTCTCCAAAGGCCGCAAAGAAGCCTTCTTTACCAGCCCCCTAAAGATGTCATTCAGAGGCATTCCAAAGTTTTCGAGGTTCATGACCCGTGTCCGGGTTCGACCGGTTTTCTCGGGAGCAAAAGGAGTTGTGTTATTACATTCCCGTCCCGCGTAGTTAATCATCTCTTTGCCTTTAGCAGAGCAGGGGCGTGTTTGCAGGAGGAGCCCGATATTCGTAGGCGGCAGCAGCCGGTTGCTGATTGTAAGCTTTTTCAAACTTAGCTGCAGAGTTAACCATGACCCGTAAGTCTGAGTAAGGGAAGTGACCGAGGGAGGCTCTCGATGCGGTTTCGAGACATGACCGGAAGATGTCCAGCTTTTTCCTCTTCGGAAGGAGGGATGGCCATTTCGCCGAGTTTCGATTCCACCGCTTGTAGAAGTCCCCAACATTCTCATCGGACGCCGCACCGTTGTTTGTAGGTCAACCCTATTTGTTTCCCATTCCAAGTTGGCCTTATAGTTTTCTGTGAAGGCATTGGTAATCTGGTCCCACGTAGCCCTGGCTTCGGGTTTCAAACGGAAGAACCACTTTAAGGCACTGGACTTCAAAGATAGACTGAAATAGTCGGCTAACTGCTGATTGGTGCACCCTTTGGCCTTCATTGCCAAGGTATATGTGTCCAGATGAGTTTTCGGGCATGCAGTCCCATCAAAGAGATCCAGATTAGGCATCACGAATTTGTGGGGCAGAGGAACAATGGAGTCCGGGTCCGTAGGCCGGAAGGCAGATTTCTTGGCGGTCAACTCAGCGATCTGCGCTTTCATTTCCTTATGTTTCTCCATGAACCAGGCTAGATGAGGGTCTTGTGGCGGATCCATGGCATTCAAGCTAGTGGCTGTGCTAGAGAGAGGAGCTACCACTGGCGGCAGACTGGTGGAGGGAACGGCCGATCCGGGGACGTAGGTGAAAACCTGTCCTTGGCCCAAATTTCCCGGGGGAGCATGAGTAGGAGCCTGGGCAAAGGGATAGAACCTTGCGGCCTGCTGTTGATTTTCAACTGGCAAAGTAGGTGGAGGTAGCCCCGATGTAGCCGGATAACTTGGATTTCCAGAATGGGGCCCATAAGTAGGCTTAGATGTGCCGCCGTCCCCGACCGTTGAATTGCATGGCCGGGCCGAGGCGATGGTGTATAACCCGGGGTACTGTGGTCCCGGTGATTCGAGATGACACCGGATGGAGGCTCGGTAACCCATAGAAGTCTCGAGTGAGGAACGGATTTGTGTGAGGAGCAGCCGAACTAGTACTATTCTCGAGGAGGGGCTCGATCGCGGCCCGTAACTGCCGTGGCGGCATTCCGAACCGTGGCCGTTGCCGTGAAGGTCCTGGATTGATCGGTGCCGAACTGAGTTGGAATTCCAATTTGTTGGGGCATTCCAAGATAACCCCAACCATGAGAAGACATTCCGCACGGCTTTGTCCCCACCGAGGGATCGCGAACCGGTTTCAGGCCGCTCGAGCCGTATGGATCCGTGATCTCGTGGTTGGGGACGGGCCGACCCGAAGACCGAGGAGCATGGATTCTGTAGTGGCACCATAGGAGGTGGGTGGTGGCATCCGGTGTAGTTTAGGCGACCGAGAGTGGGGTTGGCATCCTCGTCTTCTTCCACGGTGAAGGTGCCATGCTGGATTGAGGCCGGCGGCCGGACCATGGCTCTTAATAGCCTCCATAAGGCCGTTTAGCCGTGCTTCCCGTCGTAACCTCATCTCGTTACGCTAACCGATTCCACCGTTGCTCGTCTCGAGGGGTCCCGGAGGCGGAGTGACGTTATCCCCATCATTACCGGGCCGATGCGAGACATTCTCGAAACCCGGAGTCTCGAACAAACGGTGAAGCCGATGATGCGCTTGACTCTTCCCAACTAATCAAACGATGACCCGGTGCCCGAAACCAAGCTTTGTGTGGAGTCAAGGGGAAAGGACACGAAGGTTCGTATGTCCGGGAATGGAAGGAGGGTAGGTGTTTGGGCATTGGGCTCATGCAACATGCGCTATTTGTTCACGTTTACTTAAAACATGTTTTATTAACCTAATCGGTTGGAAAAGATTGCTCTTCTTTTTCGCAAGCTACTCGGATCCTGGATCGGTGGGCCCCGTCACTACGTCTATAAGCCCCTCGTATTCCACCCGTATTTCGACCTCCCAGTGGTGGAAAGCCCGGCGAGGGTCCTATAGGGCAAGCGGGTCCCACCGACCGAAAGAAAAACGATCCTAAAAGTCTGGCGGATAATCGAGTCTTAACGAGCATTCGATGTAAATTACGGACAAAGCTGACGTCAAAAGTCAAGATCATGTCCGAGGGCTCGACGAAAAGTCGGCGTGATTTGGACTGATAAGCGTCCACAATTGATCTTGACTTGTCGTCAGTTAAGCCGTAATTAGGCATGGAATAATCATTAATCCTTGATGACTCGGTGTCATGCCGGGAGTCTTGTGTATAATTTGTGCCGCCGAGCCGAAGTCAAGGCGCCGGTCAATATCTTGGTCAAAGTCTGCGGCGGAAAACCGGCAGAACTTCGACTGATTAGGGTCCCCGAAAGATATCGAGTCGGTGTGCCGACAAAGGCTTGAAAGGAAAGGTCTATACACAGACAGGGCATGACACGGACCAAACTAAAAACCAACCGGGTCTCGGACAAAGTGTGTCACGGACAAGTGCATGGTCGACACGAGGCTCCATGGGATGTTTGGGTAGTCCTGTGCTCGTCCAAGAGGCGTAATAAGACCAAACGGACCGCGACAAGGATTTCCCCGGGTTAGGGACGTAGTGTGCAGTGTACGGTCACGTGCGCGTAGTGTGCAAGTAGTCTATATTCTTTTTCTGAGTAAAATAGAAATTTTTTTTTATGTGTCTTAAAAATATGATGCATGATTTTTTTTGAAAATTTTCTCTTTTCTTTTTTTTTGAAAATTTTTTTTTTTGATTTTTTTTTTTGAAATTTAATGAACACATAGGCATATAAGCACAAAAACTCCGACAGTTAGGGACATGATTCCGACAGTCAAAATTTTGACTTTTTCCGAGGCGGCCAAAACAACACGAAAATGTGCAAAAATCAACACACACACACAAATGATTTTTAAAGCCGGGACGGAAGCTTGACCCTCAAAAGCTTTTTCTCTTTTTTTTTTTGAAAACGGTGACACCGGTACGTGGGATTGTTAAACCATAATTTATCCCCGACTCGTGTTAGGTGGCGGTAACGGGAAGTTTAATGGTTTCCACCAATATACCAAATATCATTTTTTTTTAGAAAAAGCTAGTCCCCAGCGGAGTCGCCACTGTGATGATGTGCCACCAAAATTTCTCGGGAAAAAATTCGATTTTTGCGTTTCTTTGAAAAAACCAAATAAAACCCGAAAAAAGAACGGAGTCGCCACGCCATTTTTGTTTTAAGGGCCAAAACTTTGAAAAATGCCCGAGATTAGAGATTTGGGTTCGGAGGTCATGTTACACGCCGGGAAGGACGTTAGTGTGCACCCGGAATGCCTCGTAAAACGAGTCTTCCAAGCTGAAAATCATTTGTGTGTGTGTGTGTGTGTGTGTGTTTTGGCCAAAATAATTTGAAACTCAGAAAAGTAAAAATTGGGATGTCTTTTTAAGACTTTAAACTGATCCCATGATTTTTTGAAAGATTTTTGGATTGAGATTTGGTACTCAAAAGACCTTTTGAAGTTGAGAGTCACTTCTGCCAGAATGAAAAAGGCAGTGGACCTTTGATTTTGAAATGGTTTCAAGGGCCTTAAAACTTCATAATATGGATAAACTCAGAGAATTAAAGTTGTTCCAGACACCTTAAATAAGATTTTTGCGAAGGAATTTTCCATTTTGGAGAAGATTTGAGGGGTCAAAACCTTCTGGAAATCTCAGATATGAGATCTGGATTCCCAGAAGCTGATGAACTGGCCTCTAAAAGAAAATTTGAAAAGAGGAGTTTTACTCACCCAAAAAATAAAGTAAAAATATGTCTGGAAAGCTCTGGATGTTGGCTACAAAAAGTATTTTGTAGTCAACACCAAATTCCAAGTTTATCTGTGTCCAAAAATTAAGACAATGGACTGGGGTCTTGGAAGATTGCTACTGGACAGCAACTTCTCAAGAAAGAAAATATGATTTTAAAGGGGGTTTTTGCATCCATGCTTGTCCCAATTTTCCTAGGTTTTGGTTAGTGATCAATTGACATTTTAGTGGTGAATCAACTATACCAAACCATCCTTGGGGTACATTAGGACTAAGCACTTCATTTGCTTGGGAAGGGAAATTTTATCCTTTGAAAATGAGATTTGATGCTTGAAAATGGTTTTTAGGGTTTTGAAAATGCATTTGCAAGTAAATAAGAACACTTTGAAAATAATGTAGATCCTTGTAGAAGATCATCCATGGAGATGAAGTTCCATGGTGATCTTCTTGGATCTTAAGACAAGAAGATGAATAAACTACATTTTATAGTTTGGAAATGCATGCATGGATGAGAGATTTAGGGTAAGAAGAGGGAGGTTATACCTATCTTCTTTGTGCTTTGTGTTTGAAGGCTTGAATGCAAGAGTGTTTGAACTTGGGAGTGAGTGGGTGTGATTTGAGTGAGTGAAAGTTGGGAAGATTCAAGAGAAAAAGGTGACAATTCTTAGAGAATTCTCACTGTTTTCTCAAGTATTTTCGCCAAATGCTGTGAGTTGTGTTCTTGGTCCTCCTTATTTTTGTGACTGGAGGGCTCAATTTATAGCCCTCTGAATTTTACAATCCCATCCGCGCGGATAGGACCTGCAGCGTGCACTGTTCATTAAATGCTGCTCCAGGCTTTGGACACAAGGAATAATCTTTTTTTAAATTCAAATTAACCAGCCAGATTTTGTTTCCAGCCATTTCTTTTTTTGGTTTTTCTTATTTCTTTTGCTTTTTTGATTCCTTTCCTTGGTTTATCTTTTTTTGGCAATCCCTAATCTACCCTTACTTGGTTAGAAATATTAGGAATGTTAGGAATTGTTAGAAATGTTATAACTTTCGTTAATTTTCTAACGAAAATTCTAACAAGCTCAAATTGGAGCACTTACAACCGCGTGAGATTCATTGATTCCTTACGTAGCCAATATTTAGTTTATTGGGAAGTAGCCTTTTAGGTATGATCACAATTTTGTGTTTGCTCGTAGACCTTAAGTTTGCCTTAGTCTATTTTATAGTCTTATTGTGAACACTTTCTTACATAGAATTTCACCAAAGTGATTTTGCGAATTAGACCCTTATGCCAACATGAATGTGAGATAATTAAGGCAAGTTTCTCATATACGGGCATGCAGAGTGCGGTTTTAAGGCACTCTGTGCATCAACAGATTTGGGCAGTGCTGGCATATGTGATTTGGGTATAACCCTACGGGCATTCATTCTGTTAATTCTATAAATGAATATTATAACTTAAGTTTCGGAGTTACTAATTGTGTAACCAATAAATAATTAATAGATCATAACTTTCATCATATTTTTGTTTACATATATTGGTACAACTATTTAGTAAAAATACTTTCTGAGATGATCGTTGTTCCAAGCATTCTTTAGGTCTTTCCCATCTTTTGTTCTCAGTTTGTGTATCTTTTTTTTATGACCTGAGTGACTTGATAAGGGCCTTCCCATTTTGGAGAGATTTTGTGAAATTCGGGCAGGGTTCATTTAACCTACACGTTTCTTAATACCCAATCTCCCATGGAAAAATTTCTTTTGTTGACCCTTTTATCGTGATTCTTCTTTGCTTTTTGCTTGTAATTGAACATTTTTTCCCTAGCTTTCATTCGCTTTTATTCGAGATCATTCAGATCGCACCTCTTAGACTCATCATTTTTTGTTTCATCAAAATAGGTAACACTGTAGGAGGGATAAGCTACCTCAGCTTGGGCAACTGCCTCTGATCCATAGGTGAGGGTAAAAGGAGTTTCACTAGTAGAATTTCTTATTGTGGTGCGGACTACCCAAAGCGCGGTGTGTAGCTCGTCTAAGTCCACCTCGTCCATCTAGATTTTTCTTTAGAGTTGCAAGGACTAGCTTGTTTGCGGCCTTCGCCTGTCCGTTTCCTTGTGGATAAGCTACAACAGACTTTTTGTGCTCTACCTTCATTCTTTCACATTCAGATGTGAACGTTTTTGAGAATTCAGTGCTATTGTCCGAGACTATCATTTGTGGTAGGCCAAATCGGCACCAAATGTGATCTTAGACAAAGTTAATTACATTTTCTTCAAGGATGGTGGCCAAAGCCTTTGCTTCAGTCCAATTTGTAAAGTAGTCCACAACCACCACTACATGTTTCACGCCTCCTCTAGCAGTAGGAAAAGGTCCAATTAAATCAGTTTCCCACATATCAAACGGCTAAGTAGATATCACCAATGTTTGCTCTATAGATGGGAGTCTAGGGATATCTGCAAACCGTTGAAATTTATCACACTTTCTAACAAACTCCTCTGCGTCCTTTCTCATTGTTGGACAATAGAAACTTTGGAATTTTAGTTTGTCCGCAAGAGTCCGAGCACCAGGATGTCCACCGCAAACTCCTTCGTGATCCTCGTAAAGTAAGTTAATTTGTTACCATGTGAGTTTTCACACATCTTAAAAGAGGTTTGGTGCATGACCTTCTGTACAATATTCATCTATGACTGTATATTTTATGGACACCTTTCTGATTATTCTTGCTTTACTTTGGTCTTCGGTGAGAGCAGGAAACGAACTTTCTTCTGTCATCGCCTAAAATTTCCTCCATCACACTTGTCAAGTTTGACAAATTCAGTTGTCAAAGCTTGCAAAGTATTAACCATATTAATTTCATCTTAAGATTGTTGACTTACTGGACTCTAAAACTTGTTGTAATCAGAACTTAAATCTTGTTAAAACTGATCTATAAATTCCTGCTCCAAATCTACAAATTTGCTTCTTCGAATCCGTACAATTGCTGCTCCAAATTTGCAAGGTTACTGCATTACACTTGCTACTTGCCGATGTAAATTGGATGTTTGCTACACTTCTTGCTGCACACTTTTCTGCACGCTTGCTGAATGATTGCTCCACACTTTCTGCATTTACACTTGCTGGAAGTTGATTGCTTGCAGATCTTAATATTTTCGATCTGTACACTTTCTCCCAAGGCACGTAAATGATACGCTTTCCTTAAAACGAAATTCGCCCTCTATTTGGTGCAAAAAGGTTGCTGCGAATTAGTCTTGTAGGAGACAATGGAGCCACTGTTACTACAGTTTTGGTGCTTGCAGAATGCACTACTGAAAACACCACTACACCCTTTATATGCACAAGCCTTGAACAGATCTGAAGATTGTACTTGGCTAAAGTACAATCTTCTGTTTTAGAAGTAGAAATAGAAAATAAGAAGTTGTTGAAATAAAAGAGAATGAGTTGTTTACAGAGATAAATCAATAAATTCCCAAAAGATTGATGAAACCACTTATTTATAGTGCACTGGTACCTCATGTAGAAGTCACAAAAGTGACTGAATGGGTTTCATTAGTAAATGTAACTGCCATTAACTGCCATTAACAGTTTTTCCAAAATAATTCAGAGCATACCAAGTAATTCAGCAACTTTTACAAACATACACAACCTATTCCATGTAACTGTTTCTCTAACATTCATTAACCTTATTTCTCTCATCATATTTTGAAAATACTAACAGAATATTGTAAACAAAAGATGTACTACCTATGTCCCAATATGAATGAACGAAAAAATTTCAAAAAAAAAAATTGGTCATTCAATTTGGGAGGCGGGGAGTATCTATTTTGATTGGTTATTTTCTTCTAGAATTCATCAATTAATTTGTATGTTATATACATCTAAATGGTTCTACTTAACAGATTGCAGAGACAAAGCAACCTATTAATTTGGTTCTCAGGACATCTAAAAGGATCTGTTTATCCCCTCATTTCTAGCTTGGTCATTCAATTTGGGAGGCGGGCTATTGTATTGATCAGACTTTGATTATATGAAACAGAAAAGAAAAGCCTGAAGCTTTCGAACTTGATTCTTGTCCTTTTCGTTCGGTCATTCTAATCTCTAGCCTCCGTTGGCATTATTTGGCTAGAGATTAGAATGACCGAACGAAAAGGACAAGAATCAATTTCGAAAGCTTCAAGCTTTTCTTTTCTGTTTCATATAATCAAAGTCTGATCAATACAATAACCCTAGCTTATTATTTATACTACTCATAAGAAGATTCTAGAAATAAATAAAATAAAACCCTAATTTAATAATTCATTAAAACCTAAAACCCACAAATCAGTTTAAGCCCAAAACCCATAAACACTTAAGCCCAAATCAAGCCAACCAAGGAGCTCGTTTCTGATGTCTGCTGAAGCCCTACTCGCTGCTCGCCCAGGTGCCCGCCTCCCTTCCAGCGCCTCCTCTGTTTCGTTGTTGTTGCTTGCTGCCTTCTATCCTCATACTGCATCATCCTCCCCTCCTTAGAAAAGACTCGTCTTCGTGTCAATATCCTCGATGTGAACACCACGATACCCCAAAAAATCTGAACACCATCCGCAAATGGAATTTGATGCCCTTGACGAGCTCTAAATTTCAATGCCCTTGTGACAACATCCATCCAATCATCTCATTGTGTTGAGACAAAATATTCAATGATCAATCTTTTGACGAACCAAGGAGCCGAAATATTTGCACAATCAACATCAAAGGGGTCTTTATAAGGATGACTAATTTCAAACTCCCACCTCAATTGGTTTTCAACTGAAAGAACACCACTTTGGACAGGCGATTGAGAATGTTCAATTTTCGCACGAATGGTATAATCTGGCTTCGAAATATCACAATTGCACTCATCATAAATAGGTGATTTGGACCAATCAACAAGATTTTCTTGCCTTGAAGAGTCGATCACAAAACCTTCTTTAGAACCAACAATATCAATCCAAGAATCAATCGATTCTTCCGGATTTGAATCAAACAGAGGGGGTTTTGACCAATCAACAAGGTTTTCATCACTTGAAGATTCGACAAAAAGACCCTCTTTAAAACCAACAGTATCAACCCAAGAATCAAAGGAATCATTAGGATCTACCTTCGATTTCCGGAATTTCGATCCTCATATCGTCATTCCTCGAACGGTTAGCTGCATACCTATCATGAAGTCCATGATTTTGGCCGAGGGAATCCATCCCCTCTTGATAGTACTCCTTTTCCTCGGCGGGAACAACCGGATCTGAACCCCTCATCGCTAGAAGCTTTTCTCTGCGATCCAAGCGGGTCTGGAGTATTTGAATCCGTCTTCGTATCTCATCCATCTCGATATTGCGACGGAGTCGTCTGTACTGATGGTCATCTTCTTGGGGCTCAGCTGCACGGCTGCTCCATCGACCACCACGTCCACCACGAACCTCGCTTCCTCGTTCAGCCATTGATATACGAACCGGAGCTCTGATACCAAATAATGCCGAATAGGCTAGAGATTAGAATGACCGAACGATAATGACAAGAATCAATTTTGAAAGCTTCAAGCTTTTCTTTTCTGTTTCATATAATCAAAGTCTGATCAATACAATAACCCTAGCTTATTATTTATACTACTCATAAGAAGATTCTAGAAATAAATAAAATAAAACCCTAATTTAATAATTCATTAAAACCCTAAAACCCACAAATCAGTTTAAGCCCAAAACCCATATAACTTAAGCCCAAATCAAGCCAACCAAGGAGCTCGTTTCTGATGTCTGCTGAAGCCCCTGCCCGCTGCTCGCCCAGGCGCCCGCCTGGCTTAGGTTGAGGCGCCCGCCTCCCTTCCGGCGCCTCCTCTGTTTCGTTGTTGTTGCTTGCTGCCTTCTATCCTCATACTGCATCAACCTGTAAGGCAAATCATTTGTCATCGCATAATCCAAATCATGTTAAGTGACTGCTTTTACAAGATTGTTTATGTTACTAAACTTTGTGACGCCTGTTGTGAATGCTTTTACCATCGCATAAAGATTATGAGACGGTTTTGCTTGTTTACGCGACGATATTTAGCCATCGCGTAAAGTACTTTTTTCTTATAGTGTTAGGATAGTTAAATCAATCTAAATTTATTGCTCAAACTGCTTTCGCATCAACAAACAAAAAAAGTAGGAAGATCTTTTTGGGATGAAGGGAGTAAAATTAAAGTGAGACTATATATTTAAATAGGAAGAGGTCGAATCAACTTACAAAGCTTACATCTAAGAATGGATCCCACACTGTTAAAATGAGATGGTGGGTGAGGGGTTTGCAGAAGAAAAGAGTGATCATGAACACAGACAATTGGAGAAGATTAATAACAGAACAACTACAAGGATGATTAATAGTTTAAAAACCATGTCTCCACTGCCAACAACTTTATGCATTTAGAAAAAACAATAGAATATCACGATTCTGATTTTCTTGTCATTTAATAATTTCAGAAAGCTACTTTTTTATTCAAAGCAATAATTTTGGAGTACCAGTGTGTACAATGAGCCTTGAACAAATGCTTCTAAGAAGCTTATGTTTTATCTCATTTATATTGTGGCAAAAAAACAAACTGTCTTACTCTCTTCGTCCCCAAATAAGCGTATTAGCTTGATTTTTTTGTAAACTTGATCGACCAAAATATACAAGACGAGACATCAAAATTATTCAGCGGAAGAGGATAGATTATATTGTATAGTACTACAGACAATCGACATTAAAAGAAGGCCAGAAACACAAGCAAAATGCCAACTGCAAGCTGGAAGACCAAGACTAATGCAACATTTCACATGTCACTCACCCTTTTATGGAGAAGTTATTCTATGTCATACTGCGGTTGATCATAAAATTTGAGCTTGTGGGTATGAGAAAAATATACATTTTTTATATACTCCCTCCATCCATCCCAAAAACACTATCATATTTCCTTTTCAACTAATTTTGAAAAGACTCGAACCCATTTTAAGAAAAAACTGCAATAACTATATACTACTCCCTCCGTCCCGAAATGATCTTCCCACTTTTTTTACCGTAAACACAAAGGTATTCTGAGCAATAATATTAATTTGATTTAATTATCCTAATGAAAATTGAAAACATGTTATCGATACACCATTATAAAAACTATCAATAACAATTTTTATTTGTTCATTCGGATAAATAAATTAACCTAAAATTATTGTTCAAAGTACCTTCGTGTTGACGACAAAAAAAGTAGGAAGATCATTTCGGGACGGAGGGAGTATAAATTAATTAATGCAATACAGTAAAAATGTGCTCCATAAAAGTATTGAGTTATCGGATGGGATAATTTTTTACGAACAAATGCATTTGCGGTCTGTTTGGTCAAAAGATAAGTTCAAAATAAACAACGTGGTGTCTGACGCAATAATCTTCCCTATATGGAGAAGGCGTCACCTAATATTCTTTAGGAAACATCATAGCAATTATGGGGGTACATGACGAAGTAGTTAAAATGTCACTTATCTATCTCCTTTAGTTCTATTATAATTTGCCCATTTTAGTTAAAAGTAATGTGTGAGTAGATATACATACATCTTTATATGTAAATGGATGGGCAAAGAAGGAAGAGGAAGGTGGAGAATGATGAAGAAAGTGAAGAAGAGAAGATGGAGAAGTTCTTTGAACTGATAAGAAGCACAAAGGAGGTGTACGAGCGTATCGCGGGATCCACTCTAGTTAGACCAAAGGAGGGTGGTGAAACGAAGAAGCCCACTGACAAAAAGGCGCCCGCTTGGAACCCGTCGTTTCAACCCCAAGACTTCATGGTGCCTGCTCAGTTGAAAACTATCAATATCCACCAGTTACCTGGTCCATCAAAGAAGAAAGAAGATGAAAATAATGAAGAAAAAGATCTAATGGTGGATGCTCGATTGAATATTATCAACATTTATCAAGGAAGCCTGTTACCTGGTCCATCAAAGAAAAGTGACGACGAAGAAGAAAAGGCGAAAGAAGGTGATGGCTTGGATTTGGACCTCAAACTGTAACAAGTTAGTAGTACCAACTTTGGTGATATTAATGACATTGGAAACCTAAACCTGTTCAAGCCATTAATCAATGATCTTCTCTTATTCCTGAACCTGTACAAGTTAGTCATACTAGCTTTTGCAAGTTCTTTTTACTCTTACCTTGGCCATGGTAAATGCCACCGACAATAAACAACGCTTATATAATAAAAGAAGCAGCAACAGAGAATAGTTTGTCTGATGAATTAAGAATAGTATTCAAATTCAAATTAATGAAAAGATCATATGTTCGAGCTCTAATTTACGCTAGTCTCAACTTTCGTCTGGCTACAACCCCCCCCCCCCTCCCCAAGCACCGGTTTTACCCAAGTTGCTGCCTGGTAAAATTCAAATTTTAGAATTTCGTGTTGTGAATTTGGTGGTACCCCGTTGCAATCTAGACAAGAAATCAACACAAGCACAATAATGGAAGAATCACACACACAAGAACACAAGAGTTTTTTACCCGGTTCATTCAACACATGAACTACGTCCGGGGGCAATTGCCAAGCCAATATTGTATTAGACACCTTCTAATATGTTGCTACTACAACTACAATGTGTTCTAGGTCGTAACTATGTTTATATAGTAATACAAGGAAACCCTAAATCAAATTAAGAAGAGTTTGTATCAAAATAGGAAATAAATCAGCTGCAGATTTTTCTCTCCCGACAGATGGGCGGTCGCCCATCACCACATGGGCGGTCGCCCATGAAGAAATTTCCCAAGCCGTTCCTTCTGTCCAAATGGGCGGTCGCCCACCACCACCTGGGCGGTCGCCCAACACAACAGAAACTCCTCCACGATTTTCCTCCTTGATCTCACCAACTCCTCCGACTTAGACTCCTTTTCCTCATAGTTTAGGACTCCAATCCCAACAATCTCTCACCGGAGACTAAACTAACAAGCATAGAAACACCCATCAACTCCCACCACGGAGTAAAGACCTTCGAACACATTTCCCCCCCCCCCCCATATTGGCTTGACACTCCTGCTCAAGTACTAAGGCGAGTTGAAACCAAGCGACGTTTCAACCTCTCCGTGTTAGATAGTTCTTGCCTCCCCAAATCAGCTTCTACCTTGATTTCTCCCCGCAAGTCTAACTTCACCTTCTCCCTCCAGACCCACCTTCCTCGCAATGCTTCTGATGGACAAAAATCCACTGTGTAATAAATTACCGAGCAAGTGTACTCGCTACCGGTGTAGCAATATGCACGAGCAGGGGTCGAACCACAGAGACTCGTTGGTTTTAACAAGTTAATTTAATTAGTGAAAAGTAACCAAAAGGGGGGGGGGTTTGCTTGTTTGATTTAAATTAAAAACTTAATTAAATAAAATATTAAAAAGAAAAGCAATCAAGCAATCAAGCAACAAGAGACAAGGATTAAAATCAGATTAAAAGGAATTCATGGATTGGAGTTTCACAGTACCAAGGATTTATGCTATTTTTAAGAATAAAATGGTCAATTATTTCCTAGGGTTCAATCACAATAATAAGGGTTGGGACGGTTTGGTGTGCGATTTGCAACCCTTCTATTCCTGTTTATTAATCTTTCAATTACGTCGAATTAATAAACAAAGAATTCAATAAGAACAAAAGATAAAAAGAACCTAAACCTCCTTGACTCAGTTACGATGCCAATTAGATTTAATTATCAAAGTTTAGTCGGTGTTAATCAACCAAGTTACTGCGTAAATCAACACTCACACAATTCACAAGTGACAATTGATTAGATTGACAACTCAAGAATTGAAAGAACACCACTTTGATAAACAAGGAGAAATTAAATTGACCAAATAATGTTATAGCATAAAACCCTAATATTGCTTACATCCAATCCATGAAATAAAAGACTTAGCTACTCATGTTCATCTCAAAAGACAAAAGAGATGAGTAAAAAGAAAAATACATAAAACCTGATTGGTGATGATGAACAACCCTTCAATCCTTGAGCCTTCCCAATTACAATGGAAAATAAAACTTAAGATAATTGTTCTCTGCAGAAATTTGATTTATCTAGGGAAGAAAAGAGTCCCAAAAAGGAAGGAAGCAACAAATCCTCCTTAAAAAAGGAAAACTGAATTGCTGGTAACGGGACATGGGCGGTCGCCCAACTGGCCATGGGCGGTCGCCCATGTAAACAGCGGTTTGGGCCTTCAGTAATAATCACACGTGGGCGGTCGCCCACCTTGCCTTGGGCGGTCGCCCATGAGTACAGCAACTTCAAAACTTGTATGACTTCAGCATGGGCGGTCGCCCACCATTCCCTGGGCGGTCGCCCACTCCAACAGTGGTTTTAAGGCTTTGCAATACCAGCTTGGGCGGTCGCCCATCAGGTCCTGGGCGGTCGCCCATCACACCAGTGATTTCTCCAGCTTTCTTGACCATTTTGCTTCACCAACTTTACAAACTCCCTGAACTATCAAAACACTAAAATATACATTAAATTCTCAAGAATTCGAACAGAAAATAAGCTTAGGATCATATCTTTTGGATGGGTAAAACCACATCCATCAAATACCCCCAAACTTACCTTTTGCTCGTCCCCGAGTAAAACAAAAGAATTAAACAAAAACAAAACTACTCTAACAAATAAAGAAACAATAAACACAAAATATTTTTGACATGTTCTCAATACATACCCAGTTGCCGGCCAAGCAAGTCTCAGAATCTCACTTAAATGTGCTAAACAAGTGTCAATAAGAATATGCAATTACAATTACATTAATGCATCTAACCCACAATTTTCCACCTCGGCGTGAATGATGAATGAATTATGGGAGATCATGATCAACAAGTTAAGATTGTTTATGGGTTCACTAACACATGCTCTACATTACAAATAACAATACAGTTACATACACAAGGATACTCATACGCATGATTACACACTTGTCAACCCGATTACTCAATATTGAACAAAAATATGGCTCAAAGTTTAGTCCACAACAAATGTGGGGCTAGGCTCACGGGTACAAACGAAGGAATGGACTTACAAATACAAGAATGTGAAACTAAAGGCCTTCCATTGCATATAACACATTCCGGAATTTCAGCTTTTCCGCTCACCTTTGTTTCCCCAATGCTTCAACCCCCAAACTAGAACTTTGTTCATATTTTATACACTTGGGGTTGAAAGCATTCCCTCTCTCAAACTAGGTCACTTATCAAACATATTTCACAGAAATGGGGGCCAACTTTTTCTTTTCGCATTTTTTTTTTTTTTTTATATAGCCCCCTTTTATACAATACAAATCATATTTCCAACTTTTGACCTTCCTCACTCATTCCCGTAATTTCCCCATGTAACCCCCAAACTGATCATTTCTAATTCCACATTCTTGCAAAGGTGGGATAAACCTATTCTAGGTGTCAAGGGTTAGGGATTAGGCATCAAATGAAGGCGAATGGTGGTCTAGATTTCCACTCTTTCTAAACAGGCTCAAAAGGGATCAAGTGACAATTCATATATAGATAGTGACGAGAAAGTCAAAGGCTTACAAGAGGGTTGTCAAAGAAAGATAAGCCATAAATACCAAGTAATCTATTGATTTGTTATTGACAAGCATGCAATCATGTTCTAGGACCCCCGAGAATGTCAAAGTGAACCCATAAAGGACACCTAAATTAAAGACCATGATCAAGAAAAATAATGGAAGTGAATGGTGGTGCAATTGTGTTTTACATGAATTAATGCAATTCTAATAAACAAATTCAAATTGGCACAAACATAGCAAAACTCAATCAAAATCCCTCATATCATCACGGACGTTGGCCAACTTCCACATAAATAATGAGAACAAAATTTTTTTAAAATTTTCTACTTTTTTAAGAGGGTGACACTATATACACTCCCCTATAAACCCACAAACTCGGAGAGATATCTACCCCCAAACTCAAAACATGATATGTCCTCATAGCAAAGAGAACAACAACATGCCTCAAGTTCAAAGGAGAAAAGACACAACAAAGCAATTAAATAAAGCAATAAAAATGTACCTACTTGGGTTGCCTCCCAATTAGCGCATTTGTTTAAGGTCGTTAGCCCGACCATTGCTCCCAACTAAATGGGATTTGATGTGACCACATTCCCTTTGGCCTTGGCTTTCCTTCCCTTGGCCCACTTCGCACATTCTCGGGCACAAATGCCCACCACCTTCCACAAAAATTCGCCCTTTGCTCCAAACTCGGGTGGAGCCCAAGGGATTTTTCTCTCCTTTTTCTTGCTCTTTTTCTTTTTCTTCAATTTCTTTTTCTTGGGAGCCTCTCCCCCAAACTCATTTGGTGCCTTATTCTTATCACAATCAAGCACCTCTTTCTCCTCCACAAAATCGCAAGCATCCTGAACATGCATCTTAACATACAAAGCATCAGAAGTATCAATAGAACAACATTCTTCCATTTTATCAATATTGGTAGACTTAAGCGGAAAGAAAGATTTTAATGGGGACACCGACCCCTTTTGGGATCGGTCTAGGGAGTGATACGGGCCATCACAAGAACCAAGATTGTCGGCCTTATTTTTCACGGCACACAAGTGGGAACCCGCACTATCCCTAGAGTTCTCACCGTCATTTGACAAAGCTTCACGATTATCAACATATGAACACTCCTCACTATCATCACTAGGATATTTCATGGCATCAAACACAGAAATTTCAATTTTCTCACCCGCCACTGTCATAGACAGTTTGTCATTTCTCACATTAATAATGGTGTTGGTCGTCGCCATGAAAGGTCTCCCAAGTAATATGGGTGAATCACGGAAACTTCCTTCACCTTTTGGCATTTCAAGCACCACAAAATCAACAGGCACAATGATTGAATTTACCTGAACTAAAACATCCTCCACAATGCCCACAAGTCTTTTAATGGACCGATCCGCCAGTTGTAGGGCCATTGTGGTGGGTTTTAATTCGGCTAAACCCAACTCCTCGTACAAATAATATGGCAACAAATTAATGCTGGCTCCAAGATCCAACATAGCTTTTACCCTCTTTGATCCCCCCATAGTAATAGAAATCAGAAAACTTCCGGGGTCTTTCAAGTTGGGTCGAAGACTATGTTGTACCACTGCGCTAGCATTTTCACTCATCACTACTCTATCATCTGTCCCATACCTATGTTTCTTGGAATTTAATTCTTTGAAAAATTTGGAATAAGCAGGAATGTTTTTGATTACATTGAGTAAAGGGATATTGATGTTCACCTTAGAAAACATGTTCATCAACTCCGACATTTGCTTATCCAATTTATGTTTTAAAAACCTTCCAGGAAACGGTACGGGAGGTACATATGGCATGGGGGGTGGAGAATCAACTTTAGAATTTTTCCCCATGTCACTTGTACTCTTTTCACAACAAACATCATCGTTATCCACATTAGCATTCTTATCTACAACAGGAGGGGGAGAAGAAGATGAAGGAGAAAGTACCTCACTACCTACCTGTTTGCCATTTCGGAGAGTGATAATGGCATTTGCTTGATGTGGTTGGCTCGGAAAGGTCCCAGACTTATGACCTTGTAGGGCGGTTGCTAATTGCCCAATTTGAGTCTCCAACTTTTGAAGGGCAGCTTCATGGTTCTTGGAAGCTTGTTGGCTTTCCGCCCTTAATTGATTATTTTCGGCTTGCGCTTTCTCCATGGCCACTTCCCACGGTTCCCTTTTTGCTCATCTTGTCCCGGTGGAGCTTGAGGATGGAGAGGCTTGTTTTGTTCTTGATTGCCTCCCCATGAAAAATTTGGGTGTTGCCTCCACCGGGTTGTATGTGTTCGAAAAAGGATTATTGTTTTGAGGGAACCGCCGGCCAAATCCTTGCATTGCATGTGCCTGTTCGGGGTTAAACAGCAAACCACTTTGACACACATTAGTAGCATGAGTGTTAGGACCACAATTAGCACAAAAATCATTTACAACATGAGCAGTAGAAGGCACAGAAGAAGAAGAAGCATTTTGCAAAGCTAACTTATCAAATCTTTGATTCAGTAGTGCAAACTGCTTAGCCAACTCGTTGTTTAGCCCTACCTCATGCACTCCCCTTGTTACCCCCTAGATCCCTTTTGTTGAGAATTAGCACTCAACATCTCAAACAGTTCTTGGCATTGTTGGACAGTCTTACTTCCCAAACTACCTCCTGCTGCATTATCAACCATTGATTGGTATTCAGGGGATAAAGCCCCATAAAAAGTTTGATGCAACATAGAAGCAGGGAAGTTGTGGTGGGGGCACTGAATCTGTAGCATCCTAAATCTATCCCATGCCTCGTGGAAGGCTTCCCCCGGTTCCTGTGCAAATCCCATAATTTTCACCCTAAAATTTGTTAATGCATCATAAGGGTAAAACTTAGTAAGAAAAGCATCATGTAAAGCATCCCAAGTAGTGATGCTACGGGGAGGGAGTAACAATAGCCACGTTTTGGCTTTGTCTTTCAATGCATATGGGAAGCACTTCAGTCTCAAGTGCTCCGAGGTAACACCCTCTTTTGTAGGGAACCCACTCAAGGTAGACATAAATTCTCTCAAAAACGCTAACGCATCCTCACCGGCAAGGCCATAAAAATTAGGAATCATGTTAAAATATTGGCCTTTGATTTCATAGGCTAGTGCTGCATCGGGCAACACTATGCACGACACCGATGTGTCGACTCTTGTCCTAGCAAACGCATTCATGACTTGATCCGCCATTTCAAAATTAAAATTTTCTTCTCCCTCGGTGGAAGAAGTCTCTAGGTCACTTTCGAGGGGATTGCCCTCTGTTAAGTATAAATCTCGTAAATACTGACCCAACCTATTAATGTCGTCGTTCAATGGTTCCAGATTAGGATTCAAAGAACGCCGACCAAGCATGCACCGATTAAAAAAACTTGTTAAAAATCACAACAAGTCCCCGGCAACGGCGCCAAAAACTTGATGGACAAAAATCCACTGTGTAATAAATTACCGAGCAAGTGTACTCGCTACCGGTGTAGCAATATGCACGAGCAGGGGTCGAACCACAGAGACTCGTTGGTTTTAACAAGTTAATTTAATTAGTGAAAAGTAACCAAAAGAGGGGGGGGGGTTTGCTTGTTTGATTTAAATTAAAAATTTAATTAAATAAAATACTAAAAAGAAAAGCAATCAAGCAATCAAGCAACAAGAGACAAGGATTAAAATCAGATTAAAAGGAATTCATGGATTGGAGTTTCACAGTACCAAGGATTTATGCTATTTTTAAGAATAAAATGGTCAATTATTTCCTAGGGTTCAATCACAATAATAAGGGTTGGGACGGTTTGGTGTGCGATTTGCAACCCTTCTATTCCTGTTTATTAATCTTTCAATTACGTCGAATTAATAAACAAAGAATTCAATAAGAACAAAAGATAAAAAGAACCTAAACCTCCTTGACTCAGTTACGATGCCAATTAGATTTAATTATCAAAGTTTAGTCGGTGTTAATCAACCAAGTTACTGCGTAAATCAACACTCACACAATTCACAAGTGACAATTGATTAGATTGACAACTCAAGAATTGAAAGAACACCACTTTGATAAACAAGGAGAAATTAAATTGACCAAATAATGTTATAGCATAAAACCCTAATATTACTTACATCCAATCCATGAAATAAAAGACTTAGCTACTCATGTTCATCTCAAAAGACAAAAGAGATGAGTAAAAAGAAAAATACATAAAACCTGATTGGTGATGATGAACAACCCTTCAATCCTTGAGCCTTCCCAATTACAATGGAAAATAAAACTTAAGATAATTGTTCTCTGCAGAAATTTGATTTATCTAGGGAAGAAAAGAGTCCCAAAAAGGAAGGAAGCAACAAATCCTCCTTAAAAAAGGAAAACTGAATTGCTGGTAACGGGACATGGGCGGTCGCCCAACTGGCCATGGGTGGTCGCCCATGTAAATGCGGTTTGGGCCTTCGCACAATCACACGTGGGCGGTCGTCCACCTTGCCTTGGGCGGTCGCCCATGAGTACAGCAACTTCAAAACTTGTATGACTTCAGCATGGGCGGTCGCCCACCATTTCCTGGGCGGTCTCCCACTCCAACAGTGGTTTTAAGGCTTTGCAATACCAGCTTGGGCGGTCGCCCATCAGGTCCTGGGCGGTCGCCCATCACACCAGTGATTTCTCCAGCTTTCTTGACCATTTTGCTTCACCAACTTTACAAACTCCCTGAACTATCAAAACACTAAAATATACATTAAATTCTCAAGGATTCGAACAGAAAATAAGCTTAGGATCATATCTTTTGGATGGGTAAAACCACATCCATCAGCTTCCCCTTGAAACTTGGACGTACCTTGTTTCTTGCATCGTCTTCTTTTGGTTTGAATACGCTCTCTGTTAGGGCACTTGGACTTCCACACCGCGTTGATCAACTTTGCGTCCTTCTCCCCCCTAACATACCGTTTCTTGATGTCTCTCCTTTATACACCAATAGGCCAGTTCTTTAGCCTCTTGCTCCCACCGGAATGAATAGCGACATTATAGGTAGAGTACAACATCTTCCCCTTAACCCCATGAGCTATCACCTTAGCCCCTTTTGTGACTTCCCAAGACCCACCAATGAAGGTCACACCATACCCCTCACTGTCAAGTTGTCCCACAGAAATCACTCTTCTCCTCAAATCCGGAACATGCATCACATTGTGTAGTTGTAAAACAGCCCCGTTAGGTGTCTTCATCATCACATCCCCCTTACCTTTGATCTTCAATGGTTGACCATCACCAAGATAGATAACCCCAAAATCTCCAGTTTTATACCGCTCCATTGATGCTGCATCCTCACTAGCATGACAAGAAGCTCCAGAATCCAACACCCAATCTTCACCCGACTGCTCCTCTCCTAGGATTAATACATCCCCCCATCATCCACCACGTGTGCACCACCATCTTTACCCGGACAGTCATAACTGATATGACCTAATTCGCCACAATTGTAGCACTTGACCTTTTTCCCCTTTTTCGGTCCTCCCCTTCCCCTATTTCTCTCCACCCTAATTGCAGCCCCATCTACGGAAGATTCTCCCATTTTCTCTTTCCTTCTCAACTCCTCTTGAAGGATGAGATCTCTAACCTCCGTATACACCAATGCTGTTTTTGACGTACTAATCGTTGTGACAGTAACCTCCCAACTATCAGGCAATGATTTTAGTAGAAAACAAGCTAGCACTTCATCGGAGAAAGTAATATCAACACTTTTCAATTGGTCCACCATTCCTTTGAAACTGCCGATATGACTTGCCGTCGCCCCTGCGACATCTTCGCATTCGCAAACCTCTTTATCAAATGCACCTTATTGATATTAGACGGCTTCTCATACATGTCTGACAGCGTTTGCAGCAACTCCACCGTTGTCTTGGCCTCCATAGCGTTCCGTGCAACGTCATCGGTTAGAGCGCACCTCACCGCTCCTAACGCCTTCCGATCTAACGTCTCCCAATCCCCTTGTGACATGTCTTCGGGTTTCTCCTTCAAGGGTTTATGAAGATCCTTACAATAAAGGTAATCTTCAACCCTCGTCCTCCAGAACGTGAAATTCACACCGTTGAATTTCTCGATTGAGTTCTTCATCTGATTGCTTCACCAAGTCCCCAAGAACGCGATTCAAAATTAATCAACTAATGAAAAAACTTTGAATCCTCCGAACCAATGCTCTGATACCAGTTGTTGTGAATTTTGTGGTACCCCGTTGCAATCTAGACAAGAAATCAACACACCCGCAAGCACAATAATGGAATTGATGAATATTATTTCTCTACCCACTTCTTGTTATAAAACCCTCGCAAGTACGAGTGCCAACTTGTAGCAATATACTATTGTAGGGGTCGAACCACAAGGACTATGTGTATGACCAAGTTAACTCAAACAGTATACAAAGGAAAGGTAACCAAGGGGGGGTTGTTTTTGATTAAACTAACAACTACAAAGATCAAGAATTAGAATTAAATCTAGGAATAGCAAGTAAACAAAGAGACCAAATTCAAATGGAGAGTAAAAACAATAATAACAGAGGATTCCATGGATTGGATTTCATTTAATCACAAAATACTATGCCATTGATATAGAAAAATATATTAATTTCAATCTTGGGTTCAATCACTAAAGGCAAGATTGGTACGGTAAGGCCGCCGGATTTCAATCTCTTCAATTCTATTCAATCACTTATCGCAAATCAAGTCCAAGTGATTAAAAAGGAAAGCTTTAAGTTTTAAAGATTTTATGAACCAAAACCCATTGAGTATCAATCAAGAACACCCATAAATTTCATCATCTAGCAAAAGTCTAAGTCAAAAATCCTCAAATCAATATAAGACATTGACACCCAATAAGTTAAAAGGAAGAAAATAGGAATCAACCACACTTTAATCCAATAAACTTTGATGAAAAGAGCAAAGATGAACAAGATATCAATTAATGAGATAAAGTAATCAATGACATAACATAAGTAGTGACTAAATTACTACCCAATCCATGAAATTAAAAGATTAGCTACTCATATTAAGCATTAAATACACAAAACTAATTAATACAAACATAAAACCACTTATCTTGATTGAAGAAAATCACAAAACCTCTAACTTTCTCTCTCTAAGTTCTTGCCTCCCTTTTGTTCTTCCCACAATGAATCATCACCCTAAAAAATGAAAACAACTTTCCCTTTATACACCAAGGGAACCAGGCTAAGAAAAAGCCTTTTTGCAAAGCTTAAAGCCCAGAAGAACAAACAAGGAGGCCCATGGAGGAAGCCAGCAGGACGTGGCCTTGGATGCTGAGGAAGCTGGCCGGCCAAGTGGCTAAGGGCGACCGCCCATGGAGATACGGCGACCGCCGTATGGCCACGGCCTATACATTGGCGCTGGCACAGGAGCTAAAGGGCGTTCGCCCATTATGGATCAACTCTTTCTTTTAATTCCCTTCAAGCCCAATGCTGAGATATTCCCTCTAGGTCCTCCCAAAGTTTGCTTTGCTCAGAATTTCATCTTTTCTTCAAATAAAATTGCCAAAAATCACCCATTTCCCTGTCTAACACAAACACTAACAAACACAAATTAAAAGCACTTTTTACTCAGGATTTCACAATAAATAGAATTTTAGGGACATAATTTGGATGTATAAAATACATCCATCAAATACCCCCAAACCTATCTTTTGCTCGACCCCGAGTAAAATAAAACACCACAAAATTAAACAATAACTACTAGGAAGCAAACAACAATAAAGAGATTAACCCAAAGTTTTTGCGTTGTCCAAAATGCCATAGCTTGCCCAATGTAAGTCTCAGAAACTTCACCAATTATACCAAAAATGCATGTTCATCATAACAAGAAATTATAATCACATTGAATCATTCAACCCTCGATTTTCATCTTAGCCGGTGAATGGAATTGATGTTTTGGATCATTGTCACCAACCTAAATCCCGTTATAGGGTCGTTTTGTCATGTCCTAACTCAAAAGAGGATGAATATACACTAAAGCATACGAAAGGTGTCCATAGGCACTCTTACACAATTGCTAACCCGGCTAATCATATTGGGAACATGGCTTAGGAAGTTCACTACAATTACAATGAATCCTCACTACAAAACTCTTCCTTGGTCACTTACAAACACTCAAAGATAGGGGGACAAGTTGAACCGCTAAACATATTATTTGTGTCACGTAGGTACAAGAATGTTTAATCATTCTCGGAGCGGGAATCGGTACCAAGGATTCAACTTTTTTTTTTTGATATTTCTCGTGCTTTTTCTTTAATCCTTGCCATTCCTTTCCTCTTCTTAACGCGACACTTATTCTTCTATTTTTTTTTTTTTTTTTTTAATTTTTTTTTATTTTTTTTTAACATACATAACTTTATACTTGCCCCCTATTTACAATACAATACAAGCCAAGATTTCCTAAGTTGACCAACTCAAGCCATGCCCCAATATTCACTAGCCTATTTGACTTGATATTAGCAATTGTGCAATCATGTTCTAGCAACCCCGAAAATGACAAAATGATCCTATAAAAGTACTTAGGCAAAATGACAATGATCCGGACAAGAATGGAAGTGAAATGATGATGGTGCAATCTAAGGTTTAAATGATTCAATATGCTTTCAATTCCCAACATGACAACACACAAAATGGCAATACAAAATATATCTCTCATATCATCATTGACTTCAATGGCAACCTCAAAATTTAGCAAAAATGGACAACAATTTCTTTTTTTCTATTTTTTTTTTTTTAAATAACTAACACTACTTTAAACTACACTAACTACGCTAGATAATAATAGCATGGTGATAGCAGACACAAAGCAAAAACAATCAAATAAACACCCACACCCCCAAACCTAAATTATGCATTGACCCCAATGCACGTAGACATGGAAAGTAAAAAGGGCGGGTGTACCTCAACCAATCACTGGGGCGGGGGATACGGAGGAGCTTGCTGGCCAAAATATTGCTGAAGGAGACTCTCTTGGCGGGCCCAATGAGCTTGGGCATCCGCAGATTGTTGGGCCCTCCAAGCTTGGGCATCCGCCGATTCTTGTGCCCTCCACGCACGGGCATCCGCAAACTCGGACGTTTGCCTTTGAATCATCCCGCTAACCTCCACCCTCAATTCCCCGAACTCCCCCCTCAAAAGAGATAATTGAGAGCTCATCTCTGCTCTCCATGCTTCTACTCTTTCCCTATCGGGAACCTCATCTCCAAACTCACTTTCCTCCTCCTCACTCTCTTCCTCTTCTACGACCACTTTCTTTCTTTTAGAGGACCCCTCTCCGCTCTGTTTTGGGTGGCTCTTCTCTACAAAAGTTTTCACATTGATCATTCCCGAACACCTCAAATCCTTATTCACTCCCCCACCGGTCATATTCACCTTCCCTTTAGCACACAAAGCGGTGATCAACAGAGGAAAATTGAAGTTGGACTGGCTTAAATTACCCGCCGTTCGCTTAATTTCATCATGAATAACTCGGCCGGTATCAACATATTCCCCCTGCCATAACAAATGCAAAATCAATGCCCGCTTCCAGTTCACTTCATGATCATGCCCACTCGGCAAGATCCTTTCACAAATAAAGCGGTGCAAGAACTTCAAAGACCTGGGCAGATCACACGACTTTGCCACTTTCCCTTTGGCCACAACTTTTGGGTCAAGAGCTCCGAAAGTGGGAACAATCAAATCCTTCATCGTCGATTTCCAATTATTTCTGTTGACTGATTTCAACGCTTTAGTGAATTGACATTCCCTAGTTGGAGTGTCACTTTCCATTTTAAAAAACTTGTTGATCGTCTCCACAGAATAATCAACACTTTTGCCCCGGACTCGGGATTTCTGATCGTCCCCTAACATTATTAGCTCGGCAGCATTTGCATAGAATTCTCTCACCAAAATAGTAGACCCGGCATTGAGAAGTTTGGATCCGAGATGTTGCCATTTGTACCTTGCCACAATGTCATCAAGGTCCATTCCGGTAAAATCAAAGCCTGGCTCAACATTCATTTTTACAATCTCCCAAGACCCGAAATGGTCCTCGGCCATAGCTCCCACAAATTTCGATTTATCCCTAGGTGGAAGACCCGGGGGAATGGGTTTGCTAGCCTTTTGCAATTTACTCATATTGTCTACCAAGTCCCAGCAATTAAAATGCAAAGAGAGGGAGAAATTTGAGTCTTACAAAAAATTCGCCGGATAAAGTCGCCGGAATTTGGCCGGAAAAATCGCCGGAGTGAAAGGAGATGACCGGAAACAATGGAGTATGGAATAGAGCTGCTTCCCTTCAAGAATCCTTCATTAATCCGAGCAAAGAGACACGAAATTCACAAACCCACCTTCATTTCTCCCACTTGGACAATTTCTTCAAATGTGGCTTCAAAATTCAAGAATTAGGGCTGAGATTTCGGCTAGGGGGAGTATATGGTGAGGAGAAGAAGACTTTGAGCTTTGTTGGGTAGATTTGAAGAGAGAAGGGAAGAATTTTAGAGAGAGAGAGAGGAGAAATTCGAAAATTTAGAGAGAGAAAGGGGGTGGTGCGTTAACTGTGAGAAGAGAGAGAGGGAGTGAGCAAAATCAAGGGTTTTGGGCCAATTTTGACCGGTCAAGAGGAGAATGGCGACCGCCCATTGAAACGGCGACCGCCGTATGGCCTCGGCATGAATATGGCGCTGGGCAAAATGGCCTTGGCGTTCGCCCATTGGGGCTGAGTAGGGGTGGGGGCGTTCGCCCATTGAGGAACGGCGATCGCCGATTGCTCTCGGCCTACCTATGGGCGCTGTGGGCTGATGGTTTGGCGGTCGCCCATTCTTTTTTTTTTTTGATTTTTCTTTTCAGCTCACTCACTTAGAATTTCTGCACATCACCAAACAAAACACCAAACCAAAGCATAATACCTATAGATGCACAATAAAAATGACATAAAATTAAAATGTTTTTCGAGGGTGACACTATAAACACTCCCCTATAAACCCACAAACTCGGGGAGATCCTTTCGGATGACTCAATAATTCAACAATTTAAAACAAAACCAACTAACTACTCTAAATTACTCTACTTTGGTAAAAAAGTTGACCGCACCGAAGGTTGCCTACGTCCCCAAAACAATGAGCGGACTACTCATTGAAATAGGCTCAGGTCACCGTAGTTCAAACATTTCCCCTCAATAAATGAGAGGAAGACACAATTTGACTCGATTTTTTTTTTTTTTTTTTTTTTTAGATAAAAATACTATCACCCCCAAACCTAACTATTGCTATGTCCTCATGGCGTGAAAACCAAAAGAAAGCAGAATTCAAATTCGGGAGGGGATGAAAAGAAACGTAAACAACATAAAATGAAAGACGGAAATGAAAACAAAAAGCAATTAAATTCATACCATGTTGGGGTGCCTCCCAACGAGCGCTTTATTTTTGGTCGTTTAGCTCGACGGCAAGCCCAAAAGAATTAGTTGACCCCTTCCGGGTCAACAAGATCCAAAACTTCTAAATCATCATTAATTGATACCCATTCAAAATAAGGCTTCACACGATGGCCATTCACCTTAAACAAGTTACCTGTTCCCAAATTTTTGAGCTCCACCGCTCCATGTGGGAAGATCGTCACCACCTCAAAAGGACCCGTCCATTTGGACTTCAACTTTCCGGGGAAGAGTCTCAACCTTGAATTGAATAGGAGCACCTTTTGACCCGGCCTCAATTCTTTCGGCCTTAAGTGTTTATCGTGGTATCTCTTGGTGCGCTCCTTGTAAGTCTTGGCACTAGCATAACTATCTTGCCTCAACTCATCCAACTCGTTCAAAGTTAGCATTCTTTCCTCTCCCGCCGCATCCAAATTCATATTGAGCTCTTTGATGGCCCACCAAGCTCTATGTTCCATTTCCACGGGCAAATGGCATTCCTTCCCATATACAATTCGGTATGGGCTCATTCCAATGGGAGCTTTGTAGGCGGTTCGGTAGGCCCATAGTGCATCATGAAGCTTGATGGCCCAATCTTTTCGGTTGGGTCTAACCGTCTTTTCAAGAATGGCTTTGATTTGCCGGTTGCTCACTTCAACTTGCCCGGATGTTTGAGGATGATAGGCGGTGGCAAGCTTGTGGACCACCCCATATTTCTTCAAGACCTTGTTGAAGAGCCGGTTGGTAAAGTGAGTACCTTGATCGCTTATGATTGCCTTTGGAACTCCATACCTACTAAAGATGCATTCACAAACAAACTTTGCAACCACTTTAGCGTCATTAGTCCTGGTGGCAATAGCTTCCACCCATTTAGAAACATAATCAACCGCAACAAGAATATACACAAAACCATGGGACGGGGGAAATGGACCCATAAAATCAATGCCCCAAACATCAAAAATATCAACAACAAGATTATAGTGTTGGGGCATCTCATTTTTCTTACCAATGCCACCTGTTCTTTGACACCTATCACATCTTTTGCTATAATGAAAGGAGTCCCGAAAAATTGTGGGCCAATAGAGTCCCGCTTGGAAGATTTTCCTCACGGTCTTTTGGCCACTAAAGTGACCACCACAATGGAGGTCATGACAAAATTTAAGCACACTTTCTTGTTCATGTTCGGGAACACACCTTCTCAAAAGCTTATCGGGACAAATCTTAAACAAGTAGGGGTCATCCCAAATGTAATTCTTCACATCCGACCTAAACTTTCGTCTTTGGTCTTTTGTGGAGTGGAGTGGCATCAAATTAGACACAATATAGTTCACTAGATCCGCATACCAAGGCTCATGGACATTCAATGCAAGGAGTTGTTCATCCGGAAAGTTCTCATTCACCGGAATCACTTCTCCATTAATATTATGAAAAGCATGGTCCTCTAACCTAGATAAGTGATCCGCCACTACATTTTCGGACCCTTTCTTGTCTCTAATTTCAATATCAAACTCTTGAAGCAAAAGCATCCATCTTAAAAGTCTAGGTTTAGCATCCTTTTTGTTAATCAATTATTTCAAAGCCGCATGGTCCGAGTAAATGATTACCTTAGACCCTAGCAAGTATGACCTAAACTTTTCTAAAGCAAACACCACCGCAAGAAACTCTTTCTCGGTTGTGGTGTAGTTCAGTTGAGCATCGTTTAAGGTCCTACTAGCATAGTGGATTACATGAGGTAATTTTTCCACTCTTTGTCCCAAGACCGCCCCAATGGCAAAGTCGGATGCATCACACATAAGTTCGAAAGGATGAGACCAATTGGGACTAGAGAGGATGGGAGCACTTGTCAACTTTTCCTTAAGCGCATTGAAAGCATTCAAACAATCTTGGTCAAAAACAAATTCGGTATCCTTGGCAAGTAGGTTACATAAAGGCTTACAAATTTTTGAAAAATCTTTTATAAAACGCCTATAAAAACCCGCATGCCCAAGAAAGCTCCGAATTCCTTTGACCGAAATGGGAGGGGGAGTTTAGCAATAACATCTATTTTAGCTTTATCTACTTCTATCCCCCTACTTGACACAATATGCCCCAACACAATCCCATGCTTAACAAGAAAATGACTCTTTTCCCAACTTAGAGTCAAGTTGGTTTCACAACACCTTTTTAAAACTGAAGTCAAGTTCTTGAGGCAACAATCAAAGCTATCTCCAAAAATGGAGAAGTCATCCATAAACACTTCAACACACCTTTCAATCATGTCGGAAAAAATGGAGGTCATGCACCTTTGAAAGGTCGCAGGTGCATTACAAAGCCCGAAGGGCATTCTCCTATAAGCAAAAGTACCAAATGGACAAGTAAAGGTGGTTTTGGATTGGTCCTCGGGAGCAATGGGGATTTGGTTATATCCCGAGAAACCATCCAAGAAGCAATAGTAGGAGCGACCCGCCAATCTTTCTAAAATTTGATCAATGAAGGGCAATGGGAAGTGGTCTTTCTTTGTGGAGGCATTTAACTTCCTCAAGTCAATACACATCCGAAGACCCGTCACTTCCCGGATTGGAACCTCTACACCCTTGTCATTTTGAACAACTGAGATTCCACCTCTCTTGGGCACCACTTGAACCGGGCTTACCCATTCACTCTCGGCTACCGGGTAAATGATACCCGCATCTAAAAGTTTAAGCACTTCTTTTCTCACCGCCTCCTCCATGTGAGGGTTCAATCTCCTTTGCCTTTCCCTAGATGGTTTTGCCCCTTCCACAAGATGAATTTTATGCATGCACATTGAGGGACTAATTCCCTTGATGTCTTTCAAAGTCCACCCTATGGCCTCTTTGTGCTTTCGGAGCACTATTAGCAATTGGGCCTCTTGTTCTAGGGTTAAGTCCGAAGCAATGATTACGGGAAGGGTCTCATTCTCTCCTAGGAAAGCATATCTCAAGTTTGAAGGTAGTGTTTTTAACTCAAGCATTGGGGGAATTTCAACCGATGGCGCCAACCTCTCATTGAAGTGGCCTAGGGTGTGATATGGGCCATCACAAGGATGATGTTCATCGACCTTATCTTCAATGGCCAACAAGTGGGAACCCACATTATCCCTATTATTCTCACAGCCATTCAACAATCTCTCAATTTCCTCACAATCTCTATCATACGACATAATCTCATTGACACACTCTTCAACTAGATCAAGAAAGTTAACCGAATTCTCATCATCTATGGGGTTATGCATAGCATCATAAACCGAAATTTCGATTTTCTCATTAGCTACCTCCATAGACAATGTCCCATTTCCTACATTTATGATGGTGTTGGTTGTGGCCATAAAGGGACGCCCAAGCAAGATGGGTGAATCACGGCCATTACCTACACTCATCGGCATTTCTAACACAACAAAATCAACGGGAACAATAAAAGAACCCACTTGAACTAAAACATCCTCCACAATGCCTTGATAGAGCGGTCGGCAAGTTGTAAGGCCATTGTGGTGGGTTTTAGCTCGGGCAAACCCAACTCAATATACATGTAATGAGGCAACAAATTGATACTAGCACCAAGATCTAGCATAGCTTTCACCTTATTTGAATCCCCCAAAGTGATGGAAATTACAAAGCTTCCGGGGTCTTTCAACTTAGGTGGAAGACAATGTTTTACCACGGCGCTAGCATTTTCTCCCATTAAAACTTTTTCATCTTTCCCATACTTAAGTTTCCGAGAATTGATTTCTTTAAAGAACTTGGCATAAGCCGGCACATTTTTTATGACATTCAACAATGGAAGGTTGATGTTCACCTTCGAGAACATGTCCATCAACTCTTTCATTTGTTGGTCCATCTTGTTCCTTAGAAATCTCCCGGGAAACGGTACGGGAGGTACATATGCATTGGGGGTTGGAACATTGGCGGTTGGAGAAGTAGTAATGGAATGTTCCCCCAATTCATTTGTACACTTATCCTCAACACAAACTTCATCATGCATATCATTAGGGGAGGGGGAAGAAGTAGGAGAAAGTACCTCCTCACCTATTTGCTTTCCGCTCCGAAGTGTGATTATTGCCTTCGCTTGATGCCCTTGGCTTGGAAAAGTTCCGGGCTTGTGACTTTGGAGGGCCTCCGCCAATTGACCAATTTGGGTTTCCAACTTCTTAAGGGCCGCATCATGATTCTTAGCTTCTTGTTGACTTTCCGCCCTCATTTGCTCCATGGCAATTTCCCATGGCTCTTTCTTTTGCTCATACGATCCGGAGGGAGGTTGTTGGTTGAGAGGCTTGTTGTGTTGTTGTTGTTGTTGTTGATTGCCTCCCCATGAGAAATTTGGGTGATTTCTCCACCCCGGATTGTATGAGTTGCTATAAGGATTATTTTGAGGGGGCCTTTGCCCATATCCTTGATTGCCATGGTTGAATTGAGGAGATCTTTGGTCATATCCTTGATTGCCTTGCACATACCCACCTTGCATGGCATTCACCTGTTCATTACCAAACATCGGACCATTTGGACAATCATGAGTAGCATGGGAATTTTCACAACCATAAGCACAACTATCATTAATTACATTAGCATTTGAAGAAGAAGCACCTTGCATAGACAATTTATCAATTTTTTGTGTCAAAATGGCCATCTGCCTAGCCATATCATCATTAGAATTCAACTCATGCATTCCTCTACCCCTAGTACCCTTTTGTTGAGAATTGGCTCCCAACATTTCAAAAAGCGATTGGGTCTCATCCGGGGTCTTGTAGCCTAGATTGCCCCCAGCCGCATTATCCACCATAGTTTGATTCGTGGGATTCAAACCATCATAGAAAGTTTGGTGCAAAATTGGCAAGGGAAAGCTATGATGGGGGCATTGCATAAGAAGCATCTTAAATCTATCCCAAGCCTCATGAAAGGCCTCTCCCGGATCTTGTTGAAATGTAATGATTTTTTGTCTAATGTTTCCTAAAAGGGAATGAGGGAGATATTTCCTAAGAAAAGCATCATGCAATTGTACCCATGTTGTTATGCTAGTAGGGGGAAGGTACATCAACCAATTCTTTGCCGCCCCTTTCAATGCAAAAGGGAAGCACTTAAGCCTTAATTGCTCTTCGGTGACACCCGCTCGTCCCGGAAAGCCTGAAACAGTCATGAGATATTCTTTTAAGAAGCTTAGGGCATCCTCGGAAGGGAGCCCATAAAAGTTAGGCAACATGCTAAAATATTGCCCTTTTATCTCATGATTCTTTGCCGCCTCGGTGAGGACAATGCAAGAGATGGCGGTGTCAACCTTTGGTCTAAGAAAGTCATTCATGGTCGGGGGTACCTCTTCTGCCATTTCTAAATCTTCTTCTTCTTCCCCGGTGGAAGAATTACTTACCTCAAAAGAATTGCTACCTTCACTTAATTCCTCAAAAAGCCCAGAAATGGAAGTATCTGACTCCGTTCCGGAACCACGAGTAGGAGTTAAGCTCCTCTCGAATCTATCTATGGCGTTGTTTGCTTGAGCCAACAAGGGGTTCAAGGAACGACGCCCAAACATAAACTATCCAAACTAACTTGTTCAAGATCACAAGTCCCCGGCAACGGCGCCAAAAACTTGATGAATATTATTTCTCTACCCACTTCTTGTTATAAAACCCTCGCAAGTACGAGTGCCAACTTGTAGCAATATACTATTGTAGGGGTCGAACCACAAGGACTATGTGTATGACCAAGTTAACTCAAACAGTATACAAAGGAAAGGTAACCAAGGGGGGGGTTTGTTTTTGATTAAACTAACAACTACAAAGATCAAGAATTAGAATTAAATCTAGGAATAGCAAGTAAACAAAGAGACCAAATTCAAATGGAGAGTAAAAACAATAATAACAGAGGATTCCATGGATTGGATTTCATTTAATCACAAAATACTATGCCATTGATATAGAAAAATATATTAATTTCAATCTTGGGTTCAATCACTAAAGGCAAGATTGGTACGGTAAGGCCGCCGGATTTCAATCTCTTCAATTCTATTCAATCACTTATCGCAAATCAAGTCCAAGTGATTAAAAAGGAAAGCTTTAAGTTTTAAAGATTTTATGAACCAAAACCCATTGAGTATCAATCAAGAACACCCATAAATTTCATCATCTAGCAAAAGTCTAAGTCAAAAATCCTCAAATCAATATAAGACATTGACACCCAATAAGTTAAAAGGAAGAAAATAGGAATCAACCACACTTTAATCCAATAAACTTTGATAAAAGAGCAAAGATGAACAAGATATCAATTAATGAGATAAAGTAATCAATGACATAACATAAGTAGTGACTAAATTACTACCCAATCCATGAAATTAAAATATTAGCTACTCATATTAAGCATTAAATACACAAAACTAATTAATACAAACATAAAACCACTTATCTTGATTGAAGAAAATCACAAAACCTCTAACTTTCTCTCTCTAAGTTCTTGCCTCCCTTTTGTTCTTCCCACAATAATCATCACCCTAAAAAAATGAAAACAACTTTCCCTTTATACACCAAGGGAACCAGGCTAAGAAAAAGCCTTTTTGCAAAGCTTAAAGCCCGGAAGAACAAACAAGGAGGCCCATGGAGGAAGCCAGCAGGACGTGGCCTTGGATGCTGAGGAAGCTGGCCGGCCAAGTGGCTAAGGGCGACCGCCCATGGAGATACGGCGACCGCCGTATGGCCACGGCCTATACATTGGCGCTGGCACAGGAGCTAAAGGGCGTTTTCCCATTATGGATCAACTCTTTCTTTTAATTCCCTTCAAGCCCAATGCTGAGATATTCCCTCTAGGTCCTCCCAAAGTTTGCTTTGCTCAGAATTTCATCTTTTCTTCAAATAAAATTGCCAAAAATCACCCATTTCCCTGTCTAACACAAACACTAACAAACACAAATTAAAAGCACTTTTTACTCAGGATTTCACAATAAATAGAATTTTAGGGACATAATTTGGATGTATAAAATACATCCATCAAGCGCACCTCACCGCTCCTAACGCCTTCCGATCTAACGTCTCCCAATCCCCTTGTGACATGTCTTCGGGTTTCTCCTTCAAGGGTTTATGAAGATCCTTACAATAAAGGTAATCTTCAACCCTCGTCCTCCAGAACGTGAAATTCACACCGTTGAATTTCTCGATTGAGTTCTTCATCTGATTGCTTCACCAAGTCCCCAAGAACGCGATTCAAAATTAATCAACTAATGAAAAAACTTTGAATCCTCCGAACCAATGCTCTGATACCAGTTGTTGTGAATTTGGTGGTACCCCGTTGCAATCTAGACAAGAAATCAACACACCCGCAAGCACAATAATGGAAGAATCACACACACAAGAACACAAGAGTTTTTTATCCGGTTCATTCAACACATGAACTACGTCCGGGGGCAATTGCCAAGCCAATATTGTATTAGACACCTTCTAATATGTTGCTACTACAACTACAATGTGTTCTAGGTCGTAACTATGTTTATATAGTAATACAAGGAAACCCTAAATCAAATTAAGAAGAGTTTGTATCAAAATAGGAAACAAATCAGCTGCAGATTTTTCTCTCCCGACAGATGGGCGGTCGCCCATCACCACATGGGCGATCGCCCATGAAGAAATTTCCCAAGCCGTTCCTTCTGTCCAAATGGGCGGTCGCCCACCACCACCTGGGCAGTCGCCCAACACAACAGAAACTCCTCCACGATTTTCCTCCTTGATCTCACCAACTCCTCCGACTTAGACTCCTTTTCCTCATAGTTTAGGACTCCAATCCCAACATTTCGCTGTGTTCAAATTGTTTCGATATCGTTGTACTGAGAGAAGATATTATTAAAAGTTTCTCCTACATTGGTCTCTGCTTGAATTTAAGATATGGATGACAAGCAATGTATCAAAACAAGGAAGAGTAGAAGACAAAGTATGTTCCAATACTTCAGCGAGCAATAAGCAAAATCAATGTCAATACATGACTGGGTAATTCTTACGAATAAGTTCTTCCATGTCTCCGCTTAACAGACCACTCTACTTTCTCTGCAGAAAAAAATCCAGGTCCTACTGCTCAAGAAAATCCAGGTCTTACTAGTATGTTAAGTTTGCTATCCCCTAAGGTTGTTATGTGAAAGTTTCGTGTAGCTAGGAAACCTAGTCAACTCAACAACAGATCACAGATGTGAGTACAGATGTGAGATACAACTGTCCACACATCCACAATTAAGCAGCGGAATAAAACAATAAAACACAAGAATTATAAACGTTTACTGATTTTGATCCCAGCAAACAAGGCTTACGCCCAAAAAGCTTTTCATTATTAAAACTGTGTTACTTACAAAAGCACAAATAAGTGAAAAAGAAAATACTAAAATACTAAACAATTTCTAATCACCTTCTATGATAAGAACAGTCTCCCTTTTCCAAGTGGATCCTATTCTAATCAGAAGTAAACAAAGAACTTGAAGAAAAACTAGATGTGAGTTCGGATGTAAGATACAAACTTCACTCACAACCGTGAAGAACAACTATGAATTGTCTTCCAAATTATTCTCTAAATCCGTGTCTTCTCTTTCTGCTGATCACTTGTATTTATAGTCACCTTGAGAAGATCTTCACGAATCCAACACCGTCCATATGTGAGTTTCCAATTCCTACAAGAAAACATAAAGCACACTCACAAGGAAAGAGATTTTGTTAGTAGGTTACTCCTAATCTAAATATATGTGCATAAATAAAATATATTTACATATTTAACAATGTCCTTTTCATAATAGGACAATTATAAATCTTTCCATGAAAGTCATAAAATCAACTTACCAAATATACCTATTTGGTTCGAAATAAGAAACAAAATATTTTCTAAAATCTCACTCTTTCAATCTCCTCCTATTTTGGACTTTCTGGTCAAAACTAATGATTTATGATTAGATTATAATGACCAACATTATCAGTCTTTGAAAACTCCCCCTGAATGGATGTGTGTGCAGATGTGGCAACACATCCACATAAAACTGCATAGAACAGGTTAGCACTAAAAATTGCAGTTCAACAAACATAAACTCAAGCAACCATTCAACAAAGTATTTGGGGATTACGGACCAAGTCTTGAACTAACAAATATTAAAAGCAAAAAATAAATTTTTTTTATGAAACCACCACAGTTTAAACATAAATTAAAATTAACTTAAACTCCCTCTGAATTCACAGATCTCAGCTTCTCCATGAGGACAAATCATCAGCAGAGTATACAAGAGTAGGATTTGTATTATCTACAGCAGCAGCTTCTCCTTCTTTTCCCCCTTTTTGACTAGAAAGTTTAGTCTGCCACCTTAGAAGCCTTGCTTTTAGGGCTTTGAGATTGTTGTCATGTGATTGGGAGGCAACCAGCTGTTCATTAAGAGTCTTGGAGAGATCATCAGCAGCAGCAATCTCAGCATCAAGATCTTTCATTTGTTCCTCAAAAGGGTCCACAGATATGTGGCTGGATGTGCCCACATCCTGCAATGTAATTTCAGGAATAACACCGAAAGGGAGATCAACAAATCTTTGCTTTGGATCCAACAAGGTTTTGGTTTCTTTAAACAAATCAAACTTACTCACTCTAGCTTCACCCTTTTCAGATTTCACTCCTAGGGCAATCAAAATTTGAGAGATGAGAGAAGGGTAAGGAAGGGACCATTTCTTGGATGGGGATTCACAGTATCCACAGATTTTCCTAAAGATGAAGTCCCCAAAATTGATTTTCTTGTTGGCACCCAACCTATACAGGAAATCAGCTTGCACCCTAGTCAATGAGGTTTTATTGTTTGAGGGACACAAGTTGGCAGTTAAGATAGAGTGGAGAAAGTAGTACAAGGAGGTAAGAGAACCACTACCTAGATCTTATGGTTTAATGGGCCAAGCAGTTAGCTTCCCATGAGTTAGGGTGGACACTAGCTCCTCTTCAGAAACATCACAAACCTGATCATATCCTTCTTCTAACTCAAACAAATCATTGATGACAGAGGGAGAGAAATGAATGAATTTTCCTCTAACATAAACAGTGTAGAACATGGAGGAAGAAGGTTTGTCCGATCTTTTAGTTAGATTTGCATAAAACTCAAGCACAAGATTAGGCAAGAAAGGGATTGGATGATCAATAGTCAAAAAAAGTCATCTCTCTTCAAAAAATTTGTCTATCCCCAACTTGGAAAAACTTTCCCTGTCTCTCTTCATCTTTACAATGAAAGCCTTATTCACAATTTGCCGATGCCTTTCAGAGGCATCAAGAGATAAGAATTTGGAGGAAACAGGTGTTAAAGCAGTAGAGGAGAGAGTTTTAGGGGTACCTTTTTTAGTAGTCAGTCTGGAGGATGTGTGGTTGGATATGTGCACATCTGAGAGCACATTGTTCGATGGAGAGGGTTCCCTTTCAGGTTCAGCTTCAGTATCTTCTTTAGTTTGTTCATCAATGGATTGATCTTCTTTCTCTTGCTCTATTTCATCACGACCCAACTTATAATTTTCATTTGATATAGTGTCATCAGAATCATAACTATCTTCAGATTTATCCTCTTCCAAAACAGGTTTAAGCCCAGCTTCTGCAACTTTCTTTTTCCCTTTCAGTTCCATGAGCAAGTTGGCCAGTGGCTCCTCATCCTTTTCAGGTTTAGGGAATGCATTTATTTGAGCCCTAGGCTTCCTTGTTAGCTTAAGTTGAGGTTCTTCTTCCTCTTCTTTATCATCACACGTGATGGCAGTTGTGGGTTTCCCACCAGGCTTCTTCAAATTCTAGGCCTTGTTAGCCTCAGAGAGTTTCCTTACCCTGTGAGATCTTCTCACATTCTTGGGAGGTGCAGGTTTGGCAATGTTCCCCTTTGGCTTGGAAGTAGGTAACTTCCTTTTCTTAGTAAGGGGCGTGACCAATGTAGGAGCTTGAGGGGCCACAATGTGGAACCACAATAGGTCGAGGAACAGGAGAGGGAGGAGGAGCAGGATTTTTAGGAGATGAGGGAGCAATGGTTGATTCCAATGGAGTAGGGTTAGCAGATGGGGGTACCTCCATTGATGATTCAGAAGATGGAGATGAAGGGGGTACCTCGACGAAAAATTTAGGTCGAGCAGTTGGATTGGATTGGGGGATTTCATCCCTACCAACAGAAATTGGTTCTATATCAAGCACATCTTCATCGCGAATCGAATTTTGAGGGTCCATTGATTCTGCAAAAAAATGTCAGGTCGAACAGAGAGAAAAAATTTAAGATGTGTGTATGTGTGAGAAATTAAGAGGGACGGGAGCAAGGATTAAAGAGGGTTTAAGGTGATGTGACAAAGGTTGTGCCACATAAATACTCACAACTCCCCCTTTCCTACTCGAATAGGTATTCCTTCCTCAAATAGGACTCAAGAATGTAGCAAAAATAGAAAAGTCCACAACGGCTATAAAATCCTTAAAAATTCCACACACAGCAAATTACAAAAAAATAGGGATTAAGATTTATCAAAATATTACAAACCTTTTGTGGTGACAAAAATCTTCAGCCATATCTTTTTCGACAGAAATCCATTTGAAATTGTCCTTCCTTTTCCATTAAGGATTTTGATACACACGGTTTTTTTTCATGAGAGATATTGAAAATCAAAAACATGTTAAATCAAAGAATAAATTAAGAATGAAAATTAACTAGAGAATATTTACAAAGTACCCTTTATGTCTTAAAATGCAGGATGACTAGCATGATAAAACACACAGGTGAAGGAAAAAATCTCAGTTTACATATGTGGCATAGGATGTGAGTCATATTTGGGGACACATTTAGATCACAAAAAGTTAATGAGCAATAATCTAATCTGCACAGCCTCTAGGATGCATCCACCCATTTTTTATTGTGGATAATTTGCATTTTGAGCAGATTTCACTTTTCTTATTTCCCAAAGATAGCCATTTTTCCCAATAATCTTTTCAAAATTGATTTCAAACTTTCTCTTGAGAATCACTTGATCACAATGGTTTGGCTTCATACAAGTGGGAGAAACAGCTATTTCTCATTGATTAAGGCACCCACTGTGAGATATCTAAGAAGATTATATCAAGTTATCAAAAGACAACATGAACAAGAAATGCCCACAATTAGGTGATCAGAAAATGTCAAAGATGTAAGACTCACAAGTGACCACACTGAGATATTTCGTGCTAATGCATGATAATTTTTTTTCTCAGTTAGATAATATACAGATGTGTCATGTGTGCACATTTGTGCTCACACCCTTAGATATTGGACAAGCCAAGAGACTTCCTCAAGGAGGATAATCTCTCAAATCTAATCCCTTTGTAAATATATTAGCCAATTGATTTTCAGTCTCAACAAATTCCAGACACACAGTTTTTTGTTCAAAAAGATCTCTAATGAAATGGTGTATAATATCAATGTGTTTTGTTCTTGAATGTTGGACAGAGTTTTTAGATATGTCTAAGGCACTTTTGTTAACACAAAAAGCAGTCAAGATTTTGCTATTTAATCCATAGTCTTTCAACATTTGATTCATCCATAGCAGTTGTGTGCAGCAACTTCCAAGGGCTACATATTCAGTCTCTACAGTGGATAAGGATACACAATTTTGCTTTCTACTATATCAAAAAAAAAGGTTGTTCCCTAGGTAAAAGCATCCACCTGTAGTACTAAGTTGATACATTCTAAAAAGTTAATGGGGGCAAATTTCCCCCTTATGTCAAAGCCTACCTTTGCCCATGCCATGTAGAACTAAACAAGTTCTTTAATGGGTAGATAAATTACATTTACTTCCTAGATTCGGACCATTTTCAGTCACCTCTTGTCCCTTTTGGATTTCAAAATTGCTTTCATGTACATGAATGAATCGTGTCCGAATATCCATCCAAAAAGTTAACATAATCGCTAAAACTATCGAAATCTTAAGGTTATTTCTATAACAACCTTTCAGAATCCATATCCACAAAAAGATGAGCAAGTCAAAACAGTCTCAGCAACGGAAATTTTCGTCGCTGAATTAATATAATTTAATTAAATTTTTATTTTAGCGACGGAATATTCCGCCGGTGAAATAAAAATTTAATTAAAATGAATTAATTCAGCTGCGAAAATTTTCGTCGCTGAGATAATTTAATTTAATTAATTTTAAATTACACCGGCGAAAATTTCCGTCGCTGAAATAATATAATTTAATTAAAATTTTATTTTCACCGGCGGAAATTTCCGTCGTTGAAATAAAAATTAAATTAAATTAATTCAGCGACGGAAATTTTTGTTGCTGTATTAATTGATTTTAATTAAATTTTTATTCCAGCGACGGAAATTTTCGCCGGTGAAATAAAATTTTAATTAATTTAAATTAAAATAAATTGATATAGCGGCGGAAATTTCCGTCGCTGGAATAAAAATTTAATTAAAATTAATTAATACATCGACGAAAATTTTCGTTGCTGATAATGCAATAAAATAAAAAAAAAATTAAATATCAATAAACCAATTTTTTTTGTACATGATATAACAATTCAAAGATAAAACTAAAACTATATATCTAAAAACCAAATATCAGCGTACCAAACTAAAAACCAAATATCACCGTACCAAATCGGGGGGCTGGGGCTCCCGCGGGTACCAAATCGCTGGGGAGGCGAGGCGGGGACATCCCAGTACCCAAAATATAATATACAAACAAATATCACAAATGTTATTACAAATAAGTATAATATAGTATGAAATCAACTCGAGGGGGTTGGGGAGGCTGGAAATAATTGCCCTGCTACATATTTTGCATTTGGGCCATCAACAACGCAAATTTCCATTCATTCTCCCACTACCAGAAACAGGTGTTTTAGCGACAGAATCAACAGCGACGGAATCAATCCGTCGCTATTTAGCGGCGAAAATTAAGATTTAGCGGCAGAATTATTTTGGCGTCAAATTTAGCGACGGAATTTAATTCCGACGCTAGATTCCGACGCTAAAACGAATATTCCTCGAATATTCGTTTAATTACCGCCACTATTTTGGCGCTTGATTTACAGACGAAATATTCCGCCGCTATTTCTTTATCAGCGACGAAATTATTCCGCCGGTGAAAATATTTTTTTTTTATTGATCAGCGGCGAAAATATTCCGTCGGTGCAAATAAATTTTTTTTTTGATATATTACAACGACGGAATATTCCGTCGCTGATAATTTTTTTTTTTTAATTTATTAGCATCGGAAATATTCCGACGGTGAAAATAAAATATTTTTTATTTTTTTTTGAAATATTACACCGACGGAAAATTTCTTCCGCTAAATAATTAATTTTTTTTAATTTATCAGCGTCGAAAATATTCCGACGGTGAAACTAAAATATTTTTTATTTTTATTTTTTGAAATATTACACCAACGGAATATTTCCGCCGCTGAATAATTAATTTTTTTTAATTTATTAGCGACGGAAATATTCCGTCGCTGATAATAAAATGTATTTTTTAATTATTTTTAGAACTAATTAACAAAATAACAAACTAAAAAACATTAAAATATTTAACTACACCCTAACCCCTAACCCATAACCCCTAACCCCTAAACCCTAAATCCTAACCCCTAAACCCTAAACCATAACCCCTAACCCCTAAACCCCTAACCCATAACCCCTAACCCCTAAACCCTAAATCCTAACCCCTAAACCCTAAACCCTAAACCCTAAACCCTAAACCCTAAACCCTAAACCCTAAACCCTAAACCCTAAACCCTAAATCCTAACCCCTAACCCCTAACCCCTAAACCCTAAATCCTAACCCCTAACCCCTAAACCCTAAACCCTAAACCATAACCCCTAACCCCTAAACCCTAACCCCTAAACCCCTAACCCATAACCCATAACCCCTAACCCCTAACCCCTAAACCCTAACCCCTAAACCCTAAACCCTAAACCCTAAACCCTAAACCCTATACCCTATACACTATTCCCTATACCCTATCCACTATACCCTATATACTATACCCTATACACTATACCCTATACCCTATACCTTATATCATATACCCTATACCCTATACACTATACCCTATACCCTATACCCTATACCCTATACACTATACCCTATACCCTATACACTATACCCTATACCCTATACCCTATACACTATACCATATACCCTATACCCTATACACTATACCCTATACCCTATTAGAACTTTAAAGTTTTAGATGTATTGTGAATATATTGTTTCCTATTGTTAAAGTTGTATATTTTAATATTTTTACTGTAATAAAGATATGAGTTCTAGTAGAAAGGGTAAGAAGACTAAGCCCATCTACACATCTATTACTGGGACGCAACCGTCCCGATCCGGTACTGATGATGTCGACCCTTCACGCAGTAGTACTAGCTCCACCTCTGGGGCCGATACTCAGACTACTGTCGATTCTGAGGGGAGGATATTTGTCCGGATATCGTCACATTATGACCAGTAAGTAACTCTTCATTTATTTGATATAAGTTGGTTCCTTTTTGTTTTATATATAATTTATTATTTAAGTTAAAATGTTATTGTATAAATATACTTGGCAGGTTTGTAGGTGGATACCCTACCACAGGGACTAAGATCGGGCAATATTGGCGATCTCGGATAATGACAGAGTATTGGCCCAGCTGGAAATCATTGCCACCGAGGCAGAAGGAGGATGCGTGGGAGGAGTTTAAAGTAATGTGTTAATAGTTTTTATTTAAAACTTAAATGTTAGTTTGTTATTAAAATGTTATAATTAATAATGATTATACTCTTTTAGTTTTGTAATGTTATCATTATATGTTGTAGGGGAAATATTATTGGGCGCCAGAAATCGACGAGGCGACAGCTAGATATGTTTTCGATATACAGGCTCACAAGCTATTTAAGGATCATATTGGTAACATATTTATCTATCCTTAATTAGTTTAATTAACAATGATTATACTCTTTTAATTTTATAATGTCATCATTATATGTTTACGAGATATTCATATTTTTATAGGTAACACGAAGAGACAATATTATACTAACCGGCTCGCGGCGAAACAACAGCCCTCGACACCTACTTGGATGACCGAGGAGGTGTTTCTTCAATTTTGCAAATATTGGGGGTCGGATGCGGCGAAGGCTATATCCAATCAGGCTAAGGCAAATAGAGCAGGCTCCTCGGGGTCGGCGGCGATGCATACCATGGGGACGCTCACGGTCGCCGAGCATCACGACCGCATGGTATGTATGTTAGTTTAAATGTAGTAGTGTATGGATGCTTTTAAATAGGTTTATGTACGTATGTTAGCTGAGAGCCTTGTTGATGCTATGAAATCCATGATTTTAGTGTAAATGTAGTGTATGCATGCTTTTAAATTAGTTTAAATGTTGCATTTATACAATTTCAAAGTAATAATCTCGCTTATTTTATTTATAGGAAAGGGAGCATGGCCGTAATATCGCTTTGTGGATGTTTACGCTAGCACCCATCTTCGGAATCCTACAGCGCCCGATAAACCTCCGCAATGGGTTGACGATCGCTCTGCTAATGCCTTTGTAAGTAAACTATCATTAAATGACTTGATTTTGAATATGTAAATTTATTTATGTACCTTACATTGTGTATATGATTATAATTGTTTGTTTTATTTTGACAGAGTGCATATCAAGCCGCCGTTGTTCCCGAAAGAACGCCTCCTGGCGAGCCCGTCCCCTTCGTGCTTGATGTTTGGCATTCGGTCACCTCTGAGGGACATCCAAAGAGAGGAGCCCGAGTGTATGCCCGTCGACGTCGACCGGCCGTCGGCGAAATGTTGCCCTGCCCACGTTTCATGATCCGAGGGTCGACACTCTGGAGGCTGCGTTGGAGGAGGAGAGACGCGAGCGGGTAAAGCTTGCGGAGGCTTTGGCGGTTCAGACGCAGATGCAGGAGGAGAATGATCGGCGTCATGCAGAGACTTAAAGACAATTGGCGCTGTTGATGGCTCGTTTCGACCAGGACCCCCAGGGTAATTTCCGGCCTCCCCCGAGTTGATTACGGACTATTGAGTAAACTTGTTTGTACTATTTTATACTTGTTTGTAAACATTTGAGATATTTGGTACTCGCGGGAGCCCCTCCCCCCCTCCCCCTCTCTCCTATCCCTCCCCCCTCTCCCCCCTCCCCCCTCTCCCCCCTCTCCCCCTCCCGATTTGGTACGGTGATATTTAGTCTTTAGTTTGATACGCTGATATTTGATTTTTAGTTTTTATAGTTTTAGTTTTATAAATTGAATTGTTATATCAGGTACAAAAATTTTTGGTTTATTGATATTTTAAATTATTTTTTTTTAATTTATTTCAGAATCAGCGACAGAAATTTTCGTCGCTGAAATTAATTTATAACAATTAATTTTTTACAGTGACGAAAATTTCCGCCGCTATATCAATTAATTTTAATTTAATTTTTTATTATAGCAGCGGAAATTTCCGTCGCTGTAATAAAGATTAAATTAAAATAAATTAATTTCAGCAGCGGAAATTCCCGTCGCTGAAATTATTTTATTTTAATTAATTTTTATTCCAGCGACGGAAATTTTCGCCGCTATATCATTTAATTTTAATTTTAATTTAATTTTTGATTTCAGCGGCGGAAATTTCGTCAGTAATAAAATTAAATTAAAAATAAAATAATTTCAAATGATTCGTAATTTTCGTCGCTGAAGTTAATTTATTTTAATTTAATTTTTATTACAGCAACGGAAATTTCCGCCGCTGAAATTAATTTAATTAAATTAATTTTTATTACAGCGACGGAAATTTCCGCCACTGAAATGAAAATTTAATTAAATTAAATTGATTTAACGGCGGAATTTTCCATCGCTGAAACCATTAAATCACCGGCAGAATTAAATTCCGTCGGTAAAATCAAAAAATACCGGCGGAAATTGACCCGTCGGAGCACTACGACGGGCTGCTAGCGGCGGACCACCGACGGAATTTTTCTGCCGGTGTTTATTTTTAGCGACGGAAATTGAATTTTAGCGACGGAAATTTCCGTCGCTAAATCACCTTTTTCTGGTAGTGTCCGCATGACGCTGATCACTCTCCGCCTGACGCCGATCACATCCGCCTGACGCTGCGTCTGAGCCTCCAAAGCCTCCAAAAGTTGTGCCCTAGCCTCTGCAGCCACGCGTCTCTCCTCAGCCAGCTGAACCTCCAGAGTGTCGATCCTCGAAGCATTATACCGAGTATCGGGCGGGAAAACATTTGGCCGACGGCCGGTCAACGTCGATGGGCATTGCCGCCCGTAATCCCCCATCCCTAAATCTCGGTCTCCTCTCTTTGGATGTCCATCCGAGGTGACCGAGCGCCAAACATCAGGCACGAAGGGAACGGGCTGGCCGGGAGGCGTACCTTCGGGAACAACAGTGGCTTGATATGTACTCTGTCAAAATAAAACAAACAATTATAATCATATACACAATGTAATGTACATAAATAAATTTACATATTCAAAATCAAGTCATTTAATGATAATTTACTTACAAAGGCCAATGCAGAGCGATCGTCAACCCATTGCGAAGGTTGATCGGGCAAAGTAGGAGTTCGAACATGGGTGCTAACGAAAACATCCAAAAAACTGACATCCGGGCCATGTTCCTTTTCCTATAAATAAAATAAGCGAGATTATTATTTTGAAATTGTATAAATGCAACATTTAGCTTCCCATATTATCCTTGTGATAAAAAAATGTTCTCTTTAATGACTAAAGTTGTGAGTATAATATTTACTTAATTCATTAGGATTTAGGAATAATCTTAGAAAAGAAAACATACACTACACTTACACTAAAACCATGGATTTCATAGCATCAACATGGCTCCCAGCAAACATACGTACATAAACCTATTTAAAAGCATGCATGCACTACTACATTTAAACTAACATATGTACCATACGGTGGTGATGCTCGCCGACCCCGATCGTCCCCATTGTATGCTATGTCGCCGACCCCGAGGAGCCTGCTCTATTTGCCCGAGCCTGTTGGGCGATAGCTATCGCCGTATCCGACGACCAATATTCGCAAAAGTGAAGAAACACCTCCTCGGTCATCCAAGGAGGTGTCAAGGGCTGTAATCCCGCCGCGAGCCTCTTAATATAAAATTTAGACTTCGTCATACCTATAAAAAAATATGAATATCTCGTAAACATATAATATTAACATTATAAAATTAAAAGAGTATAATCATTGTTAATTAAACTAATTAAGGATAGATGAATATGTTACCAATATGATCCTGAAATAACTTCGAACACTATTGCTTGAAAATATATTTAATCAACGCCTCGTCGATATCCGACTTCCATGTAAATTTCAACTACAACATATAATGATAACATTACAAAACTAAAAGAGTACAATCATTATTAATTATAAAATTTTAATAACAAACTAACATTTAAGTTTTAAATAAAAACCATTAACACATTACCTTAAACTCCTCCCAAGCATTCTCCTTCTCCTCCCGTGGCAATGATTTCCAGTTGGGCCAAAACTCTGGCATGACCCGAGACCGCCAATACTGCCCAATCTTTGTCCCTGGGGTAGGGTATGCACCTACAAACCTGCCAAGTATATTTATACAATAATATTTTAACTTAAATAATGAATTATATATAAAACAAAAAGGAATCAACTTATATCAAATTAATGAAGAGTTACTTACTGGTCATAAAGTGGTGATATTTGGAGAAACGTCCTCCTCTCAGAATCGACCGAAGTAGGAGTATCGGCCCCAGAGGTGGAGCTGGTACTACTAAGTGTAGGGTCGACATCATCAGTACCGGTAGCACCTGTACTGGATCGGGACGGTTGCATCCCAGTAATAGATGTGTACACGGGGCGTGTCTTCCTGCCCGCTCTACTAGAACTCATATCAAAATACACTAAAAATATTAAAATATACAATTTCAACAATAGGAAATAATATATTCACAATACATATAAAACTTTAAAGTTCTAATAATCTAAAGCATTCACAATACATATAAAACTTTAAACTATTGATAATATAAAGCATTCACAATACATATAAAACTTTAAAGTTCTAATAATCTAAAGCATTCACAATACATATAAAACTTTAAACTATTAATAATATAAAGCATTCACAATACATATAAAACTTTAAAGTTCTAATAATCTAAAGCATTCACATTACATATAAAACTTTAAACTATTATTAATCTTCATCCCCATCATCATCACTGGACTTTGAATTACTACAAAACTCATGTTCTTCATCTTCGTCTTCGGACTCTGATGAATCAAACTCTGGTTTGACGTCCTCTTCCTCTTCCTCTGATTCATCAATATCAATGTGTGCAAGATGACCTGAACGAGGCGGAGGAGGTGGCAAATTCACTGGTAAGAAATCCTCCTCGGATTCATCAACATTTTGAGGAATATGAGTGACATCATCTAATGGATGATTAGCTGATGAAACGTTAGGTGGCACTGGCATTTCATCCTCTTGAAAGGGTGTTTCTAATGACGACCCTGTAGTTGTCGACGAGGGTAGGTTGTCAATCATGCTCCTAGCCTTGGTCTTCCAGACAGCCCACCATCCGTCGGGTCGCCGACGAGGGTAGGGAGTCATGTACATCCAACTACGATCATCGTTGACAGACATCACTCCTGCATTTCAATCCATATATTATACATTCACTCAATTTAATCGACAGATGAAACAAAATTGGGATGTTAATAATTATTTGATTTCATAATATATTAATAGTTTAGAAGTAATTAACGTATTACCATTCCCTAAATTTGAATTACAAACTTAAAAGCAACATAGATCTTCTTAAAATAAATTTAAAGCTTCTATCTCATATTTAACAATATATTAACAGATCTTCTTAAAAGTGTCTAGGAACTCATTCCCGCTCCCGAACTCGAATCTCTACTCTTCCTCTGCCTCGGTCCCCGGGAGGTCTTTGGTCTAGGTATGTCGAAAAATTCAGTCTGACCTCATCCTGGCTCAGGTATCGTGGGAGCCGGTGGATCAATCAGTCTGGTAGCTCTCTGTACTGCGCTTTCCTGCCTCAAGGCCTCTCTGCAAGCTATCACTTTGGGATCATTTCTCAAAGCAGCTCTTCGAAGCTCCCGTCTCTCATAATCTACTGCAATGTCGCCAGTGATTTCATCAGGGTTGCTCATGGCCTTCATGTCTCTTAATGTTCGGCTGGAAGAATAGTCTGCCCCAAAATACTCTCGGCGTCGAGCTTCTATCATCAGCTGTACAGGACCTTGCTGCTCCTCGTACCATTTCAGATACTCGGTGGTCAGAAATGTGATACCTCTAGTCTGACGGAGTAGTGGTCGTATCGGAAGAAAGCCCTCTAGAAATGCTCTGCCAAAGAACTGTGTAGTCTGAGGCTCAGTCATAATCATCGGCATGGTATTAGTCGTCAACTGCTCTCTCAAAGTCCAAATGGTCTGCTGCGGGTATCCGTACTGTCTGCTCACTAGAGATGGAATGCAAAAGGATGATACATGTAGTCCCGAAAGTCGTACAATCACTGACTCGTCCTAAATATCTCTCATAGTCTGCAATCCCCATGCCGGAATCCAATAGTACACGTTTGCGGTCTCATATCGGGCCAAAGCCAACCTCCTATGCCAACTCTCAGTAGCGGCATCCCTCAATATCCTACGTTGTCCAGTCGCCCAAGGTAATGCCATCTGCCCTTCTGGCAGTGGCGAGATCAAGCGCAATCTCTCATATAGCCACAATGATAGTAATCTGGGGCTGCCTGAACCCATGTACTCAGATCCTACGGCTAATCTATCAATGTCGTGGTATGTCTCCGCTAGAAACAGTGGAATGATGTCCATCGCTCCCTGTCGAGATTGAATATGCCGGATGTCAACTCCTCGATCACCTCTCAGCTGCCTGATGATCTCTAACAGCGTAGCTGGACACACTCCGATGTAGTCGCAGAAGTAGTGTGCAGACAGAATGAGCAACATGAATATATCTAAGGAAGTGGATAGATCAAACAGTCTGGGGCTGGTCTAACTCAATCTGGCTATATGAGTCAAGTCTATGAATCTATCGTCAACGACAATGTCCGATACCCAGTCTGCTGATAATCCCAAGAATTCAGATAGTTGCTCCGTAACTGATTGTCTGTCTCGGGGAAATGCCACAGTCCTCGACTCAGCCACACCAGTCAGTGCTTGTAAATCCTCCATCGTTGGCATCAGATCGTTGTACGATAGGGTGAACACATGTCGCTCCGAATCCCAAAAGCACGAAGCAGCTCGGAGCAGATCCCAACCAATCTCCCAATCTTTTAGAGACCAGATGCATGGCATGCTATACCTCCTGTCAATAAGTTTCCGGTGTTGTTTTTGGTGAAAGCGCGAGAGTTCAAGAATGTCTTGTTGAAATTGATACTCTCGGGAAACAATTTCTCCATTGTAATGCTCCATGTTGCCTTAAATTGGGGCTGCTGGGATTTTTACGTATTAATATTGTGAAAAATTGTAAATTGTTAATATTTAAAATTAGGTTTAGAATTGGGGTTGGCTTCATAGTATCAATGAATCTTGAGATCTAGTTCAAACTAAACTAAAGGATAATAGTGTCCCTACCTAACCACTAACGCCCCTAGATATAACTTTATACAAATTAATTGTCATATAGGTTTCAAATTTTACAATTCTTTAGCAATATAATTATTAAGCAAACAGTATATGCTTCCAACCAGCTTTAATCCAGCATGAAATCTAATTAAGCCAGAACATTTACTAATTCATTTTTATCTCTTGTTATAGCAATATAATTACTGTGCAGTTTATTAATATATGTTTCAGGCAGCTTAGTTGGTTAGGTAGTTGAAATTTAACACTTGTTGACCTGGAATCAATATCTACTCTATCCTTTAAGTGCATGTTTGATAAACCTATCACATCCCGAAATGCACGATTATATGAAATGCAAATATCACTTTGTCTACTTGCTTTATAATCGAAAATAAAGAAATTTCGGCTTTTGGATAGACCTAAATTATTACTATTGTGAATAATTTTAAATATTAATATTTAATTCTTTGTTGTAAAATATATAATTTTACAATGATGAATTAAATTAATATTTATAAACAAGATGAGAGTCTTTCTCATCCACAACTATCAAAACCCTATCCAATCTTTGACCAAGAAAGACAGAGCAAACAAGTTCTCGACTGTCTGAGCAAAAGATTTTCTGTTTAATAAGAAATTTTTCCAGTTTCACTGTCCTCTTCTCTCTAAGGATCTCAAACATCACAGCCATGTTTGTGACAGTGCCTGTTTTACTCTTCACTGGTGTTATACGGTCACAAGTAAAAACAAGGTAACAGTATAACACCAGTGAAGAGAAAACAGACACTGTCACAAACATGGCTGTGATGTTTGAGATCCTGAGATACAATACGGACAGTGAAACTGGAAAAACTCTTATTAAACAGAAAATTCTTTGCTCAAACAGTGGAGAACTTGTTTGCTCTGTCTTTCGAAACGAAAGATGGACGGATTTTGATAGCTGTGGATGAGAAAGGCTCTCATCTTGTTTATATTTTAAGATGTTAACCACCAACCACAATACCCTATAAGCAGTGCCACTAAGAGTTTTCTTCCTAATTTTAGACAATGAATAGGAGTCTAATTCCTTAACAATACTTCCATCCAAGTCTTCCTAATTTTAGACATTCACCCCCCTTCCCCTTTGACTTTACACAAGATCCGGCCTAAGGTGCATCTAGGGTGCCCGGATTGATATTAGGCGCTCAAACGTAGGCGACATACATCACCGTCCGCGATGTCGTCAATCGCCCCAAAATGGGATCTAGAACCAGTAAGTTAGTGTGCGGTTGAATATGTTACATTATTGAGACATTCACCCCCTTCCTCCCCCATTGACTTTAAAAGACTTGAAAATTAGATATTTAGTAACTTATCTAATGTATTGATTGCATTCATAATTATTAAAATTATTTGTGCGGTTGAAAGTATTAAAATTATTTAATACTTGAGTCCACAGTTAGATAAGAGCCCAACAGTGCATATCAAGCCTAACACTCCCTTTACAAGTGATGTGGCCCATCCATACGTGGAGAGTTGAACAAGACTGATACCATGTTAAGTAATCAACAATGTCTATCAAGCTTAACAAGATAGATCATTAAGAACCCTATCATTATATTCCATCCAAAAAAACACCAAATAAATGAACCCACTGAATCAGGATTCATCAATTTCTCACCAGCCACTTCAAACAATCAATTTCAAAGATATTGATGCCCACTATACGACGATTCAATCTCTAATCACAATTACATTAGCTCTTTCAACAATTTGACACACTTTTTTTCTAATCTCCAAAACCTCAAACTAACTAGGAGTGAACTATTACAAATAATTGTAAATTTATGGGGTCATTAGATTATATAAGAAGCTGTTTGTCATAATTGATTAGATTGTGTTTGTATTCAATCCATTGTTAAATTATTTGATTTTTTCTAGTACTAACATTGCTCTTAATTGTCCTTGCACGATTTTTCTGTTCAAAAAAACACCCAAAAAGGTTTTCGAATGAAATTGGATGTAATTATGGATTGATTAATGTTCGAAACAAGTGAATGCAGAAACCTCAATTGAAAGAAAAGGGAAATGCCAGAATATTAGTTCCTTTTCTTATAGGCAACGTACAGCACTGTAAATACTATTCACAAAGTATAACAGAGACTCTAAATTGTTGCCGGTTCACAGATTAATTAACCAGTTCACGATGCATAAGACCTAATAGCAATCAGAAAGCATATTACTGCAAAACCTAATTCGGATTCCAGAAAAAAATCAAATTACTCATTCCACGTTATTCATTACTCCAAAGTCAACACACAAAACCCAAATTGAAAATGCTTTTCCATACAAACCCAAAATCCCAACAAATAAAACAAATCCACCCAACACAAATCCAAACAGAGTAATCAATGATTGAACATATTCCACAAAAACTCAATAAATTCAACAAATAGTTCAAGAGATATATTAGGAAAATCACTCAAAATGGTGAAAATCAAAAGAAACTGACGAATTGACGGATGAGAGATTGTTTGTTAATGGAAGAATCAAAGAGAAGCTGAAGGGTTACCTACCTGGACTTGGAGACTGGAATGAGCGATACTGGACGGCAGTGAGAGATCGTGGCGGTGATGAGGTTACGGCGGCAGCTCGGTGAGGGAAGAGAGAGAGAGGAGCGATCGTTCGTAATTTCACTAGGAGGACGAGTGTTTAATTAGGGCGTAATTCCTATTTATATTTCACCTCAGCGACGAAAAATTCTGCCGATGGTAATTACCTAATCACGGGGATTGATGACTTGGCATGTACCACCGACGGAAATTTCCGCCGCTGATTTAAATAACCTCAGCGACGGAATTATTCCACGACTAAATATTAAATCTACCGACGGAATTTAAATTTCGCCGCTAGAATTAATATTTAGCGGCGGAATAATTCCGTCGCTGAGGTTAATTAATTTTAATTTAATAAATATCATTATTTTTATTTATATAAAACATGAAAATTATTTTAAATTACTCTCGAAAAAATAAATATGAGTCAATAAATATTATTTTTGAAAAATATATAAATCATAAAATAAAATAAAATAAAAATCGAGCCAAACAAATTTTTAAAAATCTAATTAACACCAACATAATTATTCCGCCGCTACTACCCCCACTACAATCACTACTACTACCACCACCATCACTATCACCACTACAATCACTACTACCACTACTACCACCACCACCACTCCACCACTACTATCACGTACAACCATTACCACCATTACTATACCACACCACAACTATTACTACTACCACCACTACTACCACCACCACCACGCACCACTACCACTACTATCACCACTACAATCACTACAACCACCATGCACGTACTACCACCACCACCACTCCACCATCACAACCACTACCACCATTACTATACCACACCACAACTATTACTACTACCACCACTACTACCACCACCACCACGCGACACCACCATCATTATCACCACTACAATCACTACAACCACCACTACCACCACCAGGCCACTACTCCACCACTACTATCACAACCACTACCACCATTACTTGACCACCACAACTATTACTAGTACCACCACCACCACCGCTATCACCACTACCATCACTATTACCACTACCACCACGCTACTACCACTACTACCACTACTACCACCACTACACCCCTAAACCCTAAACCCTACTAACCCCTAAACCATAAACCCTAAAACCTAAACCCTAACCCCTAAATCTTATACCCTAAACCCTATACTCCTAAACCCTGACCCCTAAACCCTATACCCCTAAACCCTAAACCCTAAACCCTAAACCTAACCCCTAAGCCCTAAATCCTAACCCCTAAACCCTAACCCATAAACCCTAAACCCTAAACCTTAAACCCTAACCCCTAAACCATAAACCCTAAACCCTATACCCCTAAACCCTAAACCATAACCCCTAAACCCTAAACCCTAACCCTAACCCCTAAACCCTAAACCTTAACCCCTAAACCATAAACCTTAAACCCTAACCCCTAAACCATAAACCCTAAACCCTATAACCCCTAAACCCTAAACCCTAAATCTCAAATCTCATATACTTATAACCGTTTGAAATTTCAGTCAGTTTTTTAACATTTTCAGTAAGTTTTTTAGAATTTCAGTCAGTTTTTTAACGTTTCCAGTTAGTTTATTAGAATTTCAGTCAGTTTTTTTAATGTTTTCAGTTAGTTTATTAGAATTTCAGTCAGTTTTTTAACGTTTCCAGTTAGTTTTTTAGAATTTCAGTCAGTTTTTTAAGGTTTCCAAATAGTTTTTTAACGTTTTCAGTTAGTTTTTCAAAAATTCAGTTAGTTTTTTGAAATTCCAGTCAATTTTCTAACGTTTCCAGTTAAATTTTTTAATGTTTTCAGTTAGTTTTTTTTAATTAGTTCTAAAAATAATTAAAAATTAAATGTTATAATCACCGACGGAATATTTTCATCGCTGATAAATTAAAAAAACAAAAATTATTTATCACCGACGGAATAATTTCATCGCTGTTTAATTAAAAATGAAATGCTATAATCACCGACGGAATATTTTCGTCGCTGATAAATTAAAAAAATAAAAAAAAATTAATTTATTAAATATTCCGTCACTGGTTTATTTAAAAAAAATTAAAAAATAATTAATTTCTACCGACGGAATTATTTCGTCGCTGATTAATTAAAAATAATTAAAAAATAAATGTTATAATCACCGACGAAATATTTCTGTCGCTGATAAATAAAAAAAAATTAATTTATCACCGACGGAAATATTCCGTCGCTGGTTTATTTAAATAAAATTAAAAAATAATTAATTTCTACCGACGGAATTATTTCGTCGCTGATTAATTAAAGATAATTAAAAATAAAATGTTATATTCACCGACGGAATATTTCCGTCGCTGATAAATAAAAAAATAAAAAACAAAATTAATTTATCACCGACGAAAATATTCCGTCGCTGATTTATTTAAAAAAAATAAAAAAATATTAACTTTTCACCGACGGAATAATTTCGTCGCTGTTTAACTATTAGCGACGGAATATTCTGTCGGTAAATCAGGCGCCAATCTAGTGGCGTTAATGAAACGAATATTCGAGGAATATTCGTTTTTAGCGACGAACGTTAGCGACGAAAATGGATTCCGTCGAAATAGTTGATGCCAAAATTATTCCGTCGCTATAGCATATTTTCCGTCGCTAGATAGCGACGGAATGCTTCCGTCGGTGTTGATTCCGTCGCTAAAGCCTCAGTTTCTGGTAGTGTGCTATTGTATCGTGCATAGTAAGAATTGAGAAGTATGCTCATGCTATAAAGAACAAAAGAATTGTAAGTAACAAGGAATTTATTATACGGGCAATTAGATTTTTATCTAAACATACACCAACATAAAGTTTCCATTCTATCATCAAACCAAAAACAACTTGAAATAATTGTTGAAAATGTTCAACTCAAAAGAAGTCACCTTGTACATGTGCACTTCAGCAAACATTTTGTAGTTAGCTTGGCTCAACATAGTACTCCAATTCAACTCGGGCCTTTTCCACGTAGCATCACCTGAAAATGTTGCAGAACATGTCAGCATGCAATTGTAGAAATAAGAATAAATGTTCCATGCCTAAGAAGGGGCAAACGAAGAAAAATCCATGCATGTGATTTGAGTAGCTTGAGGTACGAGTTAGTGTTAAGTTTCACTCTAAGAAGTTCTATGTACCTAAAGATCAATAAACAGAAAAATAGTTCTTCGGGCATTTGCCACAAAGCTCTAAAACAAGCTCTGGCAATATGAGGGTAAATTTTGCTTATATAAGATAAAAGATGTCTTACCACCAGGTACTGCACAAACAGTAAGTATGTAACATAACTAGCTACATACATGATGTTTCACCACCATTTAGACAACAAGCTGATACTGCTTAAACAGGAAGGTTGCATAAGTATCAATGACAAAGTTAGGTCATTTTTAAAGGAAAATAAGATAGGCTGGCCTGAGGGAGAAAGGAGTGGACATATCTTGGCCAACAAGGTTGAAGATTAGAAGGAGGGTAAAGAAATCAAAATCAACACGGAGAACCATGGTGAACCTTCAAACTTACGAAGGCTCGGCTGGAGGTGTTGCAATCATACATCTTTCAAGTTTCGGTAAACACAAATGATCTAGCATAAATGTATCAAATGGTTATCAACCCTAGTCAGTTGAGACTTTCTCAAGCCTTTCATGAAAATGATTCAGTAGAAGCTAATCATTTCTGGAGAGTCAAATTCACAATTGGGACAGGGTAATGCTGGATGTGCAGCATATCCAAAGTCATTGGCTCAAGGCCATGCTGACTAATATTTAAGTATGTGACCTGCTATTTGAATCACCAATAGTTGCATGAACAGAAGCCATCCTTAAGATGATGGTATCTATTTGCATTCCTCAATATAATCTCTTGCCTGGTGACTTTCGATATCAACTTAATAGCAGAATGACAATCACCACAAACCTGAAGGTTTTTCATAACCCGTATAGGCTTTCCCTCAGGAAGCTTTAAAAGTCCATACGCAATGGCCAGTTTCTCACTGTGATGCCCTAAGCTATGCACCTTCTCTTCTTCACCAACATCATGCAACATAGAGCTTCCATCTGGAATATAACCAGCTTCTCTTAACAATCCACCCAAGTTTTCTAACTGATGCAGGTTGATACGAGGCGAGAAGCGGCAACGAAATAGCAAAGCGATCTTGAGGAAGCAGCTGGAAGCGAGGCTGGCGCCTCACCATTAGCCAGCCAGGCGGAACTTCAGCAACAGGCCTGCGGCTGGCAATGTCAATGGGCTTCTGCGTTGCTGGTTTTAGGGTTTGAGTGTTTGTTTTATGATTAATTAGTATAGGGTATTTTAGTAATTTCATCTAAAAAAGTGTTCTAGGGTTTTATTAGGATTTTCATTCTAGTATTTATAGTTGTATTAGGATTTGAGAAAGAGACAGACTTTGTTTATATGAAATAAAAAAGAGAAAAGCTTAGGCTTTCAATTATTGATTCTTGTTCTTTTCGTTCGGTCATAAATCTCTATCCTTTCATTTGCATCATTTGATATCAGAGCGCCTAGCGCGTATATCAATGGCTGAACGAGGACGCATTGGTCGTGGTGGAGAGGTGGTCGAGGGAGCGGCCATGCAGCGGAGCCCCAAGAAGATGACCATCATCACAAATGAAACCTTCGTGATATCGAAATAGACGAGATACGAAGACAGATTCAAATACTCCGAAACTGCATGGATCACGTGGTGCTTCAAGCGAAGATGGGTTCAGATTCGATTATTCCAGCCGAGGATATGGAGTATCGAGAGGGGATGGATTCCTTCGCCCAAAATCATGGACATCATGACAGGTATGCGGTTGAACCTTCGAGGGATGTCGATGTGAGGAACGAAATTCCGGAGATCGAAGGTAAGGCAAATCCTGATGATTTTATTGATTCTTGGATTGATACAGTTGAAATTACCCTGATCCAGCTGCACTCTGGCATCTCGCGTGCGTTTCGAGTCGGGAGGTGTCGCTGCGTTTGTTTGGAGGAGTCACCACACCGTTTTGATTTAGCCCAAAACATTGAAAAAAGGCTAGTTTAAAAACTGTTGTTGTTTGATGAGATTTTGAGTTCGGGTGTCAGGTTACGCCTCGGGAAGAGAATAGCATAGCTCACCCGAGTCGCCTCGTATTCACGAGTCTTTCGATACCCCTCTTTCTTTAAAAGTTGTGTGTGTGTATGTGCTTTTAAAAATGCATGCTAAATGGGGTGTCTACATGGTATGCTATGTATTGAAATAAATTGAAATAGTGTTGGAAGGAAGGCTTACCAATGTTGGTTCGTGTCTGTCTTTCGCTTGGGAATAGTGTTTGAGTGTGAATAGTGCTTCGGGACGGACCGGGATTGCTTTTGGATTTACCGGTGTCTGCGGACAGAGCTTCGGCGTGCCTCTAGAGTGCTAGGTGTGTCCTCGGGCAGAGTTTAGGCGTGCCTCGGGAGTGTTGGTTGTACTCGGGCTGAGGTTCGGTGTGCCTCGGGAGTGTTGGTTGTACTCGGGATTGTTCGACAGGGCTTCGGGATGGACCGTGATGCCTCGAGATGGACCGAAATGGCTCGGGATGGACCGACAGGGCTTCGGGATGCGTCGGGAGCGCCTCAGGGCGGCTCGGGAGCGCTTGGCAGGGCTTTGGAGCTCCTCGAGGGGGCTTGGAAGGCCCCGAAGGAAACCGAAAGGGACTGGGATTGCCTCGAGAGGACTTAGAGGGGAGCTTGAAGGCTGGGGGAGAGAGGAGAGAAGGGAGGAGTAGAGAAAATGAGAGGGGGAACCCTCTATTTATAGGGATGAAAAAACTACAAAATGGTCCGCGCGAACCATTCTGCAAAACCAAAATTTTGGTTTTCCTGTATTTAAAGGAATCTCGTGGACTTTAAGTGGATTTTGCAATTATGCTGTCTGGGGTGAAAAATGGTCCGTGCGGACCATTATGCAGGCCAAATATTTTCCAAAATTCCTAAAAAATCCTTTTGCCTTGTTTTATCCCAGAAAGGTTCCACCTTGGTTTGGTTGGTATTTTTTGGAGTTTTTGAAGGTTACGGGTGTTCGGGATCACGTTTGTGTGAGACCTCGGTGTTTCCCGTGTGTCGAACGGGGAATGATCCAGATTGGGGAACTTACAAAAGCCCCTCGACGACGTCACTTATGGAGAAAGTAGGTCATTGATAAGATAAGGGTCCCGATCAGGATCGCTTGTTGGGAGAGAAGGTGACCGTGTTGGTCTGTTTACAAGGAAGTGGTGGTGTCCTGTGGGTGAGGTGGACGTGTCAGTGTTTGGGGTGTGACCGTTTAGGTCGGTTGGCTGGACCCTTTGACAGGATTCCTACGTATCCCGTATGGGAATCAAGCCTGATCGTAGTTCGTGTGTGGGGTGAGTGTGTTGTCGTGTTTGAGGACGTATGATATTCTTTGACTAAGACTCTGTGCCTGGACGTGTTGGTGTCTTGTGGTGACCATTGAGGTTGGTTGGCTGGACCCTTTGATAGGATTCCTACGTATCCAGAGTGGGAATCAAGCCTGATCGTAGTTCAGAAATGGGGTGAGTGTGTTGTCGTGTATGAGGACGTGTGATGTTCTCTAACTAAGACTCTGTGCGTGGACATGTCGGTGTCATGTAGGTGACCATTTAGGTCGGTTGGCTGGACCCTTTGTCAAGATTCCTACGTATCCCGTATGGGAATCAAGCCTGATCGTAGTTCAGAATGGTTATGTGCTTTACGAAAAGATGGGTAATCATACAAAAAGATGTGTAATCTTACGAAAAGGTGGATAATCTTATGAAAAGATGTGTAATTTTACGAAAAGATGGGTAATCTTATGAAAAGATAGGTAATCTTACAAAAAGATGTGTTTGAAGGAGGACGTGTTATGTCCTCTAACTGAGGTTGTGTCGTTATGAGGACGTGTTATGTCCTCTGACTCAGGTTGTGTCATGCATGAGGACGTGTCATGTCCTCTGACTGAGGCGATGTTATTATGAGGACGTGTTATGTCTTCTGATTGAGGTGATATCATTATGAGGACGTGTTAAGTTCTCTTATTGAGGTGATGTCATTATGAGGACGTGTTATATCCTATAGCTGAGGTTGTGTCGTGCATGAGGACGTGTTATGTCCTCTGACTGAGGTGATGTCGTTATGAGGACTTGTTATGTCCTCTAACTGAGGTGATATCGTTATGAGGACGTGTTATGTCCTCTGACTGAGGTTGTGTCGTGCATGAGGATGTGTCATGTTCTCTGACTGGGGCGATGTCGTTATGAGGACGTGTTACCTCCTCTAACTGAGGTGATGTCGTTATGAGGACGTGTTATGTCCTCTGACTGAGGTGATGTCGTTATGAGGACGTGTTATGTCCTCTGACTGAGGTGATGTCGTTATGAGGACGTGTTATGTCCTCTGACTGAGGTTGTGTCGTGCATGAGGACGTGTTATGTCCTCTAACTGAGGTGATGTCGTTATGAGGACGTGTTATGTCATCTGACTGAAATGATGTCGTAATGAGGACGTGTTATGTCCTCTGACTGAGGTGATGTCGTTATGAGGACGTGTTATGTCCTCTGACTGAGATGATGTCGTTATGAGGACGTGTCATGTACTCTGGGGATGGGTTCAGGCTTACAATGGCTGCCGGGGGAATGATTTGTTTGTTGTGAAAGCATTTTTGCCTTGGGATGTGTGTTTGAAGGCGTTTGCGCCTTGGAGTTTGGACTTACGATGACGGCCGGGGTTTATCTACTGGGGATATGTACTTTCACACGGTCTTACTTTGATGGCCGTTTGACTTTTGTCCGCTGGGGAAGGGGGTTCGGGCTTACTTTGTTGGCCAGTTTTTGTTTCATGTTTTGTGTTTCGGAGGCGTTTTGTGCCTTGGAGTTGGTGTTTGAAGGCATTTTGTGCCTTTTGTGTTTATTTTTCCATTTAGTGAGCGAGATCCAGACTTACGATGACGGCCTGGGTTTATCTGCTGGAAATGGCCTTTGAACGGCCAGGGGCAAAGATTATAAAGGCAAAAGGGTAATTTCGCCTGGGATGCAAAGTGGTCCGCGCAGCTTATTCTTAAAATCTGATTTTCCCAAATCAGATTGCAGCGACGCCATTCCACCCCATTTCTCAAACTCAGCGAGGAGAAAGAAAGAAAGAGAGAAAGAAAATTTGATTTTGTTCAAAATTTTTTTGAGGGAATTCTTCCGAGTTGATTAGATTGCGATCATGGCGAAAAGAATTGGACGAGTTCGTCGTCAATGAGGCTGAGGGGTCGTAGAGAGGAAGGTTGGACCTCCGAAGGAATTGTTCTTCCTTCTCCCCTTCAACAAGGAACCCGGATGTGTTGTATCCGGATTCGAAAGTGCACACCTTGCGGGGAAGGACCGTAAAGGAGGTAAGAAATCAAATTTTATTTTGATTCTTGCTTTGAATGATGTATGCTAGAACTAGGGTTTTAGTTTTTGCATATTTGGGGCTTTTGTTGTTGCCATGCTCATTTTTGTGAAATTGATGATGAATTGTTGAAATTGAGCATGTAAGGATTGTGGGTATGTGATTTTTGTTCAAAAAGGTGGACTTTAGCTTTTATTTGCGAAAATAAAGTGTCTTTCCTTGAAATGCATGCTTTGGTGATTTGTACATTGATGCTATTTTGCATGTACATTGTTCTTTGTGGGAAAAAAATTGCCGCGTAGAGATGGACTTTTGTGAAAAAATTGCCATTTTGAGATGGACTTTTTGTTGTAAATGTGCCGTGTTTCGTGACGGACTTTGTGTTATGGAAAAATTGGCCGTGTAGAGACAGACTTTGTGTTCAAAATGTGTCATGTGTGCCGTGTTTTTGTGACGGACTTTTGAAAATGTGTCATGTAGGGATGAACATTGTGTTGTGAAAAGGTGTGCCGTGTAGGGACGGACTTTGTTTTGTGGAAAATTTCCGTGTAGAGACGGATTTTTGTTTTGAAAATGTGTCGTGTAGGGACGGATCCCTCTTTTGAGAAAATTGTGTTAGATTGTCGTGTCGGGACGGACTTTTGTGATTTGTGAGTTTGTCGTGTTGGTACGGACTTTTATGCTTTGCCGTGTTGGGACGGACTTTTGTGCTTTGCCGTGTTAGGACGGACTTTTATGCTTTGCCGTGTTGAGACGGACTTTTATGCTTTGCCGTGTTGGGACGGACTTTTATGATGTGCCGTGTTGGGACGGACTTTCATGCTTTGCCGTGTTGGGACGGACTTTCATGCTTAGCCGTGTTGGGACGGACTTTTATGCTTTGCCGTGTTGGGACGGACTTTTGTGATTCATTATTTTCGTATTGTTGCTTAAGTACTGTTATTGACGTACCTTTGCTGTGTTTACCTGCAGGATGAGTTGCCGTCGTCTGGGAAGGCAGCGAAGATGAAGTCGCGGGGGTCTCTTGAGGCCATGGTAGAGTTCTGGCGGAGCCTACCCGATATTTCCCGAGATGGGAGACCTAGTCCTCGGAGGCTAGTGATTGCTACGGGGCTGAACGTGTTCGTGGAGAACCTGGCCGGGATAGCAGAGACGGAGAAGAACAAGGGCGTCTTCTTGGCCTTGTCTGAGTACTGGTGGGACACCACGCATACCTTTCATTTTAGCTAGGAAGAGGTGACGGTGACTCCCACTGACTTTGCAGCGATCACCGGCTTTCCTTCAAGGGGGATTCGGTGAAGTGGCGGGACAGGATGTCCGATGCGGTGATGACGGAGCTTCTTGGCTTTGCGCCTCACCCCCGCAAGGGCCTGGGTATGGTGTACCACAATGTGGAGGCGCAGATCACGGCCAACATCGGGGCTTATAGCCAGGGCACTGGAGTAGTGACGGCGGAGAGCTGGTGCGCTCTTTTCTGTGGTTTGTCCTCTCCGTGACTTTGTTCTCGAATCATGCCTCTTCCGCTCTTTTCCCTCTGCTAGAGAGTCTGATTGACTTGGAGAGGGTTTGCGATATTGCTTGGGGCGAGGTGGGCTTGACCGAGCTCTATTTTGCCATGGACAGGTTTAGCCGGGGTACGGACAACTCCCTGGGGCGTTTTGACTTTGCACTGGAGGTATGAGTTTATTGCTATTTGTAGTTTAGCACTTTATCATTTCTCTGTCTTCTTTTCCTTGTTCTGAGCACTATCTGCTTTTTTGTTGCAGGCGTGGTGCTATGAGATCTTCCGGTGCCAGCCGTGGGAATGGGAAGATGAGGCCATGTTTGTTTATCCCGCCATGCTGTGCTAGGCTTGCTCTTTAAGAAAGAGGAGGACGAGCCGGGGAAAGATCGCCGTCAACTATCAGGAGGTACAACACTTCCTGGAGAGGGACAGCCCGGAGGGGTTTGAGCTGTACCCTTGGACTCGGTATAGCGAGGATGAGCTGGAGGGTGCCCCTGGGGTGACACGGCAGAGGAAGCTTCTGTGGGGCCTCACTTGCGACTCCATGTATCCTGGGAGAGGGTCTTCTCTGGCAAAGCACGGCGCAGTGTGCCCCCTATAGCTCCGAGGATCCGCCTTTCCATATGATGAGTGCTCTTGATATGGACGTGCTGGAGTATGAGAGGTACCAGGCCAGCTTGAGTGCCGAGGAGTTCGTCCTGGAGGGCGAGGAGTGTGCGGCCTTTGTTAGGCAAAAGCTGAGGACGCCACAAGTATTGGCGAGGGAGAGGCAGGCTGGCTCGCCACGTCCTCCAGATGTTCCGGTGCTTGGGCCGGACTTCACGTATATTCGCGGGGACTCTTCGAGGAGGAGGGTGATGGCGTCCATCCCAGAGCAGGGTCCTGCTGTTTATCGAGTTGACTAGGATGCTCCGGTGAGTGTGCTTACTCTTTTCCATCTTGGCATCTTTTCTGTATTTTCTCTTTTGTCGAGTATACTTATATCTCTTCTGCTGAGCGTTTCTTTGGTTGTTTGTTGTGCAGGTCTCTGGGCGGTCCATGGATGTGCTGACCCGCCGGTATGTGGGGTTGAGGGCTTTTACGAAGAAGCTCTTGGGGAAGCGGTCCTGCGGATCTTTGCGGAGCGCGGCCGCATTCGAGTTGATGCCTTCGAGGAGGTTTTTGGATACTCCTTTCTTGAAGGCTGAGCCAGGGCCACAGCCTGAGGTGCCGATTCGGGAGCGGCAGAGCTTTGATGTAGGGACATCTTCAGGGGCCCAGAGGCCGCAGACCCTTTATCAGTTCTTTCCTCCGTCGGGCGCACATGGTGAGGGTTCGTCCTCGCATCCCTTCTTTGATCCTTTCACCGGGTTTGACCCTTCGGAATACTTTGAGCATTCGATTGAGGAGGGGGTCCGGTATTCCGATGACGAGGAGGTGACTGCCGGGTTTTCTGAGATGTCGAATTTTTCATTTGTGGAGGCTGATGACGATGAGTCGGAGTAGGGCTTCTTTTGCTTTCCCTCTTTCCATTGTTTTTTTTTTGTATTTGTAGAGCAACAGACATTTTGTATCTGTAATAAAACACTTGTAATTTGCACAACAAAGTATTTTATTTGAGATGTAATGACGTGTTTGTGATTCCGGGGATTAACCTAGGAATTGTTGCTAGCTTATTATTATTTTTTTGTGCATATCGCATGAGCTGGGAATGCATTTTTGGTTAGTGTATGGTGGCCAGAAATGGCTTTGGTAAGGCTTTTGAGAAGTGGGGGTAAGGTCCTGCCGTGGCGAATCTTGTTTGCGGCTGGCCGAAACTTGGGCCCAGTGCCGCAAAGTGGTCCGCGCGGACACCTTAGGCATGCAAAATGGTCTGCGCGGACGTGTAGACACCCCATTCTGAACCCATCGGATCACATTTATACCGCTCTAAGTCTCGCTTTCAGTCAAGAAGTAGAAATCCACCATTTCGTCATGTTTCGTTAAGTTTTGACTAACCACCGTTAGTTTGGGACTAAACTGCATACGAGATAACGAGGGAAGGGCAGAATTGTCCACAGACTTCATTATCTCGGGCGAAATAGCGTGTCTCGCGCGAGATAAAGGTGTTCTGCAGAATGCAGATAGCAGTTTCCTCGTCGATTTCAACCTCTTTTCGGAATAAAACTTCATCCATCCGGCCAACCAATGAATTTTGGAGTCTCGAACCTTCTTAAGGTGTTTGATCTCATCTTCAACACCTCTCTAACACCTATAAATACTTGGTGACGTCCAGTATTTCAGAGGTCCACAATCCCAAGAAAATCCCCCTACATTTATTGGTTTCTCTCCTTGAAAGATTCCTGTAAATCACCCCTAAAATCACCTAAAAGTTTGTTTGTCAACCTTGTTGATAAACAAACATCAAGATCCGAATCAAGGACTGAGGCGAAGCTCTGTCCGTGTCAAGATTCGACTCTAAACTTGAGTCGGAACTCTGCCCAAATCACCTCACGCAAGGTAACTTCTATTTCCTTTCTAATCGATTGTTAGAGTGGTATAAATACATAGAATCTAGGATCGGCCTAGAGCCTCCCTAAATCATGGGGATGGTCTCGAAGCAATCGATCCTACATTTCGTTTAACCCCGTTAAATGGATCTTTATTTTGTTTTTTATTTGAAATCTTTTTCTTTTTGCAAACCTCTCTTTTCTTTAGCAAGACCGATCTCCGGATTGGATGGAATGGGTGCTCCTTGACCTTCCCATTTCATAACCTAAGCCCCGAACCCAAAATCTCTTTCAAAATGGTTTTTCTATGTTTCCAAACAAATAATATAGGTGGCGACTCAAAAGATGTTCAAAAAAGGGTAAAAGAAATCCGCGCATCGCTACAGTGGCGACTCTGCTAGGGACAATTAATTAAGAGGCTTAAACTTGCGTCAAAATTAAAAGAGAGGTTTTCAAAAAAAAGCATTTTTTTGCTCCAGATCAGGCATATCTCGCACGAGATATCTTATCCCGCGCGAGATATCGCTTCGGCAATCTGGTGTCTTCTGATTTTCCCTGTTCATCTCGAAGTCCAAGACAAGAGTCGAACACGCAAGGGGGATCCCAGAATTCATTATCTGCAGAGTTCCCTCATCTTAAGGCCTCCCTTAAGATGTCGAACTCGAATCCGTATTTTAGTTTAAATAATTGATTGTTATTTATAAACTGCATGTGATTGGATTTTATTTTATTAAAGTCCGGTCCATTGGGGATTCGGGAGTTGTAATTAATTTATTCATCTCTCTCTCTCTCTCTCATTATTTGGAACTACGATGGCCTGAGTCTTCCTAAATTGGAAGAAACGTAGACAACCATTTGGTGCGGCCACTATTTGTTTTTCTTTCTTTTTTTCAAAAAAAAAATCTCTATTTTTTTATCTATCACCTAGATTGACTATCACACACGCGCACTCATGTTATATCGGTCATTGCACTGCATACCCTATATAAACCTGGGACCCACATTAAGGACGGATGACGGTAACCACCTAGTCGCCGGTCTCTCCGAAGTTGGATCATCCCACTCCACGTATTAAATCCACCTAGATTGTTATATCGCGGGGAGCCTAGCCTTCCAGCCCTGCATCGCCACATTTTCATGTAGATTGTCTTTTTAGGATCACTCCGTGACCGGTCGGTTTGACTTGGTGATCTTTTCTTGTTTTTGACCAAAATAAAGCCATGTAAAATTGACAATAAAGAAGGACTCGGAAAAGTCCCTCGGAAAAGTCCTTTCGGAAAATGTCCCTTCAGAACGACCCTTTCGGAAGTACCTTTAAAAGAAAGAAAAATAATATATATCCTTCAAAAACAATCTTACATGGCTTTGTATTACAAAAATTGGATTGATTGCTTAGTCGTTAGGTTTTGATAAAGGCCTTAGAAACCCCTCAAAATGGATTCTCCGTTCCGACCAAAATTTAGGTCTAATAAAAATCGACTTTCCGTGTGATTGTCTCGTGCGTGACTACATGTCTCGCGCGAGATAAGGCCCTTGTTTGCTGTGTTTGAGCCTAAACCATTTAAGCATGCTTCCGACTCGTTGGGTCTAGATATGATCCTGACGTCATCTCTGCATCTCTTCTGTCAGTTTTCCGAAGCTACTCAACTTCAAGACTCCCAACACAATGTCTACTGAAAAGCACGTCATCACCAAGAAGGACCTTGAACAACAAACTCTGTAAGAGTTGACCAAGTCCCTTGTCGCTGAAATGGAACATGTGGAAGGTTGGAGAGAAGCCTTCGATTTACCTTCCACTCGCATTGCTAGAGATTTCCGCAAGATGGAAAGTGACTCCGACAGTGGGCGATCATCTGTGCAAGAAGAGCTAAATGACATCAAGACTCAACTCGCCAAAGCCTTGCAGCAAATTGACGACAACGATGCATGGAACAACTTGGAAGAATCCATCCAAGCTGACAAAACAAAGATGCTGATTGAAGAACTCGAGGAAGTCAAAAGCGAACTCGAGGCTATGACCCAAAAGTGTAGCGCCCTCGAAGCCCACATTGAAGATGACATTGATGAGAGGGTCAAGTATTGCCTCAATACTCTTTACCGTGACCTCAAGGAACAAATGGAAGCAGAATATCAGTCTCGCCACAACGTCTTTGTGCAACACTACGAGAACCATATTCGAGACCTCCACAATCAAATGGCTAAGCGAAGGAAGGGTAGGATCTTCTCCGACATTGGAAGGATCTCTCTCGGTCATCTCTTCAGAAGTCTTCACAAGGATGGAAAGATGAAGCCAATGGAAGGTTACATACCCAAGAGAGAAGGACGAGCTCCACACCTCTACTGCTACTACCATCAATGCCATGGCCACCATACCGATGACTGCTTCAATTTGAAGAACGCAGTCCAAGACTTAATTGACAACGACACCATCAGAGTTTGTCCAAGCGGTGGCATAGTCTGGATGAATTCAAGCAAATGAGGGATCTCTTTCTTTTTCAGTTATTTACTTTTATTTGCAAAAAGAAACGATTGGTAGTCTAGTCTAGTTTGGGTACTACTTGCCTAAGATCGTAATTTGTGGGCAAGAGTATCAAGTTTGCTTTTCAATAATAGTTAGTCAGTATTTTCATTTTCAAATTCTGATTACTTATTTCAACCGCGAAAGTGAAACTTGCAACGAAAACGATTACTCCAAGGCACTTCGGTTTTATGGAAACCTTCCTGTTTGGAGGATGATGCAAGCAAAAGGATACTTCCCTGGCTTGGGACTTGGAAAACACTTGCAAGGGATAACGGAACCACCACCGGTTCCCCCACCACACACGAAGCATGGCCTAGGATATATCATTTCCATCCACGATGGAGATGACGAAGAAGAGTGGGACTTCACTCAAGTTAAGTGGGAAGGAACCTCGTACAAAGGCCACAATGACCCAAAGGTCAACGATTACAACCTCAAGCCATATCGAAAGACACTCAATGGCTACTTCGTCCGGGAAGGGGAAAGCATCCCCTACTTTACCTTTTCAGAAACATGGACTGACGATAAAGGAAAGCGCCAACCGGGCTTTGAAATCTTCAGCGACTGCGATGCTTCACCAGATGAAACAAAAACCGTCTCACTAATCCCTAAAGATTTGTGGGGCACGAAGGCAGAAATGACAAGCAAATGGGACTTTGTGTTGGGAAAAGACATGCTGTGCCAGTTTGAAGACCTGTGCCGGTTAGAAGACAGCCAGATCCATGCAATCTCCAAGGGGGACGCTCCAACTATTGATTACACAAGGCTAATACATAAATGTGATGAGCCAATTCTAAACTGGCATGTCACCGGAGGACTAGTTGTTGATGAAGACTTCATGATCAAAGAGCTTGGTTGTTCTCCCCATCCCCGCAGGAAGATAGGCCCTGTAACTTTCACATTAGAAGCAGGCTCCCCCTCTGATGAACTCACTCAAGATGAAATCGAGGCGGTAACCGAACTTGTATTCCCTTACTTCCATAATGAAAACTTTGATCTTTCCGAGTACCCTGAGATTGCTAACATCGTGAATGATGAATTAACTAATAATAATCAATAAAATAAACACGTTAATAATGAATCATACGATGAGATAGATCAAGAAAATGAATTTTTTTTAAAAGAATTAGCAAAGCAAGTAGGTCGTTGTGGAAAGAATGGCCCCGTTGACAACGAGGAAATGCAAACGGTTAATCTCGGGACAACAGAAGACCCCAGAGAAACAAAGATCGGCAGCTTCTTCAAGGGGGAAGACAGGGAAACCTTGACGCAGCTCCTCAGAGAATATGTCGACGTCTTTGCTTGGTCCTACAAAGATATGCCTGGGTTGAATCAGTCAATTGTAAAGCACAAGATACCGCTGCTACCCAACGCCAAGCCAGTCAAACAGAAACTGCGCAGAATCAAGCCGGAATGGTCAATGCAAGTAAAAGAGGAGAACATGAAACTCTTGAACATGGGGTTTATCAAAGTGATCGGGTATCCGAAATGGCTAGCAAACACGGTACAAGTAGCCAAGTCAAACGGGAAAATACGAGTCTGTGTCGACTTCAGAGACTTGAACAAGGCATCCCCTAAAGATGACTTCCCACAACCAAACATAGACATGTTGGTCGACGCCACGGCAACATACGAAGTCCGCTCATTCGTCGATGGCTTCGCAGGGTATAACCAAATCCTCATGGTAGAGGAGGATCAGCACAAGACGGCATTCACCACACCTTGGGGGATGTTCTGTTACACGGTCATGCCGTTTGGTCTCAAGAACGCTGGGGCTACTTACCAAAGGGCAGTCACGACACTATTCCATGACATGATCCACAAAGAAATAGAGGTATACATGGACGACATGATTGTCCACTCAAAAGGGACAGATGGTCAGCACTTCAGAGATCTCAGAAAATTCTTCAATCGACTGAGACAACACAAGATGAGGCTCAACCCCGCAAAATGCTCATTCGGAGTGGTCAAAGGGAAAGTCTTAAGGTACATGGTCACCGAGCGCGGCATAGAAGCAGACCCCGCTAAGATAAAGGCCATTATAGACATGCCTCCACCCAGAACACAGAAAGAAGTAAAGGGATTCATGTGCAGACTCCAGTATATCAGTCGATTCATCAATCAACTTACTACAATGTGCGATCCTATCTTCAAGCTACTTAAGAAAAATGCACCTCAAGAGTGGACCGAAGAATGTCAAGAAGCATTCGAGGAAGTTAAGCATTACTTAACTTCCCCACCCATCCTATTTCCACCACACAAGGAAAAGCCCTTAAAGCTATACCTCACAGTTACTGACAACGCGCTAGGGGCTATGCTCGCTCAAGAACAGCCTGCTTCACACACAGAGAATGCCATCTACTTTGTCAGCCGCAGATTCCAAGGCAGTGAGATCAACTACTCTCCACTCGACAAATCTTGCGCTGCTCTTGTTTGGGTATCACAAAGGCTAAAGCACTATATGGAAGCCTTCCCGGTTCGTCTCATTGCGAGAATGGATCCCTTGAAGTATATCCTAGACAAATCAAATTTGTCTTCGAGACTGGCTAAATGGTACTTCATGCTCGCGCGATATGATATCACTTACATTACTCAGAAATCCGTCAGGGGGAGTGTATTCGCAGATCAGTTGGCCGAATTTCCTTGTGACGAAGAAAAGGGGGAAGACCCGCGATTCCCTGATGAAGACATCATGAGTATAGAAGACGAAAACAAGTGGCAATTATTTTTCGATGGCGCAGCCAACAAGAGAGGGTTCGGCATCGGAATGTTGCTAGTAGACCCTGACGACATCTATACTCCACTAGCAATACGTCTTGACTTTGACGCCACCAACAACACCGCAGAATATGAGGCTTGTATAGCGGAGCTTGAGGCAGCCCTAGAGCGCAACATGACCGAACTTGAGGTATTCGGGGACTCCTAGTCAATCATCAATCAGACACTGAAGAAGTGGAGGATCCAAGATCTAACTCTTCTTCAAAGATACAATGCCCACCTCCAAGAGTTGGTGCAACAATTTCAGGATGTCTCATTCCACTATCTTCCTAGGGACAAAAATCGGTTTACAGACGCATTGGCTACACTCGCTTCCTTGGTCGAAATCCCTAAAGGAAAGGCAGTCAAACCCTTCAAAATAACACGGCGCTCAACTCCTACCTACTGCGCCGTCATAGATCTCCATGACTGCAAAGACAAATAGTTATCCGAATGTGCCATCGTTGAGGGCTTCGAAGAGAAACTGTAGTACCATGATATTTGGCATTTCATCCTAGATGGAACCATCCCACCTGAGACAAACCAGAAGACTCAGATCGCCCTTAAGAGGCTGGCCGCTAATTACTCCATCATTGCTGGTCGTCTATTCAAGAAGCATTCCCAAGGAAACCTCCTTTGTGCCACCGAAGAAGAGGCCCAAGAAATAATGGACCATGTTCATCAAGGTATATGAGGAACCCACATGAGCGGTAACATGCTCGCCAAAAAGATCATCAGACAAGGGTACTTTTGGCTAACCATGGAAGCCGACTGTACCAGGATGGTCAAGAAATGCCATAAGTGTCAGATACACGCCAACCTTCAGCACGCACCGCCTTCCTTATTGTACCCTATGACTTCTCCTTGGCCATTCTCGACGTGGGGGATAGATGTGATTGGAAAGGTCACACTGTGATGATGCCCGATTTTTTTTGAAAATCAAACGGAGTCGCCACGCCATTTTTATTTTGAGGGCCAAAACTTTGAAAAAAGCCCGAGATCAGAGATTTAGGTTCGGAGGTCATGTTACGCGTCGGGAAGGACGTTAGCGTGCACCCGACGCGCCTCGCAAAACGAGTCTTCCAAACATTTGAAATCCTTTGTTGTGTGTGTGTGTGTGTGTGTGTTTTGACCAAAGCGAGTTGAAACTGAGAAAAACAAAAATAGGGAACTCTTTATAAGACTTTGAACAATCCCCAAGATTTTTGGTATGATTTTTGGGTCGAGTCTTGGCACTCAAAAGATTTTTGGATTTGAAAAGCAATTCTGCCAGAATGAAAGAAGGCAGTTGACCCTTGACTTTGAAATGGACTTAAAGGCTTCAAAACCTCAGAATCTGGGGAAAGTCCGAGAATGAAAGTTTCTTAAAACACCCTAAATAGGGTTTCTGAAAAGGAACTTTCCATTTTGGAAGTAATTTGAGGGGTCAAAACCTTCTAGAAATCTCAGATGTGAAATCTGGATTTCCAGAAGCTGATGAACTGGCCTCTAAAAGAAAAATTGAAAAAAGGAGTTTTACTTACTCAAAAAATAAAATAAAATTATGTCTGGAAAGCTCTAGATATTGGCTACAAAAAGTGTTTTGTAGTAAACATCCTATTCCAAGTTTTACTGGGTCCAAAAAATAGGAAAATGGACTGAGGTCTCAGAACAATGCTACTGGACAGCAAGATGTTCTTGAGGGAAAATGTGATTTTTGGGGGATTTGCATCTATGTTCACCCCATTTTCATCCCTAGACTTGATACCACTACTTTTTATTAAGTGGTTATCATATTCAAGTCATCCTTGGGGAATTTATGGGGTTTAAACATGTCCTTTGCAAAGGGAAAGGGGGTTTTGTAAAGATGAAACCAAAGAGAAAGAATTGACTAAAGATCTAAAATGTGGACCACTTGAGATGGTCATTCATGAAGATGAACTTCAAGATGACCATCTTAGGTCAAAACTCAAGTTAAACTAGACATAAAATAAGTCAAAGTAAGAAGAACAAGATGATCAAGAAATCAAAAGAGAATTTTAGGGTTTTGAGAAGGAGGGCTTTACCAATGGTGACACCCTATCTTCCTAGGCTTGGAATTTGACTTGAGGAGTATCAAGATTTGGTGTTTGGCTTGAGGAGTATCAAGATTTGGTGTTTGGATTTGTGTTTGGAGTGAGATTGGGAAAGATTCAAGAGAAAATGGTGGCAATCTAGAGATTCCCACTGTTTTCTCTCTATATTTCGCCAGAACTTCGTTGCTGTGATCCAAAATGTCTTGTGTAAACTGAGAGAGGAGGGTTCAATTTATAGGACACTGTGAGAATCAAACGTATCCGCGCGGACAAGGATCGACGCGTGCACTGTTCATCTGCTACAGTGCTGGCTTTTGGACAGGAAGAATAATCTTTTTAAAATTCAAACTGAAGCTGTTTTTCAACTTTCTTAATTCGGATTTTTCTAATTTCTTTTGCTTTTTGAGATTCTTTTCTTGGTTTAACTTAAAGTGGCAATGCCCATTTTACCCTTACTTTGTTAGAAAAGTTAGGAATGTTAGTAATGTTATAACTTTCGTTAATTTTCTAACGAAAATGCTAACAAGCTCAAATTGGAGCACTTACAAGAGCCCTCGCGACGGCGCTTTCGAAGGAAGCGGGGTCGTCGATAAGAGTAAGGCTCCATATTTGGCAGGATGATCAAGTGATCGAGTGGCTGAACCTATTTAATAGGCTACCTACGTATCCTTAAGAGGAATCAAGCCAGTCGTAGTTCGGGTCTTTCGATTATCTTTAGTCGTCGACCCTACTGCTTTAGGAAGGTCGCCCTAAGATTTGACTATTTTTGGGAAGTCACCCTACGGTCCTGATCGTTTTGGGGAAGTCACCCTATGGTCTCGACTGCTTTGGGAAGTCACCCTAAGGTTTTGACTATTTTGGGAAGTCGCCCTAAGGTTTTGACTGTTTTCAGGAAGTCACCCTATGATCTGACTATTTTTGGGAAGTCTCCCTATGGTCTGACTGTTTTTGGGAAGTCACCCTGTAATCTGACTGTTTTTGGGAAGTCACCCTAAGGTTTTGACTGTTTTGGGGAAGTCGCCCTAAGATCTGACTATTTTTGGGAAGTCACCCTAAGATCCGACTATTTTTGGGAAGTCACCCTACGGTTTGACTATTTTTGGGAAGTCGCCCGTAATCGACGTTTTGGGAAGTCACCCTATGGTTTGACTATTTTGGGGAAGTCGCCCTACGGTTTGACTATTTTTGGGAAGTCGCCTCATCCGACTCGTTTTTGGGAAGTCACCCTATGGTTTGACTATTTTGGGGAAGTCGCCCCTATGGTTTGACTATTTTTGGGAAGTCGCCCGTAATCCGACTGTTTTTGGGAAGTCACCCTAAGGTTTTGACTGTTTTTGGGAAGTCGCCCTAAGATCTGACTATTTTTGGGAAGTCACCCTAAGATCTGACTGTTTTTGGGACGTCACCCTATGGTTTGACTATTTTTGGGAAGTCGCCCGTAACTGACTGCTTTTGGGAAGTCACCCTATGGTTTGACTATTTTGGGAAGTCGCCCTATGGTTTGACTATTTTTGGGAAGTCGCCCGTAATCTGACCGCTTTGGGAAGTCACCCTAAGGTTTTGACTGTTTTGGGAAGTCGCCCTAAGATCTCGACTATTTTGGGAAGTCACCCTAAGATCTCGACTATTTTTGGGAAGTCACCCTATGGTTTGACTATTTTTGGGAAGTCGCCACCGTAATCATTGTTTTTGGGAAGTCACCCTATGGTTTGACTATTTTGGGGAAGTCGCCCTATGGTTTGACTATTTTTGGGAAGTCACCCTATGGTTTGACTATTTTTGGGAAGTCGCCCTGTAATCTGACTGTTTTTGGGAAGTCACCCTATGGTTTGACTATTTTGGGGAAGTCGCCCTATGGTTTTACTATTTTTGGGAAGTCGCCCTGTAATCTGACTGTTTTTGGGAAGTCGCCCTAAGATTTGATGATAATGTCCTTTTAGAAAAGTAGTTGACTAAGATATGCTTTCATACCTGTGCTGTGCTTACCTGTAGCTGCCGAAAGGACTGAGGCTACGGCTGATGTTGATGAAGAGTTGTTGGGTTGCCGTTTGTGGGACGGTTTCTGCTGACGATTTGCTGTGTTTGGAGGCATTTTGACCTGAAGGAGGAATTTGGTTGAGTCTGCATCTTGCTGGTGATCGTTAACCTTGTAGAAGTTGTTGAACTTGTCTTCACATTGGGACTTCTTGCTTTTGAGAACTTGGTGTCTCTGACCGCATTATATTTGAGAACTTGGCGTCCCTGACCGATTCGTATTTGAGAACTTGGCGTCCCTGACTGATTTGCATTCTGAGAATTTGGCATCCTTGACCGATTTGTATTGGAGAACTTGGCGTCCCTGACCGATTTGTATTGGAGAGCTTGGCGTCCCTGACCGATTTGTATTTGAGAACTTGGCGTCTCTGACCGATTTGTTAGACACTGGAGGTGGTCTTCGTTGGGGGTTGTTTTCATCCATTTGTGGACATTGGGGGTCGTCTTTAGCAAGTTGCAGACGCCGGAGCTTGTCTTTGCCAAACTGTAGATGCTGGAGGCTGTCTTCATCCGTTTGTGGACATTGGAGGTCGACTTTGGTGAAGATCATCCTTGCCGAAAAGGGGGATTTGATTTCACGTTTGAATTCCTGCATTCGTTAGTGAAGAGGAAGATGCATATATGACATTCATGATGACAGATGCATGCATAGAGCCAAAAATGATTGTGAGAGTATCACTGCATATGTTTGCGAGATGATGCATTTACTTGCTTTCGAAGATGCACCTAGCCTAAGCTTTTGACAGGAAATTATGATTTATGATCTTCAATTCACTTAGGATTTTTCCTATTGATTCAAGTTGTGTGCATGGTACATGAGCCCTTGGGAGATTTTTGTGGGGATGCATGGTTATGTATGTGTCTCGGAGACCGTTTGGAACAGATTTTGAGCATGTGGGGGATGAGAACCCTTGATCGCGATTTAAACAGCGGTTGTTGGTGAGGTTTTGTCGGCAGTATCACATGGACCTCAATTTTGATGAGATTGGATTCGGATCCCGGGTCTTGATTGGAATTTTCTCTCTCAATCTTGGTCATTTGAAGCTGACGCTGACAGGCTCTAGGGCACGTTGATATGAGTGAAGCTTCTTTCATTTGGGTGAGCTGTGACCTCGGCCGAAACCTTATCCGGAGAATGATTTGATGGAATTGCTAATGCGGGAGAAACCCCGATCTTGAATTCCGATGCTACGGAGGCTGCCGTGTACCAAGTTCTGAAGCTGAAATTCTTTCTTGATAAAATTCGGGTCCAAAAGACCGTCTTGACAAAGCCCCCAGATCCTGAGTAGGCAAAGCTTGGATTTTGAAGAAGTGACTTGGCGAATCTATCTCGTAGTGAAGAACGCAATGTGGACCCAAGGATGACTATAGAAGTCCCATCTTAAAGAGCTGATACAGGAGAACCTGGGAGGACCGCTTAGCAATCCCAGCGTGAAGAAACACAGAGCAGTCCTATTGCGACAGAGTTATCATGTGACCAAGGAGGCACCCATCTTTTCAGATCTTAGTCAACCAGTCAATGGACAAGACTCAGGAATGTTTACGTGCAGGGGCACATCTTTCGAAAAGTGGGAATGAATCCCGATTTTGTGTATACACACTCGCTTTAGGTTTGACTCTTTTGAGAGAGTATAAGCGTTACAAGGTGTGGAAAAGTGTATGGAAGCCCCTGCTGACAGAAAGACAGTGTTTGGCTCTATTTTCCTATGATGTAGAGAGAGAAGACTTGTCGAGACACTTGAAAAATTGTCTTATTCATGATGATCACAAGTCTGCTTAAAACCCTTTGTTAATGTTCGGGTTATTCAACTCCTAAATCTGATATGAACAAATATTTTGATTAATCACAAGGAGAAAACCAACTGATATCGAGGATCAAGCTCGGAAAGTGTATAGGGACGATCCCTGATGAGACCGGATTTTTTTTTTTTTGAGATTTGTTTGTGATTTCGACCGGACCATTTCTGGTTGCCTACGTTCCCTCCATCATGAAGAGCTCAGGTCGCCGTAGTTCGGGCTTATCCCGAATGAAGAGAGAATGAGTGTGAAAATTCAAGACTTTGAGGTTCTTTTGGGAATTTGAGGATTGGAGATTCGAATAACATATCCCCTTAGAGTGTTCATGAAAGACACGGATGCGAAGCCCCAGTGGGACATCCACGGCAAGTGTTTGTGGAGGAGAAATGAAATATGCTCACATGAAATGTCGAATGAATCAGACTTGAATTTGCACAATCTTTGATCATTTGAGCCGAGATGGATTTGGCTCCAATTTAAGCAAGCAATGAAGCATTAATTTGATTTATATTTTACGATGAAATTGCTATCCGATAGGAATTGCAGCTGGGTTTCCGGGCTTCGATCGGCCATCGGGTAATTTTGGAAGTTATGACCTCTTAAAGTGAGAGGCCGGCTGGGCCTTTTGCTGACTGAACCTCTAAAGATGAGAGGTTGGCTTGCAGGGATGTGTTTGGGAAATCTATGGCGGGGAAGATTGATTGCCTCTAAGAGTGAGAGGTCAAATTTTGACTTTGGCCAAAGGCGATGGTAATGGGAATATCCTCTAAAAGCGAGAGGATGGCTTGGGATTGGTCGCGGAAATGGGAATATCCTCTAAAATAGAGAGGATGGCTTGGGATTGATTTAAGGTAATGGTGAGAGGAAGTCCAAGCTATCGAGAACCTTTTGCGAACTTGCGAGAATTCGGGCTCCTTTTTGATCATTGGAGAGCTTCTTGAGAAGTCGGGGACTCTTGTTGAATTGTGAGGATCGACAGTCCCTTCTCTTTTTTTGTTTTTTTTTTAAGCTCTTGCTTGAACTTTTCTATTTCTTTCTCTTTTTTTTTTGCTTGAACTTTTCTCTTTCCTTTTTTTTAAGGCCTCCTGAGACGTTGAGGATTCTTGCTGAATTGTGAGGATTTAAAATCCTTCTTTTGATAACTTGGAAGGCCTCCTGAGAAGTTGAGGATTATCTTTGTCCTTCCCTCATGGCTTGAGATATTTTGCGCATCGCCGACTCTCGAAGCTAACTTCTTGGTCTTGCTTGGACTTCTCTCAATAAGGATCAAAGGTGATGGCTAAACAGGGTTTCAAAACATGCCGATCTTGAAATGAAAGGGTAGTGTTTAGTGAGGGTGAGATAATGGCTTTCCTATGGGTGAAAGGCTTCAACCGCAATCCCTACCGGATGACCTAAACGAGATTAAGTCTTCATTGCTTGCTTAAGCTTTAAATGAGAAAAGATCCATGCAAATTCATCGAGCAACGAGGGGATGATGATGAAAGGGATGTGAGCATATGAGATGCAAGACGGGGAGTTGGTAAGCCCCAATTTGGGAAGGATATCAATTGATTTCCTCACTCCGATTAATTTAAATATTAATCATTTCAAAGAATTAGTGGTTGAGCGGCCAAGTGATCATTTTGGGTAAAACCATTTCAATTAAGTGTAACGTGGGTGCGCAAGTGATGTCTCGAGTCTAGCCAGAAGAGAAAAAAGACTTATATTAAAAGTTAGGCATTTAACCACTATGTCCAAAATGGACTACAACGAAAAATGTCCAGAAGGACTTAGGTGAAAGAAAAGTACTAGACCCTACGAAGGTTGACTCAAAAGACTATTTTAAAGATAGGTAGCCCCCAGCCTAGCCGCTCTTTGCCGTTGAACCATGCATCTATTCTTCGACGCTGGAGACGGGAGCTATTGCGCATCTTTCCATCGGGATTTCCTTGGCAATCTCTTTCTTAATCCAAACACTTTCATCGCGCTGCGATGGTGATTCACCGACCTCACAAGGGGGCGTGTCAAATTCCATTATGCCCACAAGGCTTGAACCACCAAACTCGATCATGTTGACACTCATGTTGTTAGGGAGCGGGTTATTGGTAGTGTTAGGCCCTTCAGGCATCTCTAACCTCCCTTGCTCAATCAAACCTTGGATGGCCTTTTTCGGGGACGCAATCATCCGTCAGGTGCCCATGGTAATGCGATGAAAGGCACAATGCTTGGAGGTATCCAAAGGAGCATTGGGGTTTCTAGGCGATAATTTTCCAAAGGCCGGAGCAAACCTTCTCTCACCAAACCTCTGAAGATATCACTCAAAGGCATCCCAAAGTTTCCCAAGTTTTGGAGCCGGATCTGGATGGATCTGTTTCTTGGGAACAAAGGAAGTGGCATTGTTACAGATCTGTCCCGCATAGCTAATCACTTCTTTACCTTTTGGTTGGGCGGGAGCCGTGTTGGAGGTGGAAGAAACCCGGTATACTAGCGGTGTGCAGCAGCGGTCCGCCGATTGTAAGCCTTTTCGAACTTAGCCCGGAATTAACCATTGCACGCAAGTCGGCGTAGGGGAAGTGACCGAGGAAGCTCTCAAATGCGGCTTCAAGCATGACCTGAAAGATGTCTAACTTGCTCCTCGTCGAGGGAGGAGGAATGGCCATTTCACCGAGCTTTAAGTTCCACCTCTTATAGAAATCCCCAATATTCTCATTAGGGCGTTGCATCGTTGTTTGCGGTGTCAACTCTGTTTGTCTCCCATTCCAAGTTGGCTTTATACTTATCCGTGAAAGTACCGGTGATCCGTTCCCAAGTAGCCCTAGCTTCAGCCGCAATCGGAAAAACCATTTCAAAGCCCCTGACTTCAAAGAGAGACTAAAGTAATCGGCCAACCTTTGGTTTGTGCATCCCTTAGCCTTCATTGCCAAAGTATAGGTGTCCAAGTGAGTTTTAGGGCATGCACTCCCGTCAAACAATTCCAGAGTGGGCATCACAAACTTGTGAGGCGGGGGGACAATCGAGTCGGGATCTGTAGGCCGAAGAGCAGTGTTCTTTTTGGCGGTCAATTCAGCAATCTGTGCTTTCATTTCCTTGTGTTGCTCCATAAACCAAGCCAATTGGGGATCCAAAGGTGGAGCGGGAATTCCTGAGCCGATATTTGAGCCAGGAAGAGGACTAGCTGTTGGTGGTGCATTGGTGGAAGGAATACCATACTCCGGGGCATAGGTGAAAACCCGTCCTTGGCCCAAATTACCCTGGGAGTGTAGGTAGGAGCTTGGGCAAAGGGATAGAACCCAGCGACTTGTTGTTGGCTTCCAATCGGCAGAGAAGATGGAGGCAGATCTGAGGTAGCCAGATGGCTTGGATTTCCGGAGTGAGGCCCATAAGTAGGCTTAAGTGCGGGCTGCGTCCTGGTTGTTGAATTGCATGGCTGGTTGTGGCAAGGATGCATAACCGAGAGGATACCGTGGTCCTGGTGATTCGATGAAACGGGGATGGGGGCTTGGTAACCCGTTGAACCCCGAGTGAGAAATGGGTTTGCGGAAGCCGTATGAGGAGCAACCGAGCTAGCATCATTACTGAGGAGGGCTCCCGACCGTTGCCCCGAACCAAACTGTGGTGGCATTCCAAACCGTTGCTTTGCGAAAGTCCGGATTGATTGGTCCCAAACCGAGGCGGGATCCCAATTTGCTTTGTGGCATTCCGGGGTATCCCCAACCATGGGAAGGCATTCCGGACTTTGTCCCCACCGAGGCATTGCGAACCGGCTCGTCCCGTCAGCCGCATGGATCCGGTGGTCGCAGTTGGGGAGCCGGGCGACCTAGGGATCGAGGAGCATGGGCTCTGGTGGTAGTACCGTGGGAGGCCGGTGGTGGCATCCTGGAGTAGTCGGGTTGACCAAGAGCGGGATTGTGGTCTTCCTCTTCTTCCACAGTGAAGGTGCCATCCGGGTTGAGACCGGCGGCTAATCCATGGCTTTTGATAGCCTCCATAAGGCTGTTCAACCGTGCTTCTGGCGCACTCTCATCCGTTCGGCTAGCCGATTCCACCGTTGTTCTGCCCCGAGGAGTCCCGGAGGCGGAGTGACGTTGTCCCCATCGTTACCGGTTGATGCGAGACATTCTAAAATTCGGAGTCGGAACAGACGGTGAAGGCGATGATGCGCTTGACTCTTCCCAACTGATTAGACGGTGACCCGGTGCCCGAAACCAACCTTTGTGCGGAGCCTGGGGGAAAGACACGAGGGTTCCATGTCCAGGAATGGAAGGAGGGTAGGTGTTTGGGCTTTTGGCTCATGCAACATGCGATTATTTGTTCATGTATACTTAAAACATGTTTTATTAACCTAATCGGTTGGAAAAGATTGCTCTTCTTTTCGCAAACTACTCTGATTCTGGATCGGTGGGCCCCGTCACTACGTCTATAAGCCCTCGTATTCCACCTGTATTTCGACCTCCCGGGGTGGACAGCCCCGGGCGAGGGTCCTATAGGGCAAGCGGGTCCCACCGACTGAAAGAAAAACGATCCTAAAAGTCTGGCGGGTAATCGAGTCTTAACGAGCATTCGATGTAAATTACGGACAAAGCTGACGTCAAAAGTCAAGATCATGTCCGAGGGCTCGACGAAAAGTCGGCATGATTTGGACTGATAAGCGTCCACAATTGATCTTGACTTGTCGTCATTTAAGCCGTAATTAGGCATGGAATATTCATTAATCCTTGATGACTCAGTGTCAATGCTGGGAGTCGGTGTATAATTTGTGCCAGTCAGAGCCGAAGTCAAGGCGCCGGTCAATATCTTGGTCAAAGTCTGCGGCGGAAAACCGGCAGAACTTCGACTGATTAGGGTCCCCGAAAGATATTGAGTCGGTATGCCGACAAAGGCTTGAAAGGAAAGGTCTATACACGGACAGGGCATGACACAGACCACTAAAAACCAACCGGGTCTCGGACAAAGTGTGTCACGGACAAGTGCATGGTCGACACGAGGCTCCATGGGATGTTTGGGTAGTCCTGTGCTCATCCGAGAGGCGTAATAAGACCAAACGGACCGCGACAAGGATTTCCCCGGGTTAGGGACGTAGTGTGCAGTGTAAGGTCACGTGCGCGTAGTGTGCAAGCAGTCTATCTTCTTTTTCTGAGAAAAATAGAAATTTTTTATGTGTCTTAAAAAGGCATGATGCATGATTTTTTTTTGAAAATTTTATGAACACATAAGCACATAAGCACAAAAATTCCGACAGTTAGGGACATTATTCCGACAGTCAAAATTTTGACTTTTCCGAGGCGGCCAAAAACAAACACGAAAACTGTGCAAAAATCAACACACACAAAGCAAAGGATTTTCAAATGTTGAGACGGAAGCTTGACCCTCAAAAGCTTTTCTTTTTTTTTTTTGAAAATAATGATACCGGTACGTGGGATTGTTAGACCACAATTTATCCCCGACTCGTGTTAGGAGGCGATAACGGGAAGTTTAATGGTTTCCACCAATATACCAAATATCATTTTTTTTTAGAAAAAGCTTATGTCCCCAGCGGAGTCGCTACTGTGATGATGCCCGATTTTTTTTGAAAATCAAACGGAGTCGCCACGCCATTTTTATTTTGAGGGCCAAAACTTTGAAAAAAGCCCGAGATCAGAGATTTAGGTTCGGAGGTCATGTTACGCGTCGGGAAGGACGTTAGCGTGCACCCGACGCGCCTCGCAAAACGAGTCTTCCAAACATTTGAAATCCTTTGTTGTGTGTGTGTGTGTGTGTGTGTTTTGACCAAAGCGAGTTGAAACTGAGAAAAACAAAAATAGGGAACTCTTTATAAGACTTTGAACAATCCCCAAGATTTTTGGTATGATTTTTGGGTCGAGTCTTGGCACTCAAAAGATTTTTGGATTTGAAAAGCAATTCTGCCAGAATGAAAGAAGGCAGTTGACCCTTGACTTTGAAATGGACTTAAAGGCTTCAAAACCTCAGAATCTGGGGAAAGTCCGAGAATGAAAGTTTCTTAAAACACCCTAAATAGAGTTTATGAAAAGGAACTTTCCATTTTGGAAGTAATTTTAGGGGTCAAAACCTTCTAGAAATCTCAGATGTGAAATCTGGATTTCCAGAAGCTGATGAACTGGCCTCTAAAAGAAAAATTGAAAAAAGGAGTTTTACTTACTCAAAAAATAAAATAAAATTATGTCTGGAAAGCTCTGGATATTGGCTACAAAAAGTGTTTTGTAGTAAACATCCTATTCCAAGTTTTACTGGGTCCAAAAAATAGGAAAATGGACTGAGGTCTCAGAACAATGCTACTGGACAGCAAGATGTTCTTGAGGGAAAATGTGATTTTTGGGGGATTTGCATCTATGTTCACCCCATTTTCATCCCTAGACTTGATACCACTACTTTTTATTAAGTGGTTATCATATTCAAGTCATCCTTGGGGAATTTATGGGGTTTAAACATGTCCTTTGCAAAGGGAAAGGGGGTTTTGTAAAGATGAAACCAAAGAGAAAGAATTGACTAAAGATCTAAAATGTGGACCACTTGAGATGGTCATTCATGAAGATGAACTTCAAGATGACCATCTTAGGTCAAAACTCAAGTTAAACTAGACATAAAATAAGTCAAAGTAAGAAGAACAAGATGATCAAGAAATCAAAAGAGAATTTTAGGGTTTTGAGAAGGAGGGCTTTACCAATGGTGACACCCTATCTTCCTAGGCTTGGAATTTGACTTGAGGAGTATCAAGATTTGGTGTTTGGCTTGAGGAGTATCAAGATTTGGTGTTTGGATTTGTGTTTGGAGTGAGATTGGGAAAGATTCAAGAGAAAATGGTGGCAATCTAGAGATTCCCACTGTTTTCTCTCTATATTTCGCCAGAACTTCGTTGCTGTGATCCAAAATGTCTTGTGTAAACTGAGAGAGGAGGGTTCAATTTATAGGACACTGTGAGAATCAAACGTATCCGCGCGGACAAGGATCGACGCGTGCCTTTGTTCATACGCTCTGATCTTGGCTTTTGGACAGGAAGAATAATCTTTTTAAAATTCAAACTGAAGCTGTTTTTCAACTTTCTTAATTCGGATTTTTCTAATTTCTTTTGCTTTTTGAGATTCTTTTCTTGGTTTAACTTAAAGTGGCAATGCCCATTTTACCCTTACTTTGTTAGAAAAGTTAGGAATGTTAGTAATGTTATAACTTTCGTTAATTTTCTAACGAAAATGCTAACAAGCTCAAATTGGAGCACTTACACACACCCACAGGAGCCAATGGACACTGCTTCATCCTAGTAGCCATTGACTATTTCACTAAATGAGTCGAGGCCGCCTCCTACAAAGTTTTGAATGCCAGAAAGGTTGCAGAATTCATTAAACATAACATCATCTGCCGATACGGGGTCCCGCAAGAGATGATATCCGATAATGACTCGCACTTCAAAAAGGAAACCGATCACCTCCTAACCGAGTACAAATCACAAGGCACAAGTCATCTCCTTACAGGCCTCAGACGAATGGAGCAGTTGAAGCTGCAAATAAGACAATCGAAACCATCATCAGAAAAATGGCAATCACCGGGAAAGACTGGCCCGACAAGTTACCCTTCGCCTTTGTGGGGATATCGCACCTCGGTCAAACAATTTACAATAGAGACTCCCTACGCCCTCACATTCGGAATGGAGGCTGTCTTGCCGATAGAATTGGAAATACCATCACTAAGGGTTCTCCTAGAGAACCAAGTGAACGAAGTTGACTGGCTAGAAAGCAGATACGAAGAGTTAGCCTTGCTAGACGAAAGGAGACTGAAAGCAGTCGAGCACACTCAAGCTTACCAAAGAAGAATGGCAAGAGCTTTCAACAAAAAGGTCAAGACAAGGAATATCAGAGTAGGCGACCTAGTTCTCCACGAGCATCGTCCTGGACCTTTCTACCCGCTAGGAAAGTGGGGACCAAGATGGATAGGACCCTACATCGTAAAGAAGATATTCTCTGGGGGAGCCCTTCAGCTGGTAGACTTAGACGGAGATCAGCTACCGAAGCCAGTCAACATGGACAAACTCAAGAAATACTTCGCGTGACTTGGCCTCTTAAAAGAAAAATGCTCGTTAGGTTGAAGATCCCGAAGGGGACGGCCTAGGCAAAAAATTAGAGCTTGCACAAGAAAAGAAGCTCGCTAGATTGAAAACCCAAAAGGGAAGTCTAGGCAAAAGAAAGGGTATGCATGAAAAAAAGAGGGGGCCTTGTCTCGCGCGAGATTACCCCTCGACCTGAAACCATATTTTGTCCTTTTTCTCTCAAAAATGAACTACGTTAGACCTGAGCCTCTTATTTAATTGCTGTAAAAGAGGAACATAGGCAGCCTACGGGTTCGATCTAATCAAATAAATAAATCTAATTTTGTCCTTTTATTAATCAAATGCATTTTATTAATGACAAAAGGGAAATCCTAACCACAATGACTAATTTGCTAAGCTAACAATCTTGAAAAAAATTACTAATAAAATAAAACTACTGATCTATCAAAGCAATCTCTTGGTACTCCTTAAGATCTAGCCTTTCATTGACTTGGTAGGCCGGTGGACATGATCACCACCGTCATCGCGATCTCTCTTGCGCTTTGGGCCCTTCGAAGCAGAACATCCCTCGAGACGAATAAAGAAGACATTGGGCCTATGTAAAGCTTGCGTCTTTCCAGGTATCCCTTTGCTTCGCCTCTCATACCAATCTCCATCAAGAAAATCCTGGGTTGAATCGATCCGTACATTAGCAAGATCAGACTGAGCCTCGCTCCTTCGCAAAACACTGCTAGCTACGAAAGAATCCCCTAACAGTGGAAGCTGCAGATCATCAATCTTCTCCACACTAGGGTGACCAGTATGAAGGAACCAATCCAAATACTTGTCAGATAAGAAAACGCTTGCATCAAAAGTCCGAAGGTTCGACCTTGATCCCAGACTAGTTCCTTCACCCCATGCTTGAGCAATCACCTGCGCAAACTCCACACCAATATAAGACACATCACGAGAGGCCCATTCGAAAAGATAAGTGTCCTGTTGCTGACCAAACTGACGGAGCACCCGCTTGGGAAAATAAAAGGAGGAATCTCGCAAACCCGGGAAAACAACCCTGTCAAAACCTTTGGTATTGGCAACGTACTTGTTCAATCTCCAATAAGGTGGACACCAAAGGATATCAGCAGTTACAGTCTTCGCAATCAGCTTAGCCCACTCATCCACCGAGAGATCCTTGATCAGTAACTTTCGCGTATGGTATGTGAATGGGGAATATTCCAACGGGGGACCTACCAACTTGAGATGCTCCCTAAGCCAAATTGTCAACAAAAGAGAACTCCCTTGAATCATAGCACTGGTCTTATGCAACTCGTCAAGACCATGCAGGGTTTCACCCAAGATTAACGAAATAATGTTCCTAGAATGTTTCCTAGCTTGTAGAACAATTCCCACCAATTGGGATTCAACCAAGCCATCCCTGCACGTGAACAAAACATCTCCGAAAAGAGAAAGAGCCAAAAAGTTCCGTTTGTAAACATGGAAGGCGTCATCATCCGAATCTCCGCTGAATCGCTCAGGAAAAGAAGAACAATCTACCTACCTGCGGTGAACCAACTCATAGAAAGTATCAAGGGGGATCCCTAGCAATTCATTCAAGGCCTCTGAATGATTCCTATTGTATTTAGGAACAGAAATCTCACCAGTCAAAGGCATATCCAAGATAATGGCAAATTCCTCCACAATAGGCACCATCTCATTAAGAGAAAATTTGAAGAGATGGACAGAGGGATCCCAAAATTGAGCAGCACCCTGCAAAAGATTCCAATCCGGTTGGAGGTTCTTCAAGGTGAAGAGGATTCTAAATTCGAATTCTGCTATAAACCTATTGCGAGATCGGTTGCGGAATGACCTCACAAAATCTCTTGATGCTTGCTTGAAGGATTCAACCACTTCAGACGGTAAAGAAAAATCATCAACAATCATGGACGTTAGGGCGATCTCCTTGGAGGCCATGGATCACAGGGTTGAAAAAGAACACAAGAACTCCACCCTAACAGAATATCTCTAGAGTTTGAAAGGCTAGGATGAGTTATCTGACCGGACTACAGGGTATTTTTATAGGGAAAACTGACAAAATCCCGTTCGAAGAAGGAAAAGAATTCTGAAATTGTCTATGGCTTAGAACAAGTGAGGCAAAACTCACAAGGTGAGACGAAACTCACGAGTGTTGTCTTTAGTGTGGGCAACACTAACAACAACACATACACCAATTCAAGAAAAACACAAATCAATAGAAATAAATATAAATTGCAGCGGAAGAATTAAAGCAATACACAAGAATATAATTTTTATAAAGTTATATAAATATATAACTTGATGGGTGCCATAAGGCAAATACCTTTCTATTAATAATATGAATTAAATACAAGGTCGAAGAAGTTCCTTAATGATAAACGAACCCTGATATAAGGAACAACATATACACGAATTCTCTCTGAAAATAAACACTCAAAACCTCACAAAAATATAAAAATCTATATGAAATTCTCGAGTGTTGGATTGAGTGTTGCCAACACTTGAATGGCAACACTTGAGAGCAGAATTCTACTTCTTGTGCATATTTGCGTTTTATGAATTGGATGATCTTCAATGAAGATCCACTGCACTATTTATAGGCTACAAAGTCTTGGAGCCTACTCAAAATGATCAGCAACAGCCTTGAGTTTGTTTCCTCCAAAATAGTTCACTCGCCTCAATTGTAGGAGACTAGGTCTTCTCTTGTTTCTCTTGCTTGTACCTCTCAGCTTTGGTTGTCTTGTACTCTGACTTGTTCTCCCCCTGAATAGCTGAATAAAATATCTTTTTGCTTGTTCATTAATTAAACAAATAAACACATGTTTATTTGTTAATTTCTTCTTCTCGTAACTCTCGCCTGGGCAGTTTCTGTTGCTCTTTTCAAGCTCATTTTAAGGTGACTAACTACTTTTATATAAACATTAATTTACATATTAATATTTGTGAAAAATACAGTAACTAACTCAGTGATGCCAATTCCAAATGGCAACACTTGTGGCAACACCAGTGGCAATACTGGTTTGCAACACTTGGGACAACATTCATGGCAACACATGATTTTAACATTAACAATCTCTCCCTTAGTTACTGATTTCTTCACAAAATACCAATGTGATGATCTTTTCAAAAACAGTTAGTCAAACTTAACCAAAAAACCAAAAAATGCCACGAGATTTTAATAGAGGCAACATCAATTTTCAGGCAATGTTGAAAATATTTTTCAATCCAAGTATCACACTCACATGAGTGGCAACATCAACCTTCAGGCAAATGAAGTCTCATAATTTTACAAAATCTCCCCCTTAATACGAAATTAATAACTAACCAAAATAATTATTAAAATCATAAAACAACCATCCAACCATTTATCAAAAACCATCCATCTAAGTTTGAAGAAAATTCCAGCTGAAACAAAGAAAAAAAAACAGAAATTGAAATTGTTTAAGCATAACAAACCAAAATAAAAACAAAGGAAATTGTTTTTGTTACCAAACCACCAAAATCAAGAACCATTCGAACCAACCACCATCAACCTGCATTTTCAGCTCCTTCACCTCCCTCTGCTGTACCACTAGGTCCAGCTCCATCTCCAGCTCCATCATCACGCCTTGTGGCCGATTTCCCCCTATTTTGGAAGAAATCATATCCACCATTTTCATCATGTCAGTACGCATATCCAACCACCCCTGAATTACTGAGTCAATGTGCTTCACTTGACCATTGAAAAAATTAAGAATCATAGCAGCATCAACCATAACAGGAGCAGTGTTGCCAGAAGTGTTGCCAGTTTCAGGGGTGACACTTGGGGCGACACTCGTAGCAGGGGCAGCCAATGGAGGAGCATCTGTAACCAAAACCCATGGCAAATCTATGTGCCTATCACCCTTAGTAAAGTGTTTGCTAATTCTGTAATAGACTGAGCTTCAGCAAGGGTTTCCTCATCTTCCATCCAAGCTTCTTCATCCTCATCAGAAGATGATGAGGGCTCCTTTGTCTCTTTAAAAATTGGATCCGAATTTTCTTCGGATGAAATGTTGAGCGAAGAACTCGAGCTATCCTCCACATTTACTGGATCATCAGCCTTGTTTGAAGGTATCTTGGACCTGAACAAGGTTTTGATCCTCTCAGATTGACGACGCACTCCACCCCGAAAAGACGAAGAGGCATCAACCGCCTTCCTCTTCTTGGTTTTCTTTTGAGGGGCGAAGGTTAGCTCAATGGAGGGGGTAGCTTCTGGAAGGCTTAAAGAAATGGGAATTTGAGATGGATCATAGACAACAATGTCTAAAGATGGTGAGGTTGAGGGTGTGGCCGAAAATTTCGCAGGAGATATCTCTATGGGAACGGCGACATTGGAGGCGACACTTGAGGGGGCTAAGGGAGAAATCTCCATGGGAGAAGAAATTTGGGAATAATTTTTAGGGCTTGCCATGGAGGATCGAAGAAGACGAAGAACAGGGGAGAGGGTTTGAGGTTTCCGCCTAGAGAGAGAGGGAAACGGGAAGAGAGAAAGTGAGAGAGGGTTTAGTGAGGAGGGGTTTTGTTGATGAATAATGAGGGTTATTAAGTTGATTTGACAACTTCAAATTAATTTAAAAAAACCTTTTATCCAAAACACATCCCAACAAACTCAGCCAAGTTATACGCCATTTTGAAAAAAAATATTTTTTTTTTAATTTTTATAATTTTAATAATAACTAAACATAATTTTAATAATATCCATAAAATTGAGTTTTTCAAAATTCAAAGAGATGAATTTAAAAAATAGATATTATAAAATTACACTTAGTTTGACAAAATAAAAATTTTTGCTAAAAACCTTTTAAATTTCACAAACTCTAAATATAAAGAAATAGACTTTTGGAAATTTAAAATTTAATTAACAAAAACAAAAAATAAGACAATAAAAAAATAATGTAGCATCTACTAATGTGTTACTAGCAATGTTGCGTGACACACAAGGCAACATTTTTAAATAAAATCCCCTTGATATTTTTTCAACATATATAACTTGTCATTCCTTAGGCAATTTTTAAGCAAGCTTTACACATTCTTTATTTACAAGGAATCATCGTAGTAGCGAGCTCCGTGCCTCGAGTTTTTTTATAAATGTGTAAAGCTATATGTAGTAAGTTTTATACCTTTCAAGTAGGGTACACTGTAGTAGCGAGCTCCATGTTCCTAATACTCAGTATAAAACAACTACATTATACTCCCTTTGAAAATATTTTAACACACTTTGCCTTTTTTTTTTTTTTAATATCAACATAATATAAGTGACTTTGTCACTTTAAGCACAAAGGGGTATTTTATAAAAAAAAAATGTTAACCTTAAGTATAAACACATACTAGAGCAAAAAGGTCAGTAAATGCCCCCCATTTGAGATTAAACTAAAATTTTATTTTTTAAAAAAAATAATATACAACAATTACAGAGTGTTGCTGACAGTGTTGGCAACACTGACGGCAACACTTGAAACAACAGATTTATAGAAAACATAAACCAAGAGATTTTTTCAAACTTGAAAATCTCTCATGGTCTAAGATTTTGGTCAAAATATTAGCAAGTTGATGTTTTGTATCAATATGCTCTATTTGGATCAATTCCTTTTCTACTAAATCTCTTAAAAAATGATGGCGGATATCAATGTGCTTAGTGCATGAGTGTTGTACAGGGTTTTTGGAAATATTTATAGCACTCAAATTGTCACAATACATGGTCAAGATATTACTATCTAGACCATAGTCGTCAAGCATATGTTTCAACCATATTAATTGTGAACAACAGCTCCCGGCTGCTACATATTCAGATTCAGCAGTCGAGAGAGAGACACAATTTTGCTTGCGACTGTTCCATGATACAAGATTATTACCCAAGAAAAAACAATCCCCACTAGTGCTCTTTCTATCATCTATATCCCCTGCCCAATCAGAGTCACTAAAACCAACCAAGTTGGTATTAGTGTCTTTGGTGAACCAGATTCCCAATTCACTTGTCCCAGACACATACTTAATGATTTTCTTGACAGCATTTAGGTGAGAAATTTTAGGAGCGGGCGATATCTAGCACATACACCTACGCCGAACATAATATCGGGACGATTGGCGCAAGATAAAGAAGACTACCTATCATGGATCTATACAGAGTTGGGTCAACATCCTCCCCTGCCTGATCTTTGGTTACCTTAAGAGATGATCCCATAGGTATTTTAGAGCTCTTTGCACTCTCCAATCCAAATCTTTTCACCAGACTCTTAGCATACTTGCTCTGAGAGATAAAGATTCCATCATCTGACTGTTTCACCTGCAATCCTAGGAAATAATTAAGTTCTCCTATCATTCTCATCTCGAACGTTGATGTCATAGCTTCCACAAAATTTTGTAAACATGTTTTAGATGTGGAACCATAAACTATGTCATCAACATAGATCTGAGCAATGACAAGCTCTTTATTTTCCCTAAGAATAAATAATGTCCTATCGGCTTCTCCTCTAACAAATCCATATTCAAGCAGGAAACTTGTTAGACGCCCATACCATGCACGAGGAGCTTGTTTCAATCCATATAAGGCTTTATCAAGTCTCGTATACATGGTGCAGGTGGAATGGGTCTTGAGCCCTTTAGGTTGCTCAACATAGATCTCTTTATCTAAGTACCCATTCAAGAACGCCGCTTTGACATCCATTTGGTGTAATGTGATTTTGAGGTAGCAGGCTATAGCAAGAAGAAGTCTTATTGACTCAATTCTAGCCACAGGTGCAAAGGTCTCGTCAAAGTCGATTCCTTCCACTTGTGTATAGCCTTGAGCCACAAGACGAGCTTTATTACGAACAATATTACCCAATTCATCAGATTTGTTTTTGTAAATCCATTTAGTTCCAATAATGTTAGTATTTAAAGGACGTGGAACTAAACACCAAACCTTATTACGGGTAAATTGTTCAAGCTCTTCTTGCATAGCTTGAATCCAGAATTTATCATTTAAGGCCTCAATCACATTTTTTTGGTTCAAGAGAGGAAACGAAACAGGAGTGTTTTACCTGAGAATATGTGGAGGACATACACACATACCTAACCATATCTCTGTAGTCTACTGGCTCCTTATTTCTTGTTCAAACCCCTTCATTAACATCACCAATTACTTGAGTAATGGGATGATAATTTCTAATACGAGCTGGGGGATCTCTCCTGCCTTGATGGTACACCAATCCATCTTCTTCTTCGAGTCATCTTGCTCTCTAATTTTCAGCCAACTGTTACTGTTTTCTGTGTTGCCTCGGGTGTTGCCATTTCGGGGGCAACACTCGGGGCAACACTTGAATCTGTGCTGCCGACCGAATCGGTTCCATTCCGGCCCTCTGTTCGACTTTTTCCAGCAAGGTCAGAGGTATATTATCAGTTGGTTCTCCTGTAGCACTCAAGTAATCGTTAAATTCAATATTTACCGATTCTTGAATCACTTTTAACCTCAAATTATAGACACGATAAGCATGATTGTTTTGAGAGTAGCCCAGAAAGATGGCTTTGTCACTCTTAGAATCAAGTTTTCCTAAGTATTCCCGGCCATTTAAAATGTAGCACAAACACCCAAACACATGAAAATAGTGAACCGTAGGTTTCTTTCCATTTAAAATCTCATAGGGTGTCATAGTTGTACCGGGTCTTAAGAAAACTCTATTCGTAGTGTGACAAGCTGTGTTTAATGCTTTGGCCCAAAAACCTTTAGAAATATTTCTAGCAATTAGCATAACACGAGCCATCTCCATTAAAGTCCTATTTTTCCTTTCAGCAACACCATTTTGTTGTGGTGTTTTGGGTGCTGAAAATTCATGGTGTATCCCCTTTTTACTACAAAATGTAGCAAAGGAGATGTTTTCGAACTCTCTACCATGATCTGACCTTATTCGAAAAATAGGAGAACAAAACATGTTTTTGATTTTAGAGACTAAGTGAGTAAATTTATCAAAAGTTTCAGATTTTTCTCTTAAGAAATACACCCATGTAAACCTAGAAAAATCATCAACGATCACATAAACATACTTCTTACCTCCCAAGCTTTCTACCTCAATAGGACCCATCAAGTCCATATGTAGAAGCTGAAAATAATGTGTTGTTCCTGAGTGTTGCTCATTGTGTTGTTCAACACTGTGAGCAACACGAGTTTGCTTACCCTTTTGACAGTCACCACACATCACGGTGTCTTTGAGGTTTAGTTTAGGAACACCTTTGATGGCATTATGTTTGATAATCTTCTCAAGATTCCTATAATGAGAATGACCTAACTTTTGATGCCATAACCTTATATCATCATGTTTTGTCAAATTGCACACTGATGTATTACCAACCAGATAGCAATTATCACTTGATCTTATTCCAGTCATGACACAAAAGTTAGTGTTATCAAACACTTCACAGGTATTTTTATTGAATTTTACCTCCAAATTGTCATCACATAGTTGGCTAATGCTAATTAAATTAGCAAGTAAACCATCTACGTGCAAGACATTTTTCAAAGGAGGAAAACCAACAATATCCAGTGTTCCTTTACCAACTATTTCACTCTTGCCACCACCACCATAAGTCACTGAGCCTCCTTGAATAGGTTGGTACTCTGTTAGGAATGATTTTGTACCCGTCATATGACGTGAACAAACACTATCAAAGTACCAAGTTCCTGCAATGTTAGTCCTTAAAGCTGTGTAAACAACATAGCATTTCAGTTTTTCCTTGGGTAACCAACCCTTCTTTGAAAATCTGGATTTACATTCACCGATATTGCCATGAGTGTTATCACGAGAAATTGGCGACACTTGAGGCAACACTTGAAGACTGGACATTTTCTTTTGAAGGAAAAAGCAATCGATTTTAAATGTCCGGCTTTGTGACAAGATCCACATTCATTGGATTGATCAGGAGTATCACTAGGAGTGCTACCCTTTTCCTTGACACGCTCTTTTACAAAACAATTTTTAGTTTCAACATCAAACAAGGAAGAGGTAATACTTTCAAGTGATTCTTGGAACCCAAGACCAGCTTTCTGAGGCTTACTCAAATTGAGTATTTCATCCAATTTGGATGAACTCGTGTTGAGTTTTTTGAAGGTGGATTCGGCTAGGTTGAGTTTGGCCTTGATTTTATCAAGATCCAAGTCTCTCCTACTGAGTTGAGCTTCTAGCAGAGTCAAGGAGTTCTTAAGATCCTGATTTTCCTTTTTCAAGAAAACCACCATCTTGTTCTCCTTTTTCCATTCCACGAGGAGGGATTTATAAAGGTTTTTTAATTCACAAATGAGCTCATCTTTATCAAAATCATTCTCTATAACCTCCTCTGAATTTAAATCAGCAGAACCAAGCAAACTAAGATCATTAAAAGAGTCATACCTGCTGAGTGTTGTGCCAAGTGTTGCCAATTCATGGACTACACTTGGGGCAACACTTTCTGAAGAATTCACCAATGTTGTGTCAAGTGTTGTCAAATCTGGAACAACACTTGAAGTAACATTTTCTGTCGAAGGTAGCTCCTCTACCATGGCCATCATGACCACTTGATCCGTCTTTTCTTCTTTCTCCGTTCCTTCCTCCTCTCCATCACTAAGAGATATCCACAAATTTTTGCCCGCCTTTCTCAAGGTGTTATCACATTCATTGGCATAGTGACCCCAACCGGAACAAGCATGACATTGAATAGATTCAATGTACTTAGGATCGAACCGGATCTTTTCCGAGGATGCACGCCTAGGTGGGGTATCCTTTTGATTTGGGGGAGGACCTCTCCTTGGCACAAAACTAGAGGTTTTGGCCATTTGGTCCTTAGCTTTTACCTGCACTTTGTTAAATTTTCTAACCATAGAATTATATCTCTTTGCAAGTAAAGCTACACTAGTATTTTCATCTAACTCCTCGAAGACTTCATCTTCATCATCCACGCATGTGTTCGAAGATTCGACTTTTAAGGCAATATTCTTGCCTTTAGAAGCTTCCGTTTGTTCATTGAGATTCAACTCAAGGTTTTTCAAAATACTCATTAAGGAGTTAATGTCCATTGTTCAAAGATTATGGGTCTCTTCAATAGCTGAAACTTTAATATTAAAACGTTCGGGAAGAGTACGAATAGCTTTTGAAACAAGTTGTTTATTTGTAAAAGGCTCCCCGAATACTTGACAAGCATTTGAAATATCAATCGACTTTTCAAAATAAGACGAGATGTCTTCGTTTTCACCCATTCTTAATCTTTCAAATCTACTAGTGAGACCTCTAAGCTTTGTTTCTCGGACACTGCCATCTCCTTCACAAAATATTTGTAAAGTATCCCAAGCATCTTTTGCAGAGGGACTATTTTGAATGAGTTTGAACATATGCATGTCAACCCATTCATAGATGGAATTCAGTGTCTTTTCATTGAAACTAGCAAGATTATTCTCTTCAATTGTCCACTCGAATTCAGGTTTGACTTGAACGTCACCATCGTCATCCGGAGGAAGCATTGGAACAGAATAACCATTTAAAATAGATCGCCAAGCCCGAAGATCAATTGATTTGATATGCGAGCGTAGGTGAATCTTCCAATAAGCATAATTAGATCCGTCTAAAACCGGTAATCTCTTTTGATTAGGGTTTGCAGGATCATAAGCCATGACAAAAGAATCTAAACACTTAGTATATCAAGTGCTAGGCTCTGATACCAATTGAAATTGTCTATGGCTTAGAACAAGTGAGGCAAAACTCACAAGGTGAGACGAAACTCACAAGTGTTGTCTTTAGTGTGGGCAACACTAACAACAACACATACACCAATTCAAGAAAAACACAAATCAATAGAAATAAATATAAATTGCAGCGGAAGAATTAAATCAGTACACAAGAATATAATTTTTATCAAGTTATATAAATATATAACTTGATGGGTGCCATAAGGCAAAGACCTTTCTATTAATAATATGAATTAAATACAAGGTCGAAGAAGTTCCTTAATGATAAATGAACCCTGATATAAGGAACAACATATACACGAATTCTCTCTGAAAATAAACACTCAAAACCTCACAAAAATATAAAAATCTATATGAAATTCTCGAGTGTTGGATTGAGTGTTGCCGACACTTGAATGGCAACACTTGAGAGCAGAATTCTACTTCTTGTGCAGATTTGCGTTTTATGAATTGGATGATCTTCAATGAAGATCCACTGCACTATTTATAGGCCACAAAGTCTTGGAGCCTACTCAAAATGATCAGCAACAGCCTTGAGTTTGTTTCCTCCAAAATAGTTCACTCGCCTCAATTGTAGGAGACTAGGTCTTCTCTTGCTTCTCTTGCTTGTACCTCTCTGCTTTGGTTGTCTTGTACTCTGACTTGTTCTCCCCCTGAATAGCTGAATAAAATATCTTTTTGCTTGGTCATTAATTAAACAAATAAACACATGTTTATTTGTTAATTTCTTCTTTTCGTAACTCTCGCCTGGGCAGTTTCTGTTTCTCTTTTCAAGCTCATTTTAAGGTGACTAACTACTGTTATATAAACATTAATTTACACATTAATATTTGTGAAAAATACAGTAACTAACTCAGTGTTGCCAATTCCAAATGGCAACACCAGTGGCAACACTGGTTTGCAACACTTGGGACAACATTCATGGCAACACATGATTTTAACATTAACAAATTCTGCCTGGGTAGCGTGTATCGCGCGAGATGCCTTGTCCCGCGCGACACATCTCTTCGGCAAGAACAGCAACAGTTCTGCACAAACAAACAATCTAGCCCCGACTTGACGAAGCAAGTCTCGAAAACCTGCACGTAAAGTTCCTAACATGTAGTGCAACACCAAAATAAAGCTCAAAACTGTGGCCTAAATGGCCATTTCATTTCCAACCACGAAAGTCGAGAAAGTTAAAAAACTAACTAATTAGACCTAGGACTAGGAATTAAGAAAACCGTTGTTTTTGTACCCCTACGTGCTAACAGGTACCAAAGAAAAAGAAAAATTGTCTGGGCCCACATGGCCAATATTTACAAATCCTCAGAAAACAAAGGGGGAGAAAAGGGGGATCAAGCCATCAGGTCACTCGAGCCGCCGGCACCTCCGCCTTCACCACCATTGGGGCTACCGTCCCTCCTCAACTGCTTGGCTCCACAAGTCAGGGTCACCGCAGAAGCCACCGTCGAAGCTGCCAAAGATGCCTTCTGAAACAGCCGCTCGGACAGGTCCGACACCAGGGATATCAATCCCGCCATCTTGCTCGCCCCACGGTTGTAGTCAGCCGCGGACATAGTGATCTGACAACAAAAGAAAAGAGATGTTCAGATGAAGTTGGACATATACACTTATATGGACGAATACGTGAAATAGTATGAACAGAAATGTACCGAGGAGACATCGGGCGGAAGGCGGTAACCCTCGGGAATATGATCTGGGATCGGGATGTGGCCCACTATTGGCATGCTCCCCATCATATATATGTAGCTCAGAGGACCATAATCTGGCGCGAAGGGCAGAGGACCGGCATACTGGGAAGAAGTGCTAGGGGCTGACGAACCTGAGGCAGAGGTAGAGGTGGAACCCCGAGCAAGAGATCGCCTAGCACCCACCGGAAGAGGACCCATCAGTCGAGGAAAGAACTCCGCATAGGAAGCTCCTCGGACAACATGAGCCGTCGCCACACAACCCACCACAAGAGCGGCATAATCATCATCAGGAATGAAGTGGGTAGGGTACATCGCCCTCGGCGGATCCGCTGGCACCCTATATGGCAGTGAACCCCGGCCATGCTGAGGGAAGACTCGCTCGCCCAGATACATGGTATCCCCTTCCAGAGATACCAACATCCTCTGCATCGCAGTGGCATCCCAAGCGCGGTAAACCTCCCGTTCCACCAAAGTCCACGAATAAAGGCCCAGCCGCTCATACTCAAAGGAGTCCAACATGGCCTGCTCCTCTGCAATTGTCAGGGTCCACTCCTGATCCTCCTCCTCATCAATACTCCGATTGGGGTGGCTCCACCTCCTGATGTCCGGGAACAGAGGGTCCCGGCTCTCCAGCTCAAACTTGTACAACCCGAAGACAACATAGCCCCATATCTGTACCAGAAAACAGAACAGATTCAGTACGAAATACAGACAAAGAATACAGATTAAAGACAGAGACAAAGTCAGGAGCATACCTCCCAAGCATAAGAATACCCAGACAGGGAATCCTTGGTATGCCTACACACCTCGTCCATGGCGTGATAGCAGAAGGCCAGCCCCACTGAGCCCCAATCATAAGTCCTCACATCATCCAGATCAACCAATAAACCTAAGAGGGAGAGACGGGCTGTAGAAGAGTGGTTCGCAAAAATAGTCTCCGACAGAATGTACCAGAGGGCGCCCCGCACCAACCGATCAGTGTCCGCATTCGACTTAAGAGAAGAAGCCTCAAGCTGAGCCCAGAGAGGTGACAACTCGGCGGCAAACCCCTTAACCTTGTTAGGGGAAAAACCAATCAACCGCTTCCACTGGACTGGGCTCGCAGGCTTATAACCCACAGTCTTCGAAAGGGGCTCATCGGTGAACTCTAGCCCCGTAATAGCAAGAAAATCCGTCGGAGTCATAGTGGGTTCCCCGAAGCGCAGATGCACGGTGTGAGTAGTATCCCACCACCTCTCCCGAATTGCCTGAAGAACTTGGGGAGTCCGCCTCATCCCTTGGAGGTTATCAACGAAGGTCAAAAGCCCCGTTTGAGCCATCCTAGCTCGAACCCCATTGAGGCCCTTGATCTTGTGCCACAAAGCTCTGGCCAATTTCGGACTCCCACGACAGTTTTTCGTTGGCCTGTATGACTGCAAAATAAGGGAAAAGCAAAAGATCAATGTTAGACAACATCCCATGGCAAAGATTCAAAGAAATAGAAGAAATTTCTCATTGGATCATTTCATCGAACACTTGGCATGCGCACAAGGAAAGCATGCCCAAGGATGCATTTGATTACCCGAATCAACCCCTCCTACAATCCATGATATGTAGGAGACTCATACGCACACAATACAACAACAAACATCCAACAAAATCCACAAAATCAATGCATGCAAAGTAGAACCAAGTTCTAGACAAAAACTGCCATTGAAGAAATTGGGATTCAAAAAAACATGGATTCAAATGCAATGCAATACAAGAAGCAAGAATTGAGAGAGAAGCTCTTACCAAACCTTCATGAACGGCGGTAGAAATGTTCACGTCCCTAACGAAAGAGAGGTCATCGCGGGGATAATCTTTTCCAAACAAATAACTCCCCAAAATTGGATTTTTTTTTCTTTCTTGAGCCATTGATTTTGGAAGGAGGAAGGATTGAGGGTTGATTGGGAGAAGAAATCAACAAGAAAACACACGAAAAATCACAGAGAAAAATCGCCTTGCCTCGAGCTGAGAGAGAAAATTTGAAAACAAGTGTTTTCAAATTAAACAGCAGCTGCTATTATATTGCCCCGACATTAGATGTGTCGCACAAGACAAGATATCTCGCGCGAGATATACCTTCTGGAATTTTACGAAATTGTCCTCTACAATAAGCGTCTACACAACGTCAAAATTCAAAATTTTGACACATTTACCCTTGGACGTGATACACTAGCAAGGAAACGTGGAAAAATCGGCACCGCAAGTTACGGAACGAGCCGAACGTAACACCCGCAGAATCTTCAAATACGGCACCAGTCGCCCGAAAATGATTGATCCAGAGATCAACTCATTCCACACGATTCAGAGCCCAGACAGGTGGATCGTCAAAAAGAAAAGATCGATTCAACGCCCAGACATGTGAACCGTAATCACCAAAAGCCCGGTCCAACGCCCAGACAGGTGGATCGTCATCACAAAAGCCCGGTCCAACGCCCAGACAGGTGGATCGTCATCACAAAAGCCCGATTCAATGCCCAAACAGGTGGATCGTCATCCTCAACAATAAAAAGCCTGATTAGGAGCCCAGACAGGCGAATCGTCACAAAATCGACAGAACTCAAAGGACCGGACATGTAAGCCTTTGTTTTCTAACATATTTCCCCGCAGGTTCGTAGCCCAAATAGGCGAATCTTCAGACAGACAGGTATATTCAGAATTGGGTCTTGATTTAATTCCTTAGTATAAATTTACCTTTTCAAAACAAAATCTCCTCGATTTTCGAAATGATTTTCAAAATACCTAAAGCAGCCTTTTCGTGTTTTGGAGTCGAACTACGTTATGGTCTGATTCTCTGATAGAGATACGTAGGAAGCCGTGCAGCCCGACCATCCCGATGTTCAGAATGATGTCTTTTCTATCGTCGACATGACTTCTTCCATAAGACTTGTCGATGAGGGGCTATGTAGACACCCCATTCTGAACCCATCAGATCACATTTATACCACTCTAAGTCTCGCTTTGAGTCAAGAAGTAGAAATCCACCATTTCGTCATGTTTCGTTAAGTTTTGACTAACCACCGTTAGTTTGGGACTAAACTGCATACGAGATAACGAAGGAAGGGTAGAATTGTCCACAGACTGCATTATCTAGCGCAAAATAGTGTGTCTTGCGCGAGATAAAGGTGTTCTGCAGAATGCAGATAGCAGTTTCCTCGTCGATTTCAACCTCTTTTCGGGATAAAACTTCATCCATCCGGTCAACCAATAAATTTTGGAGTCTGGAACCTTCTCAAGGTGTTTGATCTCATCTTCAACACCTCTCTAACACCTATAAATACTTAGTGACTTCCAGTATTTCAGAGGTCCACAATCCCAAGAAAATCTCCCTACATTTATTGGTTTCTCTCCTTGAAAGATTCCTGTAAATCACCCCTAAAATCACCTAAAAGTTTGTTTGTCAACCTTGTTGATAAAAAAACATCAAGATCCGAATCAAGGACCGAGGCGAAGCTCTGTCAGTGTCAAGATTCGACTCTAAACTTGAGTCGGAACTCTGCCCGAATCACCTCACGCAAGGTAACTTCTATTTCCTTTCTAATCGATTGTTAGAGTGGTATAAATACATAGAATCTAGGATCGACCTAGAGCCTCCCTAAATTATAGGAATGGTCTCGAAGCAATCGATCCTACATTCCGTTTAACCCCGTTAAATGGACCTTTATTTTGTTTTTTATTTGAAATCTTCTTCTTTTTGAAAACCTCTCTTTTCTTTAGCAAGATCGATCTCCGGGTTGGATGGAATGGGTGCTCCTTGACCTTCCCATTCCATAACCTAAGCCCCGAACCCAAAATCTCTTTCAAAATGGTTTTTCTATGTTTCCAAACGAATAATATAGGTGGCGACTCAAAAGATGTTCGAAAAAGGGTAAAAGAAATCCGTGCATCTCTACAGGATGTTTCTTGCTTTTAGAGAGGAGATAAAATTTACAGAAAATTAGGATTTCCCTTATCTCCCCACTCCCATTTGCAGTCTTTTGTGTCTTCTTCCCCATTTTCTCTAGAAACCTCCATTTTTGCCATGAATTCTTCATTTCTTTCGAGAATTTCACCGAAGCTTTCAATGGAGAGGCAAGCATACTTCCTTGAGCGGCTCGAGACATGTATGAGGCACTACAACAAACGGACTTTTGAGGCGAGATTTTGACTCCGCTCGGTTTGGTCCCTTAGGGAGTTAGTTCCTGATTGGGAATTGTTGTGGGCTGCTGCAAGATTCTGGGATGTTAGGAGGCACGTGTATAGCTTCTCCTACAATGAGATTACGCCCACCTTTGAGGACTTTCGAGCTTTGATTGGAGGGCCGGATGTGGAGGCTATCTCGCTTCCTTTGATTGGAGGTGTGGCCGTGAGCGTGAAGCTCGCATGCTTTCTTCGAACTTCGTTGGAAGAAGTACAAGGTATGACTTTTGATTTTGGTCATATTAACATTTCTGCGCTGCCTGAGTGGTTTATGGGTTATGACGAGAATGATGTCTCTAGGAAGGCGTTTGCTTTTTGTGTGATAGCAACGCTCTTTATGGTCAGTTCCCTTGGGGTATGCGATGGTGCTTTGCTTGATGTAGTAGGGCAATATCGAGCCGGTGAGGATATTGCTCCACTAGTTCTGGGGGAGACCCTTCACGGCATTGATCGCTTGGCAATAAGGGATAGGTTCATGCGCGGGGCATTTTGCTTACCTTGTGGTTGCGAGAGAGACTTCAAGCCATGACTGAGTCTCCGGCGTCTCTTAGTCTGTGGACGTTTTCTCAGCGACCTCTTGTCTTGGACATGGACCAGTCTGCTTGGGAGAGATGGATGGTACAGCTTGGTACGCATCAGATCCATTGGTGGGTTTCCCATTGGGGGATCGAGACTAGGAGGGCCTTTCACGAAGGTTCCTATGTTGTCAGAGTTCCAGGGTTGTCTTGGTCCTCCTTCTATGTTTCGTCGCTTGTTTTGCGACAGTTCGGGATGAGGCAGGAGCCTTTGCTGGGCTGGGATGACATTGCCGCTATGGAGGTAGCTTCTCTCTGTATGGCAGATTCAGATGTCCTTCTGTATTTTCTGAGGGTATGGAAGTATTCCGCTTTCCATCCTATGGTGCTCCTTCGACGTCCGTAGAGTGTTGTGTTGACCACCGAGTACCTGGATTGGTACGAGTAGCATGCCGGGCAGTCCCAAGTGGTTTTTGGGAGCAGGCGTGAAGCGATTCTGAGGCAAGGATGCCATCTCAGCTACAGCCTTAGAAGTGCAGAAGCCTAGTCTAACCCTCAGAATGTGACGGGAGAAGCTTTATTTGACTACGAGACCAGAGTTGACCGACTAGCGGAGAGAGGTCCCCTTTTTACAGACTCGCAGGGAGGAGATCCGGTCCAAGGTACGGGCGAATGAAGCTCTGCAAGCTGCTGGATTGTTTGACTCTATGGGGAGGACCCCTAATCTCGAATTGAGAGAGACAGAGTTAGCTCACGGGGAGCGAAAGAAGACTCGCCGGGGACGAGGGAAGAAAGGAAAGAATGGCAAGGGGACAAGCACAAATGGCGCGGAATGACCTCCTAAGTATCCATTCATTGCATTGCAGACACATTATTTGTTAAATGTATTAAGTTATTCTTTTAGCATGTTGTGAGCTTGAGAGTAGACCGTGCTTGTACTCATCAAGAAATGTTGTAACTGTTAGTGATTTGTGGTTTACTTTTAAAGCTTTATCGAGACGCAAGATCTCTTGTTTGCTTTTTTTTCTGAGCCTTGGCGGCGTCCAGCTTTGGACCTTTTTGTTGTATTTTGTGGACTGAAGCAGTCTGAGCCTTGACGGCATCCTTTTTTTTTTGTGTTTGGATTAATCTGAGCCTTGGTTGGCATCCAAATTTTTTGTTTTTGTGTGTTTTTAGACCGAACCAATTAAGGCTGCCTACGTTCCCCCCGGACTGAGGGGCTCAGGTCTGCGTAGTTCGACACTACAATGAGTGACGGGAGATGAAAAGTTGATCTTCTTTAGGTGAAGTATCTGCGAAGTTTGCTTCCGTTGACTGGATTCATGAAGGGATTGTCGTCTAGGTCTGTCAACTTCATGGCACCTCCGGAGAAGATCTTTTGGACCACGAACGGGCCGATCCATGTTGGTTCCCATTTTCCAAGTGGGTTGGTTCGGATGGGAGGCTTTTCTTTGAGTACTAGATCGCCTTCCCTGATGTCTCGGGATTTGACTTTCTTGTCGAAAGCTCTAGCCATTCTGCTTTGGTAGGCTCGAATGTGTTCCACGGCCTTTAGTCGGCGTTCGTCTAGCAGGGCCAGTTCGTCGTGTTGGCTTCGGAGCCATTCGACTTCGTTGATCTCATTTTCCAGCAACACTCGGTGTGAGGGAATTTCCAATTCAACGGGCAGTACTGCCTCCATCCCGTATGTCAGGGCGAATGGAGTTTTTCCCGTGGCTGTTTTGACTGATGTTCGGTAGCCCCAAAGTTCCAGGTACAACTTCTTGGGCCAATCTCTTCCTTGTGTGGTCATTTTTTGGATGATACTTTCGAGGGTCTTGTTTGATGCTTCTACTGCGCCGTTAGTTTGCGGCCTGTAGGGAGAGGACTTGTGGCGTGTGATTTTGAATTCGGTCAGCAGTCTGTCGCATTCTCCTTCGAAGTTGGACCCGTTGTCTGATATGACCTTGTTCGGAATGCGGTATCGGCATATGATGTTTTCCTTGAGGAAATGTGCGACCTTCTTGGAAGTTAGCACTTTGTATGACTTGGCTTCGACCCATTTTGTGAAGTAGTCGATGGCGACCAAGATGAACTCGTGGTCGTTGCTTTCGAGCGGAGCAATTTTCCCGATGACGTCGATTCCCCAAGTAGAGAAAGGCCAGGGAGTAGTCATGTAGTAAATATAGTGAGGAGGAAGATGGTTGAGGTTGGAGAACCGTTGGCACTTATCGCAGCATCGGACGAAGTGGATGCTGTCTGCCTCCATGGAGATCCAGTAGTAGCCCATTCGAAGAATGATCTGCATCAGGGCTCTGGCGTTCATGTGTGGGCCGTAAACCCCATTGTGGACTTCATTCATGAGCTCGTTTGCTATTCTTTGCTGATGCAGCATAGGAGCGGTCCTTGGTAGCATTTTTTTGTATTGCATGTCCCCAAGGATGACAAAGTGAGAGGCAATGCATTTTAGGGCCACGATGCTCTTGGCTTTGATTCCTTCTTTGCGTTGGCCTTCCTCGTTCATGAAGGTGGCTTCCCCGTTCTTGAGGTATTGGAAGATCTGGTTGTACCACGGCTCATTGATGGGCTCGGGTTTTGGTTCGATCTCACAGCAGTAGGCAGGAATTTCCTTTCTTCCAACTTTGAATGGCTTGATTGCCTTCCCTTCGGGGATTTCTACGAGTGAAGCCAAGGTGGCCAGGGCATCTGCAAACCTGTTCCGGTCTCTTGGCAAGTAGTGAAAGGTGACCTCTTTAAATTGCGTGATGAGGTCTCCCATGCAGGCGTGGTATTTTTGCAAGCCTGGGTCTATTGTTTTCCATTTTTTTGGAAACTTGATTGATGATCAGTGCTGGGTCCCTGTAGACCTCTAGCTTCTGGATGTTCCTTTCGAGTGCAGCCTCTAGTCCGACGGGGCAGGCTTCGTATTTGGCGGCATTGTTGGTTACCTCGAAGTTTAGATTTATGGCGATTGGGGTATGCTCGTCCTTTGGGTCAACCAAGAGCATACCAATGCCATTTCCTCTTTTGTTGACTGCTCCGTCGAAGAACAGCTGCCATCGATTTTTGCTTTCAAGTGCGAAGATTCTTTTATCTGGAAATTGTGTTTCGGGACCTTGGGCCTCGTCGATTGGGAAGTTGGCTAGTTTTTCGGCCATTACCCGTCCCTTGATTGACTTTTGGTTTACGTACTGTGCCGGTAAAGAGGCTTTTAATTTGCGTCTCTTTAGGCTCTTCAGCAGTCCCCAAATTCACTGTGATTAAAACCTTCTCGGCAGCTTGGGCCAGGTTTTTTTCTCGTTGAACAACATGCTTAAAGTTTTGTTTAACGCATTGTTCAATTAATGTGTCTGCTTCTTTATTGGATGAATTTTTATTAACTGTTTGTGATTTAGTTAACTCATCATTTGTTAAAGATGCAATGAAAGGATATTGAGAAAGGTCGGACCTTTTATTGAAAGCGTAGAGAAGATACATTGTTCATTATGGACTCACAATCTTCCGGCGTAGAGCCATCATATGACTCGAAAGACTTGAGTTCACAGACAACATGACTCGAAGCTAGACTCTAGGCGACGAGGGATTGGACCAGGCTTCATTGCTCTTTGCAGGCTGTAGGTCTAGAGAGGGTGGCCATTTTTCAGTCGATGTCATTCCCGGAAGATGGCTTGCTTTTGGTTCGACTTCAAACCAGATCACGGAGGTTTTAGGCTGCTCCTTTGAGGGTGTTCCTCCACTGATGTTGCTACCAGATCTCGGGGGCTCTTGGCAATAGAAGTCATGGAGAGCTTCTTCCAGGAGGGCGAAGCATTCGTTGATTCGGAGTTGATTCTTGCTGATGTTGATTATCTTCATAGAATCTACTTCCTTATATGAGATCTTTGCTTGGATGACGTTCACAATATCTGAATCGAGGGGGCATGCTATTTCTCCTTCTCTGATTAGGCTTCGAAGGAGGTCGCACCATTGTTCTTCCAGGTCAGATATCGGGATGTTGAATTGGACTATGCTGTGGTGGCTGTCCCCGTGAGATCCGAGTGTATCGACATGGAGGCTGACATGTTCCTTCGTGTTGGTGATGGGCCAGCTTTCTTCAGGAGGGCTTCCGGTGAAGTATGGGTTCACTTCTCGATCAAGTTCCATCTGGGCGTCCATCTCTTGATCTTCTTTCATGCACTCTTCGCAGTCGCATATTTCAGAGTTGTCATCCTGGCCCATGAGTTCTTCGATCTCTAGCTCATCACGGCTTAGCGCGTGGATGTAGGGATCTCTTTCGTAACGGATCATGACTGGAGACTCGTCTGCAGAGGAATATTCGGTCATGTCGGGACCTTCTTCTGGGTCATAGCTTGCTGGCCAAGCGCTTTCCATCGTGCTGCTTCCGCGGATCACTTCGAGGTTTCCGTTGGCGTTGATGAATTTTACACATTGGTGGAGAGTAGATGATACTGCTTTTATCTGGTGCAGCCAAGGTCGTCCCAACACCGCGGAGAAGGTGGAATTGATTTCGATGACTTGGAATTCCACCGACTCCATTTGTTCGTCGAATTGGATTCTCAGATCGATTACTCCTAAGACAGGGCGCGGAGTGGAGTCGTAAGCTCGGATTATTCGAGGCGAAGGTCTCATCAGGGAGCGGTCGACTCGGAGTCGTTTTATTGTACGCAAGGCAATGATGTTGACTGCTGAGCCATTGTCGACCAAGACGTTTAGGAGGTAGAACCTCTCTATCTTTATGAGGATGAGGAGGGCCTCGTTGTTTCTGTTTTCACATGTCCGCAAGTCTGCATCTGTGCAGGTTAGACCGCTTTCGGCGTTGTTGTTTGCTTCAGTCTCCTTCGGGGAGTGTTCGATCCATCCATGGGTGTGTCTCAATCGTGGTACAAATTGTAGGGAGACAGTCATCCTCGAATTTTCCTATTTGGATTCTCGGTCACGGGAGCGTTTGACTCTGGTTTTGCATTCCTAGTCGTAGCGGGATAGCATGTTGACAGTCTCGGAGATTGCAGGGGACCTACTCTTGTATGAAGTCTCGCTGAAGGCTATCGTGTTCACCCTATCGTTTTTGGGGGAACAAATTTCCGACTGTGCTGGGGCCACGAGGGCGTTCCAACTTTCCTTCTTCGATTATCCCCTGGACCACTTGCTTCAACACGAAGCAATTGTCGGTGGTATGACCGGGGTAGTTGTGGAAGGCGCAGTGCTTGCTCATATCCATGTTAGGTTTGAGAGTCTTTGGGTGGAAATTCTCGAGAGGTTTGAGAAGATTCTGCTTCACCAACGCTTCTAACACTTGGCCCAGGGGCATTTCGAGGTTGTCAAAATGCTAAAACTGTTGTGGGCGAGGAAGATTGTTATTCCTCGGTGGTGCTTGATCGCGATTTACTTGAGCTCCATTTTGGATGTAGTGGACCGCTCTGGCTGCTTCTTTTCCTTTATTTGGGACAGGTGCCGGATTTGACAGGTTTGCCCGATAGCGGTAGGACGAAGCAGGAACTACTGCTGTCTTCTGGAGGCTCAAGGTCTTTTCGAACTTGGTTCCGCCGTTGACCATGGCACGGAGGTCGGGATAAAAGTGATGGCTGATCCAGGTCCTCAGAGATGGTTTGAGGCAGGAATGGAAGATGTCCATTTGCTCTTCTTTGGAAAGCGGATCCATTATCTCGCTCAGCTTCCAATTCCATCTTTTGTAGAATACGCTTACTGGTTCGTCATCCTTTTGTTCGGTGGCTTGCAGGTCATGGCAATTTGTTTCCCACTCAAGGTTGGCGCGGTACTTCTCCGGGAAGATTTCGCTGATTTGATCCCAGTAGACGTGTCCAAAATCTAACCGGAACCGGCTAACCGACGGTTTTTAACCGGTCAACTAACCGGTCAAACCCGTTAACCGGTTTAACCGTAACCGGATTAACCGAAACCGGCGGTTAACCGGTTCGGTTAAGGTTACAGATTTTTCAAACCGGCTAACCGGCGGTTATAACCGTCGGTTATTTAACCGGTTATAACCGTTTAAATAACCAGCGATTATAACTGGATTAACCGGATTAACCGTCAGTTTTTTAACGTTTTCAGTTAATTTTTAGGAATTCCAGTTAGTTGTTTAGAATTTCAGTCATTTTTTTAACGTTTTCAGTTTGTTTTTCAGAATTTCAGTTAGTTTTTTGATATTCGAGTCAGTTTTTATATAACTTTTTCCAAAAAAAAAAAAAATCACTAATAACTAACATCTAAATTTCAAATAGAATTCTTTATTAAAAAAAAGGGCATATAGAGTACAAAAGTTAACAGAAACTGTTAAAAATTCCGTTAAAATGACTAATCTGAAAAAAAGGGCTTTAGTTAACCATTTTAACCGGATAAATCATGTTAACCGGTTATAACCATTAACCGGATAACCGTAACCGTTAGTACACGGTTAATGGTTAGGTTACGGTTAAGTTTTAACGGTTTTTATAACCGGCGGTTATAACCGTTTGGACACGTCTAGATCCCAGGTGGAGCAGTTTTTTGCCTTTACGTTGAGGAACCACCTTAATGCCACAGATTTGAGGGAATGCTGGAAGTGATCCGCCATTTGTTGTGGGGTAGCCCCTTTGGCTCTCATACCCAAGACGTAGGTGTCGATGTGGGTCTTCGGGCATTCTGTCCCGTTGAACTTTTCCATTTCTGGCATCCTGAACTTTGGAGGAAGAGGAACCACTTTGCTCGGATCTGTGGGCATGAGGGAGTCCTTCCGAGAGTTGGTCAGTTTGCATTGCATGTCCTTCATGTGTTCGATCAACGAGGCCATGTGAGAGTCAGTAAGCTGAGGCAGGTTTCCATTTTCGGGGATGGAAACTGAAGATGGAGGTGGATTGGTTGTGGGATCGCCATTCGGAAGTCTTGGGGAGGTAATTGAGTGTATACTGTCCCATACCCGTGGTTGTTGAAATTAAGGGCGTGATTGCCCGGATCACTAAGGGTTGTGTTTGGGAATTGGGGAAATGTTTCATTAGCCCCAAGTGGCAGTCCAGCGGGTGGAAGGTTTGAAATGTCGGAATATTCGCTTCGGATGTCTGTCCCTGGTAAGCATTGGGATTTTAGGTTATGGCTGTGAGGCTCATATAGAGGCAATGGATTGAATCCCGGGGGATACCGAGATACATTGGGATCTGGAGGAGCAGGTCCGTATGTGTGCTGGCGATATTGAGCTTGCAGCGCAGGTCGTGAAATTGATCTTTGAGGCGGGCGAATCAAGCCGCTGACTGATGCCCGAGTGAAGTTCTGAGCGGGAACTGCTTTGCGTTGCTTAATTTTCATAGCTTGGCGGAGGCGGGACCTTCTTATAGCTTTGAGGAACCGGGGGAGAAGGTATTTCCTTGTCTTCTATGAGAACGAAGGTCCCATCAGTTTGGGGAACGGTGACGGCTCCGCGACGGCGCATGGTGTCTACGATCCAGGCTTGATGTTCTTCTTGGAGCTTCTTGAGGGTTTCGAAGGCTTGCAGCACCTCCTCCATTGTCTGGAGGTTTCTCAGTGGCGGGGTTCCGTTTCCCTCACTATTATCTATTGATCCCGTCATGGGGGAGTAGCGGTCTGTTTGGACCGCTGAACCAGAAGGGCTATCGGACCTTGTAACTTCGATACTGAAAAGGCGGCTCCCGGGTACTCTCAACCACTCTCGATTCGCTGGAGGGGGTAACGGGTAAGGTTTAGACATGGGAAGGTCTTTTTTGGATAAAGGGGGAAAGCTCATAGCCTTAGCAGGAGTGTTGATCCCCCAGGTCTTGTCATTCATAACAATCTTGAAAAACTTTCTAAATACATACATACATGGCTCGAACCCCACGAACCTACACACCATGGCAAAGCACACCACCACCCTGATTATGTTGGCGCCAAGTTGCCTGGGGACCTCGGCCAAGCACTCCGAGAACTCACAAATTAAAGAGTCAAGGGGTAGTCATAGGTCGGCCTCAAACTGACCGTAGTAGAAGGCCACCTTGGTCTTACTCAACCCTCAATGCAACCAAGATTGTGCTTTCCTTTGCCTCTCTGTGAAATGAGTCAACTAAAAGTCAGCTCGAGGTACCTCGAAGAAGTAATGGAGGATCTTAATACGGGAGTCAGCATTCTTCTTCCCAATAGCCGGCCTAGGGGCCACATATCCCCTCTCATTACAACCTAGTACCACTTTCGAGCATAATTTGTCAACTATATTGCATGAGGAGGAGCTCGACGATGTGGAACTCGAGGATTGCTGAGCAGCCATATCTGCAGAAGACACAAAAACAGGGGAATCAGACCTAGTAGAAGATGAGTCTTAGCTATCTAAGGACGACCTAGATTCCCCTGGAAAAGCTAACCTCTCTCGAGGAAAAGGTGGTTTGTTTGACTTAATGTAGAAGATAATGAGATGGTCAATAAGTTTGTTGAAGAGACGGAAACGGATAATCCGTGTATCGTCCGCCTCCAAGTATCCCATACTCTCACCTGCTGGTAAATCTATCTCACCGTAGAACAGACTCCACCTATGTAAAATTGTGATACACTCATCTCGGGTCAATTCTCTCTATATACCCTCTAATCTCTTGTAAATCCTAGGGTTTACACAGTTGTAACCATACCTAACTTCTAGCTCGAAGCCAAAGGTCCTAGCCATGGCGGAATAAAGGGGGAAGCTCAAAATTAAACCTAAAACAGAGAAATTGAAGGGTATCTTGATGGTTTTGGAGAGGTAGAACTCAACGATGGAACGGAAAAGTTTGCTAACGCCGAAAACCTGATTCTTTGCCTTTGCTCTTGCTGGATTTATGAATGCTTGAAGATTGTAAAGTTTGGAAAGGTTTAGAATCCTTCCTTATATACACCTTCTTTTCCTTACCTGAATTGGAAAGGGTGTGGGGCATAACCGTTCGGTTGTCAGAATAAATAAATATTGTCGGTTCCCAATGCGGTTGTCCAATTACCAGAACCGTCCCATTAAGGCAGATATTACGACGAATTAAACAGCATATCCAATCGCCAAAAGTCAAACGTCGAGAGCGACCTACCTTTGGCAAGTCGATCTCCAACTAGCGCCCTACGTAAGTTATCACAATTTTTTTTATAACTTTCTGATCGACAAGTCAACTCAAAAAGTTGAGAGGCACTAAATGTAATAAAAATAATAGGCCAGGCCCAACACATGAGGCCCAAGGTACAGATTATATTAGAGAGACACATCAAACGAAGTGGGCCTACAAAACAGCTACAATTCCACTAGCCCATAAGTATAGATCAGTCGACCAAAGTTCATTGTCCAACCTTTATTGTTCCCGACCTAACTTCGTCTGTCATACGAGCTCCCACTTGTACAATCTCTGCCTAGCCAAGACGTGAATTCAGGTCGAGTTCGATCAATCAGGCGATCTCGATCAATCAACACGTGCGTCTATCAACATCGTGATTCGTAACCGTCTGCTACAATCGCGGAGTGTTGGGTATGCATGTTTTTAACCCTCCTATTTTTGTATTAGATTTGATTGATACCATAACCTCCTATTTATTTTAAGGACTTTAGGACCCTATGTAATGAAGCTTAGACTTCAATTTTTTAGCTAAGTCCATTTTATAGAATAGGTTAAATTTAGGCTTGAAGACTGGCTCAAGAATCATTGGACCTAAGGATTGCAGTTCTGAGGTTTCAAAACCGCCTATCAAGGAACCGCTTGTAGCCTAACTGCCTTGTAATCCCCTATTTTGAAACCGCCTGTATCCCAAAAGTGCAAATCGCACTCTTGGAAATCCTTCTTCTGGTGGAACCGCTTTCATGTCAAACCGCCTTTCTCCAGAACCGCTCCAATGATTGGCTACTTGAAGTGAACCTCTTTTGACCGTTGGAATCCACGTCAGCAATATCAAAAGTCAACTACCATATCTTGTCACGTGACTACTTTTGAGACAAGATCTGCAAGGATCTTGAAAAGGTGACAGATGTCCTAACCACCTTGATTGCAGCTGAGGTCTGATCAGCTTTACCTGCATCAACAGTTCCAAAGGACAAAAGTGGTTGCTGTGGACCAATGGAATTGCATCAAGTACTGTCCATACAACAACTGTATCCAACGGCTAGTTTCTTGATGCTTGGGTATAAATACCCCTAATCTTTACCATTTGAAGATTGCTTGAATCTTGAGAAATTGATGTGTTCATGAGAAGTTGAAGCTCTGCCCAGAAATTCATAAGTCCTTTGAATCTTCATCTTCATACTTCAAGAAATATTCCCCAGCCCAGAAATCAAGCCTTAACACATTCAAGAATCATTGAGCTCTACATCTCACAGATTTAAAGAGCCTTGATCTTGAACACACACACACCTCACTTGTTTAAACACATAGTTTATTCATTTGAGATACACTGGTTATAGTCTAGGATTTGTTCTTCATAGAAAAGATTTTATTGTACTTTGTAATCTCTCAAATACTCAATATAAAATCTCTCTTAGAAATCCAAGACTAACCATCTTGGTAGTGGACGTAGATCGTTTATCGATTGAACCACTCCAAATAGCTTGTTCATATACTTTACTGCATTTATATTTTCTGTGCTTGCTAATTATTTATCTCTGTCTCTGTTTGATCTTTATATAGTTATCCTTATTGTGAAATTGTGTTTGGAGTTAACATTGTCTAGACTTCACTTTTGCAAACTGCACTTTCAGTAAACCACACTATCAAACCGCTTGGCAAAACCGCCTCTCTCAAAACCGCTTTGTAACTTCATTATTCCGCTGTGCATTTTATAACTCTACTTGCAGTTTCTTACACTGCAAGCGGTTTTGTAAGTATAGAGGATTAGTTTTAAATTGAGGACGAAAAATTTATTACAGCTATTCACCCCCCCCCTCTAGCTGTATTTTCACCCTTGTTGCCACCTTTGGAACCAACAAGTGGTATCAGAGCTAACACATTTTAAAACCACTATTTTTCAAGCTTAACAGCTTGTGTGCCGATTCGATATGGCAACCTCAAGGACAATGACTACTGTTAACTATTCACACATTCCAATGTTGGACGAAGACCACTTTGACATCTGGAAGTGCCGAATGCTTATTCATTTGGAAATTATAGATGAAATGCTGGTGGAGTGCGTGATCAATGGCCCTCTAATTCCAATGAAGGCTAACACTGATGCAACCACCAATGCTGAAACTCCAGAAGTCAAAAAGCCAAAAGATGAGTGGTCGGATGAAGAGAAGAGATTGGTTGCCTTGGACAGCAAGGCGAGGTTCATCATTTCTGGAACCCTCCCCGTATCAACTCTACAGAAAGTGATGTACCTCAAAACCGCAAAGCAGATGTGGGATGTCATAGAGAGCTACCTCGAAGGTGACGAAGAGTGCAAGGAAAACAAATTATACACTGTTGAAAGATCCTACAACAACTTCAACAGAAAATCCAACGAAACCTTGCGTCAAACCTACGATCGCTATGTTGAGGTAGTTAATGCTTGTAGATCTCTTGGTAAAACATTAACCGATAAGGAAATCAATATGACTTTCCTATCTGCTTTAGGTTCTAAATGGGTAAATAAGGCTACCTCTCTAGAAGACTCCAAAGTATTGGGTACTTGGTCGTTAAGTAACTTGTATGTCAATCTTAGAGTCTATGAACTTAAATTAAATCATATTGAAGAGATAGAAGGGAAAACCAAATCGCTTTCTATGTCTGTAGTGGAACATGAAGAGAAACCATCCACATCCAATCAAACCACTGATCCTTCCATATCAACCTCATCACTCATCGAGATGGATGATGATAATTTTGCCATGTTTGTGAAAAGATTCCAAAAATTTAGAAAATCTTCAAAACCTCTCACAAAATCATTTTTAAAAGGCAAACCTCCTGCAACATTTTTTAGGGCTGCAGATACAAATAAGAAGAGTGACTTGGTTTGCTACAACTGTAGGAAACCTGGCCACTTTGCATCTGAGTGTCCACAGCCTAAATATGAATACATGAAAAAGAAAACTTTTCCTTCGAAATTTTCTCATCGTAAGGGAATGGTTGCTGAGGAGGAAGAGAATTCCAAGGAATTAGCAACTTGGATTGAAAGCAGTTACGAGGATGGAAGTGACGGTGAAACCGAAGAGGTTAACCTCTGCTTAATTGCAGAAGCTTCTGATGACTCAGATTCTGAATCATTTGAGTTGCCTGATATGGAGGAAAAGGAGGTTTATGCAAAACTTCCAAATTATAAATTGGATGATGATATTAAACTTACTCCTTGCGTTAAGATAGGAAATTGTTCGTATTCTCGTCCCATTTTCTCATCTAAAACTGCTCCACCTTCAAAAGCTATTCCAAAGAAAATTTTGAAAAAGGTGGTGGAAGAGGTTTCTCTCATGGAACATGAAAAGATGTTCAAGGAAGCTGAAATGGTGATTCATCAATTCTCTAATCTTAAGAAAGCCTTAAGCTTAGCTCATGATGAACTTAATCTGTACAAGACGGAGAAAACTGTGATGAGGTCTGAAATTTCAAATCTTAAGGACCAAATCAGAAGTATGACTCCTCTTGCTGATCAGAACCGCATCCTTGAAACTAAGGTTGCTGTACTTCAACTCCTGAATGATGACTTGGTAACCCAAATCAACGATCTCCAAAAGATTGTTGATTCGTGGCTCAAGTCTCAATCCACCAAGGATAAAATCATGGACTCCCAAGTTCCTCCTGGAATTAAGGAAGGCCTAGGTTTTGGATCTGAGGAAGAGGAGAAGTGTGCATCCTCGAGTGAAAAGGATGAGGAAATTTTAAAACTAACTAAAGAAATTCCTAAGGGAAAGCATGCTAAAGGAAAGGGTAAAGGACGACAAATTAATTATGTCTACCCAAAAGGAAAGCAATATGGAAAGAATTCTGTGTTGAAACCTAAGGATTCTGTGGAGGCAGCTGAAGAGGAAATGGCTTATGGAATTGGTCGCATACCTGCTCCAACCGCTCCTGGTGGAAAAGGTGGTGCTGCCAACTCCAGGTCTGACCGCGCATCTTCTTCGACCGCTCCTCCTGCCTTCAAAAGCAGGAATAGCGTTCCCAGGAAATACGTGGTCAAACCAAAGCCTGTTCCCTTTATCTCAGCTGGACTCTTAGCTGGAACCGCTCCTCCCAAACCGCTTCCTTGTCCCAAACCGCATGCAACTCCTAAGAAGAGTAAGGAGTTAGTAAAACCTCATGAAGCTTGTAGCTATTATAAATGTTCTGTGTGTGATGGTTTAGGTCACAAGGCTGCAGAATGCCTTTTGCGGTTCACATCCAATGCCAGGAAGAGTAAACCTCCTTCTGTCAAACAGGTGTGGGTCGTAAGGGTTGCTAACTTCAGGACCCAAGGAATAAAGGGGGACCCCGTTCTTAATGTTTACATTTCAGGTCCTCTGCTTCATGGTGGTCACTCCAAGGATAATGAATGGTATCTTGACGGTGGGTTCGCTCAAGACATATGACTGGAGATAGATCTTTACTTGAAGATGTCGTTGAAGCAAGTGGTCCGTCTGTAACCTTTGGTGACAACAACAAAGGCAAGACCATTGGATATGGTATTATAAGAAGAGGAAACCTAGCCATTGAGAAGGTTTCTCTTGTTGAAGGACTCAAGCACAACCTCCTTTCAATTTCTCAATTTTGCGACAAAGGAATGCTTTGCAACTTCACGTCATCAAACTGCTTTATCAAGGATAGCATTTCCGGCGTCACCCTACTCACAGGAATTCGTAAGAGTAATATTTACATTATTGATCTAAATTCTGCATGTAGTATTACTAATCTCTATTTTGTAGCTAAGAATGTGAGCGAAAATAGTTGGCTATGGCACAAGAGGTTGAGCCACTTGAACTTCAAGTATCTTGCAAAGATTGGTAGGGAAAACCTCGTTCGTGGTTTACCCAAAGTGGCTGACCACCATCCAGAGAAATGCAGTGCATGCCAGCTTGGTAAGCAGTCCGCGTCGTCTTTCACCAGCAAGACCGCACCATCAACTTCAAGATGCTTACAAGCGCTTCACATAGATTTGTTTGGACCCGTAACCACTTTGCCAACATTGGAGGAAATAGATATACCTTAGTGGTGGTGGATGATTATTCAAGATATACGTGGGTTGAGATGATGATTTCCAAAGATGACTGCTATGAGATTCTCACCGCACTTTTTAGACGGCTCCAAACTCAAAAAGAAGATGACATCGTTAGTGTTCGATCGAGATAATGGAACAGAATTTAAGAACAACGGTGTTGCTCAGTATTGTGATGACCACGGGATTGATCACAATTTTTCAACCGTTGGTGTTCCACAACAAAATGGGGTTGTGGAAAGGAAGAATAGGACGTTGATTGAGGCTGGAAAGACAATGATATCTGAAGCGAAGTTACCTCAGTATTTTTGGGCTGAAGCAATCAATACAGCATGCTTCACTCAGAACCGCTCCCTCATCAACAAAACCTATAACAAGACTCCCTATGAGCTTTGGCGAGGAAGAAACCCCAACATTGCATTCTTCAAGATCTTTGGCTGCAAATGTTTTGTCCTCTACAACGGAAGAGAAAATAGAGGTAAATTCGGAGCTAAAGTCGACGAAGGTATTTTTGTTGGGTATGCTAAACATTCAAAAGCTTTTCGTGTTTTCAATAAAACTAGTTTAAAAATAGTTGAGTCTGTCCATGTTACTTTTGATGAGCATTCTCTCCCTGAGCCACATTTGGCTCCAAATATTGCTGATGATTTTGTTGAGCATAATGAACCAGGTGAACCATCTCAAACCGCACCTGAACCTCAACCGCAAAATCCAGCACCCTCAACTGAAATTCCCTCAAACCGCACCTTTGAAACCGCACCTGAAGTTCTTACTCCAGATGCAACTCCTAGGGAAGAAGAAGTTGAGAATTCCCCTATCCAGCTTATAGAACCTCTTCGTCAACTTACTTTCCATGACTTCGCTGAAGGATCTAACGACGTTCCAATTGAAGATCTTCAGCAAACCTCAGTCCAACCAGACTTACCCCCGGAGGTTCGTGAAGTCAGCAGTCACCCTCTCACAAATGTGATTGGTGATCTGTTTTCCGGTGTTCAAACAAGGAGATAAAATTATGACGAGCATACTTCACTTTTATCTCAAGTTGAACCCAAGAAGATTGATGAAGCACTCCAAGATTCAAGTTGGGTCGTTGCTATGCAAGAAGAACTCAACCAGTTTGAAAGATGCAAGGTCTGGACTTTGGTGCCTAGACCTCAGGATCAAGGAGTGATAGGAACTAAGTGGGTATTTAGGAATAAGATGGACGAGAATGGAAGCATCACTAGGAATAAAGCAAGGTTGGTTGCACAAGGATATAGGCAAGAAGAAGGAATTGATTATGATGAAACCTTTGCTCCAGTTGCAAGATTGGAAGCTATCAGAATCTTCTTAGCCTACGCCTCTTTCAAGCGTTTCAAGTTATATCAAATGGACGTAAAGAGTGCATTCCTCAACGGCGAACTGCAAGAGACCGTGTATGTTGCCCAACCGCCTGGATTTGAAGACTCCAAATTTCCCAATCATGTCTACAAACTCCAGAAAGCTTTGTATGGACTTAAGCAAGCTCCAAGGGCATGGTATGAGACTCTTTCTAAATTTTTACTAGAAAAAGGATTCAAACGTGGTAAAATCGATACAACTCTTTTTATTGCCAAATATAATGAGCATACTTTACTTGTTCAAATATATGTCGATGATATTATTTTTGGTTCTACTAATGAGTTGCTTTGTAAGCGTTTCGAGAAGCTAATGAAAAGCAAGTTTGAGATGAGCATGATGGGAGAGTTAACTTTCTTCCTCGAGCTTCAAATCAAGCAATGCGAAGAAGGTATTTTTCTCAGTCAAGCCAAATACACCAAGGAGTTGATAAAGAAGTTTGGATTAGAAAATGCTAAAGCATATGATACTCCTATGGCCACCGGCAATAAGCTAGATAAGGATCTCAAAGGTAAGAAAGTTGATCAGACTTTATATCGATGTATGATCGGCTTATTACTTTACTTAACTGCTAGTAGGCCCGATATCATGTTCAGTGTCTGTGTATGTGCTCGCTATCAAGCAGATCCTAGAGAAGCACATCTTATTGCGGTCAAGCGTATAATCCGCTATTTATCTGGAACCACTAACCTTGGACTTTGGTATTCCAAAGATTCGAACTTCGATCTTGTAGGTTATTCGGATGCGGATTATGCGGCTTGCACTATTGACAGGAAAAGCACTAGTGGTACTTGTCATTTCCTCGGGAATAGACTAGTTGCTTGGGCCGGCAAGAAGCAAGCTTCGGTTTCGGTGTCAACCACGGAGGCCGAGTATATTCTTTGTGGTAGTTGTTCTTTGTCAAATCCTTTGGATGAAGCAACAGTTGGTAGACTATGGAATCCATGAAGGGAATTGCCCCATCATGTGTGACAATACTTCAACAATTCCAGTCTCCAACAACCCTGTCATGCATTCCAAGACCAAGCACATAGATATCAAGTATCATTTCCTCAAAAATCATGTGGAGAAGAGGAATATTCATTTAGAGTACGTGGGGACAGACAACCAGATTGCTGATATCCTCACAAAGGCTCTTGACTCCAAGAGATTTTCTTTTCTCAGAGGAGAAATGGGTATGCTTGAACTTAAATAAATTCCATACTTTTTATTTGCTAACTTGTTTGTTGAGTCTAGGTTGAAATTCCTTTTGGAATCAAACCGCTTCTGTTGAACCGCCTGTGCCAAAACCGCAAGATTGTCCAACCGCCTGCATGCAAACCGCAAGTTCCAAACCGCTCATGCAGTCTGACCGCTTGGATCAAAATCGCGTTTCAACAAGAAGTAAACTCTATTTATTTTTTATTACTTATCTTAAAAAAAAAAAAAAAAAAAAAAAAAAAAAAAAAAAAAAAAAAAGCTGTTCAAATTCCTTTATTTATTTTTTAGTCCTTATTTTTGACATAAGGGTATTTTTGCAAATGTTTCCCTCAAAAATTCAAAATTTTTAAGAGCATTTAATGCTAAGGGGACATGAGCATTTAAAGCCTTCATGTCAGCCGTCATAGAGAGAGGTGCAGGAGGTGAAAGGGTGCAACAGTTGGTTTATTTTCAATCATTTCTTCTGAACCAACTGCCTGCCCCCTTCACCCTATATAAACCTAAGTTGGTGAAATTCTATCCTTTTCTGCCAACTCTCTGCAACCGTCCTCTCTCTGTTTACCAACTCACTTTCTCTCTCTAAAACTCTTCACAAAACCTCCATCTCTAAACTTTTTCTGAAAATCAATGGCCTCTACTTCAAAAAGACAAAGAGCCTCTACCACTGCTAGGGCAAAGAAACCAATTCTGGAAATGGTAACAACTTCTAAACCCTAACTCTTAATTTCTGTCAAAATCAGCCATGGATGAACATAAACTGTTCGTATTCTTTAAGTTCTTATTTTTGATGATTTTGAACTTGTTTCTTCACCATTTTTGCTAAAATTTGTTGGGTTTTGCTCGTAATCATGCCTAGATTTACATTCTATAGTTTATTTCATGATCAATGCATGATTTGAGTACTGATTTTATGATTTTCAGTTTGAACACTTCGAAAACCCACTTTAGTGTTCTTGGTGTTTATGAATGATTCTGGGTAAAGATTGAAATTTTATTGATATATTGTTAATCTCCTTCCCAATGTGATCATTTTGATATGTTATTTGCTCATTTTGCTTAAGTTTCATGTATCTCTGTTCTTGGTCTTCTCGAATGTTCTTGGTGTTCTTCACAAAACCCATGAACTGTTCTTGAAAAATCATATGTTTTGGTTGCCTTGATTCTGAGAAAGTGTTTTCCAACACTTAGAATATTTTCAACTTTTTTAGAAATTTTGGATTTTATTTTGGTTTGAAACCGCTTGTTTGCAACCGCTTAGAAATTTATTGTTTCAAACCGCTCCTCTCCTATTCAACCTAAACCGCATGTTCTAAAACCGCGTTCTCAAATCTTTAGAAATCGCATGCTGTTTATTTCCTTTCCAATGTTTTTGAGATTTTACTAAGTATATAGGCTGGAAACCAAGAAATTCCTCTCTAATCACTGCTTGCAGTGTGGGATAAGTTTGGATTACAATGCCACGTACTTAAGTAATTTTGTTCTCAAGTCCTCATTATTTGTTTAAGTATTCATGGTTTCACTTGGGGTTTGACATTTTCAAACCGCACCATTGCTCAACCGCTTGGTGCTCAAACCGCATGTGAACTATGAATACACAAATGGATCTAACACTTGAAATTTTAAATTTGTAGGATCCAACTACTTTCCTACCTGGGTGGGAAGTGAATGAGGAAGAACTCAAAACAGATGCTCTTGGAAGGGAGTTGCTGAGGAAGCTAAGAGTTTCAGGCATCCTACCGCTCTTCACCAAGAAGCAGAATTTTATTGTGCCATCTTTCGTGGATCAATTCTTTGCAACCGCTAAGAAGGATTCCAGAGTTCTTGAGCAAGGCCAAAAAGTTTCCTGCCTGACCGCTGTAGTTGAAGGCATGAAGCTCTCCATAGACTACATTGACATAAGAAGACTTTTCAGATTTACTGTTGGTGGAGCTCCCTTAGAGGTTGATCAGGTTATTCAAGACAATGCTGCTCTCCAAACCGCCAAAGTAGATACCTTATCCAAGAAGTACAAGAAGATCCCCAGAAAGAACTTTGGTGAGCTGATGAATTTTATAGGTCATCTAGTGGGGAGATCCATTTGTGGAAAGACTGGAAACCACAACAATTTTACATCCCAACAATGGATGTACAGTGCTGCTATCTTTATGGAAATCAAGCTACACTGGCCAAGAATCCTTTATTTTGAGATTAAGGACAGCATTGAGACCTATCGGTCCAAGGTCAAAGGTGAAGATCGAGAGGTGGAGACCATTCTGCGTAATCTTAACCGCTCTGTTGATGGACTATGAGCACTTAGATGAAATGGTCACCAAGAATCCGGATCTTATGGTTGGTTTGCTCGGATGATTCCCTTGGATTGCTTGCATGCCATTCCTTCAGTATGCCAATGGAGATGCACTATACAAATCTTTGTATGATGCGGATACATACCCAGGGAAGGAACCCTATGAGTTGAGAGACCCCTCAAAGCTCCCAAGTCTAAAGCTACCAAGCGGTCCGGGAAGCCTCAAGCAAGAGTTGAACCGCTTCCCAAGAGGACCAAGACCGCTCCGGCATCCAAACCGCCTACTGGCGATGATGGAGCTGGGACTAGCAAAGGAAGAAATCATCCAAGGAACTGAACTGAAACCATGCATTTGGTGGATGAAGATGATGAAGAAGAGGAAGATCCAAGTATTCCCAACTTGGTGGCTAGGGCCAAGAAAGCCGGAGATGAGATGGGTGGATTGATCAGTGGAGGAACAGATGAAGGTTCTCCAAGATAGGATTGCTAGATTGGCGAGGAGCGGTGAAAAATATCAAGCCAAGGGCAAAAGTCCTGAAGCTGGAACCGCCTCAACCCATGAACCGCCTCCAGAAACCCAACCGCCCCCAACTCCTCAGACCTCTCCTGTCCAATCTCTAAACCAATCACAAGTCCAATCCCCTGCCAACTCTCAATCCAGATCCCCTTCCAAAGCCAAATCCATTACCCCTTCCCCCAACAAAACCGCACCACTTCAGGGGGAGAAACCTAAGAGGAAGAAAATGGCAGCCAAAAAGAAACCCTTCAAGAAAACCAAACCTGCTCAACCATCACCTTCCCCCTCACCTACCGAAATTCCCTCCTCAATCACCTCCTCAAAATTCCCCTTCACCTTCCCCCAGAAAATCACTATCACCCCTATCTTCTCAATCCCAATATAACTCACCCCAACATTCCCATTCCATGAACTCACAACATTCCAACCAAACCCCTACTCATTCTGCCTATCAACAATGGCAGTCCAAGCCCTCAGTTGGACATGCCACATCCAAATCTGTTAGGGATGATCCAACTCCTGTCAATTCCCCTAACAAAAACCGCTCCCCTACCCCTAACCTCTCTAAATCAAACACCCCTACAAAATCCCCAACTCCTCACAACTCACCAATTAGACAAAACTCACCTCCTCCAAATATACCTCCCCAAACCCAAACCGCACCTGAAACCAACCAAACCCAACCGCCTCCCATATTTCCAACCGCCTCACCATCAACCGCCCCTCCTTCTGAATACTCCCAAATTCTCCAAACCCAAACCTGATTCAAGGCCAACTGATCATAAATCAAGGCCATGTCATCTCCTTAACTGCCTCAAATGAATCCCTCCTTGCCTCCAACCGCGCCTTACAAGCCAAGGTGGATTCTCACTCCCTCGAGTTGGTAACCCTTAAAGCCTCTTTGCTTGATGCCATTAAGGGAGAGAGATCTACAGCTATTCCATCTTCCTCCTCAACCGCTCCTCCTGATCAAACCGCTTCCATGATCAAAACCGCTTCTGAAGCCTTTCAGAAATCCCTTGAAGCTGGTTTGGTCAAATCCTTAGAAGAAAAGGCATCTATTGAGGAGATGAAGAAATCTTTGGATGTTCTTGGAGAGAAATTCTGTACCTCCCTTGATAAAGATTTGGGTAATCTGAGCACCAAATTCCTTGACTTTCTTCAAACCAGACCGCAATTATCTCAAGTTGTCCAAACTGCCTTGGATAATTTGCGTGAAGAAGTCTTGGAACAAATTGACCTTTTCAAGGTGGATTCAAAGGTAAATCTGGATACTGTGTCAGATACAGTGAAGGCCAAGCTGAACGAGATCCAAGATGAGTTCAATGACCGCTTGGACAACCTCAGGGAATGATTCAACTCCAGACTTGGCTCAACAGTCAATGATCTAAAACCTCCCTGAAGGTATCCGTGGATTTTGAACCCATGGAACAAGCCATTCAAGCTCAGACTGCTGCTGTTCAGGAGGAAGTGCACACCATCTTCAATTCCCTTTACTCTTCCCTCCATGTTCAGCTGGACACTATCAGAGACAATCTTGTGGAAAACACCAAAGCGGTTGGTGCCACAAATTCTACTTCTGCCCACTCTGTTAATGCTTTGAAGAAGCTAGAGTCAACTCTCACCAGAACCGCAGAGGAAGTTAGAAGACTAAGGAAAGCGTTTGCACCAGACCAATCAAGAGCTGGGCCAAGTGGAGCTGATCATGAAGTGAACAAGCCGCCTCAGCAGTAAACCGCTTTTTCCTTGTAATTTTTTTTGGTAAGTTTGGACCGCACTTTCTTTGTATTTTCCTTTGTCCAACTTACTTCATTTTTGCTTTTTGTAATCTTGTAATTTCCTTTCATTCTTGTACTTGTAATCATCTTAGGAATTAATGGAAATTGCATCATGGTTCCAAAACTTTGTTCATATCAAACTGCTTGTTTGTAGAACAATGAAACCACTTATGGTCTTAAACCTCATTCAAATATTTTTTAACTTAAAAATCACTATTTTGAACTGATGTTTAAACATTCAGTTTAAACCGCACTTTGAACTTAAACTCATATTTTTAAGTGCACTGAATGCATTTCTATACTTTTCAAATTGTAAGTTTCTCAATCTTTCAAAAGTGTAGAAATCTATAGCTTAAGCTAGTGTGTGCATTAACTTGGGACATGACTTACCATGTTTATTCTTATGGACATGTTTTTACCAAGTATAATGTTTGCTTTTGCTGTAGTAGGTAATGCCATCAATCAAATAGGGGGAGATTGTTGGGTATGCATGTTTTTAACCCTCCTATTTTTGTATTAGATTTGATTGATACCATAACCTCCTATTTATTTTAAGGACTTTAGGACCCTATATAATGAAGCTTAGACTTCAATTTTTTAGCTAAGTCCATTTTATAGAATAGGTTAAATTTAGGCTTGAAGGCTGGCTCAAGAATCATTGGACCTAAGGATTGCGGTTACGAGGTTTCAAAACCGCCTATCAAGGAACCGCTTGGCGGGAATCGCTTGCGGCCTAAGCGCCTTGTAATCCCCTATTTTGAAACCGCTGTATCCCAAAAGTGCAAACCGCACTCTTGGAAATCCTTCTTACGGTGGAACCGCTTTCATGTCAAACCGCCTTTCTCGAACCGCTCCGATGATTGGCTACTTGAAGTGAACCTCTTTTGACCGTTGGAATCCACGTCGGCAATATCAAAAGTCAACTACCATATCTTGTCACGTGACTACTTTTCGAGACAAGATCTGCAAGGATCTTGAAAAGGTGACGGATGTCCTAACCACCTTGATTGCGGGCGAGGTACTGATCGGCTTTACTGCATCAGCGGTTCCAAAGGACAAAAGTGGTTCTTTGTGGACCAATGGAATTGCATCAAGTCTTGTCCTTACAACTTTGTATCCAACGGCTAGTTTCTTGATGCTTGGGTATAAATACCCCTAATCTTCACCATTTGAAGATTGCTTGAATCTTGAGAAATTCTTTGTGTTCATGAGAAGTTGAAGCTACGCGAGAAATTCATAAGTTCTTTGAATCTTCATCTTCATACTTCAAGAAATATTCCCCGGCCAATCAAGCCTTAACACATTCAAGAATCATTGAGCTCTACATCTCATATTTAAAGAGCCTTGATCTTGAACACACACACACCTCACTTGTTTAAACACATAGTTTATTCATTTGAGATACACTGGTTATAGTCTAGGATTTGTTCTTCATAGAAAAGATTTTATTGTACTTTGTAATCTCTCAAATACTCAATATAAAATCTCTCTTAGAAATCCAAGACTAACCATCTTGGTAGTGGACGTAGATCGTTTATCGATTGAACCACTCCAAATAGCTTGTTCATATACTTTACTGCATTTATATTTTCTGTGCTTGCTAATTATTTATCTCTGTCTCTGTTTGATCTTTATATAGTTATCCTTATTGTGAAATTGTGTTTGGAGTTAACATTGTCTAGACTTCACTTTTGCAAACTGCACTTTCAGTAAACCACACTATCAAACCGCTTTGCAAAACCGCCTCTCTCAAAACCGCTTTGTAACTTCATTATTCCGCTGTGCATTTTATAACTCTACTTGCAGTTTCTTACACTGCAAGCGGTTTTGTAAGTATAGAGGATTAGTTTTAAATTGAGGGCGAAAAATTTATTACAGCTATTCACCCCCCCCTCTAGCTGTATTTTCACCCTTGTTGCCACCTTTGGGACCAACACGGAGATCGTTACACCCTCATTATTTTCGTAATTCAAGGGATTCGTAAACATCCTATATCACCACTATATATGCCAGACTACATGATACGTAAAAAGTAATATCATATTCACTATTTGAGATTTAAGTTGTTCAATACAGTTTTATACAAACATAACACTATATCTCTTTATCACGCCGGAAGGTATTAGCCGGATACAATCCCGATTATTCGTTTGTTCGTGGTTTCAGATAATATTAGCTGTATTAGCTGGATTACAACCTATTGGTATAATATGGTTGATCCGGATCGTTTGCTCCATAATCAATTTTAAAATATATTTTATTTATTTGTATTTTGGGAAGACAGGAGAATTAATTTTTTATATACCTGCAATATTTGATTTTTCTGATATTGCCAATAATAACATCATTCTTTATTTTTAATGTGCAACTAAATTAAATTAAAATTACCAATAATTACTCATATTTTAGGTAGAGTACACTTTTGAGTTTTTCGAACGCACTTAGTTTAAATTTGCCCGAAAATTTAACAACATTACTAGAACGCTTCTTTGGAATTCTTCTTTAATTAGCGAATCAATTGTATTTCTCTTCCTCTTGCTTTCACTAATTGTATTTCCAATGGTATACAAAGCCCGTATTAACATCAAATCAAAAATCAAATGTAATTAATAATCTCGAAATCGAGTGTTTGATAGGAAAAAATATAATAGTATAAATTAATTTTTTTCACCGAGATTAGCTTTTTATCCACTTCTTATTTATCCTAATAAAAAGGTGAAATTATTAATTAAAGTATTAGAAGATGGTGGATAAAATATTTTTGACGAAACTATCCCCAATATATTTGTCAACTATTAAATGGCCTGACATTCCATATTTATTTCTTTCCATACAAAATGTTAACATGTTGTCAATTTAGAAAAAAAAAATACTAATTTTCTTTAATTGTGACATTGATTGTCACTTGATAATTATTACGAATAATTTGGTATTTAAAACAACATTGTTTTGTTTAATTCGTTCTCTATTAAATAAAAATTTATATTTTCAATCAAAATTATTAAAAAGTATCGTTATTAGTACTAGATTAACAATCCTCTTACTATTAATACAAGCTAATCTCACTCATATACCAAACATGAGCCAATAACAATAACTAGTATTTATATTAGTTATTCCTAACCCTAAAAAGTTGCAAGAAACTGTATCAAAAAGGGCCCGACCCAAAACATACATCGGGGCTATGCACGCACGCTCCTTAAGAGGCCTCATGGGTCTGACTTATAAGCCCTCTTAAAAAGGCCTTTTATCTGCTCAATTTTTTTTAAAAGCATTGATTCCAATAAGCTACATGATCAATCTATTTATCAAAATATGGCTTTTATATACTCCCTCCGTCCCACGTGAATGCAAACTTATTTCTATTTTGGTCCGTCCCACGTGAATGCAAACTTTCCAAAATGGCAAAGAATATTCATTATTTCACCCACTCATTCTCTCTCCTACTTCACTTTTACACTCACAACATTCTCTCTCCTCACTATTCCTCCCACTCATTCTCTCTCTTATTTAATTTTTCATACTCACAACATTTAACTTTTTCTCTTTCTTACATCACTTTTTCTTAATTCCTACACCCAAAAAGTTAGTCCACTATCACGTGGGACGGAGGGAGTAAATCACAACCCTCCTTGCTACTATTACAGTACAATGAACGAACAGTATCACATGTCAAATTTTTCATTTTGTCCTCATTAAATTGTCTCTTTCCCATTTTGCCCTTTTAAAAAAATTTAATTAAAAAAAAATTTAATTTAAAAAAAAAATATATGTATCCTTGGACACGGACTTTTAGTAGTTTCTTATACTTAGAAACTCTTAACTATTTATTGGGATTTGATTTTAGGATAAATTCCCATAGGGCCCTCCCTACCCAAATTTTATTCTTTTGTGAGGAGACCCTTTTTGTAAATCTTAAATAGAGAGTTCACTTAAGATTATAATTCCGTATACACCCCTCATCTCCGTTGACCAGTCAAATAAAATTCTTAAATACCAAAACTACCCCTATCCCTCAAACAAAACCCACCCCTCCCCTCCCCTCCCTCCCTCAATCACTCTCTCTCTCCTCTCTCCTCTCTCAACTTACTGCCCCCTCTCCGGCAGCAAACCTCCTCGGCTCCTCACCTACCTCCGGCCACCGTCTCCCTCTCCGGCGCTCCTTTCCCCGACCTCGCACCTGCCATCGCCAAGCCATCACCTTCTGTCTCACCTTCTCCATCTCCGCATCAAGATCTGATGCAACTCGGACAACGAGATCAACTCGTTTTTGTTCAGATCGTACAACTGAAATGCCTCCTCCTTCACGCCGTCCCCGTCGTCAACGTTGTTATTGCTGCTCCTTAGAAATTCGGCCAGATCTACACTGTCTCGATCTCGTCTGTACTCCATATGCGGCGTTCTTAATCTGTCTTCGTCACTGCCAATTCACATACAAGTGGATTTGCAGACAATTTGATCCCCAACTCCACAGCATTCGCTGATCCGTCGAATCTCAAATTCATCAATTCTTATCAACCTCCGTCGATTTTGTTCAACGTAAGCTGCAATTCAGATATTTATTTATCGTTTCCCATACTCAAAATTAGCAATTTCTAGCTAATATATGTGTATTAACTTGCAGGTTATTGATGTGTTTGATCTGGATGCTTTGAGAATTGAGTAGTCGATTAAGAGATGGCGTGGTTCAGTGTGTGTTTGTGTGTGTTATGTGTTATCAGTTGTTATTGTACTGATGAATGCTTAATTTATCTTTCATCTGACAAAGTAATTCTGGAAATTTAAACAGACCACAGGTTCCATCTACTTTTGGGCTGCTCATTTGGATGGACCAGCTTGGGGCCCATTTGCTTCATGGTGTTGTGCTTGGCTTGAAAATGTTGGTGTTTTACTCCCTTGGTAAACAAAATATTTTGCTTGATTATCTTGAGGAAATTGTTGGTGTTTTACTCCCTTGGTATACAAATATTTTGTTCAGTTTTACTCCCTTGGTATACAAATATTTCGTTGTTATTATTGAATTTTTTTATTTTTTGATTGAAAAATTTGTCTTATAATATAATAAAATATAATAAGACTTTTTAAAAAAGTCTTATAAGTAACTTATAAGACTAAGACTTTTTTAATAAGTCTTATAAGTAACTTATATAAAGACTTTTTAAAAAGTCTTATATGTTACATATAAGACTTATTAATAAGTCTTATAAGTAACTTATAAGACTTTTTTAATAAGTCTTATAAGTAAAAAGACTTATTAAAAAAAGTCTTATAAGTTACTACTTATAAGACTTTTTTACAACACGGTTCCCAATGTTCAAATAGGTCTTATAAGTAACTTATGAGACTTTTTTAAAATTCTTATAAGTTACTTATAAGACTTATTAAAAAGTCTTATATGTTACTTATATAAAGACTTTTTAAAAAAGTATTATATGTTACTTATAAGACTTTTTAAAGTAGTCTTATAAGTAACTTATAAGACTTTTTTAAAAAGTCATATAAGTAACTTATAAGACTAAGACTTTTTTAATAAGTCTTATAAGTAACTTATAAGACTAAGACTTTTTTAATAAGTCTTATAAGTAAATTATATAAAAAAATTTTAAAAAAGTCTTATATGTTACATAAGTCTTATAAGTAACTTATAAGACTTTTTTATAAGTCTTATAAGTAAAAAGACTTATTAAAAAAAGTCTTATAAGTTACGACTTATAAGACTTTTTTACAACGCGGTTCCCATTGTTCAAATAGGTCTTATAAGTAAATTATAAGACTTTTAAAAAGTCTTATATGTTACTTATATAAAACTTTTTAAAAAGGTATTATATGTTACTTATAAGACTTTTTAAAGTAGTCTTATAAGTTAATTGTCTTATAAGATTAATTAGTGTTATTATGAGAGGTCTTATATGTCAATTATAAGAGTTGACTGATGTTTGACCGAATATGAGAGTCAGCATTTGTGAAAAATGTGATAAAATGACTTATAGTTAAATTATAAGAGGAGAATTGGTCTTATACGCTAATTATAAGAGTTTGACTGTGATTTGACCAAATTATATTAGATTGTTTTTCTTTAAAATGGAAAAAATTGAAAAAAATGACTCTTGTTCTTTAATTATAAGATGTGAACATGTCTTATATGTTAGTTATAAGAGTTGACTGATGTTTGACCGAATATGAGAGTCAACATTAATAAAACATAAAAAAAAATTATTTTATTTTTGTGAAAAAATGACTTTTATAGTTAAATTATAAATGTGAATTGGTCTTATACGCCTACTATAGGAGTTTGACTGTGATTTGACCAAATAATATTATATTTTTTTCTTTAAAATTGTAAAAAGTGAAAAAAAAATGACTTTTGTACTTTAATTAACTTATAAGAGTTGTAAATGTATAAATTATGAGAGTAATTCGTTGTTATTGTTGAAATTTTTGATTTTTTTGTTGTTGAAAAAATTGATTTATAAGTCAATTATAAGAGAACTTATAAGTGTTGTAAATGTGTAAATTATGAGATTAATTCGTTGTTAATATTAAATTTTTTAATTTTTTTGGTTGAAAAAATTAAACAGAAACTATTTTGAATCTAATGACCGATTTAAAATACTTGAATGTCTAGTGACCAATATCTAATTCCCAAAGTTTCAGTGACTAAAGTATAAATTGAATTTTGAATTTGCATAGTCGAGATCTTTGTAACAACGTTGTTCTTTGTGTATGTGCAAAAAAGGGCATTAATGTCATTGTGTCGAAGGGGTGTCTTTGGGATTTTCAAAATATTATTTCTTAAATTGGGTTTAAATCTCGCATGAGGGGCCCTAGAGGAAGTGGGCCATTTTAGGATAAATTCCCATAAGGCCCTCCCTACCCAAATTTTATTCTTTTGTGAGGAGACCCTTTTTGTAAATCTTAAATAGAGAGTTCACTTAAGATTATAATTCCGTATACACCCCTCATCTCCGTTGACCAGTCAAATAAAATTCTTAAATACCAAAACTACCCCTATCCCTCAAACAAAACCCACCCCTCCCCTCCCCTCCCTCCCTCAATCACTCTCTCTCTCCTCTCTCCTCTCTCAACTTACTGCCCCCTCTCCGGCAGCAAACCTCCTCGGCTCCTCACCTACCTCCGGCCACCGTCTCCCTCTCCGGCGCTCCTTTCCCCGACCTCGCACCTGCCGTCGCCAAGCCATCACCTTCTGCCTCACCTTCTCCATCTTCGCGTCAAGATCTGATGCAACTCGGACAACGAGATCAACTCGTTTTTGTTCAGATCGTACAACTGAAATGCCTCCTCCTTGCGCCGTCCCAGTCGTCGCGTTGTTATTCTTGCTCCTTAGAAATCCGGCCGGATCTCTGTTGTCTCGATCTCGTCTGTACTCCCTATGCGGCGTTCTTAATCTGTCTTCGTCACTGCCAATTCACATACGAAGTGGATTTGCGAGACAATTTGATCCCGACTCCACGGCATTCGGCGATCCGTCGAATCTCAAATTCATCAATTCTTATCCCAACCTCCCAGTCGATTTTGTTCAACGTAAGTACACAATTCGAGATATTTATTTATCGTTTCCCATACTCAAAATTAGCAATTTCTAGCTAATATATGTGTATTAACTTGCAGGTTATTGATGTGTTTGATCTGGATGCTTTGAGAATTGAGTAGTCGATTAAGAGATGGCGTGGTTCAGTGTGTGTTTGTGTGTGTTATGTGTTATCAGTTGTTATTGTACTGATGAATGCTTAATTTATCTTTCATCTGACAAAGTAATTCTGGAAATTCAAACAGACCACAGGTTCCATCTACTTTTGGGCTGCTCATTTGGATGGACCAGCTTGGGGCCCATTTGCTTCATGGTGTTGTGCTTGGCTTGAAAATGTTGGTGTTTTACTCCCTTGGTAAACAAAATATTTTGCTTGATTATCTTGAGGAAATTGTTGGTGTTTTACTCCCTTGGTATACAAATATTTTGTTCAGTTTTACTCCCTTGGTATACAAATATTTCGTTGTTATTATTGAATTTTTTTATTTTTGATTGAAAAATTTGTCTTATAATATAATAAAATATAATAAGACTTTTTTAAAAAGTCTTATAAGTAATTTATAAGACTAAGACTTTTTTAATAAGTCTTATAAGTAACTTATATAAAGACTTTTTTACAAAGTCTTATATGTTACATATAAGACTTATTAATAAGTCTTATAAGTAACTTATAAGACTTTTTTAATAAGTCTTATAAGTAACAAGACTTATTAAAAAGTCTTATAAGTTACTACTTATAAGACTTTTTACAACACGGTTCCCAATGTTCAAATAGGTCTTATAAGTAACTTATAAGACTTTTTAAAAAGTCTTATAAGTTACTTATAAGACTTATTAAAAAGTCTTATATGTTACTTATATAAAGACTTTTTTAAAAAGTATTATATGTTACTTATAAGACTTTTGAAAGTAGTCTTATAAGTAACTTATAAGACTTTTTTAAAAAGTCATATAAGTAACTTATAAGACTAAGACTTTTTTAATAAGTCTTATAAGTAACTTATAAGACTAAGACTTTTTAATAAGTCTTATAAGTAAATTATATAAAAAATTTAAAAAAGTCTTATATGTTACATAAGTCTTATAAGTAACTTATAAGACTTTTTTATAAGTCTTATAAGTAAAAAGACTTATTAAAAAAAGTCTTATAAGCTACGACTTATAAGACTTTTTTACAACGCGGTTCCCATTGTTCAAATAGGTCTTATAAGTAAATTATAAGACTTTTTAAAAGTCTTATAAGTTACTTATAAGACTTATTAAAAAGTCTTATATGTTACTTATATAAAACTTTTTAAAAAGGTATTATATGTTACTTATAAGACTTTTTAAAGTAGTCTTATAAGTTAATTGTCTTATAAGATTAATTAGTGTTATTATGAGAGGTCTTATATGTCAATTATAAGAGTTGACTGATGTTTGACCGAATATGAGAGTCAGCATTTGTGAAAAATGTGATAAAATGACTTATAGTTAAATTATAAGAGGAGAATTGGTCTTATACGCTAATTATAAGAGTTTGAATGATTTGACCAAATTATATTAGATTGTTTTTCTTTAAAATGGAAAAAATTGAAAAAAATGACTCTTGTTCTTTAATTATAAGATGTGAACATGTCTTATATGTTAGTTATAAGAGTTGACTGATGTTTGACCGAATATGAGAGTCAACATTAATAAAACATAAAAAAAAATTATTTTATTTTTGTGAAAAAATGACTTTTATAGTTAAATTATAAATGTGAATTGGTCTTATACGCCTACTATAGGAGTTTGACTGTGATTTGACCAAATAATATTATATTTTTTTCTTTAAAATTGTAAAAAGTGAAAAAAAAATGACTTTTGTACTTTAATTAACTTATAAGAGTTGTAAATGTATAAATTATGAGAGTAATTCGTTGTTATTGTTGAAATTTTTGATTTTTTTGTTGTTGAAAAAATTGATTTATAAGTCAATTATAAGAGAACTTATAAGTGTTGTAAATGTGTAAATTATGAGATTAATTCGTTGTTAATATTAAATTTTTTAATTTTTTTGGTTGAAAAAATTAAACAGAAACTATTTTGAATCTAATGACCGATTTAAAATACTTGAATGTCTAGTGACCAATATCTAATTCCCAAAGTTTCAGTGACTAAAGTATAAATTGAATTTTGAATTTGCATAGTCAGATGCTGTAACAACGTTGTTGCTGTGTATGTGCAAAAAAGGGCATTAATGTCATTGTGTCAAGAAGGGGTGTCTTTGGGATTTTCAAAATATTATTTCTTAAATTGGGTTTAAATCTCGCATGAGGGGCCCTAGAGGAAGTGGGCCATTTTAGGATAAATTCCCATAAGGCCCTCCCTACCCAAATTTTATTCTTTTGTGAGGAGACCCTTTTTGTAAATCTTAAATAGAGAGTTCACTTAAGATTATAATTCCGTATACACCCCTCATCTCCGTTGACCAGTCAAATAAAATTCTTAAATACCAAAACTACCCCTATCCCTCAAACAAAACCCACCCCTCCCCTCCCCTCCCTCCCTCAATCACTCTCTCTCTCCTCTCTCCTCTCTCAACTTACTGCCCCCTCTCCGGCAGCAAACCTCCTCGGCTCCTCACCTACCTCCGGCCACCGTCTCCCTCTCCGGCGCTCCTTTCCCCGACCTCGCACCTGCCATCGCCAAGCCATCACCTTCTGTCTCACCTTCTCCATCTCCGCATCAAGATCTGATGCAACTGACAACGAGATCAACTCGTTTTTGTTCGGATCGTACAACCGAAATGCCTCCTCCTTCACGCCGTCCCGTCGTCGCCAACGTTGTTATTGTGCTCCTTAGAAATCCGGCTGGATCTACACCTGTCTCGATCTCGTACGTACTCCATATGCGGCGTTCTTAATGTCTTCGTCACGCCAATTCACATACAAGTGGATTTGCGGACAATTTGATCCCAACTCCACAAAGCATTCGGCGATCCGTCGAATCTCAAATTCATCAATTCTTATCAACCTCCGTCGATTTTGTTCAACGTAAGCTGCAATTCAGATATTTATTTATCGTTTCCCATACTCAAAATTAGCAATTTCTAGCTAATATATGTGTATTAACTTGCAGGTTATTGATGTGTTTGATCTGGATGCTTTGAGAATTCGAGTAGTCGATTAAGAGATGGCGTGGTTCACGCTGTGTGTGTGTGTGTGTTATGTGTTATCGGTTGTTATTGTGCGATGAATGCTTAATTTATCTTTCATCTCGACAAAGTAATTCTGGAAATTCAAACAGACCACAGGTTCCATCTACTTTTGGGCTGCTCATTTGGATGGACCAGCTTGGGGCCCATTTGCTTCATGGTGTTGTGCTTGGCTTGAAAATGTTGGTGTTTTACTCCCTTGGTAAACAAAATATTTTGCTTGATTATCTTGAGGAAATTGTTGGTGTTTTACTCCCTTGGTATACAAATATTTTGTTCAGTTTTACTCCCTTGGTATACAAATATTTCGTTGTTATTATTGAATTTTTTTATTTTTTGATTGAAAAATTTGTCTTATAATATAATAAAATATAATAAGACTTTTTTAAAAAGTCTTATAAGTAACTTATAAGACTAAGACTTTTATAATAAGTCTTATAAGTAACTTATATAAAGACTTTTTTTAAAAGTCTTATATGTTACATATAAGACTTATTAATAAGTCTTATAAGTAACTTATAAGACTTTTTTAATAAGTCTTATAAGTAAAAAGACTTATTAAAAAAAGTCTTATAAGTTACTACTTATAAGACTTTTTTACAACACGGTTTCCAATGTTCAAATATGTCTTATAAGTAACTTATAAGACTTTTTAAAAAGTCTTATAAGTTACTTATAAGACTTATTAAAAAGTCTTATATGTTACTTATATAAAGACTTTTTAAAAAAGTATTATATGTTACTTATAAGACTTTTTAAAGTAGTCTTATAAGTAACTTATAAGACTTTTTTAAAAAGTCATATAAGTAACTTATAAGACTAAGACTTTTTTAATAAGTCTTATAAGTAACTTATAAGACTAAGACTTTTTTAATAAGTCTTATAAGTAAATTATATAAAAAAATTTTAAAAAAGTCTTATATGTTACATAAGTCTTATAAGTAACTTATAAGACTTTTTTATAAGTCTTATAAGTAAAAAGACTTATTAAAAAAAGTCTTATAAGCTACGACTTATAAGACTTTTTTACAACGCGGTTCCCATTGTTCAAATAGGTCTTATAAGTAAATTATAAGACTTTTTAAAAGTCTTATAAGTTACTTATAAGACTTATTAAAAAGTCTTATATGTTACTTATATAAAACTTTTTAAAAAGGTATTATATGTTACTTATAAGACTTTTTAAAGTAGTCTTATAAGTTAATTGTCTTATAAGATTAATTAGTGTTATTATGAGAGGTCTTATATGTCAATTATAAGAGTTGGTGATGTTTGACCGAATATGAGAGTCAGCATTTGTGAAAAATGTGATAAAATGACTTATAGTTAAATTATAAGAGGAGAATTGGTCTTATACGCTAATTATAAGAGTTTGACTGTGATTTGACCAAATTATATTAGATTGTTTTTCTTTAAAATGGAAAAAATTGAAAAAAATGACTCTTGTTCTTTAATTATAAGATGTGAACATGTCTTATATGTTAGTTATAAGAGTTGACTGATGTTTGACCGAATATGAGAGTCAACATTAATAAAACATAAAAAAAAATTATTTTATTTTTGTGAAAAAATGACTTTTATAGTTAAATTATAAATGTGAATTGGTCTTATACGCCTACTATAGGAGTTTGACTGTGATTTGACCAAATAATATTATATTTTTTCTTTAAAATTGTAAAAAGTGAAAAAAATGACTTTTGTACTTTAATTAACTTATAAGAGTTGTAAATGTATGAATTATGAGAGTAATTCGTTGTTATTATTGAAATTTTTGATTTTTTTTGTTGAAAATTTTGATTTATAAGTCAATTATAAGAGAACTTATAAGTGTTGTAAATGTGTAAATTATGAGATTAATTCGTTGTTAATATTAAATTTTTTAATTTTTTTGGTTGAAAAAATTAAACAGAAACTATTTTGAATCTAATGACCGATTTAAAATACTTGAATGTCTAGTGACCAATATCTAATTCCCAAAGTTTCAGTGACTAAAGTATAAATTGAATTTTGAATTTGCATAGTCGAATCTTTGTAACAACGTTGTTCTTTGTGTATGTGCAAAAGGGCATTAATGTCATTGTGTCAAGAAGGGGTGTCTTTGGGATTTTCAAAATATTATTTCTTAAATTGGGTTTAAATCTCGCATGAGGGGCCCTAGAGGAAGTGGGCCATTTTAGGATAAATTCCCATAAGGCCCTCCCTACCCAAATTTTATTCTTTTGTGAGGAGACCCTTTTTGTAAATCTTAAATAGAGAGTTCACTTAAGATTATAATTCCGTATACACCCCTCATCTCCGTTGACCAGTCAAATAAAATTCTTAAATACCAAAACTACCCCTATCCCTCAAACAAAACCCACCCCTCCCCTCCCCTCCCTCCCTCAATCACTCTCTCTCTCCTCTCTCCTCTCTCAACTTACTGCCCCCTCTCCGGCAGCAAACCTCCTCGGCTCCTCACCTACCTCCGGCCACCGTCTCCCTCTCCGGCGCTCCTTTCCCCGACCTCGCACCTGCCATCGCCAAGCCATCACCTTCTGTCTCACCTTCTCCATCTCCGCATCAAGATCTGATGCAACTCGGACAACGAGATCAACTCGTTTTTGTTCAGATCGTACAACTGAAATGCCTCCTCCTTCACGCCGTCCCCGTCGTCAACGTTGTTATTGCTGCTCCTTAGAAATCCGGCCAGATCTACACTGTCTCGATCTCGTCTGTACTCCATATGCGGCGTTCTTAATCTGTCTTCGTCACTGCCAATTCACATACAAGTGGATTTGCAGACAATTTGATCCCCAACTCCACAGCATTCGCTGATCCGTCGAATCTCAAATTCATCAATTCTTATCAACCTCCGTCGATTTTGTTCAACGTAAGCTGCAATTCAGATATTTATTTATCGTTTCCCATACTCAAAATTAGCAATTTCTAGCTAATATATGTGTATTAACTTGCAGGTTATTGATGTGTTTGATCTGGATGCTTTGAGAATTGAGTAGTCGATTAAGAGATGGCGTGGTTCAGTGTGTGTTTGTGTGTGTTATGTGTTATCAGTTGTTATTGTACTGATGAATGCTTAATTTATCTTTCATCTGACAAAGTAATTCTGGAAATTCAAACAGACCACAGGTTCCATCTACTTTTGGGCTGCTCATTTGGATGGACCAGCTTGGGGCCCATTTGCTTCATGGTGTTGTGCTTGGCTTGAAAATGTTGGTGTTTTACTCCCTTGGTAAACAAAATATTTTGCTTGATTATCTTGAGGAAATTGTTGGTGTTTTACTCCCTTGGTATACAAATATTTTGTTCAGTTTTACTCCCTTGGTATACAAATATTTCGTTGTTATTATTGAATTTTTTTATTTTTTGATTGAAAAATTTGTCTTATAATATAATAAAATATAATAAGACTTTTTTAAAAAGTCTTATAAGTAACTTATAAGACTAAGACTTTTATAATAAGTCTTATAAGTAACTTATATAAAGACTTTTTTTAAAAGTCTTATATGTTACATATAAGACTTATTAATAAGTCTTATAAGTAACTTATAAGACTTTTTTAATAAGTCTTATAAGTAAAAAGACTTATTAAAAAAAGTCTTATAAGTTACTACTTATAAGACTTTTTTACAACACGGTTTCCAATGTTCAAATATGTCTTATAAGTAACTTATAAGACTTTTTAAAAAGTCTTATAAGTTACTTATAAGACTTATTAAAAAGTCTTATATGTTACTTATATAAAGACTTTTTAAAAAAGTATTATATGTTACTTATAAGACTTTTTAAAGTAGTCTTATAAGTAACTTATAAGACTTTTTTAAAAAGTCATATAAGTAACTTATAAGACTAAGACTTTTTTAATAAGTCTTATAAGTAACTTATAAGACTAAGACTTTTTTAATAAGTCTTATAAGTAAATTATATAAAAAAAATTTAAAAAAGTCTTATATGTTACATAAGTCTTATAAGTAACTTATAAGACTTTTTTATAAGTCTTATAAGTAAAAAGACTTATTAAAAAAAGTCTTATAAGCTACGACTTATAAGACTTTTTTACAACGCGGTTCCCATTGTTCAAATAGGTCTTATAAGTAAATTATAAGACTTTTTAAAAGTCTTATAAGTTACTTATAAGACTTATTAAAAAGTCTTATATGTTACTTATATAAAACTTTTTAAAAAGGTATTATATGTTACTTATAAGACTTTTTAAAGTAGTCTTATAAGTTAATTGTCTTATAAGATTAATTAGTGTTATTATGAGAGGTCTTATATGTCAATTATAAGAGTTGACTGATGTTTGACCGAATATGAGAGTCAGCATTTGTGAAAAATGTGATAAAATGACTTATAGTTAAATTATAAGAGGAGAATTGGTCTTATACGCTAATTATAAGAGTTTGACTGTGATTTGACCAAATTATATTAGATTGTTTTTCTTTAAAATGGAAAAAATTGAAAAAAATGACTCTTGTTCTTTAATTATAAGATGTGAACATGTCTTATATGTTAGTTATAAGAGTTGACTGATGTTTGACCGAATATGAGAGTCAACATTAATAAAACATAAAAAAAAATTATTTTATTTTTGTGAAAAAATGACTTTTATAGTTAAATTATAAATGTGAATTGGTCTTATACGCCTACTATAGGAGTTTGACTGTGATTTGACCAAATAATATTATATTTTTTTCTTTAAAATTGTAAAAAGTGAAAAAAAAATGACTTTTGTACTTTAATTAACTTATAAGAGTTGTAAATGTATAAATTATGAGAGTAATTCGTTGTTATTGTTGAAATTTTTGATTTTTTTGTTGTTGAAAAAATTGATTTATAAGTCAATTATAAGAGAACTTATAAGTGTTGTAAATGTGTAAATTATGAGATTAATTCGTTGTTAATATTAAATTTTTTAATTTTTTTGGTTGAAAAAATTAAACAGAAACTATTTTGAATCTAATGACCGATTTAAAATACTTGAATGTCTAGTGACCAATATCTAATTCCCAAAGTTTCAGTGACTAAAGTATAAATTGAATTTTGAATTTGCATAGTCAGATGCTGTAACAACGTTGTTGCTGTGTATGTGCAAAAAAGGGCATTAATGTCATTGTGTCAAGAAGGGGTGTCTTTGGGATTTTCAAAATATTATTTCTTAAATTGGGTTTAAATCTCGCATGAGGGGCCCTAGAGGAAGTGGGCCTTGATTTTATCATTAGTATGACAAGTAAATATTTTGGGCCAAATTATTAATTTTCATATTTTTCAATAAATTATTAGCTCAGTATATTTTAATCTATTGGTCAATTTATTTTTATTTATTTTGATATTTTGTACTACTAATATTTTTGAATAGTCAAGTCTTTGCCAACACTAAAAATAATACTATCAGAAAATAAATACAAACCAACCACGTACTAAAATAATCTACAAATTGATAAAACTATATTGAAGTATATTCATTAATATTATACTTCAATTTAATCATACGTACAAGCCATTTACATTTTTGGCTTTTCTATATTTATATTCGCAAGGCTTAAAAACAAAATAAAATAAAATAACAAACAAAGATCTATCCTGACAAAGAACTAACTCAAACCAAAACCCAAACACCCCAAAATAGAAAATATAAAAAAAAATACTGCAATTAATCCAAATTGTCAGGCTAAGCAGCGGATGGAGCACTAACAAAGGAAATGACACTATTATCCTTCAACCCTTTCTTCCTAGCGCCACCCCCAACCGCCGCCGTCACGCCGCCGATAGCCATCCTCCAATAATCCAGACTCTCATCATTAAAAATCTCCCACCACTTTTTAACCAGCATCTTAATATCCTCCCTGTCCATATTCTCCTCTTCTCCGGTGAACCGCCACGGCTTTGACCCCGCGGCGCAGTAATGCACCACCTTAACTCCGTCGAGCCGGATATTCTCCGGGTGGCGCCACAACATAGCCAAAACCAAGTTATAATCCGAAGGGATAGGTTTGTAAATATCTCGAAAAAACATGTTCAAAAAGTCTTGTTCCGCAAATAAAGTGGGCTCCGTTTTTTGGACCGTTCGGAGGAGGTCGTCGTACGTGGACAAATTGGGCTCGTAAACGAACATGCCTGCGTTGAAGTAAAGCGGCGGCTTTGGGCCAAATGATTTGGGCCACTGAACCTTATTTGGGCTTTGTTGGCAGTAGCCAATTTTGTACTGTGGGCTGTGGGACCATGTCTTCTCGCAGAAACAGTCCTTTACTGCGTAGAAGTAGCCACGTGGCAAGTCAAAGAGATAGTCAATGTTTTCGAACACCTGGATGTCTCCGTCTAGGTATATCATCTTGCTATACTCCACAAACTGCAATTATTAATTTACAAAATTAATTAATGTTATGCCAAAAAATAAAATATTAAATTACGAATAGAATTCATATTACTTGGACCAGTTATAAAAACCCTACCGGCATAAATAAATATGTACGTATAACTGAGAACTAAAATTAGTAGGTTCATAATTAAAATTTTACTAAGACCCCGTTTGTTTCCAGGAAAATGGGAGGAAAACGTTTTTCGGAAAACGTTTTCCCCATTTTCCGGTGTTTGGTAATTTTTTCGGAAAACGTTTTCCCTATTTTTCACGAAACATGTTTGTTTTCCGGAAAACGTTTTCCCATTTTCCGGTGTTTGGTAGTTTTCCGAAAAATGGAGAAAATGTTTTTCGGAAAACATTTTCCGCCGTTTCTAAGGAAAACGTTTTCCGGATTTTTCCTAAGGAAGTTGTTTTCCGAAAAATGGTGTAAAAAAAGTGGATGAATAATATTTTAATAATAATAATAATAATAATATTAATAATAATAATAATAAAAAAATAATAATAAAATAATAATAATAAAATAATAATAATAATAATAATAATAATAATAATAATAACAAAATAATAATAAAATAATAATAATAAAATAATAATAATAATAATAAAATAATAATATTAATAATAAAATAATAATAAAAATAAAATAATAATAAAATAATGATATTAATAATAAAATAATAATAAAAATAATAAAATAAAAATAATAATAATAATAATAACAAAATAATAATAATAAAATAATAATAATAAAATAATAATAAAATAATAATAAAATAATAATAAAATAATAATAATAATAATAAAATAATAATAATAAAATAATAGTAATAATAATAATAATAATTTTCCGAAAAACATCTTCATTTTCCGGAATTTCCCATTTTCCCCATTTTCCTAATGAAGTTGTTTTCCAGAAAAACATCTTCCTCATTTTCCGGAAAACGTTTTCCACATTTTCGGAAAACGTTTTCCTTTTCCGAAAAACATTTTCCAGAAAATCATTTTCCGAAAGTTATTTTCCCCGAAACAAACGGAGCTTAAGTCTTATAAAAAATGTTGAAATAGTCCTTCGTACTATTAAAATAGTCAATTTGTTCAGTTAAAATTGTCAAATTATATCTAATAAATTTAATTGACAAACTTCACTACAAATAATAAAACTTACAGTTTTAACTTGTTCATAATTTACAACTTAAAACAATCAGATATTGATAGTTTTAATTATGAAATATACATACTTTCTTCGTCCTGAAATAATATTCTTATTTTATCATTTTCTTTGTCTAAAAAATAATTTTATTTTCAAAATTATTTAAGTAAAAAAATAAAAGGAAATAATGATTTGTAAGGTAATTAAATCTCATTAGTGATAGTGAGGAAAGTGAAAATAGATTATTAAAATATTTAATAGTTAAATAAGACTATTATTATATAACAATAGGCAATATTTAAAGTTATAACATATTTTTTCTATTATTTAAAAAAAAATATTAACAATCTTTAAAAGAAAATATACTTACAAGATATTGTAGAAAAATTGGTTCAACTAACTGGTCAAAGATATTTGCCAGGTGCAATAAAATAAATAAAAATTTAGTACCTCCCAAATACGGAGCTTGGAGTAATTAATGACATAATAAGCCATTGCGAACTTAGTCTGATTAGCCGGAGGATAAACCGGCTCAATCTCACGTAGAATACATCCCTGAGACACCAGTATACGCCGGTGCTCCTCCGGCACGTCTGGTAGCATCGCCACCACAAGTGGGTAGGCACTTCTAGTCTTCCGCAACCCTTTAGCCAGACCCACCACGCCCTTCCAGTAGTCGCCGGTTCCAGCCAAGAAGGTTACATAGGCTCGGCTAGACAAGCTAGCCGCCTTCACTAGACCGGTGGCGGCGGTGCCACCCCTTGTGGTTGGGATTTGGGAAGCCATTGTTTGTTGATTAATCGAAGTAATTAAGAGAGGATTAGAATATTTGAAGTGATGGAAAAGTGAGCTTTGAGTTTGTGAGTTGAGTGATTTGGAGGGAAGGGGTGGGGTGTTTAAATAGGATTTTGTGGGGATTAAAAATGATTGTTAAAATAACGTGGAAGATATTTACGGGGTTTTAGTAAACGGCGTCGTAGGGTGTAGGGTGATGCCGTTTTCTCGGGGTTTCTTGTGTGATTAGTCGAAATGGCGTGGTGCGTTTTAGGATAAATTCATGGTGACGTGACGGTCGGTGAGTAAATTCTTATTTTGCATTTAATTTTATTTTGAGAAGAGATTGAGGCTTCGTTTGGGAGAAAATAATTTTAATTTAAATAATTATTATTTTTACAGGGGGAAGAGGGTAGGTGATGGGTGATCTAGGAGTTGTATGCGAGTTGTTAAAGAAAATTATTATGAGTAATATTTTCTTGATTGGGGGGTGTTGGCTGGGAGGCCTAGTGACGGCAAGAAGTTGTTGAAAAATAATTTTAATATAAGTAAATGAACGGTATAAATCTGGGTATTAACATGTGTCATAACCTGGCAAAACCAAATGTATTGAGCACAAAATATAACTTGTACAAGTGTCAATTACGAAATAGGGGGTGGGCTTCTCCACCTATGCTCATTATACATACTCGTCATTTTTCACTATTTCGACTTATAAATAACAGAGCGAATAACACGACAAAGGCACTTACTAATGCCGACCAAGGCACTTACTAATGTCGATGAGGGCATCCATGAAAAGCAGACCAACGCCTCCTCGGTCGTCATCTAGGAAAAGGAAATGGGCTTCCTATCATTTTTCCCATCTTCCTCTGCCTCCACGGCCTCCATGCATGTCGACCAACACCACATGTCGAGGAGATGCCTGCTATGCATACGGATAGAAGGCATTTCTACTTCTACTCAAGCAAGGATTGTCTGAAGTTATAATTCTACTAGGATTATAACCCACCTCTCACACAACTTCCTATTCAATAATGCACTCTACATCCTACACCTATAAATACAAGCCATAATTCAAATATTTTTGTAACGCATCTTTTGACTCTAAACTCTTGTCAATTGATTTTCTCTCTATACACACGAATAATTACTCTCACGCCGGAGGGCATTCGCCGGTGAAGCCCCGACTTAGTTTACGTGTTTGTTTATTTTTTCAGGCTATTCAAACATGCAGGATACAACCTGCCGCTAGAGTTGGGCTGATCCGAACATTTTTTGCATCATCAGTTTGGTTACATTATCGGGAAACGATCGTTTTTACCCTTTAAAATAGCCGGAAAAAATTTTGCTCCGTTTTCTTAATCCAAATGGAAGAATGACACACTGCTAACATCACTCCTAATCAGGAGAATCCTCTTGTGGAATATACTCATGGCAACACTAGGACTGCTTTTTCTCTTGCCAATGGGGAACTACCACCTCCTCCACCATTGAACGATGGGCTGCCCCCACAAGAAATGAATATGCGTTCTAGTGGACAGCCAATAACCGATATTATTCTGCCAAACCCTCCTCGTCGTCGGTGCCGAGGAAGGCACACTGGCAGTTAGACGGGGAGGAATGCCGCCCAGGGGGCACTGGGGCTTCCCCCCCCCCCCCCACACACAAATTGATCGCAGAAAACTCTTGAATCAACAGATGAAAACTTTGCAACACATTTATGAAACACAAAATGCCTTGCTGCAACTGGATCGTAAGGACTTCCTAGCTAATTCATAAGGCCTACGAGTAATGGAAATTCCCTTGGAGGGGAAATTCATCTTGACAGGCGTGGTAGTCGGGGGAATAGAGAAAATCTTCCTTCTGGCCAAAATCCCACTCATCATGACACTGCTTAAAAACCCTCCAAGATGTTCTCCTCGTCATGAGGCTCATGGACATGGAAATACACGAAACAATGAAGATTTGAGAAATCATCTGAACAATCGGAGGACCAGAGGTTAATTTTGCTTACTTGAGAGCAAGGCTTAGTCATGCAAGACAAAAATCCTCCTCGTTATAACCCCCTGACCTCTGAGACAGAGTCCTGCAGACCAGGAGCCCTCCTCGGCATAAGGGCTCTACTCGTCACAGGTCTCCTTCCCATCCAGAAATGGCACCTAGAAGGGTCAAAGCACCATCTGCACATGGGGACAATCACCAGGAACATGAGCAACACAGTAGAGTGAATGGGCAAAGAAAGAAAGAAAGGACCCCTCTTAGTTCTCATTTTAGCTCGTGGATCAATACAAGAGATATTCTCCTCTTAAAAAATAGGTTAGATGAGATGGAAATGGGGAGGAAGGAAGTGGATGATGATGATACCAGTGCCACTCGTCCTTTCTCCCATATGATTAATGATCTACCTCCCAATCCTGCTCTCAAAATCTCAAGTTTTGAAAAATATAAGGGAACCACAAACGCACGAGACCATGTGCAAATTTTTGAATCCACCATGGCCCTACTCACCAAGGCATATGATATTCTCTGCAAGGCTTTCGCAATTACCTTCTCCAGAACAGCTTTGTTCTGGTTTCGTGAGCAAAAGAAGCGAAGCATCGATAGCTGGAAAATCATGAGGAGGAGATTCCTGGACCACTTTGCAACAGCGGGAAAGAGAAAGAAAAGACTCACTGACCTTGCTAACATTGATTAAGGGAAAAATGAAACAACTCTGAGTTATTACAATCGGTTCAGAGCTATGGCTGACCAGGTAGAGGAAAGCCTGACTGACCGGGAGGTGATCGTTTGCTTCAACTCCGGACTGAGATTCAGACAATTAATCTATGAACTCTCTTCTAGGGAGCCTAAGTCGAAATCTGATCTATATAATATGTCTTACGACATAAATATGGCAGAAGAGAAAAGTAAGAAGAGGTCTGAGAAACCAGAAGCATACGTAAATCGCACCAACCAGGTTTCGAATGGAAGTAACTACAAGGGAAGAATAAAACTCGGGCTACTGAAAAAGCCGAGGTTTTAACCCCCATCACCAAACCTATAACGGAGATCATGCAGTTGGTGAATCTGCCAAGTCCCCGACCACTTGATGAAAGAACAAAGTACACCCGTGACAGCTACAAGTATTGTGCCTTTCACAAGGACCATGGACACGACATGGAGAACTGCATCTCCCTCAAAATAATGATCCAGAGATGGGTAAATGAGGGAAAACTTGATTGCTAAGTTATCAGAACGGATAACAAGCGAAGAAGAAAGGATGACTATGAAGATGAGAAAGCTGATGAAAGGGAAGACAGGCCTCCTAGGACCAAGCTCCATGTTATAAGGGAGGAAACTGTTTACAATAAAAAAATGAAAGACCAGATATATGAGCTAAGTAAGGTCTATCACATCCCCGCCTGGATTCATAAGGAGGAGGAAGTCATCAGTTTCTCCCCCCCTAATGAGCTAGCCGAAAGTCGTGCGGCTCGCGAACAACCCTTGGTGATCAAGGGAAAAATTGATAATTGTGAATCAGAAAGGCTCCTAATAGACTCGGGGGCCTCCAGAGACATTCTATACTATTCTACTTTTCAGAAGATGAACTCGAAAGATAGCATGCTGGAACCATACTCTAGAAGACTTTAATATAAGGCTTCACCAACCAAAAAGTCAGCGCCATGTGGACGATTGACTTATTGCTGGAAGTGGGAGAACATCCCTTCTGAGTCGAGACCACAGTATCATTCGTGGTCATGGGCCTGGCAAGTGACTACCACGCTATCCTAGGCATTCCAAGTCAAGGCAAACTTGGGTTGGTCGCCTCCCTCCCTCACCAACGAGTTAAATTTTCAACCCGTGCTGGATTCGGATGCGTGAGAGCGACCCCCAAAGACTTCTTGGAGCATGTGATGAGGAGCAGAAAAACTTTAAGAAAGGTGGAGGTAGACACACCAGAAGAAAATATGAAAATCCTTAAGTCTGTAAAGACTACCAGCACCAGTTCTAGGCTGAATCTGGTTTTTGAAACAGAGGATGAGAAACACATGATTCTAGATATCCACGAAAACAATGATACAATTTTGTTCGTCTTGGATATAGCCCCTCACCTCGTCAGCGACCAGAACTCGGGAGCCAACCCTAACTTGAGACAAGGAGAGCCATTGGACGTAGACAAACTAGTTGAAATGGAAGAATTAGACATAAATGGTGATGAAGGTAGAAGGCTTAGAGAGATAATCATCGAAACCTTGCAGTTTCGGGACGGTCCGAAAATGGAGCCCGTATATGAGCTGGAGGAATTCATAGTCAATCCCGATTACCCAGAGCAGAAAATAGAAATCGGGGGCTTGCTCTCCCTAGAAGAAAGGAAGGAAATCATCATCCTTCTGAAAACAATCTAAATGTCTTTCCCTGAAAGGTCGAGGATATGAGAGTAATAAAAGAAGAGGTGGCTCTCCACAAGCTGGAAGTCGACCCGACTGCCAAAACTATCAGGCATACAAGGAGAATTTTTGCAAACTGTTAGGTCCCAAATGGTAGGAATCAGGCTAGAGGGGGGGTGAATAGCCTGTTAAAACTTTTTGCTGAAAACTCTTAGTCTTTGAAAAGGTTGTAGGCAACACTTACTAACCGGTAGATTAATTTTGCACAGCGGAGATTACGGTTAGGTAGATGTACAACCGGTTAGGTAGAGTTTCAAAACCAGTAAGTTAAAATCCTCATGCAAACAAAAACAAATTATATTTCCAAGTGAGATAAACAAGTTAAGCAGTAAATTGAGTCAATAGGTTGTGACCGGTTGAGAGAATATCAACCAGTTACAACTACACAAAAATAAACAAGCACACAGAAGAATGACACATTGTTTGAAGAGGTTCACAGTGTTAAATAATCATACGCCCTCTACCAAGTTTGGTCAGAACTTGGATTTGTGAAAGTGCACTACTATATTAATGGTTCTTACTTATTACAAGTTGCAAGCCAATGATTGAAGGCTGCCAATCTAAAGGTGACCACTAACGGATCGTGCTACAATAATGACCAGGTGTTTTCTAGAGATGTGCTCACAAGTTGAGCTGATTTCTCTAGGGTGTTGTGTGTGAATCAATCAATGTGTTCCATTGGTAGTCTAATGAAGGAACACTACAGTATTGATTGAGGTGCTCAGTGTTTAAGTCCTACAGAGATGTCTAGTGAATAAGGGGACTTGTATTGAATGCCTTGAACTATGGAGTTTGCAGGTTGGTAGTTCAAAGCAACTCACTCTCAAGAATCATAAATGCACCAACCTTCTTCAATGCTCCAGGGAAGCTATTTATAGTGAACTTTGAAAAGGAGCCGTTGTCTTTGAAGAGGTTGCAATGATGACTTGATCAGGCATGCCTTTGAATTGAAGGATCTTTGCATTAAATGCCTGAGATAGGAGAGAGAAGATTTTCCTTGAGTTGTTGGATGGATGTGAGTACTGGTTATTTTGACAATCTATTTTGAGCTTCTGACAGCCGCAGGAATGTCACTTCAGCGTCCATTCAGCATGCTTACTTTACCAACTTTAGCTAAAGTAGGATGCTGGGTAGTTGGGAGTAATAAATGCTTCGGTTAGGTTAGGCTGAGGGAAGCTTGCAGAGAAAGCTTTAGACCGGCAAGGAAGGAGACATAACCTGTGAAGGTTACATCAGCTAGGAAAGGGGCAACCGGTTAGGAAGCCACATCGGTTAGGTAGGCACGCCGGTTGAGTGATCAACCGGTTAGGTAGCCAAACTGAGTAACTCACATAAATCAAAGAAGCAAATCTTCAAGTCTTCAAGTCTTCAAAACCTTGAGAAAATTACATGATTTAAAGCACTGGCACTAGCACTAAGGGGACCTATCATACATAGAAAAATTCTATTTGGTCTAACTAAAATTAGGGGTCCACATTAATGCTTGTTGTGATTGGGTTTAAGCAATTCTAAACTTAAACATATATTTGACTAACAATCTCCTTCTAATCGCTTAAGTCCAATCACCCTAGGTTAGCATCATCTTGACTTAGTAAAAGAATGACTAAAATTTTATCTTTTAAATATGTCATTCCCTAAGTCAAGTAACAACTTAGATGTAACCTGAGAAAGCTTACAGACAAATTGAAAGCTAAAAGATTTCTGAATGAGTAAACCTGCAAAATGAAACAGTTAGAACAGTTTGAACATTCAAAAACAATTAAAAGAAAATAAGGAAAGACAAGTCATTCAAAACAACAAAGTTTGAGGTCAAGGAAATCTCATTGATTAAGCTGCAACCGGTTAGGCAAAAGATGGAAAGACAAGTTCATCATCGGTTACATTCTTAGATAGAGGCAGCCGGATCATCGGTTGGGGACTTGGGGTCTGCCGGTGGAGTAGCCGATGGACTGACCGGTTGGGTGCGAGATTTCTTTGCTGATTTCTTGGCTTCCTTCTCATCTCTCTTCCTTTTCTTCCTAGCAGACTTCTCAGCATCACGGTCTGCTAACATCTTCTTGAGCACTTCATTTTCTGATTTAAGCTTGATCCTCTCAGTGTTGGTCTTTCTGAACAGAGAGGCTTGATCGGTTAACTTCTGGTTCAACTTCTTGATTTCCTCGGTAGCAAGCTTCAGATCGGTTTGGGCATCCTTGGCAGTGTTCATGAGCTCTTTATTCAACTGGGACAAGGCACCTAGCTGAGTTGAGAGTTCAGTGATCTTAGCATCCTTCTCAAAAAGATCAGCTACATAGTTAGCTAAGTCCTTTGCATATCCGTGCTCCATTCTGTCTAACCTCTTCTCTTCCTCCTCCTGATTGGACTTAACCATACTCGCAACCAAGGCATCATATAACTCACAAAGATCACGAACAACAACGGGTCGGTTGAGTTCTTCTTCAGGGACTGGTTGGGGAGCATCAGGTGAAGGATCAGCATCGGCAACAGCATCACTATCAGTAGAGGAGTCAGCGGTTGATGAGCTGACTGAGACAGCTGGAGGACCGGTTGGATGAGCAGCAACAGTCAAGGCTTGAACCGGTTGAGGAGTAAATACTTGGATGGCAAGGGACGGGTTAGGTGGGGAAAAGTGAACGGTAGGAGGCTTCTCGGTTAGATGGGCAGTAAGAGGAATAGAGCGACCGGTAAGGGATGGAGTTGGAGAACCGGTAGAGGCATCGGTTGAAGAATCGGTTGGAGAATGGACGTGAACTGGACCGATCCTAGAGACTTGACCGGTTGGAGAAAAGGTAATCTCCTCATCAACTGATACAGAGGAAGCAACAGAGGGGCTAAACACTAGGAAGTCATTGGGATCAGAAGAGATAATTGAATCAGATTCAAGGCTAAGAGCAATGGCATTCTGAATGTCATGGGCTTCATCAAATGCAGAGGCAATCAGATTAGCAGCAGCTGAGGCCAATGATAAAGCATTTTGCCTTAACCGAATCAAAGGAATGACTCTAAGAGCAAGGAGAAGAAGGGAAGCTTGCCGAATGTTGCTCCACGGCTGAGGATTGCCATTTCTCATAATAGAAAGCTGGGTCACATTTGGCATTAACCCAACTCTGTGCGTAACATCATAGGCCCATCTAAAAATTCTTAACTCCAAAACCTGAGAAATTCGATTGTTGACTGATAGATAACGCAAGAAAAGATTGGCAGAAGAAAAGGTACACTCAATCGGTCCTGAAGCAGTTTGAGCAACTCCTCCTTGAATTCTGATGTGATGAAGCCTTTGAGATTTGGAGGGAGAGAATATCGGTTTCTGCTTGGTTGGGAAGTTGGTGACCAACTGTTGATCGGTTTTGGAAGGCTTGACCGGTTGACCTTTGGAAGGAGGAAACCGTTTACGAAGTTTAAGCACAATCGGTTTTTGAGCTTTGAAACTGGTTTCCCCAGGGCCAACGGTTCTGGAGAGGTAGAAAGGAATATCAACATCTTTCTCTTTCAATTTCTTGAGCTCTTTGGAAAAAGGAGGGGGATCAGAAACAATTTTATACTCGGCACGGCTAGAGATTTTCTCATGAATACCAAAGAGGGGAATACCATGAGAGGTTCGAGGAATGGAGGACTTGGTAGTGTAATAGTTTAAGGGAGAGAAGATATCTTTCTGCTAGAGGCAAGGATCAAAGATAGACTCGGTGGAACAGAATGATCTAGAATATTGAATTCATCATCATCATCAGAAATTTCCTCTACCTCAAAGAAATCAGATTCGTCATCAGGAGTAGTAGAAGTGGGAGGCACAGACTGAATCTCCTCCTCAATTCTTGGAGGGCTTGAAAGCATTGACTGAATTTCTCTCACTTGGCTATCAAGAATAGAAGCTTGAAGAGCCTGAGCAGTAGCCAGAGCATCGGCTCGGTCTTGCAGTCGCTTTTCCTCCACATCAAATAGGCTAGCAGCTACAGCCTGGTGGAAAAGAACATCATCTGCATCAATCGGTTAAGATACTCCAACCGGTTCAGTAGATACATAGGTTGGAGGGATTGAGACCGGTGGAGAAATCATCGGTTGAGTAGAGGCCGGTTTGACAGTAGTGCCTCCTCCCAATGGGGTAACCGGTGATGTATCGGTAATGCCTCCTCCTAGGCTTCTAACCGTTGCCATCGGTTTAGGAGTAGTGAACAATTGATCCGAACTCTCCATTCGGTCAGGTTTATCATCTCCATTAGAACTAGAGTCAGAACTTGAACTAGACTCAGCAATCTCCTCAGATTTTTCTTTTTCTTCCTCTTCATCTTCAAACATGGCATCAATCTCGGCATCAGTGACAGTGGGCCACTTGGTAGAGGTAGACTGAACAGCAGAAAAGAAATCGGCTAAGGAAATGTTTCCAGCCGCTTTGAGCTCATTGTCCATATCCAATAGGTTGTCCAACAAATCCATTACATTCCTTATTAATTGATTCTTCCTTGGGCCAAGGCAAACCGGTTCAGAGTCAAAGTTTGGGAGAGAATCAAATTCCATCTCATATCTCCTGCATCGGTAATAGTCGGGCCTCAATCGAGTGTCTTCAGCTCCATATAGAATGGCAAAGTCTGCCCATACAGCTTGGATCATCATATCCTGCCTCATTCTATCTTGAGCTAAGTAAACAGCATTCCATTTGAGGGGAAGCTGATCGAAGAATTTGTTGTATTGTTTGATGAGACTGCGCCTGGAGGAGGAAAGATCATAATCTCTGAGACGGCATGGTCTGCTAAAGTACACACCTTTATCTTCATGTCGGCTCCCAAAGTCAATATAGTCTTGAATATTGCCGACCGGTACTAAAGACTTGTTGATCTCATGGAATTGAAGTAACTTGCGAATAAATGGTGGCAAGTGATCAATTGGATATACCCAATTAGGAGAAGGAGCAGACTGAGGGTTAAAAGACCAAGGATTGTTGTGGAAAATATGGAAAGTAGGATTCCTGATCGGTTGGCACCTTCGGTAAGTGGGATTGGAAGCATGACCGGTGATAGGGATGTCATCGGTCAAGGTATCGTGGCCAAGCAATCGGTTGGGGATGAAGGGTATGAATGAGGAAATGTCGGCTTCTATTCTCTTCCTTCACAAGATTTTCTTTGGCTATTTGGGAAGGAGGTTTTGGAATTGGTTGTGATTTTGAGGAGGTTGGAGGAGTGAGAGGCTTGGATGATTTTCTTGCTGTCTTCTTGGGTCGGATAACAGTGGAGATGGGTTCATTGTCATCAACATCAGATTCTGGTGATTTTCTTTTGGCCGGTGAGGGGATCGGTTGAGTAGGCTTAGGTTGATCAGAGACCGGTTTAGGTGTATCGGTTGACTTCTTCTTCTTCGGTTGAGAGGTCTTCTTCTTTACCGGTTGAGCTTCGGTTGGAGGAGCAATGGCAGCAGTAGGTTTGGCTTCTCTAAGAATCCTTGCCTGATCAGCCTTGTCAAATGCTTTGACAAACGATTTAGGAACAGATGGATGACTACCAGAGATGGTGAAGATTGATGGGATTCTCATTAGGATTCTGCTCATTAGGAGATAATGAATGGGTTTAGCCTTATTTGATCTGGACAAGGGCTTCTCCTTCTGAAATTTCTTGAAGGCAATTAGAATGACTCTGTAGATGAAGGAGCACCAGTTGAACTTCCTCTGAAGCATAACAGCTGCAATAGCTTCCCATTGTATCATAGTGATACAATGATGAGAACAAGACCGACAAATCACACATCGGTCAATTACTTCGGCCAAGGCGTAATGAACAGCATCCAGATCGGCTTTCTTATTTCCTTCACCGGTCACAAATGGATCGGTTCCACGAACACTAGCCCATGCTAATTCCATATCCTTCGAGGTGACAGAGGATGAACCGGTTGAGGGAACAGAAGGGAAAGCTTCGGCAATGGAGTTTGGAGAGAAATCAACGGAGAAACCACCAACTGTTGAAGAAATATGAGATACAACACCGAGCTTAGGATTGTCATCTACAACACCATTGTTGAAGAATTCATTGACCAGCTCATACATAATGTCATCATTCCCTTCTGGCATCAAGAAAGGCAACAGACCGGCAGCAGTCAACATGGCCTGGAGGAGCTTTCCTTCTTCAGATTCGAAGAAGCTTGGAAGAATGTAACCTCCGAAGATGTCTTTCTTGGTTGGTTTGGGAGCCATCTGACAAAAGAATTTAAGAATCAAAAACATTCTAAGTTAGAACATATTTCAAAAGAAAAAAATAGACGTGAGTTTAGATTTTGAAAAGAGTTCTTGTTCTTCAAGTTAAATGAGTTTGGATTTTAGAAAAACCTTTACCGGAAAGGATTGAGGTTTGAAGAACGGTGGTAGAGTGAAGTTTGATTGCTTGAAGGCTTGATACTTTTGCAGAGAGAGAGAGATTCAGAAATTTTAAATGAAAGCTTGATTTTCCTTATATAGTAGAGAGAGAAGATGGAGGGGTTTTTGAAAATTAAAAAAAACGTTTCAACTGCATGGCACAGATATTTAAAAAGATATTGAACACGATTTTAAATATGAGGGCTTAAAACTAGGTACGTGTGTGCAGCAGTTAAACTATAATGCAATTATGATAAAAAGATAAACTTTTGATAAATTGGAATGATACAGAAGTTACCTTTTTGGTCACAAAATTTTAAATTTGACCAACAATCAAGTACAAAAGGACGGTAGTAGGAGGAAGTAGGGAACAGCCTTTTGGAGGTGTCAGTATAGGGTGAGGCGATGGGAGGCGGATGTGATTGATGTGACCGATCGGTAAGAGATGCGCCGGTTAAAACGGATTATGAATAGAGATCCGGCCGCAGTTCGTCGGCTAGGTAATGATCAATCGGTTGAACTGACGTCACCACATGAGGCTTGACCGATCAAAGAGATGATCGGTTAGACAATGATCGGTCAGAGATGAAAAGTTGACCGGTTAGGAGAGAGGACTATTGCACCGGTTAAGGGCCATCGGTTAGGGATACTTTTACTCGGTTAGGAGATGTCGGTTCAGGATATCTTGCATACCGGTTAAGTGAGCAGGTCAAGAGCACCGGTTAGCATAAGAAATTGAGGCAACACCAAGATCGGTTGAGAGCTTAAACAGATAGCAAAGTTAGCACAATAAATTAACGAATATCAATCATGCCTAGTTCTCCTCTGAGGAATTCAAATCTTTTAATGTCCAATGGTTTTGTCAAAATATCGCCTAGTTGATAATCGCATGGACTTTTAAAAGAACAATGTTACCCTTTTCAACATGATCCTTGAGGAAGTGATATTTGATGTCTATGTGCTTCGTCTTTGAATGCATCACAGGATTGTTGGAGACTGATATGGCTGAGGTATTATCACAATAGATAGGACATACTTCTTGAGGGATTTCATAGTCCACTAGTTGTTGCTTCAGCCAAAGGATTTGTGAACAAAGAACTCCCAAAGAAAGCCTATGTACTCGCCTTCCGCCGTAGAAGTGGAAATTGATGCCTGTTTCTTGCATGACCAGAAACCAACCGGTTACCTAGAAATTGACAAGTTCCACTAGTACTTTTCCCGGTGACCCTACAAGCCGCAAAATCAAAGATCTCGAATATCCAATTAGTGTAAATGATGAATCTTTTGGATACCACAAACCTAAGTTAGCAGCTCCCACAAGATATCTAATGATTCTTTTCGACAAACTTGCAAATGAGATTCTCTAGGGTCACTTGAAATCTAGCACATACACATACGGCAAACATGATATCTCGGCCTACTAGCGGTTAAGTAAAGTAGAGATCCTATCATACCTCGGTAGAGTGTCATATCTACTTTCTTACCGGATTCATCTTTGTCTAAATGTACATTTGTGGCCATTGGAGTGCTTTGAGGATGAGCGGAATCAAGACCAAATTTCTTGATTAGATCTTTGGTGTATTTGGCTTGATTGATAAAGATACCTTCTTGGGTTTGCTTGACTTGAAGTCCAAGGAAAAATGTTAGCTCACCCATCATGCTCATCTCAAATTTGCTCTTCATAAGCTTCTCAAATCTCTTGCACAATTTTTCGTTAGTAGATCCAAAAATTATGTCATCAACATATATTTGAACTAACAATGAATGACCATTGTGCTTTGCAATAAATAAAGTGGTGTCGATTTTACCTCGTTCGAACTTCTCACTAAGTAGGAATTTGGAGAGAGTTTCATACCATGCTCGAGGTGCTTGCTTGAGGCCATACAAAGCTTTATTCAATTTGTAGACATGATTAGGCTTCTTGGAATCTTCAAATCCTGGTGGTTGATCAACATATACAAGCTCTTGAAGTTCACCGTTGAGAAAGGCACTTTTCACGTCCATTTGATATAGCTTAAATTCTTTGTAGGCTGCATAGGCAAGAAATAACCTAATGGCTTCTAATCTAGCTACGGAGCAAAAGTCTCATCATAGTCTATTCCTTCTTCCCCGTCTATATCCTTTTGCCACTAATCTGGCCTTATTTCTTACAATTTTTCCAGACTCATCCAATTTATTCCTATAAACCCATTTTGTTCCAATCACTGTTTGATCACTAGGTCTAGGCACTAATTCCCAAACTTTACATCTATCAAACTGGTTAAGCTCTTCTTGCATAGCTTCTACCCACTGGGTCATCAAGTGCTTCTTCGCCTTCTTTGGTTCTATATTGGAGACCATAGCAGAGGAAAATAATCCATCTTGTTCCTCTAAGTTTCTTAACTGGCCTCTAGTCATTCTAGGTCCAAAGACATCACCAATAACATTTTCTAAAGGATGATTCCTAACTGATCTCACTTCCCTAGGTAGGTCTTGCCTGACCGATTCCTGTCTTAAGGTTTCTATTGGAGGAGTGGGATCGGCTAAGGGAGAAGAGACCGGTTGAGGTGATCGGTTAGGTGAGGGTGATGCAGACTGATGGTGATCGGTTAGAGGAGAGGGAAATGGTAAGTTGATGGGCGAAATTGGTTCAGCTTCAGGTGGTGAGTTAGGAAAGGTAATATGAGGACTAGTTGGAAGAGGATCGGTTAGCTGAGTTTGAACATTGGATTGCCTAACCGATTGAGGAAAGAAAGAGTCATCAACTAAGTCTCTACAAGTTACACCACTAGAGGTCAAGGTTGAGCTGGAGGTTGATTTGCATTGATACTGGTGGTTTGATTAGAGTTTTGATTACTTGTCTCACCTGTCTCAAAAACACCAGAACTATCAGTACTATTTGGAGCCTTATCAGACTCTAGCAAATCAAATTCATCAAAAGTAACATGAACAGATTCAACAATTTTCAACAACCGTTTATTAAAAACTCTAAATGCCTTACTGTGCTTGGCGTATCCCACAAAGATACCTTCATCGATTTTTCATCAAATTTACCTCGGCGCTCTTTACCGTTGTAAAGTACATAGCATTTGCAAAGCTCAAGATCTTGAAGAAACCAATGTTGGGAATTCGCCACGCCATAGCTCATAAGGAGTCTTGTTGTGAAACTTGTTGACCAAAGATCTATTCTCGTGAAGCATGCCGTATGGATAGCTTCGGCCCAAAAATACTTAGGAAGCCTAGCTTCGGATATCATAGTTTTTCCAAATTTCGATCAATGTCCCGTTCTTTCTCTCAACTACACCATTTTGTTGCGGTGTACCAAAGAATGAGAAATTATGATCTATTCCATGATCATCACAAGATCGAGCAATTCCAAGATTTTTGAACTCCGTTCCATTATCTCGATCTCATACCGATGATGTCACACTCCTTTTGGGTTTGGCAAGAGACGGAATAATCTCGGTAGCAACTTCATATGTATCATCCTTTGAAGCAAAAGTCTCTACCCATGTATATCTAGAGAAGTCGTCTACAACAACCAAAGCATATCTCGCCGCCCCTAAACCGGCAAAGTGGTTGTGGGGCCAAACAGATCCATATGTAGCAACCGGAGGCATCTAGAGGTGGACATGCAGTGGCTTGCCGTGGAATGATTCTTTATGTTGTTTTCCTAATTGGCGTGCTCGCATTTCCTATCATGATTAGCAGACACTTGAGGTAAGCCGGCAACTAGATTTTGATTAGCCGCCTTGGATAGGTATTTGAAATTCAAGTGATCGAGTCTCTTATGCCATAGCCAGAGTTCTCACCGATGTTCTTAGCTACAAAACAAACATTAGTAACATTCAAACATTTTTTAAATCGATAGCATATACGTTACCTTTTCTCGTATCCAAAGTGAGAAGTATTTCACCCGTAGCAATGTCTTTCACATAGCAATTGGAAGAATTGAAAACACAATGCATACCTTTATCACAAAATTGTGAAATAGGAGAAGGTTGTGTTTCAGACCATCCACCAAAGATACCTTCTGTACAACAACTGTACCTCTTTTGATGGATCCACGACCGATAATTTTACCCTTTGCGTTGTCACCAAAAACAACTGGAGGACCAGATGCTTCTTCCAGATCGGTTAGGAGATCGGCATGACCACCATATGCCTAGAGCATCCACCGTCCATAATCCAAACATCCTTACCGGCATCGGTTGAGGCCATTAAGCATTCCCGAAATAAAACAAGAAGCTTATGGTCCCCCTTATTCTTTTGGGTCCAAAGAGTTAGTTCCTCTTTCGCGGCCATACCGCCACCACCTCGAGCTCTTAGACTCAGTGGGTCCAGATAGGTGCTTCAAGAGGCATTCATAAGCCTTGTGACCAATAAAACCACAATTTGTACATTTATTAGACGATGGCTGAGAGGGCTTAGATGAGTTGATGTTCAATATGGTCATTGCTTCAGAGGAGTTTACTGATTGAGCAGAAAAAGATCCTTTGGGGACGAAGGTGATGGATTTAGCTTTGTTGGCCGGTTGCGTTGGTTTGGAAAGTCCTTTACCGGTTGGGAGCCCTCACCGGTTGGTTGACCGGTGACAGCTTGTCCTGACCGGTCGTACCTTTACCGTGATGGCTTCCTTACCGGTTGAGGTTTCCTTACCAAAGAACATGTTCAAGAATTTTAATCCCACCTTTGCTGTTACCATCACCGAGTGGAACATATTGTCCTAGCTCAGATCGCCTACCTTGGTCCATCGGGATTTGTTTTTGCCCAAATAAGCCTTCATCCTGCTCCCGCCCCTTGGGATAGGTGTGGGGAACAGCTTGGAAAGGTTTAGTTAACTCTCTCTTAATCAATTTGGATTGAGCATCATCAAACTTACCCATCAAGTTCTCAGTAACAGACTTGGAAACTGGTTTGTCATAGCTGTCTTTTTCCTTACTGCTGGATGTAAAGCTTATACCGGTTGTTACATCTCGGTTAGGAGATAACTGATCTTGTATGATAACATCCATAGCAGATCGGGATTTTGAAAATGTGTCAATGGTTTTTGAAAGAGAGTTATTTCTTGACACAAGATCGCAATTTGACCAATGTATATTTTCGCCTCTCAGTGAGTTCTTGATTATCTTTCTTCAACTGATCAGACTCTAGCTTACTTTATTTCAAAATTTTTATTTCAGCTTTCAAAGAATCATTTTCAGTTGAAATCTTTTTAAAATTAGCAGCCATAATTTTGTGAGCTTCATTTAATTTTTCAAAATCTGAGAAGAGCTCATTCATCACCTCTGCCATTTCAGACTTTGACATATAGGGCATAGGGTCAATGGTAGGCTGAGAGGAAGAAGGTGATGGTTCAAAATTGGGATCAAAATTTGGTAGTGATGATATCGGTTGAAGGCTCGGCTCGGTTAGAGGCTTCAAGAATTGAATCGGTCGGGTTTCAAGCATCGGTTGATGAGAGATGATCGGTAAGGCTTGAGCTTGATAGGTCTGTTGAGTTGGTTGCATCAGCGGTTTGAGAGTGGGCATGTTTTTACACTAACCATAAAGGGATCCACCTATGTTTTGAATTTTGAAATTATAAGGATTACTTTCATCTGACTTGGAAATAGGAATGGATTCGTCAAAGTAGGTTAAGGGAGATCTCCTAGGTGGGGTCTGGTCAATATAAGATGAGTGTTCATTGGAGTTGGGGTGTCTATAGATAGGTGACTGTAAGGAGATGGGTTTCTCATCGATTCCATCAATAGCAACAAAACTGACATCAGCTTCTTCATCTATGTCAGCATCCTCGTTCTCTAATCGCCCGAACCAAACCGGCATAGCTTTTTCGGGCCCATCCTCGGCAACTAAGCTCTTAGATTTAGATCTAGGGAATTTCTTGAATGGTTTCTTCCTCAAAAATTCATATTTAGGTTGAGGGCATTTGGAGGCAAAATGGCCGGGTTTTCTACAATTGTAACACACAAGCTCACCTTGGGCATTCTTTCCATCGGTTGAGGTTGAGGTTTGGCCTTTCTTTTGGAAGTTCCCAGATCTTTGAAATGATGAGGATTTGGGTTGGAAGGATTTGCTGTGGGATTGCTGGGATCTTTTAAAATCCTTGAACTTTCTATAATTTCTAGCGAAGGCAGCAAATTCATCTTCTTCCTTTAAAATCACACTAGAAGGGGTATTGGCTTGAGTTGGTTGAGGTTGAGAGATTGAGGGAGAGTCATTGGTGGTAGTTTGGCTGGTAAGCATAGAAGAACCGGGGAAGATCTCGGTCTGAGCTGGCAGAGATAGATTTTTAAATTGTTTTTGAACTCCACTCAGCCGGTTGAGTTCTTCCTCATATAGAAACAAAGTTGACACAATGTTCTGGATATGAGTCTCGTTCAAATCTCGTCATTCTTTCAAAATAGCAACCTTTACATGCCACAAGTCTCCAAGAGAATTGAGGAATCTCATGTTTAGGTCTTTCATAGTGTAAACTCTACCTAGAGATGCACAAGAATTACTCACCTCGTAGAAACGGTCGTACGTTTCCTTTAACGTCTCATTTGGATTCTTCTTGAAGGACTCAAACTCAGCTACACTTTTGTAGAGTCTGTTGTCCTTTGCCACTTGATCTCCTTCAAAATATCTGAGTAGACTCTGCCACACTTGTTGAGAAGTATCATAGCATTGTACTTGTTTGTACAGTCTGTCATCAAGTCCGGAGGTTATGATGTGCAAAGCTTTTCTGTCCAAGGAATCACAAAGTTTGTCATCATCAGTCCATTCTTCACGTGGTTTTGGCACATAGGTTTCATAGACCTCAAAATCTTGTTCAGACGCTCTATCTGCATGATCCATGAGAGGAGTTTTGGGTGCTCCGTAGCAAGATTGATTTTCAGGGTGTTATGGGACCATCTCTCGACTACGTAGTTAACCTATCATCTATTGAGTCCAAGTACCGCATGATTCTGTTTTTCCATACTGGAAATTCGTTTTCGTTCAACATAGGAACGGTTGCCAAGTTGTATGATTGCATGATTTTTCCTGCCATTTTGAAATTGGCAATTCAAGCGATTAAGCTTGGAAAAATGATTTTCGAAAATTGCTAGCTCTGATACCAATTGTTAGGTCCCAAATGGTAGGAATCAGGCTAGAGGGGGGGGGGTGAATAGCCTGTTAAAACTTTTTGCTGAAAACTCTTAGTCTTTGAAAAGGTTGTAGGCAACACTTACTAACCGGTAGATTAATTTTGCAAGATTTCGGTTAGGTAGATGTACAACCGGTTAGGTAGAGTTTCAAAACCAGTAAGTTAAAATCCTCATGCAAACAAAAACAAATTATATTTCCAAGTGAGACAAACAAGTTAAGCAGTAAATTGAGTCAATAGGTTGTGACCGATTGAGAGAATATCAACCAGTTACAACTACACAAAAATAAACAAGCACACAGAAGAATGACACATTGTTTGAAGAGGTTCACAGTGTTAAATAACTGCTACGTCCTCTACCAAGTTTGGTCAGAACTTGGATTTGTGAAAGTGCACTACTATATTAATGGTTCTTACCTATTACAAGTTGCAAGCCAATGATTGAAGGCTGCCAATCTAAAGGTGACCACTAACGGATCGTGCTACAATAATGACCAGGTGTTTTCTAGAGATGTGCTCACAAGTTGAGCTGATTTCTCTAGGGTGTTGTGTGTGAATCAATCAATGTGTTCCATTGGTAGTCTAATGAAGGAACACTACAGTATTGATTGAGGTGATCAGTGTTTAAGTCCTACAGAGATGTCTAGTGAATAAGGGGATTTGTATTGAATGCCTTGAACTATGGAGTTTGCAGGTTGGTAGTTCAAAGCAACTCACTCTCAAGAATCATAAATGCACCAACCTTCTTCAATGCTCCAGGGAAGCTATTTATAGTGAACTTTGAAAAGGAGCCATTGTCTTTGAAGAGGTTGCAATGATGACTTGATCAGGCATGCCTTTGAATTGAAGGATCTTTGCATTAAATGCCTGAGATAGGAGAGAGAAGATTTTCCTTGAGTTGTTGGATGGATGTGAGTACTGGTTATTTTGACAATCTATTTTGAGCTTCTGACAGCCGCAGGAATGTCACTTCAGCGTCCATTCAGCATGCTTACTTTACCAACTTTAGCTAAAGTAGGATGTTGGGTAGTTGGGAGTAATAAATGCTTCGGTTAGGTTAGGCTGAGGGAAGCTTGCAGAGAAAGCTTTAGACCGGCAAGGAAGGAGACATAACCTGTGAAGGTTACATCAGCTAGGAAAGGGGCAACCAGTTAGGAAGCCACATCGGTTAGGTTAGGCACGCCGGTTGAGTGATCAACCGGTTAGGTAGCCAAACTGAGTAACTCACATAAATCAAAGAAGAAAATCTTCAAGTCTTCAAGTCTTCAAAACCTTGAGAAAATTACATGATTTAAAACACTGGCACTAGCACTAAGGGGACCTATCATACATAGAAAAATTCTATTTGGTCTAACTAAAATTAGGGGTCCACATTAATGCTTGTTGTGATTGGGTTTAAGCAATTCTAAATTTAAACATATATTTGACTAACACAAACGACATGGAAGATGCAATCAAGGAGGAAGTGCAGAAACTGCTAAGTGCATGTATCATCAGAGAGGCAACCTATCCCGTTTGGTTTGCCAACGTTGTGATGGTTAAGAAATAAAACGGGAAGTGGCGAATGTTTGTAGACTTCACAGATCTCAACAAAGCCTGCCCGAAAGATAGTTATCCTCTCCCCAGAATTGACAAGCTGGTAGAATCTGTTGCTGGACACATAACCTCAGCTTTCTAGACGCATACTCTGGTTATCACTAGATAAAAATGGCGGAGGGAGATATTGAGAAGACAGCCTTCCAGGCAGCTGTAAGAATTTATTGTTACACTATGATGCCCTTCGGGCTAAAAAAATGCAGGCGCAACCAACCAGCGCATGGTCAATAAAGTATTCGGGAAGCAGATAGGCCGTAACATGCAAGCCTACATCGAAGACATGGTCATCAAGACTAGGAGTGGCAGTCACGCCCCGGACTTGGAGAAAACTTTTGACAACCTACGAGCTAACAAAATGAAATTGAATACGAGTAAATGTGTGTTCGGGGTGACGACTGAGTTCCTAGGCTTCATGGTATCACGGAGAGGGATCGAGGCGAATCCGAAGAAAATAAAAGCCTTGATCAACATGAAAGAACCTAGCAGCATCAAGGAGGTTCAAAGGCTTAACGGAAGGATAACAGCCATTGGTAGGTTTATTGCGAAGTCTGCAGAGAAATCACTGCCTTTCTTCAAAGTTTTTAAGGGTACCAAGAGCATCTCCTAGACATCTGAATGCTCAGAATCATTCAAACAGTTGAAGGATTACTTGGGATTCCCTCATTTGTTGAGCAGCCCTGTCATGGGAGAAATGCTATATGTCTTCCTAGCAGCTACAGACAACACGATAGCTGTGGTACTAGTCTGAAATGAAGAAACCACTTAGAAACCTATCTATCATGTCAGCAAGGCATTATCAGATGTGAAGAGCAGATACTTCAATGCAGAAAAAATAGCCTAGGCCCTAGTTATAGCGGCAAGAAAGCTACGAGCATACTTTACGGCACACCCCATAACTGTGTATACAAATGCGCCCCTGAAGAAAATCTTGCATAAGTTGGACTGCTCAGGACGTCTCGTTAATTGGTCTATCGAACTCACTGAGTTTGATATCAAATACCAGCCTAGGAAGACACTCCTAGCATAACCTCTGGTCGATTTTATGGTTGAAACCACCTTCACAGGTGAGCACGACCCCACCTCTCGTAAGAGCAAAAAACCTACGGGGGAAGAACCGACCATTGAGCTTCCATCTGACTGATGGGTCTTATACACGGATGGGTCAACCACTAAGTAGAGAAGCGGAGCTGGAGTTGTACAAGCAAGTCTCGATAGGGAGCACACAATCCAGGACGTTATCAGATTCAAGTTCTCTGCTTTCAACAATCAAGCTGATTACGAGGCTTTGATATTTGGCTTAGAGTTGGCATCCTTCTATGGAGCAACCAAAATCGCCGCCTTCTGTGACTCCCAGCTCGTAGTCAAGCAGATAAAATGGGAATACAACACTCAACACCCTATATCACAAAATACAAAGACCTCATCCTATACATAATAAAGAAAATGGAATTTTTTGAAATAAGTCAAATAGGCCGGGAAGACAACCAAGTGGCAGATGTTCTATCTAAATTGGCGACCATTGACGTGGCAAATCCTGATTCTAACCCATTCATAGTATTTACCGAAAAACCTGCCTACGAAAGACTACGAGTAATGCTGCTAGATGGGGAGGAGAAGTGATGGATATACGAGTACATGGACTTCATTGAAAAGGACCAATTACCTGAGGACGAAACACGTGCTAGGCTTATCAAGAAGAAGTCAGTAAGGTTCACAGTGTTGAATGGGATCCTTTACAAAAGATCGTTCACAAAACCCCTGATAAGGTGCGTCTATCCCAAGGAAACAGAAAATCTCCTGGCAGAAGTCCACGAGGGCATCTGCGGTGGTCACCGGGGGGCCAGAACCTTAGATGAAAAAATTATCACGCTAGGTTACTACTGGCCGAACCTGAGAGATGACGGGCAAGCCTACTTAAGGAAGTGTGACAAGTGTCAGAGATATACTGATATCCCTAAACTGCCAGCAGAGGAACAACCACTCATAATTCCTACTTGACCATTTAACATGTGGTAAATCGACATCATCGGACCCTTCCCCCCCAAGGCAATTGCAAGTACGTGATCGTGGTAGTCGATTACTTCTCCAAATGGATAGAAGCAAAAGCCTTAGCCAAAATAACAGAGGAGAATGCAATCATCTTTGTCCACGACTTCATCCGGTGTCGTTTCAGGGTTCCACACACTATCATCTCAGATCATGGTCTCCAGTTCCCTAAGGCATTTATAGCAGAGCTGAAGAGACTAGTAGTCAGACACATCAAGTCATCTGTGAGCAGACCTCAATGTAACGGACAAGCGGAAGTAGCCAACAAGTTGGTGCTACTCACCATTAAACCCATCCGGGACCGATGCACTCATGGAATTCATCGAGAAAACCACCTCTTGGACTTCCTCTAGAGTAGGGGCAGCCGTGAGAACTTCATTCTCCTCCGCTGAGATCATATGAGGAATAAGAGAAAGGAGAACATCTGGGGGATTAAACTAATGCCCCCCAAGCTGATCCACAAAGAAAGAAATTGCCTCATCTTGAATAGCTTGCTTTCCCTCAATGAACATCCCATTAGAGGTCTGAATACGATGAATATGAAGTTTTTGCCTCTTTTTCTTGACTTAAGTATGGAAAAAATGAGTATTCCGATCCCCATCTCGAATTCAAGAAATATTAGCTTTTTGCATCCAGAAATCCTCCTTTAACTTTAACTTATAGCGAAATTCGGCTTGAGCTAAACAGAGAGCAGCCCTATTATCTTCAGAGGGGTCCGCTTCAAATAGGAGCTCTTTTGCATAAAGATTGTCCTCCGCTAACATGACAAAACACATGGTGTCGCTTCGGGGTTCCACACACTATCATCTCAGATCATGGTCTCCAGTTCCTTAAGGCATTTATAGCAGAGATGATACGAACGTTTTTGTCATTATTAGTAAATATTTTTTGATGGGCTGGGGTGGGTGGGGGTTGGAGGGGCAGCATGAAAGTTTTAAAAAATAATTTTAATATAAGTAATTTTGCCTTTGACGTGGGAAAGGGGTGTTGGGGCGGCATGAGAGTTGTGAAAAAATAATTTTAATAAGAGTAAAAAAGATTACAGGGGTGGGGGTGGAAGTGGGAGTGGGATGGGGTTTGGGGGTGGGGATTAGGTGTTTCGATAGTGGTTAGGGGTAAAGGTGGGGGTTGGGAAAGATGGGCGTGATTATGTTAAAAATCAATTTCCGAAGCCAAAAACTTATAAAAAACGCGTTTTTTGTTAGCTTAAAAAAAACGTGTTTTACGCTCACTCTCATTCTCTCTCACACTCACTCTCATTCTCTCTCACTACTCTCTCTCTCTCTAAATGCAAAGTCTCTCTCACTCTCACTAGACGCACTAGACGCAGACGCAAAGCCTCTCTAACAAAATTCAAATTCTTGAAAGGAAGAGCTTCTCCAATGGCGGTTGATACGAATTTTGCATCGTTGATCTCGTAATTTGAAGCTTGAAGATCCATGGCTTCCACCAAGACCTTGGGAATCTATTCCTCGAGAAAGCGGCGGCGGGGCGGCTCTCCGTCGCTTCAACCTATCGATCTTCTCTCGGTGGAGGCCTCTATGACACTTCCGCCGTCTCAGTAAGTCATATTGCACACCACTTAGTGTTCAATTCGCACACAAACCTCTCGATTTGAGCCCTTTTCGTTTTATTTGAATTGAGGTGAAGAGATTGGGAAAGAGTTGTTTGTGCTGGGCTGGATTTGAGGCTTCGCCGGAGGGGAGCTTGATGATTGTTTGGTTTTTGTTTGGGAATTTGAATCGATCGGCCAGTGTACGTGATTTTGAATGCCAGTATAATTGATTTTGAATGCCAGTCCATGTTTTTTCGAGTGCCAGTACATGTTAATTCGAGTGCCAGTGCATGAAGAAGATGATCGGAGATGGAGTGCCAGTGCATTTTAATTCGAGTGCCAGTACATGTTAATTCGAATGCCAGTCCATGTTTTTTTAAATGCCAGTATAATAGAATATTAATGCCAGTGCAGAACAAATCAGATGGGAATTTGAGTGCCAGTGTATGTGTATTTGAATGCCAGTCCATGTGTTTTTGAATGCCAGTGCTTGTGTTTTTGAGAGCCAGTTCATGTATATAAAAGTGCCCGTGTAAAAACCGCCAGTGCAAGTTTAACAAAGTGTCAGTGCAAGTTTACACTGGCACTTTGTTAAACTGGTACTGACACTTTTTCACTGACACTTTGTTACACATGCACTGACACTTTGTCACACTGGCACTTTGTTAAACTTGAACTGGCACAAACGGGGAAACACAAAACACGTTTTTTCTAAGTGCCAGAAAAAACGCGTTTTTTATAAGACCAACTCATTTCCGAATAATGTTTTGAGTAAGTGAAATTGAAAGTTATTTTTCTTAGAAAATAATTCTATTTGCGATTGATTAGAAAATCTTTTTTATTGATTTTATTTTTTGTTGATTACCAAATATCAAAAAATAGGAAAAACATTTAAAAAAAAAAATATTTTTCCCAAACAGATGAAGCCGAAGTGGAGCGATTCTCGGAAATGGCCGGTGCAAGTTAAAGGATGGGGTTAGTAAATAGAATATGCTAGAAGATCTCTGCGGTCCCACCTGGATTTGGATTTCTTTTTTTTTTTTGGCCGTTTAACCGTTTTTGACAGTTGACTATTCACATTCAGTTGGAAAGAAATACTCCTTCCATCCCGCTTGAAATGTCTCAAAATGGTTCAGGCACGAAAATTAAGAAAAGTGATGTAGTCATGTAGGAAAGAGAAAAAATATATAGTGAAATAAATGTTGTGAGTATAAAAAGTAATGTAGGGAAGAGAAAGTGGAGTAGAGAATAGTTAGTGGATATGTATTGTAAATATGACAAGTGGGTCCCACAAATAAAAAAGTAATAAAAAAAATTCCTTTTTTGTGTTAGGACATTTTAAATGGGACACTCAAAAAGGAAAGTTAGGACACTTTGGACGGGAAGGAGGGAGTATGTTGCTCCCGGGATTCAATTTTTTTTTCTATTTTCTGAATGAAACATAATTAGATTTTGTTTTTTTTTTTATAAGAAAACGTAATTGGATAAGGAAATTGTTTGTTTCACCAGCCTACTTTTGATCTTAATTAGAGTTGTTAGTTCGAGATACTTTTGATCTTAATTAGAGTTGTTAGTTCGAGAAAAGGGGATGAGATGGGATGGGACGAAAATAAAATATGAAATTCCACAATTTTATTGGATGGAATGGGACGTCCTCTATTATTCGCGGGACAGAAAATTCATTTCCCTTCCCATCTCATTCCGGGATGCGGGACAATACGGGAAAAAAATGCTAATATTATAAAACGATAATATTATAAAACTATAATTTAACTGAGATTATGTCAAAACATTAAATTGAAAACATAAGATTAATATTTTGCAATCCAACAAGATAAAAAAAAATTTAATTCATAAAATACCTTAATCAACACAAATAAAAACGATGGATAGTTGGAAAAAAAAAAACTAAGAACTATGAGCGAAAATACATTTGAGGTTAAAAAATTAAAATTAAAATTATAAAAATGTGAGACTCCCGTACAATCCTGTCTCGTCCCAAACGGAATGTCTCAAATAAACTCGCTTTTATAACGAATTAGAATACAATTTCATTTTATCCTATTTGTATGATGAAACGGGATGGCCAGAACAATCTCAAATTAAGGAATCTAACTTTAATCTTAATATTAATGAAGTGCAGGTGGATCAGATGCCCAGAATGGAACAGACCACCACATGCCATTCCTACACTTCTCTTGTTTTTTTTTTTTTTTTTTTTTTGTTACCAGGTTCCCAGTTTTGTCGGACTAATTCTGGACCATCAGATACCGGCCCCTCAGTCTCCTAGCGGGGGTGAATCGTGGGATATGTCCTATGCAGCCAGGGTGGCAGCACCCCTTATACTCCTGGCCCCAAGGGAGCCCTCCTACCAGACATTTACACTCTTACATCACCAATTGGTTGCTTCAGCTGCTCCTGCCAACGAGGCATTTACATCACTCTTGCAACACCAATTGGCTGCTCCAGCTGCTCTGCCAAGATTCGAATTCCCCACGCTGAGGTTGCAAGCCCAGCAGTGCTGTTTCCTTAACTGCACGGATGTGCCCCGGGAGGCTCCTAAGGACCCTGAAACCCATGGTATAAATTAAACCACAAGAAATGGGCTAGGGGTAAAATTAAGGAATGCTTGTCAATTCCTCCTCCGCTCAATGTATATGCTTGGAAAAATCACAATTTGTTTAACTTCAAGCTAATTTAATATTTGGAAAGAAATAAAAGTAATGGGTTAATCCCAACTGGTCAAGTGCTACATCCATACTGTTATTAAGGCCCAATATGGCCAACTGACCAATTCTCCACCTGGTGGACAACCCATATGTCAGTCGACCAGGGATCTAGTCTGACCTGACTAGATCCCGACCTAACCTGGCCCGACATACAATCAAATACTTACACATCTTAGCAAACCCAAAGGCTCGAACTCAGGTCTACTTTACCCTTAGTAAGCGACCTCGACCAGGCCAACCTACGTTGCCTAAACTGATAATAACAGAATGACTGCGATCATGAAAATGATCAGGCCAAATTCCTATAATCTATCAGAGATTCCGGCCACATTCCTTATACAGGGCTACACTATAAATACCCCTTAAATATCACCTTCACAAGGTAACGTCTCTTTACACTGTAAATCTCTGTCAATTTGGTTTCAAGAATTAAAGAGCAAATACTCATACTCGCGTCGGAGGATCTTAGCCGGAAACCTCACCCGACTAGTTGTTTGTTCATCGGTTTCAGATCAATTGATGGATTATACCCTACTGTTGGGCGAAGGGCTGATCTAATCTGATTCCTGCAGCATTATTTTGATTCCATTACTGAGAATCGAAGCTTATTGACCTAGAAATCTTCCATAAATATTCAACGATGGTATTCGATGGACGTTCCGCCAGCGTGACCGCATATCACATTAACAACAAAAACCCACCACCGCCTACTTTTAGAGGTAATGTTGCCAGAAATAATGGTGGCGCCGGCGGAGGTACGGGCGTGACTCAAAGACAAGGTGTCGGTGGTGGTGACGGAAACCTATTATTATTATTAAGTGTGTTAATATGAAAAATGGGGTAGAGTTAAAAATAATCGAAGCTTTTGTTTTCTTTCCTTTGTTGAAAGTCGTGTTTCCTCTCGGATATCAAGAGCCATTGTGATCTTTGATCTTGTCAGTGTTAATGTGGCAAAAATAATGGGGACCACGGTTGAAAGCAGTCCACCACCGCCTACTGTTAGAGGTAACGTTGCCGAAAATAATGGTGGCGCCGGCGGAGGTGCCAGTGCGACTCAAAGACAAGGTGATGGTGGTGGTGACGGAATCCTATTATTATTATTAGTTATGTTAATATGAAATATGGGGTAGATTTAATAACAATCGAAGCTTTTGTTTTCTTTCCTTTGTTGAGAGCCGTGTTTCCTCTCGGTTATCAAGAGCCATTGTGTGATGTATATGTTATGTCCATGGAGAATTTGATTTCCTTTTGCAAAGTGATCTTTGATTTTGTCGGTGTTAATGTGGCAAAACAATGGGGACCGCGGTTGAAAGTAGTACACATATGTGGGTTGTCTCTTGATAACAATGAGTGGATTCAGACATAGGTTGGTAGCCAGATGAATAAGGGTGGAAACAGAGGTGTTCATTGGATATCATGGCGTCGTTTGTGTGTTCTAAAGGGGTTATGTGGCCTGAGATTCTGTGATTTTCAATTATATTCTATTGCAATGTTTGGGAATCTTGGTTGGCGTCCGCATCTTAAAAGTTAAATATTATCCATGGAGGGATTTTTGAATGCAAATAGTGGGTAGTTTCCAAGTTATATATGGAGAAACATTTGGGCATCTCAACACATTATGCATAGGGGTATTCGTTGGAAGTTTGGTAGTGGCACACTATCAACATATGGGGTGACCCGCGGCTTCGGCGGAATAACGATTTTTTTGTTCAGCATCTTTTGTTCTCACTCTTAAATACTCTGGATTTTATTTTTAGAAAGTCTAGGCTTTATAATCATTGTAATACTCGGGTTGAACTTTCCTTTTTTGTTGTTAGCCGATTTCTTTTTTAGTTGTGGAATATATTAATATTATTAATACGGTTGAACTTTCCTTCTTTGTGGTTAGCCGATTTCTTTTTTTGTTGAGGAATACATATTAATATTTTTAATATAGATTTAGTAAGAAATGCTTTAATAAAGAGTTACACAAATTGCAAGGTTATTCCAGGTGAGAGTACAACAACTTAACATAGACTTGTGGTGCTTGATTTTCAAAGTAGGAGAATTTCAAAGAAGAGAAAACCACAAGTAGACCCTATAATTAAGTGATGGAGAATTCAAGGGGAGAATCAACATAGATTTTTAGCTAATATGGCAACTACCGGTATTTGGTCGAGTAATATGGAGGATATGGATATACATTTGACTTGGACTAAGATGGAGCATAACATAAAGGAAGGGACGAAAAAAGTCCTTAGAGAATATAAAGGAAGCGTGGCACCAAGTAAGGACACTTCATGATGGAACGAGAAAGTAAAGTAAGCAATAAGGAGAAAGCGAGAATGGCATAAATTATTGGGAAAATGCAGTAGATATGAGAAATATGAGAAGTATAAGGAGACTAGAAGACAAGCAAAGAAAGCAGTAAGAGACGCAAAAGCAAAGGTGGATCAGGAACTTTATGATAGATTGGATACAAAAGAAGGGAAAAGGACATTTATAAACTTACTCGTACGAGGGATTAGAAGACACGAGATATTGGAAAAAGGGTTAAATATGCCAAGGATGTAGACCAAAGAGTTCTGATCGGGGATAAGGAGATAAAAGATATATGGAGTTTATACTTTGATACCTTGTTTAATGGTGATCAAGAGCAGGATATTGGAGATTTAATTATCCATTCGAGTATGATTAATCGAGGTTTTTATGCGGAGAATTCAAAAGGGTGAAGTGGAAAAGGCAATGAAAAAAATTTGATTGAAGAAATCCGTAAGGTTAGATGGAATACCAATTGAGGTTTGGAGATGTTTTGGGGAGAGGGGAATATACTGGTTAACAACACTATTCAACAAAAAATGGAGAAGCAACACAATGTGTTGATCCCAAATGAGGCAACAAGGGTGAAAACAGCTAGGGGGGGGGTGGATACCAATTACAAATTTTTTGACTCTTTTTTAAAACAAACCTCTTGATTACAAAACTACTATTGCAGTGTATCAAAATCGCAAGTGAGGCTTGTAAAATGCACAGCGAAATTTCTTAATAAAAGAGTGAGGTTTGATAGTGAGGTTTAGAAAACAGTAAAGTGATGTTTGACAATGATTAACTTTAAACACAATTCACAATTCTGAAAAATCTATTAAGATCAAACAGATAAGACAAATTGGTTTGAATGATAAACATTAAAGAAAATGCAGAAATTGAAGAACGCACAAGATTTAGAGTGGTTCAATCGTAAATAATTTACATCCACTACCAAGATGGTTAGTATTTGACTTTCTAACTACTAAAATTTGTATTAGATGATAAGAAAGATTACAAGGTTACAAGAATCAAACTCAAATCTAAAATCTAAACAATAAAGCAAATGCTAGACTATAACCGGTATATCTCAAATAATTTAATCTACGTGATTAATCAAGTGAGGTGTATGAGTGATTATCAAGATTCAAGGCTTTTTAGATCTGTATGATTTAGAGCACAATGAATCTGGTGTTACAAATGCTTGAATTTCTGGGCTTGGAGATTTTTTCTTGAAGCTATGAAGGATGAAGATGAAGATTCAAAGGATTCTGAAATCTGTAAATTTTTTCAAATCTTCAAAGCACTCTCTCAAATTGATATTCTCAAGCAATCTTCAAATGTTGAAGATTGGGGGTAATTATACCCCGTGCACCAAAAAGTAGCCGTTTGGAACAATTGTATCAAGTACAGTGCTGGTGCGGTCTGATTGGTGCACGTGTCCACTTTTGTCCTTTTGTTCAGAAGTTGTTGATAAGGTTATACGAAACTCACACGACATTTTGGAATGAAGGACACCTGTCAACTTTTCAAAATTCTTTTAAACTCTGAGTAACCGTTAGACACGTTGATTTAACTTGCAGTTAACTCAACATTGCTGACGTGGATCAATCAATCAAAGGTGGTCCAATTCTTAAAGTATTCAATCATTGGATGAGGTTGGTGAGACGCGGTCTTGTGAAGTGCGGTATCACAGATGAGGTTTAACTTGCGGTTTGTTGAGTGCGGTTTCATGATTAGGTTTGCACTAGCTATACAATTTTGCATGACTTCAAAACCTTTTGACATGAAACCTCATGTTCAATGCAATTGTGACAGTTTTCAAGTCTGAATAATCCTATTCTATAAATTGGACTTGTACTAAAAAATTGAAGTCTAAGCTTCATTACATATGGGCCTAAAGTACGAAAATATAGATGAGGTTATGGTATCAATTAAATTAAAGCTAAACAAAGAAGGGTTAAAGTATGTATTAGTGTAAAACGCTTATGATATCCTGAATGATTTCTCAGATTCCAGATGATATCGCAGATGATTTTCTGTGCTGGAATTTATATAGTTGTACATTTCTTGATTATTTATTTATGTACTAATGTGCTAATATGATCTGTATAATATATAGTGTATGTACATATTTCAGGTTATAATATGGTGGAGTCATGAGCTAGAAACGTGGAGATGGTTGAAGAAATTAAGTTATGCATAAAACTAGTTTTATGCATAAACTTTCCAAGTGTTACTTTGTGTCAACAACTTCAAAAACGTGGGAAGACCATTTCAAAGCTGTTGTTACTGATTCAAAGAGAGTACAATGTCAAGAAGCTTGAGTGTACAAGGGAGTGTTGCGTGGACTTGGAGATCAAGGAAGCGGTTGCTATTTTTGTGGGATTGACTCCTTCTTTAGCTCAACAACAAGAGTGGAGCTCAAACCACTTCCCCACTCTTCATGGACGACCAAAACATCCCCAAGGCTGTTATTTTGAGTAGCCTTCAAGTCATTTGAAGACTATAAATAGGCAAGGTATGGAAACTTGAAGATATACCAATTACACACATCTTTCTCACTCCTTGCACAAGAGACAAAACACATATTTGGTTCCGTTTGCTCTTTCTCCCATACTTTGTCTTTCCACTCTCAAGTACTTTGGACTTGATTGTGTTTTGGGTAGAATGGGGTTTATGTTTTGATCTATTCGTTTTCTACTTGTACTAGAGTTAGGAAACTTTCGGCTTTGTAATCATTTATATAGTGAAGATAAAGTCTTGGCTTTTGAGCCACCCTCAAGTTATATAATTATATAACTTGAGAAAATTAACTCTTGTAACTTTTAATTTCGCTACAAAACTCTTTTAAAAGTTGTTTTTATTTTGGAGTGTGTGTGCGCTATCTCAAGTGCTATCGTTGGTGCTGTTATCACCTTGGATATCACTTGTGATCCAGGCCGTGACAATTTCAATTGGTATCAGAGCAGGTCACTTGACGTTACTAAGTGCTTGGTCCAGTTGTCATGGCTTTTGATCCTGCAAATCCTAACCAAACGGCTATGCTTGTCAATTTTTGTGACTTGGACACTGAAAGTGTTATCTCGAGTGTTACCCAAGCTGGGATAACCCCTGAGATAACATACAACAGGTATAACAATTTCAGTTTTCTTAATGTTGTTTGTTTTATGGGTTCAACTAACATGGATGCAGGAAGCTCACGTGAAGATGAGCAAAAGGATGAGCTTAGTAAGGATGAGCTCATTGTTGGATTAAAGAACCTCTATGAGGAATTTCTTGTAGAATGGAAGAAGAAGAACAAAAAGGTGGTGTTCTTGACCAATGAAGTTCAGAAGTTGAAAGAGGGCATGACTAAGCTAGAGGTCCAACTTACCAAGAAGGATGCGGAGATGGACAAAGTCAAGGCCAAACTAACTTTAGCCGAGGCCACATTCAAGAAGCTCAACATGAGGTCTTCCAAGTTGGATGAAATCCTTAGTGTGAGTAAACCTCCCAAGGCAGGTATTGGTTTCCAAGAGTCTTTAAAAGCAATCACTTCTACTTTGGCTAATAAGGATGATAAAATGTGTTTTTATTAAAGAACAAGTTAACAATGAACGTTTTTCTCCTAATGAAACCTCAAACAAAAAGAAAGTGTGCAAGTATTGTCACACCTCTGGACATGTTAAGAAAAGTTGTCGAACTCTTTTGAAAAAACAGTCCCGTACCTCTGTGTTATCCGATGTGTTACCCAGCACTCGAGATAACACAAAAAGTCAGAAGGTTAAAAATCCAAGTAAGAAGTCAGGGAAATCTAAGCCTAATCTGAGGTGTGATTTCGTTTATACTGCCTTGAAAATAGATGTGGAAGATTCATGGTATTTTGATAGTGGTTGTTCACGCCATATAACGGGAACAAAAATGTTTTTAAAAGATTATGAACCAATTCAAAGTGGTAGTGTAACTTACGGTGGTGGTAGTAGGAGTAACATAATTGGTAAAGGAACACTTAATGTCTCTGAATTTTCTCCTTTCAAGAATGTCTTGCATGTAGATGGGCTTGTAGCTAATTTAATTAGTATTAGCCAATTTGTGCTGACAACTTAGAGGTAAAATTCAACAAAAATACTTGTGAAGTCTTTGATTGTACTAACAACTGTGTGATGACAGGAACTAGGTCTAGTAACAATTGTTATCTTGTTGAAGACAAACAGGTTTGCCATTCGGCAAAAACTGATGACACACTTTTGTGGCATAAAAAATTGGGACATCTCCATTACAGAGATTTGGAGAAACTTTTTAGGTTTGATGCTATTAAAGGAATTTCTAAATTGATTTTTAAAGATAAATTTGTGTGTAGGGATTGCCTTAAATATAAGCAAACCTGTGTTACCCACAGTGTTGCCCAACACCAAGAGCAACACTTTGGAACAACACTTTGTTTTCAACTTTTGCACATGGACTTAATGGATCCAATTGAGGTAGATAGCCTGGGAGGTAAGAGGTATTCTTATGTCATTGTGGATGATTTTTCTAGGTTTACTTGAATATATTTTTTAAAAGAAAAATCTGAAACTTTTGATAAGTTTAAATTCTTACATTCCAAAATGAAAAATATGTTTTGCTCACCTATGTTTCGTATAAGATCTAATCATGGAAAAGAATTTTATAATGTTTCCTTTTTTACTTTTTGTGAGAAAAAGGAAATTCACCATGAATTTTCGACCTCTAAAATGTTCCAACAGAATTGTGTGGCCAAAAAGAAAAATAGGATCTTGCTAAAAATGGCCCGTGTCATGATGTTTTTCAAAAGTGTTTCGAAAAGATTTTGGGCTGAAGCATTGAAGACGGCTTGTCACATTTCTAATAGAGTTTTTCTAAGACCTGGTACAACAATGACACCCTATGAGACTTTGAATGGGAAGAAATCTAATGTTCATTACTTCCATGTTTTTGGGTGTGTTTGTTTTATATTGGTGCTGTTATCACCTTGGATATCACTTGTGATCCAGGCCGTGACAATTTCAGTATGTATACCCAACACAATGCCATTGTAGTGGAGGAAAAATACCTTGATCTCTTTGAATAAGAACAAAGGTGATGTCCAAGATTGTGCCAACTATTGGGAGATCAAACTAATGAGCCATACTATGAAATTTTGGGAACAAGTGATTGCACAAAGGCTAAAAGAATTGTGAATGTTTCGGATAACCAATTTGGATTTATGTCCGGAAGATCGACTATGAATGCAATCTATCTTATGATACAAATCATGGAAAAATATCGGGATAAAAAGAAAATTTTGCATATAGTTTTCATTGATATGAAGAAAGCGTATAATAAAGTGTCAAAATAGGTACTTTGATGGGATTTAGCAAATAAAGACGTTTCAAAGAAATATATTGATATAATCAAGGACATGTATTATGGAATTAGCACTAGTGTACGGATTAGTGTTGGAAAGACAAAAAAATTTCCTATTACTATTGGAGTCTATCAAGGTTCTGTACGTAGTCCCTAATTATTTGCTCTAATAATAGAGAAATTGATAAGGTCAATCCAAGATGATATACCATGGCGCGCAGACGATATTGTGTTGATTGATGATATAAAAGAGGGTGTTGAAAGTAAATTGGAGTTGTGGAGAGACACTTTGTAATCTCGAGGTTTTAGACTTAAGAGAAGCAAGAGTGAATATTTGGAGTGTAAGTTTAGCAGAGCTGAAATCAGAGAGGCATGGGTGATCACATTCGATGAAAAGATTGTCCAAGCTACTAAGTATTTTCGCTATCTTGGATCTATTATCTAAAAGGATGGAGAATTAGATGGAGATTTGTCTCATATGATTAAAGCAGATTGGTTGAAGTGAAATAGTGTCACAGAATTTCTATGTGATCCCGGTATGCCCCATATATTAAAGGAAAAATTCTAGCACATGACAATTAGGATTACACTGCTTTATAACACTGAATGTTGGGATGTGAAATAATGTCACGTTCAAAAAATGAATATAGCACAGATGTGTGCATGATACAATGGATGTGTGGACATACAAGGAAATTATCGATTGAGGAATAAGGTGATCATTGGTAAATTAGGAGTTGCGCCCATTGACGATAAAATGAGGGAGAATCGTCTAAGGTGGTTTGGTTATGTGATACGGAGACCGAGTAATGCACCGGTTAGAAGACTTGAAGAGTGGAGTAGTGACAAAATGGCGAGGGGTAGGATCAGAAGTCTTAAGCAAACTTGAATTAGGGTGATTGAAAATGATATAAGTTTACTTGTATTTGATGAAATATGGCATTGAAAAGACCGGAGTGGGGTAAAAATTCATGTGGGGGATGTAGGTTGATTTTTTTTCTTTACTATTATTTTCATTTTTCCTATCTGTTATATATTTATTCTATTATTATCAATATTTTTATTTAATTTCTTTTTCTCTTCTTTTTATTTTCCAAATTTTTTTACCACATATTATTTCTTTTATTTTATTTTTTTTGTATATTTTTTTAAGATAACATATGAGAATTAATGTTAACCGATTTCAAATTATTTGGGACTAAAACTTTGTTTTGATGTTGTATAAGAAATTTAATACTCCTCCATAAAGAGACCGGGAAAAGGAAAAATAAACCTACCGACATAGTATTTAACGTCAACGTAAATGAGTTTAATATTAGCAGTCTGTACTGGGGGCCTGGAAAGGAAAAATGAAAACTACGTACCGACATGCATATGCTTTAGTCTTAAGTCTATATACAAGATTTGTTTGAAACACAAAGGAATAATTACCAAGGAGGGTAATGTATTTAAGGTCCATTTTCAAATAAGATAACGTACTAACTAGTTACTAACTTAGGTATCGTACTTTCAAAAGTAATTTCAAATAAGGTATCCCATCAAATTTTTAACTAACATCGTTAAAA